>OX411306.1:6213359-7413359 GCA_948150685.1 Rhaphigaster nebulosa
CAGAAAATTTATTACAATTACAATTTATTAAATTCATTATCAACCAATTTTGGGGAAAATAATATCAGAGATAGTCGAATTGATCCAGTATTTCCAAATATCCTTCAAAATTACATAAATCATAAATCTTAGTGCTATATTGGCTGCCAAAAACAATGGCATCCATATAATTAATTACAATATTAAAATCAACATATCAGGCGAAGTGATAACATACAAATTGATTGGTACTGTCACCAAATGAGGCGATTTTTTTATTATCCAGACTTTTTGAATTTGCACAATTTATCCTGTTTGCTCCCTGGCGTGTATTACCACAAAAAGTTGGCCTTCCCATCGTACTTCTTCGAAACATTAATCCATCTCGGCTTTACAAAGGCATTCAACTAGCCATAAAGAAAATTATGTGTAATGTCATTGAAGCAAAAATTCTTAATGGAAAATATAAAGAAAATTAAAAAAAATTGTTCTGTTGCCGCGTTTAGCTGTGATTCAAGTTTAGGACGTGCCTTTCAAGTTTAAACAACTGCAATTTTCATTATAAATTGCCTTTGTAATGACTAGAGCCTGGATTCTCGTGCAATTGCAATTTTTTTTTCGGTTCCTTGAAATCGATCGGGGACAAGTTATTTACACGGATTAAGGCATCCGGATTAACATGTATTATAAGTTTTATTTTGCACGAAATTACACATAATAAATAATTTTGGGTAAATTGCACGTTTAATGTTTTTACTGCATTAAATTGCACATTTAACTAATTAAAAAAAATTGTAAATTGCTTGAAAATATAAACATTGAACCAAAATTACATAGGACAGATTCACAAAGTAGTACGTTACTGTTTATAACAAATTAAGGGTCTTGTTTCCATTTACCCCGCTAGTGATTTTCCCTAGTAACAGTGACCTAGTGATTAATTGAAAGACATGGGTTAGAAAAACATATGTATTTATTCAATTGAAATGATAGTTTGCAAAATTTCAAAAATAAGTAAAGAAATAAATATAAATGCCATTAGTTCAATTAGTTACCTCTGGCGGCCAAAATTCTACTATGTCCTTCAGTGGCCTCTCAAAAAGATGGTCATTTCTGTATCTCTGCCTCCACATAAACTCACACAAATATGAGTCAATCATGGAGGGATGAGTGCCATTTTCTTTTGGCTTTGGCCAACATTGACTCAACTGTATGTACTCCGACCTTCGTAAAATTTCATGATGTGGCCTTGTTTGCAATGCATTACTTTCGGCAAAATTCTTCTTTGTTCCAAAAATAAATTTGCCCCTTTCTCTTCATTGCATAATTCGCACAGCTTCAAAAGATTCATATTGGTTGCTTCATTAAGCGTATTCATTCTCACAGTAATATATTAAAACATGTGTTTTATTTGTGTATACGGGGAAATAAAACTATAGCAACCGTTAATTAATATCATAAAATCACTGGCGGGGGTATTGGAAAAAAGACCCCAAATTAAATATAATTTAATTTTCTTGAAAATTTTGGAACTAAAACTGAAAATTGAAGTTTGTTTTGCTCTTTTTAATTCATGGAAAACTAGTTAATCCTTACCAATTCATTCACTTCCTATTATGTTCTACGCTCAGTCTATAGTTGCCTAAATAATTATGCATACACACAGTTTTTCGGACAAAAATATGTTCAATAATTTATTGAAAATAAATTTATTAGTGAATGTGATAAAAACCAATATCCCGCATAAATTTTTAAGAGTGAAAATCCGTACAACCTAATTAAAAACAAATATCGGAAATTGATCGAATTCGTGCTTCATAATCGAATTCATAATGGAAAAATTATTCATGCTGTAACAGTAGTGATATGAACTAGTTAGTTATCTGCTCATGGTTTTCATCTAAGTAATTACATCTTATTCAAATATTAAACCAAAATGATCAGAATTGAAAGACAATCCACCAAAATGGATCGTAAATCCAAAGAATTATTAAGTTCTACCGGGAAAGATGAATGGTTCAACTTTTTCGACAAGGATTGAGTTATCGATATATCGGCAGAAATTTGATATTGCCTCACTTGACCATGCGATGCGTTATTAAAAAAATTATCAGTTGGCAATAAAAAACATGCAGAAAATGCGTTGCCATAGTGCGTGCCAATCACGCATCATTGTGCGAAAAGTAGTAAAAAAAAAAAAATACCCTAATAAGAGTGAGGTTTTCACATTTTCATGACAATATTCCAACCTACCTAATTTATTAAGAAAAAAAAATAGTAATTTATGTAAGAAAACAAAATATGTAGATTTTTGTTTAATTTTTTAAGCAGAAACGACGTAAATGACAGAATTTTATTTTTCGTTGCACATTTTTGCACGTTTTACAATTTTTTTACTGCACGAAATTCGGGCTCTCGTAATGACCAGCAGCAAAGAACAAGTGCAATCGCTGTAGGTATGTCGATTAAATCAAGAAAATCCTAGCTTTTCACTTGGATAGTTTTACTCGTATGTGGCATCCTCACTTGATGGAAAACCTTAAGATTTATCCGTCGACCCACCAGATAGTAAAACTAAAAATATAGCCAGTATATTATATGTAAAAAAAAAAATTATATATATAGTTTGACTATTAGCCAGAATTTTTCATAAATTACAAAAAGGTTTGTCGATGATTTGCATTGAACATTCAACAACTATAATATTGGAGTGAGTTTGGTTGACCGTAGATATACTTAAGGGAGAAGTTGTTCGGGAGGAGAGGGGGAGGTGCGGTCAAAGACTAGCACATTAATAAGTAAGATTTATTTATTTTGTGTCAACATTTCGGCCTGACCTTTAGACCATAAACAGGCCTAAAAGAAAAAACAGAATAACAACATTGAAAACAACAGAGGTAGTACCAGTTACAGTAATAAATGATAAAAACAGAAATTACAAGCAAGATAAAAAAAATTGAAGTATAAAAAGAAAAAGATGACACTGTATATTGCATGTGTCATCTTTTTTTATTTTTATACTTCATATATTTTTTATCTTGCTTGTAATTTCTGTTTTTATCATTTTTACTATTTTTATCATTTTTTATCATTTGATAACTGCCTCTATAGTTTTCAATGTTGTTATTTTGTTTTTTTTCTTTTAGCACTGATGATGGCCTTTTTTCTTTATTAGGCCGAAACGTTGGCACAAAATAAATAAGTCTTACTTATTAATGTGTTAGTCTTTGACCGCACCGCTCTCCTCCCCCTTCCCCTCCTCGACCAACTTCTTTCTTAAACAACTATAATAATTCATTAGGAATTAAAATATGACTTCTGTAGAGCTATCATTTCACAAGTGGCCCCATTTAGTGCGCAGGCTTCTAGGACAGCCCCTAAGCTGTAATCGTATATGATAATGCTAACCAAACCCATTCGATATAGCAGTACTCATCACACCACTCCTGCTTTTGGTTGTTCGAACCTTAGCCTAAGTTAGTAGTCTTGGCTTTTATAAAGAAAGAAATTGTGAAGTTATCTTTAGTTCAATTTTTACTTTCCTTTACATATATATGAAGTACATAGTTAGAGGAAGTATTGCGATCGTGAAAAATTTCGAATTGGTGTTTTCAACTGATATACATACACGTTTTAAGGTCCCCAAATAAGCAAGTCTCACCTAAAGGTCTGTCAATAACAGTCTAGCTCAAAAACGAAAAGTCGTAAGAAACTGAAATAACGTATTTCACGTATTAGCACCTGTTTGGTCGAAATCGACTTACCGTAAGTGTCACTTAATATAACCGATTTTACACTTTTCTCGAAAAAGGTTCTAACGATTTTTATGAAACTTGCCTAAATTCTTCTCCTTAAAGCTCTTTAACTTTTCATGTATCTAGTTTCATCACCGAGGAAATGCAGGGAAAAATGTTATGATGAAAAGAATATTTTATTTGTGTATAACTCAAAGAGTATGTATCTTGCGGTAAATTGTATAGATAATCAAATGAAAGGTAATTAAATTATCTAAAAAAATAAAAAATATGATCGAAATCGGACCAGTATTAGCAAAAATACAGCGTATTTCCCCGTTCGTCCTAAGCTATGGAATATACTTGCATATCTAGTTAAGCGCATTGGTGGGTTGTTAGTGAAGTTGATACCCATGAATATTGAAGCTTGGTGTTGTAGTCGGGTGCCTTCCACAACCTTACAAAAATTATGACTCTTCCTTACATGAATTGTTTTGAAAAATTAAGTTCGCTCACGAATGGCTAGTCGGGGAAATCGAAGTCTTTTAATAACAAAAACATTACCGACAGCCCATCGTGCGAAATATTCAGCAAATAGGTTCAATCAGATATGGAATAAAAAACATCAAAAATTGGCAACTGTTGATTGATAATTGTACGGCCCACAACAGTGCCCCATTACTCAGCGATATTAATGTTCTGTTTTTGTCCCCTACCACAACCGCTAGGCTGTAGTCTGTAGACTTGGCCATAGTTAAACTATTTAACGCAAGGAAGTAGTGATGCAACTTTTTGACAACATCGAAGATGGGAATCACCTACTTCAAAATGAAGAAACTACCATAACTTTCCGAGATTTCGTCTATTTTTACGAAGGTTTAGCGGTAGCTAGGATCCTAACTGACGAGGAAATTGTGACTCTGTTCGAAAAGGGGATGAAGAAGAATTTATGTGCCGACGATTAGTTCTAAAATGGCGAAATAATACAACCTGTTCTTAGCAAAATTGGAGATTGGTGTAAACGTATTTGTGCTATACTTAACGAAGCCATAGATAAGAACTGCCAAATAACCGTTTTGAAAAGAAAATAACCGTTTTTTTTTTCAAATGCGATATTTTAAGATTTTTTTAATCTATCTTTATCGTTTGTATGCTCATTAATATTAATACAATTTTGTATTAATTTTATTTCCATTTTTTTTATTTACTACCGATTATTGGAAATATCTCGATATTCGTATTTAACTCTCGGACACTTGACCGAATTATCGAGATTCAATTATATTTTATTTTCATTAACAATTTCCTTTAATCGGTAAAACTGGTACAACAAAACAATCGATAAAACAATCAATATATTTGTCCAATGGCAACACGTTTCATCTGCTGCACGTTTTGTTGGACACAGGCACTGGAAAAATAAAAATTGATAAATCCAAATTGAATGCATTGCCAACAATTGTTTACACAATAACTTCAAATATAGATGAATTGATCCAGAAAGTATTTCTAAATATCGCATAAAATTACAAATTGCAATATTAAGTGCCTAAAAGAATGACCTCAATGTAATTAATTTCACTATTCAAAACAACTTATCAAGCAATGTGACAAACTACAAGTCAATTGATACTGCCTTGAATCAAGATGATGTCAATTATCCAATCGATTGATTATGTGTAATGTCTGTTTTTTGATATATGATGATTATGTGTAATATGATTATGTGTAATCATAAATTTGTAGCAAAGAAAAGATCTTCCATAAAATATTTTATTATTCCAATAATCACCATGCACTTCAAGTAACATTGCAAGGTCCTTAGTCCATCTTCAGAACATTTTATTGCAATACATCAATTCCTTATCATTTATATTTAACAAGTTCCAATAATTATTATTCTGTACCACTATAACCCATGGTATAGTGGATTATTCAGTACTTGATAAGAACCGTACTGTTTCTCAGCCAACGGTTGTGCAAGGAGATGATTTGGCCAAGGTCATGCTCAACGGCCAGGTTCTTCTCCGAATGAAGGGTACCACTTTATAAAGTTCCAATAATACATTAAGTAGTTGAATAATTAAATTTATAATGGGGAAAAATAAATTTAAAAACAGGAAAATGTTGATAGTAAAGGAAAAAAAGAAGCTAGAGAATTGTCAAAACTGCTAAGGTTTGAACAAATAAAAGCAAGAGTGGAGTGATGAGTACTGCTAAGTTGGAAATATCGAATAGGAGCCTTTAGCATTATTATTCTCAACTACAGCCATCCTAAATACCTGTGCTAAGTGAAACCACTTCCGAAATTATAGCTCAGAAGTCGAACTTTACCGGTTATATCACAATCAACACCAGGTGATAAACTTAATGCATGCATCATAATTTCCTCAATCGAGTATTGTGGTGATATATAAATAAATTGACTTTAACAGCCAATATGTTTGTCCAATGGCAACATGATGAATCTGCTGCACGTTTTGTTGGACATTGGCAATATGCTACCTTGGCTTGACAAGCTTTTAACTGACATTTTTGGGCAAAATTAGACTATTAGTAATTCTTATTCTCTCCTTTGTCTAATGCACGAGAGAAACCAACTCTTCCTTCGATCTGTTGAGAAATAGCCGTTTTACTTATGTGGCAATGTTTTAACTGAAGGAATTTGTTTACTTTGTGCTGTTTATACATTCTATATATAATCACAGCTACGTCATTATTTTATTAAACCAATTTAAAATGTAAACTAAAACTGTTTAAAGTAATGAGGATATTGATATATTTTATTGATAACGAAAAAAATTTTAGTAGCACTTTAAATTTTCAAACTCGTTTTTCTTAAAATTAAGCTTAGAACGAATTGATAAATCTACTAAATTTATTTCGTTGGTAACAAATAATTGTACAATAATTTCAAAGGTAGACGAATTGATCCTGAAAGTATTTTCCATTATCATACATGGTTTTGTAAGCGTGCGATAGTAAGGTAGGCTTCAGCTGGTACTGCTCGTGGTTGCGGCTGGCTGCTTTGACTGAATAGATAGGGACATATTTCGCTGGCACTGCCCAGCAGTCTAGATATGATGTCATACCTATACTACTGCGTCCCTGGCCGTTCCAGAAGGAGTCGTACTTCCACGGCCGGGACGGTTCCCGCTTGTTTTCGTTTAACAAAATGTCAAAGAAGGGATTTAATGAGAATGACGATGAATATCTTGTAGAATTTTTTAATGAATATCAGATTCTTTGTATAATAATGAATGAACAAAAATGAATACAAATAAAATTAATAAACTTCTTAGTTTGTTTCTTAAAATTTTATGATAATAATCTAAGAAAAATTAATAAAAAAATAAACTTCTTTGTTTGTTCTTTATTATTTTATTTTTTTAATTAACAAATTGTAGAAGTACAGAATCGTTTATCGACCATTTTCAATAAATTTATAGTCGTCATCACGTCTAACTAACGGATGTGAAAAATCAAATTTTTGGAGTTCCTTACATTTATTAATTTACCAGAAGCATATTTGCAAAATAAAATGTTATAAACACAAACCTAGGACTAGACCTAGGAAGTTAATAGCCCAAGAGTTAAAAATGTATTCGCAAAGGGGAAGTTACAAGTAAAACGTATAGATCTTTTTTGGTCTCTTGAAAACTAACTAATTCACATTTATTAGTTAGGTATATTAGTTCCGTGGTGGCGACGATAAATTTGTTTATTAGCCTATTTTCCGTCAATTGACTGCTTATGTTGGAGCTTGCACTGCATTAGTAGCTTTTCCTACTATATCTCCTTCATCATGTTTAACATAAAATTAAATTCAGAGATATTTTGTCAAAAAATGTTTCTGAATCTTTTCCCATCATTCCACAAATGGCGAGTTATTAACTTAGTATAAAACCGTCCACTTTTCCGGGTTTAGAATATGCTTTTAACATTGCATTTTGTTAATGGCATAATTTCATTTATCCATCTAATAAAAAAGAAAGAATTATATCCATGTTGGAAACTTACATGTATGTATTCCTTTCACGAAGGCTATAACGGATAGTTTTAAATATCTTAACGATATCGTATGATTATTCATATAGGAAAGGTTATAACGATATAAGTTGTAGAGGAGTTTGCTGTTGCCGTGAGCAGTTTTAACGAAATATACAAAAGTAACAGGTAACGGTTACGGTTGAAAAGCGCTGCCAATCGCAACCGTGGGCAGTACCAGCGAAAGTCTACCTTTAGGTGCCAAAAACTATGACACCAATGTAATTAATTAACAACTTACTAGTCGATTGATTCCGTCTTCAATCGAGACGATGTTGCCAATTATGCAACTGACTTTTTGAATTCACACAATTTAACCAGTATGCCATCAAAAATAAAAAATTGTCGTTCACATCATACTTCTTCGAAACATCAATCCACCTAGGCTTCGTAATGGCACTAAACTAGACATTATAAAAATTAAATTAGACCGGGAGTCCGTGGAAAAAAAAGTGACTCATTTCATACAATATGAAATGAATATGTCCATAGGCCTGACATGAAAAATGTAGCTCTGCCAACTAATAGCCGCTTGAATGCGAAATGGTGGCCATAAAAAAACTTATAATTTGTTTATGGTGCATTAAATCGAAAAAGCTAAAGTATATTAAATTAAAGAACATCAAATTTTGGATCTAATGAGTAGCATATCATAATAATTTGGTTAACTGGAGTGGTCGATAACCACGGTCAAAAATAGTGACAGAGTATGATATATGAGTCCGCAGCTTGGAAATGAGTAGTCTAAGAGAAAAACTCAAATAAAAGTTGTAAAGCATCAAATTCTGCGTTCATTGAGCACAATTTTTTTTTTTTTTTAATTCCGTCAAGTAAATATCTTAGAATTGACAATCTCCCAAACTCCGGCAATTGGCTTTTTAGTCCTGTTTGGTTTGCAAAAAATTAAATAATTTTATTTGTCTGGTATGTTGTATGTATTACCCTTCTTGTGAAAAAATCAGTATTCGATCTCCTCCTCTATGTGCGTTTTTCGCCATCTTGAAAAACCGCTAAAAAGAAACTTTTTTCAGTTTTCCAAAATACCTCGCTTCCAGTGCATTTAGGGTAAATATTTGACTTTACCAATTTTAAAGAACCTTTAATTTTCTGCAAGTTAGTATATAATATTTTTGGATATTCGGAATAGCTACTGAGATACGGGGCAATAAAAATCTTTAGAAATGTGTAAAAAATTCAAAACTTTGGATGTCAGTGGTTTCGCATTAGATATGATTTATTTCAAGCACAAATATAATTATAGACACCTCAGAGGCTAAAAAACTTATATCTGCCAACACTTTGAGGATGTGGCTTTCAAAAGTATGGGAAAAAAACTCACATACGCGTGGGGAGGGAGGATCGTCGCAGGCTGCGTGGATTTTCCCCGGTAGGTGGTCACCCATCTAAGTACTAAACACGCTCGACGTTGCTTGACTTTAATTATCTATTGCAAGCGCCTTAGCCCACTCGGCCAACCCGGCCCTCTATACATCTATATATATATATATATATATATATATATATATATATATATATATATATATATATGTAATAGTAGTATATAATATACTATAATAGTATACTCGTATGTGTGCCCTCATGTGATGGAAAAACATCAGATAGTAAAACTATAAATGTAGTTTATCAATAAGCACTTCAATAGGCCACTATTTTTTTATCACCATGCAGCTCACCTTTAATCAGCATATTCTATCAACATTTGAAAATAATATACACATTTTCATTTATCACCTATTCATAGTAGCATACTACAGACGATACAACTGAAAAGCGTCATAAAATGTTTCTGCAATTCATATACCATTGTATTTATTTAAATCACATAATGTGTTACAATCAGAACACAGAGAATGGTGAAAAATTCATTGATTTCTGCTGCTATAAAAATTTAAAAAACACCCAAACACATACACTACTGCTCTTGGAAGTATGGACACCTTCTTCACAACTCAGTTACACAGTAAAGAACTATAATTTTCACAATAAATGTTAAACTGAGCCCTTTACTAGCACATAAACAATATCATTTGCGCTCAATATTTCCCAGAATTTTTCATTAATTGCATGTAGCTTTGTCAATAATTTGCATGTTCAATGGCCATTTGATAGACGGCCAACATAATATGTTTTTTACTACTATGATTTGATTACTACCAAGCTATAATACAATAGGATTTTAAATGTGACTTCTGCTGAGGTGTCCTTTCAAGAGCAGTTTCAATTAGTGCAAATGATGTAGGACGGGCCCATAGCTGTAGTTGGAAATAATAATGCTAACCAATCCTATTCGATATTTGCTGCATAGCAGGACTCAGCACACCTGTGGAATGCCTAATACAGCTGAGAATTCTCATAAATGAATTCTGTTTTTAAAACAGTAAACCCACGGTTTTTAAAAACATATAATGTACTGTCACACCAATGAGAGGCCTCTTAAGTCTCCTCATTGTGTCTTTCAAACAGTAAAACCCTGTTTAAAAAAAAACAAAAAACATATGTCATCCACGTAAGGAGCCTGATAATTGTCCTCAATGTGACTTTAAAACAATAAATGCAAGTGAATTAAAACATCATATAATATACCATCATACAGAACAGAACCCTCATCAATGCCATTGTGACTGTGAAACAGTGTCAAGAACTAATTTTAAAAAACATATAAAGACCCGTCATACAGATGAGAGGCCTCATAAGTGCTCTAGCTGTGACTATAAAACAGCAACAATAACTGGTTAAAAAAACATATAATGTACCGTCATACAGGTAATAGGCCTCATAAATGCCTCCATTGTAACCTTAAAATAATATCAATAACTAGTTTAAAAAATATACAATGGTCCGTCCTGCAGGTGAGAGGCTTCATAAGTGTCCTCATTTGATAATAAAATAGTAAAATTAAGTACAAAAATACATATAATGGCCTATCATAACGATGATAGGTCTTTTCAATGTCATCATTGTGACTTTAAAACAGTAGAAGCAAGTAATTTAAAAAACAGTAACAGTCCGTCATATGGGTGAGAAGATTTAATATTCAATCACTTCTGAAATGATAGCCCTGCAGAAGTCATATTTTAATTCCTAATTTTTTTTTTACAGTTTGGTAACAATCAAACTATGGCAGTAAAAGACATTTTATGTTGGCCATCTAACAGGTTTTATATTAATAAAACAACATATGGACAATATTATATTCCTAACACTCATAACTATCTTATATACGGATTGCAGCTCTATCTCTTGACAGATTTCCTAACATCATCTAGATATTGAGGTCGTATAATCATTGGGATTATAATATTCCCCACTCAGTTACTGAAAAAACATTTCCTAGTTGTGCTATAATTTTCGTAGTCTTTAATCGACAATAAAATACTATTTCTACTTACTAGTTAGCATCCATAGTGTGAATGTTTTAGAAAAATTCTTGTTTCATTAAAGAATTAAATTTATAAATCTTTTATAATCAAAAATTTTATTTTTAATGTTAGTTAGTGCTGAATCAAAGGGTGAATGGGCAAGGGATAGACAGACATTAAGGGCAGGTGGAAGGAATTGTCAGTTGGCATCCGCACGATAGTATAGAAGTATCAATCTAATTAGGGATTGATAAATTATTTTCCACTTATATAAATTTGCTCAATTTGGAAAATGAGTATTTATAGAAGTTATAAATTGATTGAAGTGCCAAATAATTTATCAATCCCTAATTAGGGAGGAATTGTATTGTCAGACCTTCCTGACTTGGGTTTTGATAGAAATGAGTGGAGGGAGGGATATGTAAATGCAATTGGTGATGTACCCATCGAACCTTCGGGTTCGCCTAGACTTTATTTACTTGTTTATTTTTAATGCAGAAATATTTATTGTTTTTAGGTGCCAAAGATTCACTGTATCAGGCAAAGCAGATAAACCATTATGGTGTGGAATCTACGATTAACATAGATTTGATGGAATGTGGAATGTCTAATACAGCAGAGAACTCTCATAAGTGTCCTCATTGTGTATTCAAAACGGTAAAGGAAAGTTTTTTAAAAAAACATATAATGGCTCGTCATACAGACGAGAGGCCTCATCAGTGTCATTATTGTGAATTTAAAACAGTAACAATAACTGATTTAAAATACCATATAATGGCCCGTCATACAGGTGAGAGGCCTCATCAGTGTCCTCATTGTGTCTTTAAAACAATAACAGCAAGTAATTTAAAAAAACATATAATGGCCCGTCATACATATGAGAGGCCTTATCAGTGTCATCATTGCAACTTCAGAACAGTAGCAGCATATTACTTAAAAAAACATATAATATTTCATCATACAGGAGAGAAACCTCATCAATGTCAGCATTGTGACTATAAATCAGTATCAATTACTAATTTAAAAAACCATATAAAGGCCCGTCATACAGGTGAGAGGCCTCATAAGTGCTCTCACTGTGACTTTAAAACAGTAACAATAACTCATTTAAAAAACCATATAATGGCTCGTCATACAGGTGAGAGGCCTCATAAGTGTCCTTATTGTGTCTTTAAAACAGTAAAAGCAAGTTTTCTAAAAAAACATATAATGGCTCGTCATACAGATGAGAGGCCTCATCAATGTCATCATTGTGACTTTAAAACAGTGACAATAACTCATTTAAAAGGCCATATAATGTCCTCTCATACAGATGAGAGGCCTCATCAATGTCAGCATTGTGACTTTAAAACAGTAAGAATAACTGATTTAAAAAATCATATAATGGCCCGTCATACAGGTGAGAGGCCTCATAAGTGTCCTCATTGTGTCTTTAAAACAGTTACAGCAAGTAATTTAAAAAAACATATAATGGCCCGTCATACAGGTGAGAGACCTCATCAATGTCATCGTTGTGACTATAAAACAGTAGGAGCATATTCATTAAAAAAACATATAATATCTCATCATCCAGAAAGAGATGCCTCATCAATTTCATCATCGTGACTGCAAAATAGTATCATTAACTAATTTAAAAAAACATATAAAGGACTCATAAGATTCCTCACCACAGAGTTCTTGATTCTTACTTGATTCCAGATGATTCTTACTGTTTAAAAGTCACACTTTTAAACAGTAAGAATAATTCATTTAAAAGATCTAACTGTCCTACAGGTTAGAATCCACATAAGTGTCATCATTGTGTCTTTAAAACAGTGAAAGCATAGTTTAAAAATTAAAGTAATGTTCGATCATAGAGGAGAGATACCTTGTCAATATGATCGTTGTGGATGTAAAAAACATAATTGCTCGTCTTATAAACGAAAAAATTTAATATTAAAAAAGTATAAAATTATAATAATGCATAATATTTATATAAGTTGTACGAACATAACATTAATTTAGCACAAAGAACGTTGTGATACTCGTCTGCTTTAATCTTGACTTCCTCATTAGGGCAGTTAGGACTTCTTTTGACTGTTTTTTTGCAATAACTGAATGTAATAGAATTCTTCTTGTCACTCAAACTAGCAGAATGCCTAACCCAGTGTCTGAAGGACCTCATCTTGATATGGTTCCGAGTAATTTCCATCTGGATTGTCATCTGTATAACTATTCTCTGCGTGATTGTTGTCATGGAATCATTCATGAACAATTTAGTAGTCTGTCAGCATCTGATACCCTGGATCTTTGCTGTTCACAATTAGCCACTCATTTATGTTCTCTTCATCACAATCATTGAAAAATACCAATACTCCTCGATGCCTCAAACTTTTAAGTGTGTTCATTGCCAGGTGGATTGATTTGGTTTTCTTCATTCAATGGTTTCAGTTCAATGTGGAATTTTTTTGCTCCATTTTATGCTTCGACCAACAGCTGACACGACTCTTTTAATAGTATATTTGCAAAGTTGTTTCTTTGTTATTTTTATCATCTAAATCAGATGGCGTATGAACTGTTTTGATATGTTTTTTTCAATGTTTTGATGACTATCTAATCCATAGGTTGAATCAAAGAAGCTGCTTTAGGGAGAAAAAAACCTCACCTCAGACATATAACTGACCATAGTCAAAGATTCAGTTCTCTGTCCCGGGCGGCCAGCCATCAGTTCCTAATTAAGAGAGTTCTTGCATCGGCCTTCCCACTTTTCTTTTTCCATCTAGTTCTATGCTGAGCAACTTCTTTTGGGGTTGAGGTCTCTTCCATCCGTACATCTTGTACAGAATCTTCCTGAGTATATTTTAGCGCATCCGGTTCCTTATATAAGTTGTCCAATTCGCGATTGTCTTATTCTCCTAGACTTGACCATATATCTTGCGGATTATTTTCCTATCGAAAACAAGTGATTTTCTCTCGCTGGCCTTTGCCATTGTCCACGTGTCAGAACCGGTCTGATAAATACTTTGTACAAAGTAACAGCTTTGTAAATCGTGATTGCGAACGGCTTTTCGTATGATTCAGGGGATCGTAATGACATCTATTTGCGCCAATAATCCTTTGCGCCATCTGCTGGTTCATATTATCCTCAGTCACTTCTGATCTTGAGTACTTGAATCTTTCAACTTTTTTGAAGTCGTATCTATCAACTCGGATGGTTGGACGGTTGTCAGCTGACATATATCTAATCTCAAGTTCCGTCTTCAATGCTGCTGTCTCTTGCGAGATGAAAGCATCTGTTATAGCCATTTAGGATCTTCCGATTATGGATATATCATCGGCATAAGCTAATGTTTGCGTGCTTTTTGTTTATAAAGTGGCTGTAGTTTGTATTCTAACTTCATCCTAGTGAAGCCTCTCTTGTATTGCCCCATCACCCTCTCAGTATAATAACGGAGGATATTAAAAAAGACGTTGTTGAGAGTGTTAGAGAAGATGTTATACACTATCGGGATCAATGTGATAGCCTTTAATTTTTGGCAATTCAAGGCGTCACCCTTTTTCAGTATGGAGCATATTATACCATTCCTCCATTCCTCTCTTCTTCCAGTGTCAAAAATACCCACTAATGATTTATTTTAAATCATAGAACACTGCATTAATTACAGATATTAACTACAAATACTAAAAAACCGTGGCACAATCGTTTCATTAACGTCTCTTAAAAATCTTCAAATTATTTTAGTTATATTTTGTAATATTATAATAGGCGAGTCAATGAGGGGGCTGTGGACGGAATTGACGGTTAGGCCTAAATTGACTTGAGGTTTTGTTTGGACTAGCTAAGAGGTAAATAAACTAAAAGTCCAGAGATCTAAGAGCAGAGGCAAAAGTGGAGGGAAGAGAAAGAAATAACCAAATTGAAAAAAAAAAAAAAAAATCTTTTCCTTTTATGGTCTTTATAGTTCGAGCATGATAGGGGAAAAATATTCAATTTTTGAGATAAATTTCCAGTGGAATTTCTGAATCTGATAATTAAGAGAGAAATAGATGGAAAAATAAAAATTGTTAAACGTGTCCATAAATTGTTTTTTCCACGTTAAAGATGTGAAAATTTTTTGTTTAGAAAAATAAAAAATAGTTCGGAATAGCGTTTAAAGAGGCGGAAAAAAATGAGTTTTAAAATTAAACTCAATTAAAATGCACGTCCTCCAAATATTTGATTCAGAGTATCTGCTCACCTTTTTATGAAAATCAAATGGGGAGCATGCTCCATTATGTGAGTAAGTACTCAGTAAAATGCCGATCTACTCTTTCGTAGACTCACGAGAACGATCTCAGTTTTGTTGACTTGAAAAGGTGAATCCGATTCAATAATCAACCCATATTTGGAGAATGTGCTGCATACACTTAGCAAATATTCCATTGTGTAAAGTCTCTTTATTCATTTTTGAGATATCAGCACGGGCTCAGTTTTATTCACTTCACCTATTGACGGGACTAAAAGTATATATTATGTATAAATTATAAATATTTTAGCTTTGAAATTAATTTTATTTTTATTTTAATTATTAATATGTTAATTTGTTGTAAAAATTAAGTTTGTATATCGTTAAGAGCAATTTATATATAAAACAGGGTATAAATATTGTACATTAAAGAGATTTCGTGTTTATAATATTTAGTTAAGTGTATTTGTTATTTGTATAATATTTGGATATTGTATTTGGTCAATAATGCTTTTAGTGTTTCAGTCAATTTATTCATAGAATGTAAAACTGATAAAAAGGAATAAATGGATAGTTATGAAAGTATTAATAGTTTGATTTTTTTACCCTTTGAATCATTTACAAATTAATTTTAAAAATATTCCAGAAATCTTTGTAATAAGATAATATCTATTATAATAATAATGTTTTTATTAACAAATTTATTACTATGCACATGATTCTGGATGGCACATCGTTGTAATCAAATAATTTTTGGAACAATAAGTAAGTTTAACATAATGGCATTGTTTTAAGAGTAATAGCAGGAAAAATTGATCAAAACTACTCAAAATAATAATAATATTAATTGGATAACTCAATTTTAGTACTTTTATGTCGACGTCGTTTTTTTGAAAACGACTTAAGCGCCAAAAATTCGAAATTTAGGTTTCAATTTATTATGGGATGTAAACGCCATCTCTATCGATTTCTGCACACTAATAATGTATCGAGAAAAAGATTTAGACAATTGACGTCAGCACCAAATACTGAAGACTTTCAGTCGTCACTCTGGCCTTTATCAGTGCTTGAAACCTTAAAAATATATTGTAATTATAAAAGTTTTGCCTCCTTAATAAACTCCCACTGAATACAATAAAGAATAAGTTAGTTAGTTAGTTATTTAGGTGTCAAGACGTAAAACCTATTGGTCATCAACGCCTTTTATTTATATTAATTCCTATTTATTTTCTAATATTATATTATATTATTTCCAATATAAAAAAGAAAGGAAAAATTAACTATAATAATAAATAGATTTAAAAATATGTTAAATAGAGTTATATATTTATCAATAAGCCTTCTTTGGATAAAAAGTTGATTATCTTAGTAGCCGTTTCCTCCTTATTACCTAGAGATACTGATATATTCAATAACTTTCTGATATAGAAAGGACAGTCCTCTAAAATGTGCGATATTGCCAATATGGTGCCACATTTTTGACATCTGGGAGGAGCTTCTTTCGTTATTAGGTGGAGATTTGTCAATCTCGTATGACCGATTCTCAGTCGCGTTAGGGCTACCTCTTCTCTACGGCTACTGCGGCTGGAGCTGCTCCACGGCCCTACGTCCTTCTTTATAGTCCCCAGTTTGCTAACTGGGTTGTTGTCCCACAGTGCCTGCCAATCCTGGTGTATGGCTTCTCTTAGTGGCCGCGCTAGTTCTGATGCTGACAAGAGAGCTTTACCACGCCCTGGAAGGGTGAGAGCTTCTTTCGCTGCCCTATCAGCCATTTCATTGCCTTTAATACCTATATGACTAGGTGACCAAATAAAACATATTGATTTTCCATCATCTTTTAGCTTTTGAAATTTGCTGATGTACACGTACGGTAAAATAACTTCACCTAGAAAGAGTACAGGTTATTGTGGGGTGTTCCTTTTTCTACTAAAGTGGACACATTTTGTTTTTTCAGAGGAAAAACGTAAACCCGAAGAATTGGACCAGTGATTAATGCGATTCAGTGCATCTTGCAGCTTTTCTTTTATAGAGAGGATGTCTTTTGCACGGCATAGAATAGCGAGATCATCGACGAAGAGCATCACTCTAACACCACGTGGTAGATTTTTTCCCAGGTCTCTAATTGCCAGAGCGAAAATCGTGGTGCTCGAAACACAGCCTTGTGGTACTCCACTTATTTTTTCGCATTGCTTGGACAATGATGTTCCTATACGGATCTGAAAGGAGCGGTTTGAAAGGAATTCTTGGATAAATTTGGGCAGATTACCACTTAATCCTAATGATTGCAGTTTCTTTAAGATTGATAGTTGGTCGGTTTTATCGAAGGCCTTCTGTATATCGAAATAAACTGCTACAGCTTGTTCTTCCTGGATAAATGCGTACTGTAGTTCGGCTTCCATTTGAACCAGGTGATCTATAGTCAATCTCCGTTTACGAAAACCACATTGGAAGTTTTGGATGTAGTGGTATTTTTCTAGGATCCATATGAGCCTCTTATTTACCATGCGTTCAATTATTTTACTCAGGCAACTTGTTAAAAAAATCGGTCGGTAGCTGGATGGGTAGCGCTTATCTTGACCAGTTTTCAGAATAGGGACTACTATAGACTGATGCCAGCTGCTAGGAAAGTTACCACTAAGCCAGATGTGATTGTAGACATCTAAGAGCCAGTTCAGTGTAGAATTTGGGAGATGTTGTATCATAGAGTAATGTATATTATCAGGTCCGGGTGAAGATCTTTTGACGTTTTGAAGTACTGATTGGAGCTCCCACATAGTAAATGGGACATTATAATCCTGATAAGGATTATTGTCGGAGAAGTTTAATACTGAAAGGTACTGTCCCTAGAAGTGGTTGTGTATATCTCAGCATAATAGTCGGCAAATTTACTTCCTATCATTTCTGGATTGTCGCATAGTTTCCCTTCGCATATCAAGGTGTATCTATAAGAAGAACTGGTTCCTCTTATCTTCCTTATTTTATCCCATACAACTTTGCAAGGGGTAGAAGAATTAATGGACTCTATGAATGATTTCCATGATTCTTTTTTTTGACATTTTATAATTCTTCTGCACAAGGCCCTTTGTTTTTATATTCCATGTGATTTGTCATATTCATGTTTTTTTGGAATTTCTTAAGTGCTTTTCTTTTAAGTCGTATAGCATTTTTGCAATCGTCTTTAAACCAGGGAACTGGTGGCCTTTTGCAGCATCCCTTACTTTTTGGAATAGAGGCTTCTGCAGCTGTCAATATAGCCTCGGTTATAGCTTGGCAACCGTCATCGATAGTCAGACTATTTGGGAGATCTCGAGGTGGGGCAGCTAGAGAAGTGAATAGGACCCAGTCTGCTTTTTCTAAAATCCATCTAGGCATTCTGTGATTATTGTATTCAGCATTCCTAAATTTTAGAGGTATTGGGAAGTGATCACTGCCATAAGGTTCTGGTAGAACTGCCCAGTCTATAATATCAATCAGTGAATTGCTACATATAGAGAGATCTATACTTGAAAATGTGCCGTAGGTGGAGCTTATATATGTTGGCTCGCCGGAATTAATTAATAGAAGATCAGTTAAATCTAAAAAATTCACAATTATTCGTCCTCTGGAGTTTATATCTTGTGAGCCCCATAGTGGATTGTGGCCATTGAAATCTCCAGTGTATAAAACTGGTTTCGTCAATTGTATATGGATATGGAGCAGGTGTTCTGTCTCTATGGTGTTGTCTTGAGGAAGATAAATATTGCAAACTGTAAAAGTGGTATTTAGATGAAGTGTAGTTGCTACTACTTGAAGGGGAGAATCTATTTCTACTTGGTGGGAATATACTGTACCTTTTATAGCTATAGCTACTCCCCTACATGCGCGCTCATAATTTGGATTACAATCCGTTCTGTAAATTTCGAAGCCTTTAAGAGTGAATTGATCAGAAGGCCTTAAATGCGTTTCTTGGAGGCATATACAAAATGGATCCTCATCTTCGATTAGTACCTTCAAATCATTAAAGTGACTTTTAATCCCATTACAGTTCCATTGGATAAGAGTCATAATTTAGGTATGGGATAGAATAGCAAAATAAATATTTGATCTCAATAGAAATAGATGGGTAATAGAAAGAAAATAAACAAATAAAAAAATTAATAAAATAAATAAACATAAATTAAAAAATAAAGTAAAGTATATACATTTCTTCTAAAGTAAGAGTGAGCATACTGCTCACTCTTACTTTAGAAGAAATTCATACTGAATTACATTTGTTCTAATAGCGGAAGTATTTATGATAGACCAAAGTTGTGATCTGAAATATACATTAATAGTAAAATAGTGTATAAACAATGATTGTAGTAAAAACGATAATAGATACAGTATAAAGAGGAGATAATAGAATAAAGCTAGATATAGAAAGTAATAACACGGAAATGTATGCAAAAAGTAGGTATTCATATTATTTATTTCGTTACGGCGTTTTTACTTTTATTCACTGGATTTTCCTTTTTAGTTTTTCCCTTTTTATAGGTAACTTCGGTATATCCGTCTTCAGTGCCTGACGGATCTACCTCGATGAGTTCGCCGCCTTCAGATTGGCCTTTATCTAAAGGTTTGGAATACGAGGTTGAAGCCGTGGTGTTCAAGTGAAGAGCCGTTGGTAGAATGAGAGGTGAGGAAGGAGTTGAGAAGAGTGGGAGAGTCGGGGAGAGGAGCAAGGAGGGGGGATGGCCGGAGATAAGGACGGTGGTGGGGAAGGGGCAAGTGCGGCCGCAGTCGTACATGCCCTAGTCATGACGGTACGCTGTGGTTTAGGTCCCAACACGGCCGATGTGCTAGGAGAGGGAAAGGAATGTTTAGTGTTATAGTTAATGTTTAGTCACCTTTATTTGGTGATTCGCTGGAGCTTCAAATTGGAAAAATAAATCTGAGTACCTGTTTCCTGTGTTTTTAATGATTTATGAGATCTAGTTATTTCAGTGAATAGTCTATTAAAATTTTGGGGATTTTCTATTTTATATATTTTTTTCGCTTCAGTATACGGCACTTTTTTAGCAAACTGAATACACTTAATTTCTTGATTCATTTTAAAAATGGGGCACGAACGGTCCAAACTGTTATGTTCACCATTGCAGTTAATACATTTGGGGTTTTTAGTGCATTTATCATCTGTGTGTTTTTCCTCGCCACATTGAGAACAGATGGTTTTAGGGTTTGTGCATTTTAGTGTATGATGAGAAAAACTAAGACATCTAAAACATCTTATAGGATTTGGTGTGTATTTTTGAACTGAAATATTTTGGTAACCAATTCTTAGGGTTTCGGGAGGGAATGGTGTCGGAAAGCTCACAATATATGAATGAGTAAATTTTTCGTTGCCATTTATTTTGATTTTGATTCTTTGAATATCATTTAGGATGCAAAAAGGATGCACAACAGACTGCAAAAATTATAGACCCATTAGTTTGCTTTCCGTAGTCTATAAACTTTACACTTATATTCTAGAAAAGAGACTCCGGCGGATTGTAGAAGGGCAATTAGAAGCGGAACAGGCTGGTTTTCGTCCAGGCCGACAGACGCAGGATCATGTCTTTGTTCTCAGAAATATTGCTGAAAAAGCTTGGGACAGAGATAAGAATCTATATCTTGCATTTCTTGATCTGAAGGCAGCGTTTGATGTGGTCCCAAGAAAAGAAATTTGGAATGCACTAATAGCCAAGGGTGTACCTGGAGACTTGCTGGCAGCCATACAGTCAGCCTACCAAGGTGCCATGGCAGTGGTAAGAATAAATGGTATGGAATCGGAACCTTTTCCAATTGCGAGAGGAGTTAGACAGGGAGATAGCTTAAGTCCCCTTCTATTTATAAACGTAATGGACGAAATCCACAAAATCTGCAAGCGCCGAACTGCATGGACAACAATCGGGAAATGGAATATGAGAACTGTCCTCGTTCAAAGCCTTTTATACGCGGATGACATAGTCCTAATAGCCGACACCAAGACCAAACTACAACAAGCTCTGGTAGAATGGGAAGAAGAGTTGCTCAGGAAAGGGATGCAAATTAACACCTACAAGAGTAAAGTGCTGGTTATGGCGAGGGAAGAACAGGAAGATGTCCAACTCATCTGCAATGGCGAGACACTTGAGGTAGTGAAGGAATATACCTACTTAGGGACCGTAATTAGTAGCTCGGGTAAGATAGACGCCGAAATATCAAACAGAATAAGTAAGGCGAATCAAGTGTATTACCAGATTACTAATAGCATTATCGGCCACCGAGAAGTAGATAAGAAGACCAAAATGCATGTATATAAGTCTGTTTACCTACCTACACTCACCTATGGCGGAGAAAGCTGGACAACACTGGACAGACACTCTAGTCGCATAACGGCAGCGGAAATGAGGTTTCTTCGCAGATCTATTGGGAGAACTAGAAGGGATCGCATTAGGAATGAAAGCATTAGAGAGCAACTAGACGTTACAGAGCTTAAAACCACTCTAGAAAGACGGCAACTACAGTGGTTTGGTCATATCTGTCGGATGAACGAGGACACAAATCCTCTAAAGGTATTAGAGGCTCGACCCACAGGAAAGAGACCACGCGGACGCCCCAGAATTACGTACCAAGAATATATCCAAAGAATTGGAAGTAAAAGAGGCAAATCGCTCAATGAGATGAAGCGGCTAAGCAGGGACCGAGAGGAGTGGTTACGCTGGATTGAGGCTCCTCGACGCTAGCTAATGGCATAAGAGGAAGACAAAGAAGAAGAAGAAGAATATCATTTATTTTACCATTTAATTCGGTTATTATTTCGTTTTTTTCTAAATATTGCAAGTCATAACATCTTATAACCCCCTTACTGTAATTTAATGTTAAATGCGGTTTAACAGATATATTAAATTGATCAGCAAATTTTTTGCATTCTAAAAGTTTTTTTGATTGATTATTATTATTAGTTTCAATGAGTAAATCTCCGTCTCGTAATTTCTTTATGTTCTTTACTTCTCCAATCAAATTGTTAATAAATTTATGTATTAGAAATGGAGATACCTTTTGGAATCCCTCATCTCCTTCTCTGTTTATTAATAAGTATGTGGGTACATTACTTATAGCTTCGTTTAATAGTATCGGATCAGGTGGAGTTTTCATCCGACCTCTTTTTCGTCTTTTAGTTGAGCTAAAAAATAGCTCATTCATTTTATTTAACTAATCTATTGGTTTAATTGTATTTACAATAGTAAATACAACTAGATAAAAAACAAATAGACAAATAATTAACTGTGGCAAAAGTAAAAATAAAATAAAAGAATCCTTATCTGTTGTAGTCTAGGTAGGTAATCCTCTGGAGCACAATACCTAAACGACCGATCACCTTCAGATCCTCTAACTGACTGAATAAAGAATAAGTGAATGAAGAAAAGAAGAATTGAGCATCACAGCTCCGTCGCTAAGGTAATTAATATTAACTTTAACAATAGTTATAATGGTCGTTAATATTAAGCTTTAATAGTAACTAAAAATACAGAATTGAAAATATCAAAATGGCGGGGAAAATAGAAAAAAATTGACTCTCACAAAATTCTTTAACACTAACTGAATTCACATAGTAATTTTCAACCATCTAATTCAATTTGGAAGAGATCTAGAGTTGCGCAAAACCGCGAAAAAAACATTTAAATTGTTAAGTTTATTATTAAGTTTTATTAAAGGGAAGCACCCAGATGTAGCGAGAAATATATAAAGTCGAACCTGTGTATATTGAACATGTAGGTTCCTTAAAAAAAAAATCGATATATGGAAATTTCGATATATAGAAAGACGGCAATTTGTCACCCTTTTCAAGCTAAAAACAATTACAGCTATTCTCACGGCTAAAGAAATATCAAAGTTAATTTTTTTTTTTTTTGGGGGGAGGGGGTTTAAGAAAATCAAAAGTGAACGGTCAATAGCACTTATTTGAAAAATTGTACAAATCACATCTGTGATTGAAGATTTTTTACAAATATTCATTTATAATTTAATAAGGACATGTATTAAAAATATAAGTATGTTGTAAACATACATAAAAATTAATTTATTTTTGTTTTTGCGCAGCATAACTTCTAATGTCTATTTGTGTATAATTCATCACCGAAGTCATGTTCAAGGAGCAATGTTCACAACAAGAAAGGTAAAGTTAAACTGAATTTAAAGTGAAAATTTCACTCGTATTTTAGGAAAGAGAATCAGAGAATTTAGATGCTCCTATGCTTCTGAAACAAGATCTTCCCTGAATTTCCATAGCTTAGCAAACCTATGGAACATTTTTTTTTTCTTACATATTTAAACTAAGTACTCTTTTTGATGCTAATTACATTTTATATGTTTAAATTGGATATATATTTTTGTTTGATATATAGAAATTTTATTCTATATACATAATATTTTTTTCGATATATCGAGATTTTTGATATATGGAAGTTCGATATACAGAGGTTCGACTGTGTATATATATATATATATATATATATATATATATCGAATAAAACATTCGAACGCTCCTTTCTCGCCCGCTCCTCAAACCTTTGGAATTCCCTTCCTTCTAATATCCGCCATGCTTCTTCTCTATCCTCATTTAAATTCATCCTTTTCCA
Organism: Rhaphigaster nebulosa; assembly: GCA_948150685.1. Classification (NCBI taxonomy): domain Eukaryota; kingdom Metazoa; phylum Arthropoda; class Insecta; order Hemiptera; family Pentatomidae; genus Rhaphigaster; species Rhaphigaster nebulosa. The sequence goes on from OX411306.1 coordinate 6,237,323, forward strand.
GCACCTTCTTTCTCTCCAAAATGATGCTCTCTAATTGCGAAATTTCAGTTTAGGATTAACATCTGGATCAGAAGTGAATAATAGTTTTTAATGTACAAACTTCAACTTTGCTAATCGATTCATTATTTTTGTATTTTCATTTTCTCTCTTTTTCTTTTCTTTTTTCTTGTTTTTTTTTTCTCTTTTTTTTTTGTTTAGTTCAAATTAATTATATTTTTCGATAAAAAAAACTTATTTATTTGCTTATTTATTTTACTGAAAATATTGTAAAAATTAACTGATCTGTATTTCATCACCGAAGTCATGTTCAAGGCGCAATGTTCACAACAAGAAAGGTAAAGTTAAACTGAATTTAAAATGAAAATTTCACTCTATGTTAGGAAAGAGATTCGGAGAATTTAGATGCGCCTATGCTTCTGAAACAAGATCTTCCCTGAATTTCCATTGCTTTACAAACCAATGGAACATTTTTTTTTTCTTATGCACCTAAACTAAGTGCTCTTTTTGATGCCAATTACATTTTAAATTGGAATTTTTTGTTGGATATATAGACATTTTATTCTATATACACAATATTTTTTCCTAATAAAAATTCAAGATTCCTAAAAAAAGTTCGATATATCGAGATTTTCGATATACAGAGTTTCGACTGTATATATATATATATATATATATATATATATATATATATATAAATTTATGAATTTAATTTATTCATAAATGTTTTATAATACTGATTTATATAATTTAATATGTATAATAATACCAACTATATTTTGAATTGCTTATTCGAAACTAGTTTTCAATAAAACAAATTTATAGAAGTGGCAAATAATTTATCAATCCCTAATTAGATTGATCCTTCTATACCATCATGCGGATTTCAACTGAAAAAAACCTGAGGTTTTCTAACAGATATTTTGTCCGGAACCATGATTTTCCTTCTATATCTTGAAAAACAGTTTTAGTCAAACAAGACTATCAAAGACCAAATTAAAGTAGACAAAATATTTTACACTTTATTTTCCTAAAATATTTTTCTACAATCAACCTTTAGGCCGCTATAGCCCGCTGAAAATGAGGCCAAATTCCCAAAAAGTGGCAAAAATGCGATTTAAAGGTTTTTTAGGTTTGATTTCTATAAAAACTTATCCATCTCTTATGACCATACATGATATTAAACTTCATAGAATAGACATAAACATACATAAAATGGATATTAATACTTGGTGTATCTGAACAAGATTAACAGCTTCAATATTAACTGAGACCCAATAAATTTATCTTCTTTACCTCTTTCTTGTTAGATTTCAGAAAAAAAAGTCGAGCAGAAAGCGACAACGTTCATTATACTCTCCAAAAGACGCTGTTAACAACCAAACTTTTTAAAAGCATATCATGTTCTTACATGGTATAAGTTGTTATGAAATAATTTCGTCCTCTTCGATAAATGAATGTTTGTGAAAACACTTTCCAAAAACCCCGATATTGCTGCAATTTTGAATGTTTCGCATAGAACCAGTACGGGGATGTTTTCTGGTTTCATTATATGAGCATGGGTGTATGCAGAGGGTCGTGCCCTTTTCCCACAAAAGATCATAAGGATAAAAATTGTGAGACAAATAAAATAAAATTAAATTAGAAAAATATCTGATGTGAACAACACATTGTACCCTTGTACGCCTATTAAACTATAAATCAGTGGCTCAAAAAATGATCCTGAATTTGGTTACTAGTTTCCGAAGATTGCAGTATTTCAAAAACAACACTCGGCGTCGCGACATCCATCTATTGACACACACACAAATAGGGAGGAAAACCAGTATTTAACATTCAATGTTAATACTTAAAACAAGTAATAAAAATGTTTAATTGGATTGGAAACCAAATTGCGTTTGTAACCTTTATTACCGAAACATATGATTTATGCATTTAATTTAAATATAATTTTTGATGTAAGCTTATTATGACCTTCAAATAAAATACCCTTTTCGGCTCACCAATTTTAACCAAAATATAGTAAATACATTCATATCGATATAAAAGTCCTATTTACCAAATTTGAGAAGTTTTTCATTGCATTTTAATATAATTTTTGATGAAAATCAATTATGACCTTCAAGTAAAGTACCACTTCCGATGATCAAGCAGTGACCAAAAAGGGAGGTTCACAACTAGATTTTACAGCTATCCTAAATACAAAATTTTAACTTTCTACGGCTAACCGTTTTTGATTTATGCGAGATACGAACGTACGTACGTACAGACGCCACGACGAAACTAGTCAAAATGGATTCCTTTACTTCGTACAAGGAAGTAAAAAGGTTTGAGCATACTATTTTTACTTCAAAACTTGAACTTAATTTTTAAAATTGTTCAATCTAGTGGTTTTAAATTTATCGATAATAGTAAAATTTTAAGATCTTGCGATGCCTTTTGAAAACCTTTACTGACTTCGAGTTATAACGGAAGTCTTAGCTTCAACTAAAACAGAACAATGACATTATTTAAAAATCAACAATTATAGCGAACAGATATATTTATACTTAAGTTAAATTTTTATTTCGGTAGAAACGATATCGTCAACCTCTAATTTTTAACATAGCTTTATATTTTTTAGTATATTTTAACCAATTTTAGATATTATTTTTTTTGTTTTATAATTGATTTTGCCTGTTACTTTATTGATTTTAGTAAATTTTAATGATTTTAGAAATAAAATAAAACATTTTATTAGCAAATATTTGTATATAAAACTGTTTTGAGATGATTTATTATCTGTAGTTGATATTATTTGAGAATGTTGATGTAAGATGTGCTATAATTGGTTCCCATTTGTATGATACTATGTTGTTGTTTTGTTTTTTTTCACTCCTAATGATGACCGAATTGGCGAAACGTTGACTGCTCAGATATTTACTGCTGTTTAAGAGACTCAAAACTTTATTCAGAATTCTTCCAGAAATATAATGACAATTTAGAAATATTCATATTAACCCTTCTCCATACTCACTTCATAATTCAAATTGTTTGATTTCTTTCATGAAATGATAACTATTTATTAGATATTTCTATATCGTCTCCGGGTCAAGATATTCTATATCGTCACAAGCTTATTTTGTGTAGGTGACTGTAAATATTAGAATGTTTGCCATCATCAGATGACAGATAATATTAACAGTGACTAATATGAGCAAAATCGTAATAGTTAGAGCACAATTCTGACCACAGTTTCCTCCAAAAATACCATAAGTTCGTCTGTGAGGCAACCACTACCTAGTACCTGTTCCCTCATCGAAGTTTATTTATCAATAAATCAACAATCAATTTTAACCAGTCCATCGTGCTTTTGCATTTATTTGTTTATCAAGAGGCGGAAGTTGGATGACTTTAAGACTCCAATATCCTTTGGTAATCGACTCCAATCAACTCAGAATATTAAATATTACCCCGAAAAGACAGAAATTTAACAGAAGGCATTGATCACTTTCTGAAAAGTTAGACGAGCTGCGGATATTACATGGGACTATCCAAGAGTCATGCCCTGGATAAATTCTACTCTCATAATATTAATCATGGATGGGTGACCTTAGTAGTTGAGCTCTTCTAAATACCTACACTCTTAATACGAATATAAAATTTTTAATCCAATTTATCACTTTTGCAGTGGAGGTGCTGCAGTATATCGATGAATTAAAACTATCAACACAACTGCATGCGAATCTGCTGACCTCTATTGACTGCTTTAAGAGCTATATCAGTTTTCATGTCACACGAGGGGGTGTAAATCGGTATGGTCAAGGTATGGCTTGAGGTAGTGATGGAGGGTAACGGATGATCAGGAATGTGGTATAGGATGATTTAGGGATCTTCAGGCATGGTTTGAGATGGTTAGCGATGGTATGGGATGGTTTGAGATGGTTAAGGGTGGTCAGACATGGTTGGAGATGGTTTTAAAAATATCTCCAACCATGTCTGACCACCCCATACCATCTCTAGTAGAGGGAAAATGCGGGAGCTGGGACAGTTTTTTGAGCAGCCAATCAGAAGCCTGCATTTGGTCACGTGACATATAGCGGGAAATTTTAATTTGAATTTTTGCTTCGACCTAACCTCAACTGCCACGTGTTCTTGCCTCGACCCTACCTAAATCACCACGTGGTCTCACCTCGACCTAACCTTAACTATTAGGCCACGCCCCTTTTTGGTCACGTGACCCTTATGCCCCGCCCCTTTTTAGTCATGTGACTCATTGCACCCTTCGGTATATGCTCCGCCCACATGTTTTTAGTCACGTGATCCCTTTGTACCCTCTGGTCTACGCTCCGCACACAAGGATTAGTCACGTGATCCAGTCAAGTGACCGCGGCACCTCCTGACCTATGCTCCACCCACTAGGATTATCCCATCCACCCATTGAAGGGTCAGGTACCCACCTTATAGAGCATGAGTGTACCCTGCCGCCATTTTGTTTTTCTACCGTTTGAGAGAATTAAGGTTTTGTCGAAGGGTCAGGTACCCACCTTATAGGGCATGAGTGTACCCGACCGCCATTTTTTTTTTCTGGGTGAAATATAAACATGAACTTTGAAAACATAAACAAAGGGTAGGGCCAATTAATCCTATGACATCTTATGGACTTTGAACTGTTTATCTCTAACATATAAATAAATAGCATAGTCCCTTAATCCTATAACAACTGCTGGACTTTGAGCTCTAAATTCCCAAACTTTCTTACCTCGCTGAAACATAAACAAAACAACTTTTCAATGTTCTACATATTTTTAATCTCTTATAGTATAAATAATAATAGCCTTAAAAGGATTAACTTTTAATTCCTAAAATATATCGATAAATCGAAACGACGGTATAACGCTGGCCAAAGAGGTGATACCTTTTCATAGCTTTGAAATATTTTCAAAGTAGATGAGTCGGCATTAATAGCTACCATGTCGCAATAAATTTTAATTGATGAATATTAATTAATATCGCAATGGGTCACGTGACTGGACCACGTGACTAAAAGGGGCGGGGCATAAGGGTCACGTGACTAAAAAGGGGCGTGGCCTAATAGTTAAGGTTAGGGTCGAGGTGAGACCACGTGGTGGTTAAGGTAGTGTCGAGGCAAAAATTCAAATTTCTCGCCATAGGTCACGTGACCAAATGCAGGCTTCTGATTGGCTGTTCAAAAAACTGTCCCAGCTCCCGAATTTTCCCTCTACTTACTTAATAAATTAATTTAACAAACGTTTTATAGTATAGGCGTTTAAATAATTTATAAAATAATCATTTCTAACTAAATTATGCAGAACAAAAAAAGTAAATGCGAATAAGAGAGGGGAACGAAATGTTCATTACACAAAATCATTTTAACAAATACCTTAAAGTTTACTTAGGACATTTTCTCTATTATTAAAATAAAATTTAAAAAAAAACGAAAAAACAGCGTTAATTAATGAGAAGAGAGTCAACATAACCTTTTGTTTTTGCTCCCCTTAGTTTGAAACAGTTCTATCCGTTGACGTCCGCATGATGGTATAGAATGATCAATCTAATTAGGGGTTGATAAATTATTTGCCACTTCTATAATTTTGTTTTTATTGAAAACTAGTTTCGAATGCTATACATTCATCTTCAGTTCTAAAAACACAAAAAAATTCAAAAATAAGCAATTCAAAATACAGTTTGGTATTGTTATACATATTAAATTAAATGTAATATAAATTAGTATTATAAAACATGTATGGATTATGAATTTAATTGAGATAAGAAATCAAATTCATGCTGATACTCACAAAGGTTTAAATGGTTGAAATCTACTCAAACATTGGTTTAATACCAAACAGGATTTTGAATTGAAGATGAATGTATAACATTCGAAATTAGTTTTCAATAAAAACAAAATTATAGAAATGACAAATAATTTATCAATCCCTAATTAGTTGTATCTGTTTTTCGAAAGTAGCAGAAACAGTTGCTACTGCTACTCCAAATAAACAGTTTTGCCCATCACTAGATACAAGATACATGTCGCGGAATAGGGTGGGGGAGAAGCGGCTGCAGTTCAAAGAGAGTTGGTATCCTAGGGTTAATTTTATAAAGCGGTTTTTTACAGTTTTAAAGATAAAAAACATGAAAAGTAGAAAATAGGAACATAAATAACAGAATTATAATAAGAGACCAATATTAATTTTTGATAATTGTTTTAATTATTTGTTTAATTGAATTCAATACTTTAACTTAATTATTTAAAAATTTCGCGGCCATTCTGAGTACCACTGATTTAAACAAACTTGTTTAAATAATAATAAAAACTAATGAATTGTGATTCATAAAACTTCCTCTGAGTTTATGTTTTATTTAAAAACGTTTATCACATATTTTTCGACGTTTCAGGACTACACTCTAATATTACTGAACATCGTAAATTCTAATTATAAATAACGAAAAGATTAAAATAACAAAAATATGTACATAAATAATTATCCACATATTAATTTTTTTAAACATCTTTAACAAATTAGTTTATTTGTCTTATGCATTGTTCACTTATACTCTAATTATCATTTCTCCGCTATTTTTTTTTAAATTTTATCCATAAATTTGATTTTGTTTTATCTTGTTTTAGTCAGTATTATTTCAAAAAACTTTTTAAAAAAACGTGTACACACATGCTCAGGATATCATTATCCCAATGTACATTTCTTGGAATACTTTGTTCTAATCTTAACTGTTATCATTTCATCCCCTCCCTCCCAGACCTCTCTGAGATATTTTCAAAAACTGTTTGTACAAGATTGTTTTATTAATTCACACTTATTTAATTATGGCTATTTTTGTTTATTATTTACAATAAAAGACCTTTGTAATCGACCAAGAAAAAAAAATTTAAAGTTGAGCTTTTACGTTTCAAGATACGTAGAAGCCAAATATCGAATACAAAAATCATTGTCCGCCATATGCGGCTTTCCTTCGAGACTATTGCACCGATTTTCTTGAGATTTAGCAACAAAGTTACAGGTCACCCCCAGATGATTCTGGGCATCACTCCATCCAACACCTGTATTATCATTATGGTATCATAACTTATAATATATACAAATGATAAGTAAGGTTATGAGTCTAGTAATATTTTATTTCTAGAGTTAACTACCTGAACAGGGTCTTAAAAAAAAAATCTCACATTTTAATATTTATTTGGATAATTAATAAAAAAAAAAAACAAGAGGTACTAATAAATTAACAATTCAATTTAATAAAAAAAAAAAAAAAAATCATTCAACCAGGAGTCTGTAATTGCAACAAAAACATTTAGTTTTAAAATCACACTAAGTACATTGACGAGACTCCAAATGGGTTATCATATGTCTTTTTAAATTACATAGTTTTACTGTTTCATAGCTACAATGAGAGCACTTATGAGGCTTCCCATCTGTATGCCAGGTCTTAATATGCTTTTTTAAGTTCCTTGCAGTTGCTGCATCATGATCACAATGAGAACATTTATGAGGTTTCCCATCTGTATGCCAGGCCTTTACATGTTTTTTTAAATTATAAATTTCTGTTGCTTTAAAATCACAGTAAGGACATTGATGAGGCCTCTCATTTGTATGACTGGCCATAATATGTCTTTTTAAAGTTTTAGCAATTACTGCCTTATAATCACAATGTGGACATTTATGAGGCTTCTCACCTGTATGGCGGGCCATTATATGAAATTTTAAAGTTCCTGCTCTAACTGCTTTATAATCGCAATGAGGACAATGAAGAGGTTTCTCATCTGTATGACGATATTTCATATGTGTTCTTAAACTACTAACTTCTACAGTTTTATAGTCACAATATGAACATTGATATGCCTTCTCACCTGTATGCCTCATTATATGAATTTTTAATGATCTCATTGTTACTGCTCTATAATCACAATGAGGACATTGATGAGGCTTTTCACCTGTATGATGGGACATAATATGCTGCTTTAAAGTATAAACTTCAATTGTTTTAAAGCCACAATGAGGACATTGCTGAGGCTTCTCATCTGTATGCCAGACTATTATATGCATTTTTAAATTTCTTGCTATTACTGTTTTATAATCACAATGAGTACATAGGTGAGGCTTTTCATCTGTATGATTTGACATAATATGAATTTTTAAAAGATTTAGTCTTACTGCTTTATAGTCACAATGAGGACATTTATGGGGCTTTTCACCAGTATGACGAGCCATTATATGAGATTTTAAAGTAAACATATCAGTTGCTTTATATTTACAATTAGGACACTCATAAGGTTTTTCGCCTGTATGGCGGGCCATTATGTGCCTTTTTAAGTTACCAATTGCCACTGTCTTATAGTCACAATGAGGGCATTGATGTGGCTTTTCACTTGAGTGACAGGCCATAACATGTCTTTTTAAGGTTATTGATCTTACTGATTTATATTCGCAATGAGGGCATTTATGAGGCTTCTCACCTGTATGACTGGCCATGATATGCATTTTTAATGTTCTTGCTGATAATGCAATGTAGTCACAATGAGAACATTTGTGGATCTTTTCACTTGTATGACAGACCATGATATGTCTTTTCAAAATAACAATTTTTAATGTTTTAAAGTCACAATGAGGACATTGATGAGGTTCCCCAACAGTATGATCAGGCATTAAAGAATTGTTCCAATGCATGTCCATCTTAGCATTAATACCAGAGCTACAGGTTTCCTCTATTTTGTCGAGACAATGCTTGACACCTATAAACATTCCTTTATTAAAAAAAAAGTGATAACAATGTTTCCTTAAGAATTAAGATTATAAATTATTTTATAAAGCATCATTTTTAAATAAATAATTGAGAACCTCTTGAAATTACTCAGCACAGATTTTTTCTCATATTGATTAATTTGAACTTATGAAGCATAAAATACAATGAAAAGTACAGCCAAAATTGGGAATTCATTCTTTCTGTGGTTGAATTTGAATTATAATGATATATAAAAAGACTCCATGATAGTTTGTAAGTAGATTTGTGTTATACTGTAACCTTCTTTTTTTATCACAAGTTAATTTTTTTTTAAATTGAAATATAATCAATATACATGTGCTGCTACAAACTTATTTATAAATCCCTTCATGTTCCTAACGTTTAAAAACAAAAATTATATATGTCGCATTTAATAGTTCACAATCAACATTAAACATTAATTAATTTAAATAATAATAAAACCTGAAAACAACAGTCCCAACCATTTTAACCACTCTCGAGATAATTTAGGCTTTCAACTTTTCTATCTCGGAAGAGGATACTCTACCTTCTTAGTTTATATTGTTCTAGCTGAGGTTTTGCAGCTTCCATTCTACACTCATAAATCAGTAATCTTTATCACTTTCTTCCCAAAATACAATAATTCAGATAAATCCAATTCTGGAGTTCTCAGATATAGGATTAGCATTACACTGTATAAGTTTTGAGACAAAGATCTTTTATATAACAAGCTCAACATGAAATTTGACAATGTTATAACTCAACTTTGATAAATAAAAAAATATTTTGTAAAAGTTCTGTTATTATAGTTAGGCTCTTCATCCTATATTTTATAAAAGATTTCGTGGAATGGTTAAGCTGGTATTTTCTGATTGGGTCAGCATTTCTGGTTAGGTCCAGATTTCCTGGGGCAGTTTAATCTTCCCATTAACAATAAATAAAAGCCAACTTGAAACATTAGTAAGTTAGTTGATAAATTGTATCTAATTGTTATAAAAATAAACCAAATTTTAATATTCAAATATTCATCAATAGATACTTTCAAAAATTCTTCCTTCAAGGTTATTTCTATAAATGGCTAGAAAGGTTTCTAGTATGATGCCGGAAAGTGAACACTGGGAAATGCGAGTGCTGTACTGAAGGCTTGTGTAAGTCTCTCTGGCAGCTAAAAATCTAACGAGTAACCAAAAGCCGTTCCTCAATGCTTATTGGGTATTTTAAATGTGTCATTTCCCCACCATCAGGGTTAAGAATTTAAAAGTATAAATCTTCATTCATGCTCAAAAAATTTATATAACTTCTTTGATCCTACAATCCACTTCTTGGAGGAAATTTTGATGGACCTGCTTCAGCCCATGCCAAGCAATCCACGGTTTAGTCCACGAACATTTCTTCTTTTTTTTCTACTAAAGCCATAGCAACGGCTACCGAAGCTACACTAGTTAATTTGCTGCAGCTACAACTTCTTCATCCATTGCTGTAATCACAATAAAATGTTATAAAATATTTTATGCAGTGTAATATTTTGAGGTTGTAGCATTTGTTTTATGAATAACTTTTATTCAAAGATAGACATAAGTTTTATTAAAGATCTTTGTCAAAGAACTTTTGTTGTGTAATGCCATCCTAAGCCTTGCAGAATTAGCTATAAGAAAATATCATGACTATAATATGTTAATTAAGTACTGGCAACATTTTATTTAATCAATATATTTGTTATTATTCAATTCAATTATTTCTTATCTAGGTGGCTTAAATGTCACCTACAATGTTAAGTAAACAATTGACTTAATTATAAAAACACTTTGTAATAACTTTAGAGAAAATTTATATTTAAGAGGTATAAAATCTAATCAAGACAAAGTGAGAATAGGGGCTCATGAATAAATAATTAATTAAATGAACGTATTAATTAAGTTTAGGTTTGTTCTTTTCTATATTATTTTTTCAAGTAATGGGAATACAAAGTGTTCATGGACAGCCATCTTCTTATCTGATAAGAAACCCCATAATTTTATTATTAATATAATCATAAAAAATGCTCAACCTGAATCAAAATGAGTAAAGACTCAGAGTACAGTGGAATAGAAGAAAAGAACTGGTTGAAGATTGTTGAACTTAGTCAAGGTAAAATCTCTTAGGAGTCAAACAAATGAAATGCTTTATATAAACTTATTTGTCAATATCATATCACTATACTTTAATGATAAGAAACACTCCAAATAAAGGAAACAATTTACCCTAATCCCAATGGTTTATAAGTGCAGACACCATAGATCATGCTCTTGTAACTTCATATATTTGAACAAACTAAATAAATACAGTTTAATGTAAATGGAACAGACTTGGACATATTTGGACAAAAAATAAATTTGATAAAAAAAAAAAAAAAATATTTATGAAATGGAAATATTAATATTTATGGAAATAAATAAATATGTAAATAAATATATAATTAATAAATATGAATACACATATATGTAAATGAAGAAATTATATAATATAAGTAAAACAGGCAACAATAGGTAAAACTATAACAGTTTTATTTAGAATAATGCTTGATATAATTCTAATTTATGTGTCGCACACTTCTGATATATTAAACATATTTTCTTAAGTAAAAATAAATTTGTGATAAAAAAAAAATGATAATTTTTAATTAAGATGATAATCATAAAAAAAAAGTGATTTATTAGTTATTTTTTATTACTTAGTTAAAATAAAATTTAACGAAGTCTAGCATATTCACATAATATTTAGGAACGGATATGTTAATACAGAGGAAAAAAGAAATGAGCTATCACTAAAATTACGTTGATCTATATCTGAAAAAAGGAAATTAACTCCAATATTTTTATATAAATAGAAAACAATTCTAACAATATAACATCTATAAGTACAATTTAAAAATTATTTATTCCATCAAGGATCCTGTACAGTGGAACCTCGCATAACGAGCATACTTCATTCCAGAATCTTGCTTGTAATGCCACTAAAATACTAGCGCAACAAATGCTGAACACAAAGGGATATAGCACTGGTGAGGAAAGTTCCAGGGCACGTATGATGAAATGAAGAGGAGACTTCTTTCTGTATCACTTGTAATGCGTAATGTCACTCATTAAGGGAGCCATTTTTTTTTTTTACGATTTACTTAGCTTGTTATATGAAATACTCGTTAGGAGAAGTACTTGTTAAGGGAGGTTCAACTGTATAAAAAGAACATTCCATTTTATAATCACACTAGGGATAGTCAGTAAAGAGGATTGTCCATCTCTATGACAATATATATCGTCGTTGCTGCCATGAAACCTCCTTATGTATCAAATACATGATTTCACAGGACAATCAAAAAACTGTTTTATAAGCAATTTTATAAACTAATTCAAAATATTCAAACATGGCAGATATATAATTGGGAAACTACCTGTGTGAAGACTGTCTTGGAAGCGTCTCACGGGTGATTTCTAGCACTGTTGCGTGTGCGATAAACACTAACAATAAGAGGATTCTTGTCAATCAATTTAAATCATGTTACAATTTTTTAGCACACAGCTGTTCACCAGCATATAGCAGATACAATATTTTTTCTAATAAAATTAAAATCACATAACTGATTTTTGGTCATTATATGATATGCTCTTAAATTGCTAATTTTTAGCATTTCTGCCTATAAATTGAATCCAAGATATATTAGTGGGTAGGATGGAAACATAGAAATTGAACATTAATGCTTATCGCATCACTTCTTTCTATAGCCAAACAAGAGACAATACTTCCTTTTGTAAGCCAGTAATTCTTTAGGAGCTCTGAACCCAACACTATTCATGGATTGCAACAATTTTTTTTTTAAAAGTTCTAATGAGAACAGTGATGACATTTTACCAGGCCATCATATGTTTTTTTTTTTAATACTACAATAAACTCCTTGGAAGAGGTTGGTAAGTAATTTTTCTGATTATTTTGTAGTGATAATTAGGGCATTGATATAGCTTTTCACCTATATGATAAGAAATCCCATATTTTTAAAAATGCAAGTTCATTTTTGGTTTCAAGCCAACTGATTTTATCCTGTCACATCTCATTAGTAATTATATATCTTTTCAAATTTCCAAATTTTATAGCCGCCGTTTTATAATCACAATGAGGACATTGATGGGACGTCTCATCTGTATGACGAACCATTATATCTTTCTTAAATTAATAATATGGACTGTTTTATGGTCACAATGAGGACATTTATGAGGCCTATCACCAGTATGGTGGGTCAGTATATGTCTTTTTAAATTATTAAATCCTGCTGTTTTATAGTCACTTTTTTTTTTTTTTAATCAGTTTTATAAAGATTTTTTACCTACATGATGGATCATTATATTTCTTCTAGTGTCAATGAGGACACTGATGAGGCTTGTCACCTATATGATGGATCTTTATATGTGTTTTTAAATGACTGAGTCCCATTGTTTTGTAATAATAAGGACATTGATAAGGCTTCTCATTTGAATGACGGGCCATTATATCTCTTTTTAAATCACACGTTTTATAATCAGAATCAGAACACTAATGAGGGTTCTCACCTGTATGATAAGAAATCTCCTGTTTCTCCAAATGCATATCCATCTTAGGTTTCATGACAAACTGACTGCTCTCATCTATATCGTCAAGAGAATACTTGGATCCTATTAACAATAAATATTATCAGAAAAAAATTCCTAGAGAATAATTACTATTATTAAGAAAATGAAGGAGGGATTGATTGATTAAGTTTACTATTTTAGTGCCTTAGCCCCTTTCTTACAGATAAAAATATAAATATCTTACAAACTAACAAATTATAATTGATTAGAATATAACAAACAAGTACTTAAAATTATAAAAATAATAATAATAATAATAAATTATGGTAAAAAGGTAAAAAAAGAAAAAGAGAATACAAAAAAATAAATGAGCAATAGGGTGGGGGAGGAAGGGATTAGTAAATGGTACATTTAAAGCTTTTAAGTGCATTTGCTGGGTCCATATCCATTTAAATAAAATATATAAGTACTTAATAATTAATAAATGCTTGTATAAATAATGAATTATAATAGAAAAAGAAAACAAAACCAAAAAAAGAGAGGGTGAGACTAAGGTGTCCTTTTAGAGTTTTATGGAGCTTAGAATATTGTTTATCACAATATCTCTTGATCAAAATTGCATAACACTTTTTTTGTCCATAAATGTTATAAAAAGTTGTGAGGTTTAAGTTTTTCCTTTCTAATCAATCACAGTTTGTAGTTATCCCAGAAAAATTCCCTCATGGATCTTTTCTGCATTGTTTCATGGGATCTCTTTGACTATATTTGCCATTTAAACTAATGATTTATCTGTCTGCATAAATCACTCTCATTCTCACTACAGGAAATTTCTAAACATAGCTATCCTTTTCAATGTCCAATTTATAACAAGTTACAAAGAAACTTTAACCAAATAGTTGACATCCGCATGATGGTATAGAAGGATCAATCTAATTAGGGATTGATAAATTATTTGCCACTTCTATAAATTTGTTTTATTGAAAACTAGTTTCATATACATATTACATTCATCCTCAGTTCTAAAAACACAAAATAAATTCAAAAATAAGCAATTCAAAATATAGTTTGGTATTATAATACATATTAAATTAGATTAATATAAATCAGTATTATAAAACATTTATGAATTATGAATTTAATTAAAACAAGAAATCAAATACATAATAAGACAGATAATTCCAACTTTGAAATTCATTTAAATGAAAATAACCATAAATTCATCAAAGACTCAGGAGTTAAATTAATATATCACGTTAAAAACCGTCTCAAATTAAATATATATGAAGCATTTGAAATAATAAAATCCTCCAAATCCAATCCAGATTTTTGCTTAAATGACTAAATAAATATCTCATATAAATAGTCCAATCTTAAATTTATTCCCATCTATAACAGAAAAAACAATTACTCACCGGCATTACTGAGAAAACCCTGACCCTTAAACCATTTACCTAAAAACATCCTGCCTATCCCTCGTTCATTGTTAGTACAAAGCGAGAAGAAGCCAGTACAAACTTTTCTGTTTGATATAATCCATTTAAACCTTGGTGAGTACCAACATGTATTTGATTTCTTGTCTTAATTAAATTCATAATTCATAAATGTTTTATAATACTGATTTATATTAATCTAATTTAATATGTATTATAATACCAAACTATATTTTGAATTGCTTATTTTTGAATTTTTTGTGAGTTTTTAGAACTGAGGATGAATGTACATTCGAAACTAGTTTTCAATAAAACAAATTTATAGAAGTGGCAAATAATTTATCAATCCCTAATTCAACCAAATATTCCATAGTGTTGCTGAAAAATAACGGAATTTATTTCTAGAAAAGATAAAGGCAATTGCAATAGGTTTGAGCAACCTCCGGCAAATTATAATGCCCATTCCTAGACAACAATCCAATAAAATTTCATCCGACTTAAAATTCGAGGGATCATTTTTGACTGAAGCTTCTCATGGAAAAATCGCATATCCTAAATTTCCCATCACATCTTCGCCACTTTTGATTAACAGTTATAGATTTGTCACTTTCTTTCTTCAGAAACCTGTACTTACTCATGGCTACTTTCTTAATTTTCTTCTACTTTTTTTACGTATGGGAGTATATTAAGAGATCAATTGTTCTATATGATTAATTTTTGGTATCCCAAGAGCTAACTCCATCCCTAGCTAGTTTTATGTTGTTTTAAACACACTTTACCAACTGTCACCTAACATTTGCTAATTCCTGATACTTAAACAGGGACAGTTTATAATATGCTACGTTTTGAGGCTGATCATGAGTCTAGTAGCAAAGATTTCCTCTGAATAAAGAGTAGATTTTGAGCAGAAAAGAATAATAAATCCAGTCACTTATATGTAAGACAAATTTAAGGTTTTAAATCTCCTAATTTTACTCTTAATTTAAAATTATATCTTAAAGTGGAAATAATGTTTACATTTTTAACATCTTGATAATGGTTATCTAGATACTTTAGGAAATAGTTTTTATTCTTCATTTCAAACCAACAAATAATATCTTCTTATGATATTCAGGTATCAAAATAAATAAAAAATTCACATTGAATTAAAAATATTATTAGTGCAAATTGTAATTCTGAAACACTTAAGCTACTAGTTCAAGAAAGTGGTCAAGGTTGTAACTGTTGCGATAAAATATTTTTTTTGATATTTTAGAAAATAATTAGAAAACAACTGAAAACTGAAACTTTTGCTTTTATCCTTAAGGAATAAAATCATGAAACAGAACTTGGCACTGAAAGGATTAATACATAGATTTGTCACTACTTCTGACCTTTTTTTAACTGTAAAAAATAATAAATGTTGAAAGTTATTCAAAGGATCAAAAGTATCTCGAGTGAGAAATATACATAAAATATAATATATGTCTCTCTCTATATATCTCAAAAATAAATTAAATGGCAACAGTTTCTTCTGTGACCCATATAAAAAGGTAAAATTTCGCTAGAAATGAAGAGAACTATGAAAAGCTTTGTAAGATTTGTTAATGGGACCACGAGACGTTCCCGTGTTTCCCACCATTACGCTGAGTTATGATGGCTTTTTTCCTCCTTTTGTAGACGATATTTCCTAGGCACAGGGTGTCCAGCGATAAGGCATGAAAAAATTCAAGGTGCTTTTCATCAATTTATTGGATTAAATTTAAAACAAAATCGGAACCATGAAATGTAGTATTTGATCGTCTCCTGATAAAATGACAATTAGTTGAGAATGAATTGTTATAATTATAAAGATTGCATCTCTGATAGATAATGAAGAGAGAGAACTCATCGTATCGCAAAAAATAAAAAGAAATTTGAAAATCATCGAACAGCATAGAAACAATAATTTCAACTGTAAATAAATAATGAAGGAATGAGATGGTCCGGGAGGTCAAAAAATGGAACACAAATCGTAAAAACTATTTATTAAGGATCCGACGCTTCGATCCACTTTGCAGGTCTTCTTCAGGGCTGAATAAACATGATACAAAAATAAGAATAAAACAATGGTATATACAGTGAATGATTTAATAAATAAAAAAGATTTAGTGAGAAAAAAAAAAATGAAAACAGTGGTGATGAATTTGTAAAATGAAACTGGTAGAGCAATAACAACTAAAAATAAATTAGTGAATATTAATACATTAATAACACTGGCTATATAATAATAAAAATAGGTAAACCAAAAGAGAAATAATATTAACTAAAAAATTAATAACTCTGCTAAATAAGTAAAAAGGGAAATACAAATAAATAAACAGACAAACTACCTATAGTACCTTGAAGCTCCAAGGGAGGAAGAATGACTTAGCAAAAAGCAAAGTAATTAAGGAGGCGGTGTAGGAGTAGAAATTAGAATGTAATTAATAGTATATAAAGAAGGCAGTGGTGAGGGGTTTTCATTATAAGTGCCATCTGTTGAGGATGTAATGAACAAAAACTATGTACATACAGAGGCATACTGATAGAAAGTTTTCAGTAGTTTAAAAATACTTTTATAAAAATAAAAAAAATTAAATAAAGTAATAAAGGAGTGGGGTTGGCTGTAGTAATGAAGATAAAAGAGAAGGGAGTTGTCAAAATAATGAGGGTTAATCCTAAAAAGAAGTATTGAATACAGAAGAAAAAGATAAATCTAAAGTAACAAATATAAATAATAAATTAAAATAAAAGTCATTATCCTCTGATTGTTATACGAAACCAACTTATTCTGGTAGACTCCTTAACTACTTTTCTCAGCATCCTTACCATCTTAAAATTAATGTTGTTAGAAACGTAATCCATCGGTGTCTTTCCTTATCAGATCCTCAATATCATCAAACTAACATTCAATGCATCAAAGAAATTTTACTTTCCAATAGCTTCCCATCCAACATCATTCAAAACCTTTTTGACTCTTATAACAACCCTACTACCTTAACCCTTCCTTCCCTTAATTCTTCACAATCTACTTCCAAACTTTTTCTTTACAGATCTCTTCCTTATATGCCTATTCTCTGCGATAATATTAAAAAATTCCTGCAATCTACTATACCTATCTTACGTCTTGGCCTTGAGTCCCATAATAAACTTTTTTACCAACTTAAAAGATAAGTTGGTCCCTCTCCCGTCCCTCTCAAACACCGCTCTAATGTAGTTTACGGGATTCCGTGCTCCACGCCCGATTGTAATGCTTCTTATATGGGCGAAACCAAAAACCATCTAAAATCTCGCATTTCCCAACACAAAACATCCATCACCTCCCGCAAGCAGTCTGCCTCCAAACTATCAGAACACGCCTTGACCCTCAACCATTCCTTCAACTTCGATCAATCCTCTATCCTGGCTACAGTTCCCAACCATGAAAAAAGACTTATTTCGGAATCAGTTTACATACACCTTGAACCGAACCCGGTTAATCATAAAATAGACAAAAATTGTATTTCCCTTACTTACAGACATATTTTAAATCTTATCAAAAAACAATAATAGCCCTATCATTCTTAAAATTTCTCACTTACTCTTTCTTCCTTCTCTATTATTATTTATTTTTTTTATTATTATTTTTTTAAATATTTTTTATTTATTTATTTTTTTAATATTTTTTATTTATTTATTTATTTTTCTGTCTCTCATAACTATTTTCCTACAGTTGTTTTTTCCAAACTGATTACACTTGGGAAAACTTGTTATTTATTAATTTAACAATGCAAATTATCAATAATTAAAGGTTAACTTACTATTAAATTGTAATAAGATTGCAAAAGGTAAACTTGTTATTAAATTTTGTAATTACATTTAAATTACTTATTCAATTTTTTACCTATGTAATTATTTTAATCTGGTACCAAATAATACTTTCTACTCTGTAAATTTCTGCCATTTTCTTTACTATTTAATTGTGTCACTTTATGTTTATTATATCACAATTTTGTATCCTTATTTTTATTTTTAAAAAAGGTTATTGTTAAAAATTTTCCTCCTGTTATTATACCTCTAATTATAGCTTTAATTTAACCAGTTTTGTGAGGGCATTGTAGAAAATTTTTCTATCCGCATTACTTATTCATTCTTTTGTATATGCATGCATTTTGTTCATTAAAATCTTACATATGGCACTTTACCTCAATCTCTTCGTTCATGAATTCTGATCAAATTATATTTTTATTTTCTCCTTGCCCATTTTATATATTGACTTTTATTTTAATTTATTATTTATATTTGTTACTTTAGATTTATCTTTTTCTTCTGTTTCCAATACTTCTTTTTAGGATTAACCCTCATTATTTTGACAACTCCCTTCTCTTTTATCTTCATTACTACAGCCAACACCGCTCCTTTATTACTTTATTTATTTTTTATTTTTTTATAAAAGCATTTTTAAAATACTGAAAACTTTCTATCATTATGCCTCTGTATGTACATAGTTTTTGTTCATTACATCCCCAACAGATGGCACTTATAATGAAAACCCCTCACCACTGCCTTCTTTATATACTATTAATTACATTCTAATTTCTACTCCTACACCGCCTCCTTAATTACTTTGCTTTTTGCTAAGTCATTCTTCCTCCCTTGGAGCTTCAAGGTACTATAGTTTGTCTGTTTATTTATTTGTATTTCCCTTTTTACTTATTTAGCAGAGTTATTAATTTTTTAGTTAATATTATTTCTCTTTTGGTTTACCTATTTTTATTATTATATAGCCAGTGTTATTAATATATTAATATTCACTAATTTATTTTTAGTTGTTGTCATTACTCTACCAGTTTCATTTTACAAATTCATCACTGTTTTCATTTTTTTTTTCTCACTAAATCTTTTTTATTTATTAAATCATTCACTATATATACCATTGTTTTATTCTTATTTTTGTATCTTATTTATTCAGCCCTGAAGAAGACCTGCAAAGTTGGTCGAAACGTCGGATCCTTAATAAATAGTTTTTACGATTTGTGTTCCATTTTTTGACCGCCTCCCGGACCATCTCATTCCTTCATAAGTTCTAAGGTTGATTATTGATTATTCAATATGGTAAATAAATAATATTCACTTATTGGAATAAATTTCACCACAATTTTATTCAAAAACTTATTTTACATAACAAAACAAAATATATATTTTCTTTTCTTATGTAATTCCATATAACCATGAAAACACATTTTAAAACTAAGTATCAAGCGGAGGAATTGATTAATTATAATGTAAACAAATTAACGAACGAAAAATAATAAAATGAGCCCATACATATGCACTTAAAAATTAAAATTTAATTTGCAATTAAAAATTGTCTACAGTGAGATGTGTCTGTTGGAGAGTGGGATTCGTTAGGAGAGGTTTCACTGTAAATAAAATTAAATATGAGTAATATTATTAAATATATTTATAATTGAATGAGAATATTGCTTTTTTTGCGTATTTTTCAAGATTCAAAACATCGTGAATATAACAATAATAAAAACAATATTACTCATACTCATAATTATGGCAATATAATTAATTATGGCAACCTCTTATCTCTGTCACCCTGCTCTTGGCCTCAATGGCAAGTGGTGAACCAGTGAATAAAGAAAACAAGTGTAAATCAGTTGCAATTGATTGAAACTTGGAGTTGTTTGGAGCACTTAAGAGAACCTAGTATAATGGCGGAGCTGGAACGGTTAGAACTAATATGTTGTTTGACCATTCCATAACAACTCTAATTCATGATAGATAGAGCGAACCATATAAGATGGAACAGAAAACATAGAAAATGAGACAGACGGACTGACAGACAGACGGACTGATAGACAAAGTAAGTGTGAGGAGGCTTTTTCTAACATTCTTGGAATTAGATATGATACAGTTAACTGCATAAACCCTTCTCAACATTTTATACACTTGTAGCCCAGTACTAATGGGAAAACAGAATTATTAGATTAAAAACTAAAAATTCTCAATGACTGGTCGTTTTTCAAGTATAATTCCAATTTAACCCCGATGTGAAAAATTCAAGCGGAATTCCCGATCTTCAAGGAATTCAAGGCTGCTGGACACCCTATAGGCACATTCCTTTTCCAAATAATCGACAACCATCACTCTTTCTACGTCTATAATCTCCTCCGATTCAAATCCTCTATTCACTCCCTTTCCGTAAGATCTCGACCTTCTGACCTTCATACCCCTTCCTTTTCACAGATCTGTCTCATTTCAATACTCCTTTATTATCTGCCCTACCACTTTCTGGAATTCCCTCCCTCTTGAAATCTGTCATGCTTCCTTGTTATCCAGATTCACCCTCCTATTCCCTCCACAATACAGTCGGATGCTGACTAAACACAGCATTATGCTGTAAGGCATCAGTGTATCATTACGCAAGCTATATATGAATGAATATACATTTCATTTCACTTTTCATTTAGTTTGTATTTGTTTTGTAAATCCCAATGATTATTTCCTTTTTTATTTATTTATTTTTTCTATCAATGCATTTACAATTTGATACTTAAGAAATTCGAATGTACTCCTTATGTTTATTTTTTATCAAGGCTTTTTAGACATAATTTTGTCTAAGTGTTCCAGCCAGCAAATATTGATGGATTAGTCAGGTGTTTCTGATTTGGAGTCTTGTCCGTACAACTTCTAGTCCTCTGAATTGACGATTGCTAGGGAAATGCAATGTATTCAAGTTCTTTAAGTTTGTTCTCAGCAGTGTTTATTCAATTATTTTGCCATTTGTTAATTACTTTTAATATTTTATTCAAATGTTGTAATTCTAATCTATCCTAATATTGTTAATGATTATTTACTTAAAATGGACTTCAACCAAATCTTTTATACAAGCATAGTGAAAGCAGATTCTATTACATTATTTCAATAAAATTTAGTATTGAAATTCCTTAAAATTCCTCTTTGAATAAATGAAACTGATTTTGTTTTTCTCTTTTTAATTTACTTCATCTTATAAAGTATGAATTAATTAAAACAAGTAAATATTCATATATCCTTGAAAAATTAACAAAGATTGAAACAGAGAAAAAATTAAAAGAGAATGGGAATTATAGGAAGGTTCGATGAACAAATATGTAAATATAAACAAAAAAAAAATGTACAATGTGTTAAAAGCGTGTACTCAAAGTTTAATAAAATGTTTCTCACCTTCATCTGGGATAAGCATCTCACCTTCTTGTTTAACACCAATAAGTCCTTCTGCTGAAAAGTAAATAATGTTTTAAAAAGGCAATAAAAGAAAATATCTCATGAAACATATCAAAATTTTGTATATGAGAATTGTTTAATTCTTTTATATTTAACTTTATTATTTATTTATTAATTAAATATGTTCAATAAGAAATAGTTTTCCAGTGCACATGTATCTGATTTTTCCGGTATTTTATTTTTATTAATTACTATAGTTATGAACCAATCCACTATACTACTATTATATACTTCTGGACAAAATTAAAGGATTAACTAAAAATTTCAGAATATTTTTTTGTTTTTGTTTGTTAATCTTTTATCAATCCTCAAACTGTAAATATTATTCACTCCTAAGGATTAAAAAGATAACTTAAAGTATCTTTCTCCCAGTCTTACATTAGTTTTGAATACAGATAAGCATTTTAATGTGTTTAAACATTTTTCAGAACACCGTTTTTTGGGAGATTATTGAAGATTGTAACATACAGCCATACTGCTTTCAACCCTTTAAAAAGGTCCAAAGCTAAAACAGGCCCGAACATTTTTGAAAGTTGAGCTCTCACGCCCTCAGCACTAGAGTTGCAAAGGGTCAATTGGCCCTGTATCGCACTGAGCGTGTTAATCTTCAACAGAAAGCAGTAGTAAAGCGATTTTCTTTTTATCTAAAGCATCTTCAAGCTCTTCTGGGGTAATGAAAAAAATCAAATCACAATATCTGATGTGACATGACTTCCTTGTACGCTTATTGAACTATAAATCGGTGATACAAAAAAAAGGCGGAAAGTAAAAAAAAAATTTAACCAAAATCTAGTATGGCATTTATATTGACATAAAAGTTTTATACTCAAATGGTAAATTTTAGGTGCTTTGCACTATATTTTAATATAATTATTGATAAAAGTTTATTATGACATTTAAGTATAGTATCCCTCCCGGTTTACCAATTTTAACCAAAATCTAGTATGTTATTTATATAACATATAATACATTAGTGCAAATTTGAGAAGTTTTGCATTATATTTTAATGTAATTTTTGATAAAAATCTATGATGAGCTACTAGTAAAGTACCACTTCATGTGACCAAAATGAGAGGTGAACAACTAGTTGTTATAACAATCCCAAATACAATATTTCAACTTTCTAAGGCAAACTGTTTTTGAGTTCTGTGAAATACGAACATACGTCTAGACGTCACGATGAAACTAGCCAAAATGGATATATACATGGTTGGCAAGCTCTTGTTTTATAGTTGCTCCAGGTAAGGTAGCGTAGTGCAAATTTGTTTAGACAACTGGGGAGCTTTTATCTTCTGGAAGCTGTTATGTGTGGAAGTCAGAAATCCCTCTTTTTAAACTTGCCACTATCATGTGATATACATTGGCATTTTCGGGAAACACGGTAGCACAGTAACACGGTGAGTCTGCTATTGGGTTTGATAAGAGTCCGAATCTGTTTTGGGTACTAATAGATGTTTCCAGGGGTACTCTTTCCGTTATTAAAAGTCGTTTTCTTCCAATAAAAAGTTCCCAAGAGATATCTTTGTGCTCTGTGACAACATTAGAACTGTCTATGTCACTAGATAAAGCATTGGAAACCTTTACTTTACTTTACATGGAAACTCTGACATTTTTAGTGGGAGAACCCACTTAAACTTATATCTCATTCTCCTGATGCAGACTTATTCAGCTGACAAACGGGGAGGAAAACAAGTATTTTGCATTCAATTTTAAAACATAAAACAAGTGACAAAATTGTTTAATTAGGGAAAAATTGTGTTTGTAATCTTTATCACCGAACCATATGATCTATGTATTAAATTTAAATATAATTTTTGATGTAAGTTTATTATGACCTTTAAGTAAAGTACCCCTTCTGACTCATCGATATCAATCAAAATCTAATATATTATTTATATAGATATAAAAGTCTTATATACCAAAGTTGAGATGTTTTACATTATATTTTAATATAATTTTTGATGAAAATCAATCATGACCTTCAAATAAAGTACCACTTCCAGTAATCATGTAGTGACCAAAAAGGGAGGTTCGCAACTTTTACAACAATCCGAAATACAAAATTTTAACTTTCTACAGCTAACCATTTTTGAGTTATGTGAGATACGAACGAATGTATGCACAAACGTCAAAACAAAACTAATCAAAATGGATATTTCTGTTGAAATCTGAAAACCAAAAATGTTCGCAATTACAATACTTCCTTTACTGCATACAAGAAAGTAAAAACAAGATGTGATTTTTTTTGGGGGGGGGGGGAATAGAAAAAAAAACCCAAACCCAAAGATGAAATTCATGATCAGTACCCAAAAACATGTGGAAGTACCAAGTTTTAACTTCTTATTCATTAATGCGAGGTTGAAGTGGAAAAAATAGTTTCAGGTACAAAAAGGATCCCCATGGTACTCAGCGTTTCATGAGATCCGAGTTCCGTTCAGTAGCAACAAATTATTTAATCCTCTAACTTCAATAATGTTTAAAATTAGGACAGAATTTACATTAATCTTTATCAGAACTAAATTTTTTTAAGATAACATGAAACAACATTATATAATTTAAAATTTTCCTCACCGTAATGAATATCCGGACTTTCTTCTTTGATATCAACCATTGGAACTGTGAAAAAAAAAAAGTATTAACATTGAAAAAGCCAAATTTTACTAATGCCTTTATCCAATAATTTCCATAAGATAATCAAGAAAAGTGTAAATTATTTGGGAAAATGGACATTTTAAAAATACTGTTGACATGATTAACACAAAAACTAAAAACTAAACAAATGTCATGATCTTAAGTTTAAAGATCTTAAGAATATAGAATATATTTATCAAAGATGTTTTGTCTTGATATCAATTTAAAACTAAATTTTATTAAACATAATTTAAATCAGCAACAAAAAGAATATTATATAATCAAAAGAACAGAATCAAACATCTTTATATAATTCTTATATCCTTCCAGAACATTCCTTCTCAGATAAAAACTTTTAAGGATCAGATAACACAACGTAAAATTCACATATTTTAAAAAAGAAAACTTCTTACAAATAGATTCAGTTTCATCTGTAACTTCTTCCTTCATGGAAATGACAGAGTTAATTATGTCTGCAAAATTAAACACAAGACATTACAAAATATAGTTTATGAAAAAACTAAAATATAAAATAAACTAATTAAAAACTTATCAATAACTGAAGGGATCATTTATAGAAAATAAGACAATTTCGAATATTGGAATGAATAGAATATAGATATTGTTGACTTAGGGGTTAATAAAATTAATAGAGTGAGATGCTGAAACTGGAGTTTAATGCCCACCTTACACAGTCAATACTATTGAGTCAATATAATTAAAGGTATGTTATTGAACGTGGTATATTGAAGGTGCACCTCACACATGCAAATTATATTGCGTTGATATTATGTCAGTTACAATCTTAGCCTTAACCTGAAGGATTTAAGTACAATCTACTCAAAATAACCGATTATGGGAATAAACGGTTTTCCTTTTTTTTTTTTCTAAAAATAAAGGTTTTTGGATTGAGAGAAAAAAAAATGGAATAACTGACTTCATTTTTTTAGATTTACGAAAAAAAAAATAATTTAACAATTTTATTGAAAAAAAAATATAATATTAATTTTAAATACTAATTCAGCCATTATTCAATTTAAAACGATATATTTTCACATTATAACATGGTTTTAATTTTTTTTTCTTTCACAAAGCCAGTTTTTTTTTTAGTGATCTCTTAGTTTCAAAATGGATTATTATTCGGGAAAAGTTGGATTTATTTAGTTATTCTCCCTCTACCCCTAAGGGTCATTGGCGTATCAAGTTACAATTATTAGACTATTGTACTGTAAAATCCTATAGTAAAATTTTCTTAGATAATCCAATAGTCTTCTTATTATATTCTTATTCTTATCATGAGGATTTCTTCCATCGTTGTAACCATTTTCAGGTTTTGGCTCAGAGCAGAGAAGGTGGTATGGATCAGGTTTTATAAATATTTTGTTAGCAGCTGTAATATCCACAGTTGTTACCCACGGCTTCACTTGCAACATATCCCATTACGTTTTAATTTACATAAGTTTATGCTACTATTACTACAATGCATATAATTACGTGTGTTACACCTTTGAATTTCTATAAGAAGTATTTAATTTTTGTAGTATGGTATTTTTATACGTGTAAAAAAAGAGAATAGCACTTTAGTAATTTTTACAGACTCGAAATTAAATAAAACGACGGAGCAATAAAATACTATCATCTACATTCACATAAAGCTGAAAATTTGGACTATGTTTAAAAAAAAAAAAAAAACTTTGCGAATTATTAAACTATGATTTATTATTTTCAAATAGTTTTATATTTAAAAAAATAATAAAAATTATTTGGTTTGTATTTGTTTGATTAAAAAAACAGAATATAAAACAGGAGTTATTAAAGCAGAAAAACACCATAAACTTTTTTAAAGGTTGTCACATTTTTTGTTGAAAAGCAGAAAATTTAAATTTTCTGCTTTTTTAAATCACAAAACTTAAATTTCCTGCTTTTCTGTGTGGAATCGAACCTGAACTTTTTTGTTGGTCTTGAAATCTTCTATCACCTCCTTAAATATTTCCCATGACTTAGGAGATATCCTATACCTTTGAAGTTATACACATAAAATTTATTAAAATGTCAAATATTAGTTATTCATTTCATGTCCCTATTGTTTTTTATAAAACAAAGAAAGTTCGTATTAATTATTTTTTAATTATATTCATGTAAAAATATTTCTGGCTTAAAGTTAAAAGATTTATTTTTATTATTTAATTGATAAAATTATACAAAGGACATGTTAGTCTAATTTGTACGGTAGCACTTTAGCATCCTCATATCAGAAGATACGAATCCAGTGTGAGAAAATTACTTAAATTTCTAAGAGAGGTCTACAGAATAAATATTCGCCTTTCAAACCGCCTTCTTCTCGCCTTTAAAATCTGTAGGATGAACCATCTTTCTTTACTTAGTTGGAGTTCCAAACACAATACAAATTAGTTGTTTTGTTTTTCCTTCCTTGCCATTACACTTCATTATTAACATTATAAAGAAAATGTATTTATCATTTTAATTGATTTTTCCCTTAAGGGCTTTTCTTTATTAATATAGGAAAGAAAACAAAAGCATATTTTGAGATTTTTGTATTTTTGAGGAATTTTAACTCCATATTCCACTAATCTGAGTGACTCTTAAGGCAATCAGTTGGAACAGCTAAAGTACTTGGAGTTAAGACGATTTAAAGGACCAAACTGACTCACTCCATTGTTCTATTTTTTTACTGACAGTTAGTGATTTATGCTCATATAAATATGTATTCATGGGGCTATAAATGTGGTTCTACAATAGCAAAGACATTAAATAATTTAATCTTGATCCCACTCCAAAAAAAAATAAAAAATAGTAGACATTATATGCATATTAGAAATTATAAATCCACTAAAAATGTTTATTTACTTATAATTAACATTTATAAGTATATTCTAACATAATTATTAGTAAAAAAAAATAAACAAAATTATAAGTTATTCAGTTCAATATTTAAAAATATATTTTATACAATCAAGATCGTATAAATAATATTTTTATTGACAAACTTTTTTTATTATTATTAGTATAGCACAACATAAAAACTGTGCAATTCATTGTTCTACTCCATCTGTTCTTCACATTCACAATCAGTTGGAGTGAATGGATTTTATTAAAACACGGCGGATTTCAAGGCTGATGGAATTCCTTGAACTGCTCCCCTTAACTCCAATCATTCCACAAAGAATTTCACACTCATGATGGTTCTATATTCCATTTGGTATGGAGTGATCATAAGTGACCCTCTTTAAGGTGGTGGACCAACTCCAGAACCGCATTACTTAATATTTCCGAAAATAAAATAAATATTACACTAACACAGCCTATAAACAAATTTATATAATAACAAAGATTAATGAATTATAAAAATCAAAACTAGGAGACTAATCAAAAACCTTAAAATTCAATTCAAAATTTATATTTCTTGTAAATGTAAGTGGCATTTATTTTGAAATGTCCATAGATATATGTAATAATCTTTCACTAACCAATCTGGGACATTCCTAACCAAAATATAGCTGTCAAACTGAAGATTAATAGAACCAAGCCAGCGAGGTATAGCCCCTGACGTATAGTGTCATATA
Source organism: Rhaphigaster nebulosa (assembly GCA_948150685.1). Lineage (NCBI taxonomy): Eukaryota > Metazoa > Arthropoda > Insecta > Hemiptera > Pentatomidae > Rhaphigaster > Rhaphigaster nebulosa. The sequence continues at coordinate 6,265,562 of OX411306.1, forward strand.
TAAGTTTACCACTAACTTGGAGCCAAAAGAAACAGGCCTGACGTCACAGGGGAGAAATTTCACACTTATGCGTGAATTTAACTTATGCAATTAACGCCTACGGATTGACATTAGAATTTATCGTGATGATTTGGCAAATATACGGTTAATAAATAAAAATATTATATGTAAACCAATAATTAATAAAATTGTAATCTAGATATTTCACACGTTCAAAATAACGCCATCAGAGAAAAAGTAAAAGAACCCCTTAACACCGTGTACCCATTGAGACAAAAGCTGAGTTGGTTTGGGTACGTCATGAAAATGTCGGCCGATGGCCTAAAAGGATGCTTAAGCATGTACCATGGAAAAGGAGCACGTGTGGTCAACCGGAAAAAGAGATAGAAGAAAAGAGAGAAGGTATACAGGAGGCAATAGCAGCAAGGGGACTTCGGGAGGAAGATTCCTACGACAAAAAGAAATGGCGGTTGCTTATTAGACAACAACATGTTAAGAGAAAATGTCAAAATGTTAAGAGAAAATGTTTTGCAAGAGATGCTTACATAATTTCGAAAAGAGATGATGTAGTTTTAAATATCTGTATAAATATATATGTCCACTTACACGATTTTCCTGACCATATGTGCAAATTGTTTCCTCTAGCTTTCGCTAATATTGATCTGATAAGAATTTTTTTTTTAAGTTTAGCTTTGTAAATCATTTAATTATCTCTAAATAAGCACCTATAAGGGAAATATATAGTTTTCAAATTACTCGAAAAAATAAAAAAAAGCGAACGGGTTTTCATTGGAACATGTACATACATTCTTAAAAACATAAACATACTTAAAAAACGTGGCAACTAAGTTCAATATGCTTTATCTTTGCTAATATTGGTCCAATTTCGACGAATGTTTTTTAGATTGTTTGATTGCCTTTCACATGTTCATTTATATAATTCACCATAAAATGCATACTTTTCGAGTTATGCGAAAATAAAATTTTGAATTCTGTATAACTTTAATTTCTGCTTGTTCTCGCGGATTTATTATATACGGAATTCAATGAGCTTTAACGAAAATTTGGTCCAACTAAAATACCTTCCTTACCTAGATGGTAAGGAAAATAAAAAAGTAAGTACTAATGTTATTGAATTTCTTTTATAATTGCAACTTAGGATTTACAAACAGTCCTGTTCAGTTTAAATTCGAAATAGGGAATTCTTCAAAATTATATCTAACCGAAAGAAAACAATGGTGGCACGAAGGTTATGGTTGTTTTTTAATATAATAAGACTATGTGAATATTGTGGCCTATTTTCAAAGAGTCCAGGATGACTTAAATTAAGAATTGATAGCCTACTTTTGAAGGGGTTACTTATTTAATTTATCAGTGTCTGTTTGAATTGTTTTGAAATTTGAGTAAAATCCTACATTAGAAATATTTTAATCAGGAACCAACCACGTATCACTGTACTTCTTTTTCTGCTTACTGTTTGTTTAGTTGAATTAAAATATAATTAATTGATATTTGCACGGTAATAAATATTCTTCTACAATGATGTCTCAAAATAACTTTAGAGCAAGAAATTCCACAATAGAGGCTAAATTAGTTAATTTATATTAAATTTTAAATGAATTTATTTAGTAGAATCAAAATAATAACTTGAATATCAAAATAAAATTATATGTCATTAGATGCCAGGAGTTCAAATCAACGTACAGTATCGCAGTCTCCAAGATCTAAGTAAAAAATTTAGTGATGTTGATCATAAGGCCGCATGAAATTACACTGTTTTTTTTTTCCTTTCACCCATTCCTAATCTTTTCTCGTTCTTATCTGCCATTTCTTATCAGTAATTTTAAAGAGAAAGTGTAATATAAATTCAATAAATCTGATTTTGGATTGTAATGTTCATAAGCCAAACTCAAGATTATCAAAGTTTATTTATTTTGATTTTGAAAGATCGTTAAAATCTTTAAAGTATACAGCACACCAAAAGAACCAAAGATTCTTCATAGGTGGTAATGGCACAGATTTTTTTTTTAAATTAAAATCTTTGAATGTGGCTTTGTAAGACTCAGAATAGATTTTTATTTATTTATATGTTTATCATTATTAGCTAAATAAAAGACTTATAACCTTATTATGTTGAAGAACTTATATGTAGTACTAATTTATTTTGACAAAGCAATTAATGTATAATCAATTGTCATAAAAATTATATCAAAGTTAAACACAAGCATACATGAATTTTTATTCGATAAAGAAATAATCGTTGATAGTAAATATCAAATATTTCAGTTGACATCCGCATGATGGTATAGAAGGATCAATCTAATTAGGGATTGATAAATTATTTGCCACTTCTATAAATTTGTTTTATTGAAAACTAGTTTCGAATGTTATACAACCATCTTCAGTTCTAAAAACACACAAAAAATTCAAAATATAGTATACTATGTTTAAATATAGTATACTATATATTAGTAAATATACTATTTTTTGAATTGCTTATTTTTTAATTTTTTGTGTTTTTAGAACTGAAGATGAATGTATAGCATTCGAAACTACCTTTGAATAAAATAAATTTATAGAAGTGGCAAATAATTTATCAATCTCTAATCAAATATTTCATTGATACGGTACGGTATATGCATGAAAAATATATTTCGTTAAAATATTTTTAAATTTTTTGGAATCTTTATTACTATTGATTAAAGTCTAAACAGACTTTTTTTCCACAAATTTTTGCTAAATAATGTTTTAATTAAGCAAAACTCCAATAAATACGCTTCATTCCAATAATGTTTTAATTTTTTCTCAATAAGTCTTTTTAATTATTAATTCATTCGCTGTATTGTTTTATTCTTATTTTTGTATCTTGTTTATTCAGCCCTGAAGAAGACCTACAAAATGGGTTGAAACGTCGGTTACTTAATAAATAGTTTTTACTATTTGTGTTCAACTTTTTGACCGCCTCCCGGACCATCTCATTCCTTTATAAGTTCTACGGTCAACCATTAATTATTCAATATGATTAATAATACTCGGGGCCAACAACAAGATACAAATCCCATTCCTCTTCACCACAGCATCAGACTTAAAAATTACAGACCTGGAGCTCAACCCTCAATGCAGCATCAACCTGCTACTAACTCTTTACATCCTCTTTTCAGACTTCATCTTCTGAAATAAATTGTGCAAAACTTTGACAGAGTCTGTTAACTGTTAAATTATTATATAATTGTTTCTTATATTATATGTTCCTTATATTATATTTTATTATTATTCATATTTTATGGATACTTTTACTGTTGTAGCAATATTACATATTATATGATTTATTTATCAAGAACTTTAACTTAGTTACTTTTCGTTTGTTTTTATTTGTATCTATACATTTCTTATACATTATGTATTAATATATTTACATTATATTAAGTATTACATATACTATATTACCTTATATTATTATAATTCTATATTTTATATGAAATTTGTTTACTTGTAATTTATGTTGATGTTTTATTATTTTGTTGTAATTTATCTTGATTTTTTATTCTATGTTACTGGATTTACCCTTATGAGCCTATCTATACTTGTGTGCCCTCTCCCCATTAGGACATTCTGTTATCTCTTTTATACTTTGGGCCCACCAATATTTCCAGAGGCTTGGAAGGACATTTTTGTGGCAGATGCCAACTCTGCAGTGTCTATGTGCTCTCTTACTTCCTGAATTTTCTGTCTTTTGCTACATTCACTAAGCTTATCAAACGGATTCGATGGCCAACCACTCTACTTAACTTACAATCATCAATTAGCTCAAGAGCTTCTTCATAACTGTACTATATTTGATATTTTGATCTATGATCATTTAAAATTTTCTTGATGATAGTGGCTGATAAAGATAAATGTAGTTCTGCCGCGAGTTTTACTATTTTCACAGCATCACTCAAACTGGAGTTATGAAATGCAACCTATGCAGACATGGTGCAGCAGATATTTCCTCGGAAGTTGACTGCAGAATGTCCCGTACTTTTCACTTTCTATTTTATTCCAAGCATCCAGAAAATTTGGGTTCCGGTCTTCCTGGTCCCACGAAACCTAGAGAAGACAAGTGGCTCGCTGTCGGAAGTTCTAAAAAATTTGCTTCCAGCCATAATCCATATTTCTCTAAAAAAACTGATTTTTTTCTCTGAGCATTTTTCCAATGCTCATTAATTTTGTATGTGAATCGGGCTACATTGCGTTTCAATTCCATGTAAGTCCTATAATCTAATACGTCATATTTGTGAATCTTAATAATTTCCTTTAAAATTCCGGAGGTCTTTTCGTGAGAAGAGAATTTTCTCCACAGTTCAAAAAATGTGAGTCCAGAAATTTTGTTCACGATTTCTGAAACAATTAAAAAAAAAAAAAAAAAAAAAAAACAACGGCTCAGCACAAAACTGCATAAAACTTGCTGAACCTTTCTTGAAAAAATGCTATACAAAATAAAAATATACCTTAAAGGGTAGTTAGTACCTCATAGTCATTTTTGAAAAACAATTGTAATCAATATTAAATTGGTAGAGCTATGTAAATCTTCTGAGAAAGAAACAATTACCAGAAACCACCTAGAGCATAACACACACTGACAATGGTTTGAACTATAAATGAAGTAAAATTGGAGCTATTTGTTAGTTTAAGGATGGATATCGACAATAACACAACTGTCGCTGCAAATAATCCACATATTACTATATGTGAGATAGCTGCGCAATTAAGTTCTTGCCAATCTGCCGTTTTTGACCATCTGAAGAAGGCCGGCTACGCCTGTCGGCACAATCTTTGGGTTTCGAACGAGCTAAGCGAAAGTAACCTTATGAAACAAATTTCAGCTTGCGGTTACTGGAAAACAAAATTTGAAGGATCCCATTTTGAAGCGAATTGTGACGCGATGAAAAATGGATTCTATACAGTAACCGTAGGCGGAAAAAATCACGGGGATTGCCTGGAACGGCACCGCTAGCAACGCTAAATGCCGGTTTGCACCAAGAGAATTATATAGAATTATAGTTAAGTTTTTTTATTGTTTTCTAGCACGGTTATTCTTTCATTTTGGTTTGGTTCGTCATTGATTTCTAGGGGTCCTTCCTCACAATGGTTACTTCATAAGGAGAAATAAAATTTTGAAGGTCTTGGTCTCTGTAAATTACTAACTGTCCTCATTGATATCGTGTTGTTAGAATCATTTCTGTTTTGCTCTCTTTGAAAATTATTATTTGATTTGTTAAAGAGATGCATGGGATTAATAGGATGGTTAAAGTTTTGTGATCTCGATTCTGTTTGTGTTTGATGTTGATTGTTAAAATTTCTGTTTTGAAATGAATGAGAAGTAGATGGTGTGTTTAAATGATGATGTTGATTGTGGTTTTCTTTGTTATTATTATTAAAATATTTCTTATTATTTAAATTTACAATAATAAAGGAGCATTCATTGTAAATTATAGTTCTTACATCATCTAAGGTGTTAGTATTAAAAATCATTTTATGGTTTTACTATGAGTATAGGGGAAAAACTTATAAATGTGATAGATGATTTCTCTATCAGTTCTCAACATTATCTGAGTAACGGTTTCTTGAGGTAAAAAATCAAACCTACATAGGCTTGAATTTAGCATCTTCCATTTTCACTAAGTTTCTGTATTTAACTTTGATGCCAACACAAGTTTTATTATATTGAAATGTAATATCTATTTTATTAATCGAATCGACAGACACATGAAACTGTCTTGGCTCTCTCAACCGTCTTTTCCTGTGCATGAAATTCCTATCATCCTTTAGTCCTCAGACACCGAGTCTGAGTTCCCTTTATTCTATGTCTCTGATGTTTTATTGTGCAACAGGAAAACCAATGTAGCCTAATACCCATTATAAAATCCATGAATCGCAAACACCTGAGTAAAGTATTTTGAGTAGCTTTTCAAAATATACAAATAAATTTCTTACGGTAGACAAAGAGGTCAAGTTGGTATTAGATGAAAAACCTATGATATTATTTCTCAGATCATTCAGAGATAGAAAGCTTTTCTCAGTGTTGGTTGTTATGTTAACCCTCTTTCTCAGGTACGGTCTAACTTTGCTTCCAGCAGCTTTTTAATAGAATCCTCCTCACTCATTCCAGTCTTACCTCAATCCGTTAATTTTAATCCAGATAATTATCAGGTTTCCCCAACATCTCGTACACTTCTCTGTTGGCACGTCTTCTCCATTGATCATTTAAATTAATTTCCACAAAAATTCTACGAAGTAGCATTCTTTTAAAGGCACCTATTTCTTTTTCCATGGTCTTTGAAAGCGTCAATGTTTTGGAGGCGTATGTGAGCACTGGTCTAATTAGGGTTTTATATAACATCATTTTTATTTGCCTGGATTAAAATGAGCTCCTTAGGTGTCGCTTCCGGAGGTCTTTTCGTGAGAAGAGAATTTTCTCCACAGTTCAAAAAATGTGAGTCCAGAAATTTTGTTCACGATTTCTCCACAGTTCAAAAAATGTGAGTCCAGAAATTTTGTTCACGATTTCTGAAACAATAAAAAAAAAAAAAGAACAGGGCTCAGCACAAAACTGCATAAAACTTGCTGAACCTTTCTTGAAAAAATGCTATACAAAATAAAAATATACCTTAAAGGGTAGTTAGTACCTCATACTCGTTTTTGAAAAACAATTGTAATCAATATTAAATTGGTAGAGCTATGTAAATCTTCTGAGAAAGAATCAATTACCAGAAGCCACCTAGAGCATAACACACACTGACAGTGGTTTGAACTATAAATGAAGTAAAATTGGAGCTATTTGTTAGTTAAATTAAGGTACAAAACAACCTTAATGTCAATAAATATGATTAATCAAAGTTGTTCCAGGAAGACGGGAACGGCATTGGTGAGCAAGATCCATCAGAATTCGAGGAAATGATGGAGGTAAAAATAATAAATCCCCTGTTGAGAATGGAATTCCTGCTAAGTTGTTCAAGAAAGGAACAGAAAGCCTACATAAAGAAATTTATTATATTATATTCTCCATATGGGTCGGAAAGGAAATGCCGAAGCAATGGAAGAAAGACTTCCATTGTGCACTATTCATAAAAAGGGAGACATATTTGAGTGTGCTAACTGCCGAGGTATTATCTTACCTCACTCAGTGCGCATATAAGTTATTGCCTTTATGAGAAGCTTCTGTCATATGCCGAAAAAGAAATAGGAGACTATCAGGCAGGTTTTTGAAGCGGGAGGTCAACTGTTAAACAGATTTTCAGTCTTAGGATCAATCTCGAAAAGAAAATAAAGTGTAAAATGTCCACTCATTACCTTTTTATTGATTTCAGAAGTGTGTACGATAGTATCAAGCGAGCCAAACTCGAGAGAGTCGGAAGTACCCTCTAAGTTGATCCGCCTGGTTGCATTAACTATGTACGAAACCAATTGTGATTTTCTAATGCAGTAGGATATCTCTCCTGAATTCAAGACTTTGAGAGGCCTAAGGGAGGGGATCTCCTAGCATATTTAATATGGTCTTAAAGAAGATTATTCGAAAGTAAAAAATCCAGATCAGTAATCGTGGAACTGTTGGGCTATGTAGTTGATTTGGACATTATCGCTTGCTCATTCGAAGCATTGAAGGCAGCATTATATCACTGATGGAGGCGGCAGAGGAGATGGTTCTATGCATCACTGAAGAAAAAAATAAATATATGAGGACAGATGAGTCTACAACCAATGGAATCCAGAAGTTCGTAAAAATAGACCCTTATGTTTCAGAAGGTGGATAATTTGGGCACAAATCAAAACATAATCTATTTGTTTTATTGTTTTTATAACCGGGGATCTCCAGGCTACTTTGTAAATTTTCTTACTAAGCAAGTAAGTGCTTCCAATGATAAAGTTTTTTGCTGCAGCATAGTTTATAAGATGGTGACCATTATCGTTGGTTTCTTCATGCAGACTATATTTACCTATCATTGCCAATATTTATTTGTACCGTTGTAAATATATTTATCTGGTCACGTGACAACCCACTACAATCTGATAGGCTTGAAGAAATCGTATTCCACCTCTCGTATTTTCTCTATACTTACTTTAGTGGGTCAAATTTAATCATTTGACCCACCTTTGATCTTTCCCCAAAAGCCAACAAACTCATAGAAGCCAAACCAAGCCTAGAAAAACTACCCCCTTTACACATTTTATTTGCCTAGGCTTAGCAAATGTGTAAAGCCACTTTTACACATTTCACTTATCGATAGTTTTACATCACTAGAGATACAAACAACCCATTCTTTATATTAAGGCCGAGAATTCATAAAATTATTATTCGAATAAAGTCGTAGAACTTATGAGTAGTCTTCAAAAACAAAACAGCCTCAAGTGACGTATGACGAATATTTTTTGCATGAACAAATAAAGTTTAAAAAAACAAACAAAAATATCAAACTTTATTCCAATTCCTTGCATATCTTAATACACCATGAAATTGTACATCAACATATTTATTTAACTTTACTTGTACACCTTTACTTAAAATGTTATGTAAATTCTAAAAAAGTTTGAATAAATGCTGAAGTTTTGTTTTTCTGAATCGTTTTAGTGTTTTATTATTGGACATACATATTAAGCACCTTATTTATATATATATATATATATATATATATATATATATATATATATATATATATGTATATATATGTGTAGGAGTACAAACAAAAAAATTTATGTGATTCGAAATTTTTCAATGGTCCCTTCAACTTCGAATTAAACAAGTTCCACTGTATATCATCTTGAATTTTTTTTTTAACATTTTGATTTGTTATTACATTATTTCAATCGCGTGCACTAATTAGTAATTTTAATAACAGGTTATTTTTTAGAAAAACAGTTTAATAACAACTGCACTGTTTTGAGAAAATTTCGTCCTTCCATAAGTTTTAAACTCCTTCAAATTCCTTTTGAAATTATTAATTTAATCGATAGAATAATAATTTCACTTGGTACAAGAAAAAAACCTAGTATTTAATGGAGATAGATCGTTCATATAAAGAACAATTGTATTTTTCCATATCCATAATAAATTATTGTTAAACGAGCTGTTGTTTTTTTTTTTTTAGTAGTATAAATCCACTTTATAAAAAAATAATTAATTAATGAAAATTTCAGTAAGATAAAATATTCTCTTTTTATATTTATAATCATAAATTCAATGGAGTATGATTTCTTGTGAAAATAGTTTTTGATATCAAGCCTTCAAATAGCCATTTAAACTTATAAATAACGCGCTGTATGAAAAAATGGACTTATACCATTTCTAAAAATAAAGGGTCATTTAATGATAAAATTACTCTATACTATAATGTGAATAAAGTATATTTACACAATGTAGCACAAATAAGGTAATAGAAAACATTTTTGTTAAAAAAGTTACAATGGGGATACTGATAAGGCCTCTAGCCTGTACGATGGCCTGTTATATAAATTTTTAAGTAACTTATGCTTACTGCTTTATAAACGTGATAGATCATTGATGAGGCTTTTCACCGGTATGACGAGCCATTATATGAGCTTTTAAGTGACTCATACTTACTGTTTTATGGTCACAATGGGGACATTGATAAGGTCTCTCACCGGTATGACGAGCCATTATATGTTTTTTTAAATCGCTTTCTCTGACTGTTTTATGTTCACAATAGGGACATTGGTTAGGCTTCTCCCCTGTATGACGAGCCATTATATGAATTTTTATGTGACTTAAGCTTACTGCTTTATAGTTACAATAGGTACATTGATGAGGCTTCTCACCTAAATGACGACCAATTATATGTTTTTTTAAATCACTTTCTGTTACTGTTTTATAGTCACAGTGGGGACATTGTGTAGGCTTCTCGCCTGTGTGACGAGACATTATGTGTCTTTTTAAATTACTTTTTGTTAGTGTTTGATGGTCACAGTGGGGGCATTGTAGAGGCTTCTCACCTGTATGAAGATACATTATATGTCTTTTCAAATTACTTTTTGTTATTGTTTTATGGTCACAAAAAGGACATTGATGAGGCTTCTCACTGGTATGACGAGCCATTACATGTGTTTTTAAATTACTTTCTGTTACTGTTTTATGGTCACAATAGGGACATTGATAAGGTCTCTCACCTGTATGACGGGCCATTATATGTCTGTTAAAGCAACTTGAGCTTAATGCTTTATAGTCACAATGGGGACATTGAAAAGCCTTCTCATCTTTCTGAGGAAAAATAGCATGTTTCTTCAAATACATGTTCATTTGATCTTTTGAGGAATATCGACTGATCTCTGTCTTGTTGAGTGGATCCTGGACACCTATAAACAATATTACCAAGATTAAAAAAAATAAAAGAAAACAATATATTCATGAATTTAATGAGATTATTACTTAGTGAGACAGTAATCATTTAAAAATACTAATTAAATAGCACTTCTTAAAATTTCATAGCCGTAATGTTTTCTACTTCTAAAGGTAATTGTATAATATAATTAGTTAATACTTAGACCTTAACTGAACTCATTAAAGCCTGCCAAATACTCTTATCATCCAATATTCAAATTCCTCTCTAAAGAGCATCTAATAACACTGTAATTAAATTTTTTTCATAAGTACACTTTTCTTAATATATTTTGTTAGAATTGAGTCAAGATAGTAAAAAAAACAAACAGGACAATAAGCATTAAATATGATTCGAAACATATTTCACAAGAAAATGGAACAAATTTTTAAGGAAGAAGTTGGTCGGAGGTTGCGGTCAATGATAAACATAATAATAAGTATAATTTATTTATTCTATGCCCATGTTTTGGTCTATGTTTTAGGCCACCATCCGGGCAGAGAGGTGCTCAGCTGTACGTCTCTCTGCCCTGATGATGGCCAAAAACTTAGGCCGAAACGTTGGCACAGAATAAATAAGTTATACTTATTAGTTTGTTAATCATCAACTATACCCCCAACCAACTTCTTCCTTAATTATCATATATCTATGGTCAACAAAACTTACACCAAAACGAATTTTTAAAACATCTTTTAAGAGCCAAAGAAAATTCACAAAAAATATATATTACAAAAACTTATAATTACACTCATAAGTAATCGTAATAATGATTTTTATATTTTTTTATTTTATGAATTTGAAATGTCATGCATTGCATTGCAAGCACACATGAGGAACACATTTGTTGCAAAAATCTTCTTTAAGTTGGATTGATTCTTAAACGATAAATGGCCAATAATTTCAATCTAATTATAGGAATGCCATAATTTTGTTTTACAACTGGACTAATAAATTTGGGAATTTGAAAATGTATATATCATTCAAAAACTATCTTTACTTACTTTTTATCAGAAGGACAGCCTCTGGACAACATTTCGGAAATGTCAATATTGCACTTCGAAATTGGGAGAATGACTGAGGAATTGAGATACGTACAGGTTTTAATCATTTCTCTGGATGCAAACAAAAGTGGAGCTGCTCTTATTGTTAGGATATTCGGAAAAAAAAAGAAGTTATTTATCAGTATGAATTTTCGTACCATAGGTTTTAATGGGTTAATCTGTGGTTCAGTAGCCAGGACTTTAACAAACACAGATGTTTAAAGAGACGATTCTGAAGTAGAACTTCAGTCCTACAAAAAGGAGTCAAGAAGTTAGAACATGCTATTTGGCAAAGGCTGCTATCTTTGCTATCTGGAACAGCCAAAACATCCTCAGATTCTCTTCTGTAACCTGACCACCTCCAAAATATTAACATACTCAATTTCCAACCATTCATTTTCATCATTCCATCCAAACATGCTCTATTTTTAGAGCATTCCTTTGATTTTGGATAAAACTAGCCACAATTCCTAAAAAAAAGACTAATTTCAGAACTATCCACATCCATCTCGAACCTAATCCGGTAAATCATAAAGTAGATAAGAATTATGATTCCCTCACCTAGACATATTTTAAGTCTATTAAAAAAAGCAATAATTTTTATTACAGACTGTTCCTACCCTCTCAAGTATACTCCTTTTCATTTTTATTAATTTGTTTTCCCTTCTTCTAATTATTTTGAGCATTTCTCCCTCTTTGCTAATAACAATTTTTTTTTTTAATTTTATTGATAGCCTCATTATAAATATTTAATTTCAAATATTAAATAATATAACTATGTAATAATCCTTAGACTATTCTTGTAATTACATTGCAACAATGTTCATGACCATTTTCGTAATTAAGTAAATAATTAAATTTATATAACATGTTTTTACTTACCAGTCAATTTTTTAACATGACAAGGCAATGTTTAATTAATTCCTTAGCTATTGCCAACCAGATCTTCTCTATAATTATTATCACTGTATTTATTGCTTAAAAAGACGCAAATTTTGCCTCACAAATTAAAGTAATTTTTCATCATTCAATTTTAAATTAAGGAAAGGAAACGGAAGTTTCTGCCCACCATCCAATAGAGTTAACATAAGGTTTTAGACTATCCTTAAAAAAATATGTTTCTCTCAATATTGAACGAATATGTATGGAAACAGTAAATAAACGGAATGAAAAGTGAGTATACAAACATTAATAAACGGAGCGTAAACGGTATTAAAGGAGAAAAATATGTATAGCATGAATAGACCATTATTCATCTCTTTGCCTTATTTATTACTTTTACTCCTATTTATTTATTTATTCTTTTTACAAGTTTAACTTACTTCTTTGTTTTCACTCTATTTAGTTTTACAATATTTCTATATTATGCTTGGGTTTACTATCAATATTAAGTTCAAATCATTCAGATGTTAGCTCTTTATTCCATTAAGGGAACCCAACGGTGATCTTCCTGAGTATACAGATTTCTTATGTTCAAATGAAGATTTCTTATGAGAAACCTAATTATTTTTTCATGATTTATTTTTGCAGCTTTTTTATATTTTAATTGGCTATATTTTACTTTTTTTTTTTAATTACAAATATTTTTAGAAAATAAATGGCTGAAGTTTATCACAGAAAGATCCGGTGATTTCAGACCACACATTCAAGTGACATTTCCGACAAACTACTGTTAACTTTGAATTTTCAACCATTTTTTTCGAACCCTTTATTTTAGTCGGATTGTGTCGAAAAAACATGGAAATATATGTATTTTATGGCCTAACAGAGAGCAAAAAATGGAAAGGCTCTAAGTGGAACCTATTTTTGTAAAAGTACACATAAGCGTTAAAAAATTATACTTTTCGATTCAGGAGAGCGGGTTTTCTCTTTGAATCCTGATTCTGTGATTATATTACTAACCACTAATTTAATACAAAAAGAAAAATACTTTCAAACATTACAGTATAAAGTAATTATGTAACCAATAATTAATAAAAAATAGAGAAATTTTAGTTTAATGAGATTTTTTCTCCTAAAACGTAAATGTCAACCTGTTAGTAAATAAATGTTGTTATAATATCGTATACGTCAAATCGTCTAGGGGGACTTGGAGGACATTTTAGAAATTTTTTTTTTACATTTTGCACCATTCCCGAATTGGGTGGACAAAATCTTTATGATTACGACTTAAAAAGAATCTCATATGGGGGAGATGTCATTCATTATTAGTTCTTTCACTTCATTTACAAATCAAGTTATCATACATGGTCTCAATTCACTATTCATTTTTCTTTTTCTCACCTGTCAACACTGTTATAGGATCAATCCATTTCAAGCGATCCAGCGAGGATCAGGTTTCTCGAGCACCTCAGAAATACAATAATAATAAACCTAGTTCAAAAATAATTTTAAAACATTTTTATTGTATATGATTTGCAAATGGCAGCCATTTTTGTTTCAGTTTTTCGGTCATTTTTAGTTTGTAAACCCATGCAGTTTTCTAAATTACTCAAAACTGGATTGCCCTAGGCTTTTGAATTAAACTGAATTGTGTTCAGTACGTTTTGTCTTACAAATCAAAGCCATTATTGCCTAACTAATATGTTTCTGTTTATGTGCAATATGTTGCCAAACTTGTCAAATGAGAATGAACAGAATTCAATTTTCGCAGGATGATTCTCAAAGAAGGAACAATTTTTCAGCCTGTTTTGATTTTATTTATAAACATAACAGAATACTTAATTTAAATATAACTTGCTCTTTAAAAGTTAAGCCCTCTTAAAAATTGTTTTAGTTTTATCTACTTTTCCAGCTACAATACCTCTGTTGGAGGAGCAGATACAAATTAGAAAATTCAAGACATAAAAGATCTCTAAGGCATCAAACTCTATTATAAATTCCAGCTTTTAGATTTAACATAAAGTATATATTAAAAATTATTAATTATAGCAAAAAAATTGCATTTTTCATAATTTTTTAGCTGCAGGATCTCTTTCAGAGACCAGATACAAAATTGATAATTCATAAACAAAAACATATTAGTGAGGCAAAAGTGCTTGGATTTATAGAACAGAATATACTAAGCACAATTCAGTTTATTTCAAAGACCTGAGGCTGAGAAATTGTTACTTCTTTGAGAAATTATCCTGCGAAAATTGAATTTTGTTCATTCTCATTTGACAAGTTTGACAACATATTGCACATAAACAAAAACATATTAGTTAGGCAAAAATGGCTTTGATTTGTAGGACAAAACGTACTGAACACAATTCAGTTTATTTCAAAAGCCTGGGACAATCCAGTATTGAGTAATTTAGAAAACCGCACCGGTTTGCGAACTCTAAAAATGACTGAAAAACTGAAACAAAAATGGCTGCTATTTGCAAATCATACACAATAAAAATATTTCTGTAGTGTAGAAATTTTTAAAATATATTTTCAGCTTGACAAACCAAAAATATATAATGTACAGAATTTTCATACTAATATTGTTAAAAAAACTGATTTATTGTGCTTTTGTGAGATAAGATTTGAAAAAGTCCAATCTGCTGAATTTATTTCAAGTAGTGTTTATATGAAATCTTTAAAAATATTATTATCATAAGGTGATAAAGGAAAAGTTGTGTGATGCGCGCAAGATTTTTTTCATTAATGTATGTCAATGTGGACAGTAACATACTTGAGAATTATTAATTTGAAACTTTAAAATTAAATATTTTGGTCGTTTACTATTTATTAATGATAGGTTTACTCACCAATAATATGCACGAAAATTGGAGCCGATTCCGTAGTAATTGGAGCCATGTAAAAACAACCTCAAAGCAAAAGACAAGAATTTGACAAATCTCATGAGAATGAATAACCCATGTGTCAATATTTTATTAATAATAGGTATTAGAAAAATAAAAAAACATTTATATTAGTGATAAAATCGATTTATTGGCGATAGTTTTATTCATTAACAAGAGAATAGGATGGAATTGAATTTGTATCAACTAACTCAGGGCTTTGAAAAATTAATGCAATGAAAAAAAAAAAAGTTAAAAAAAGAGAAGACATAATTTACACAGAAAAACTCACAAACAATATGATAGCATTTATGTGATGCAAAAAATGTCTTTGAGGACCTTTTGAACATTTCAGACACTAAATGAATTCACTGAATCTGAATCAGAAAGAAAACAATCATCAGTTTCATCTGTTGATAATTCACATAATTTTGCTTCTAAAGGCCTGCATTGCAGTATAGAGAGCACTTCAGGGTCCGATGGGTGTTTATTGCGATTATTTTGTCTTCTTAAATTAGCAATAACTGGTTCAGAAGAAATTAGAAACATTGCAAGTAGATCTCTATTTGTTTGTTCTCGGGTTGTTTTTCGAGTATTACATTCTCGATATCTGTGTAAATCTTTAATCCGAGCCTCCTTAACTTTTTCTGTTAGCTGTCCTATTGGCACTAACTGAAATTTTATAATAGATGTACTGTGCATCAAAATTGTATGCATACTTACTGGCATAGGGTACCACGGATAGAGATTAACATACAAGTTTCTAGTTTCTGTAGTATATGCTTCGAATGCTGAAACATTAATTTCTAAACCGGACGATAATAATTGCAGAATTACAGCTAACCTTCTGATAAGGGTTTCATCAACACCAGTTATCGAAGAACTTATTGATGGAATTTGGAAGAATCGCCGAGCCGTGTTTCCCTCATTACTCGAGCCTGATCTAAGTCCTGCCTTGTCTACTTTAAGGCCAAGTTCATCTTTGAATTTTTTTTGGATGTCCAACTTTCACATAGCCATTTGCAATTTTTCATTTTCATCGCTAACTTGCCATTTCTTTTCATACAAGCCCAGTCTGTAGATAGCGTACCAGGCACTCAAAGGTACGGATCCAAGTATGTGATGTGGACAATCCAAAATTGCAGTGCGCAACATTGTCTTCTGCTTGGAGGATGCTATTCATTAACTCAGGTGTCGCGCCACATATGTAACATCTTTGACTAGACTTAGTATTAGTCAAAGAGTTACAAATCTTTTCATCCACCATTGTTAAAACTAGCTCATGAGAAACATTTATTTCTCCTCCATTACACAATGTAACACTTGTCGGTTTTATATTTGCAATCTCTTTCAACATAAGGTCAGTCTCTGTTTGAATAAGAGCTGTATTTTCTTTTTCAAAAAACAACTTTATCGGACGGCAAAATTTAGTTGAGCTAGGGTCGGGATTTGACCAAGAGCATAGTTGAGGTTCGTTATCTGGGTACATTTTTACTGGAACAAATGAAAACAAAAATAAAACATCATCATCGTTCAGGTCATCTAAAGATTTTAGTTTGTATCAGCTATGGCCCGAACTGCCATTGCAGCCCCATTTGATTAGGATAGTAAAGTTGGTTTTCCCTGTATTCACTAAACTCTCTAATACCGCATCCTGAACCAAACACAGCCTACGTGCAGTGAGGTCTAAAAGTGGTTGAAGTGAAAATTCTGCTCATGTCTCTGTTACCATAACACAATCGTCACTAACGGAACAACACTTTTTAGCATTTCTTAACTTGTGATACGATGGAAACGTTTTATGCCCAACACCAAAGCTCTTCATTCGTAGCAATTGGTACGACACTTTGGTCAATTTGCAGTCAATAAATATAGCGAATGCTTCATCTGGGGTAAGGCATCGAACTGATTTTGTATTCTTTTGGCATAAGCAAGTTGATGAGGCAGTCCCTGGCTGAGGTGAAGTAGCGATTTCATTCGCAGCTCGAAGGGACATCTCAGCTGCATAAGTCAACTGTGCACAGCTATAAGTAGCCAGCAAGTGATCCACCTTCCTCTTCTTTGATTTATCACTCGGTTCTTCGAAAACATTTTCAGGACACCCTCAGAGGTTACATTTCTCTTTAGGAGATTCTAATTCATAGGAAATAGTAAAAGAAAAATCCTCTTTATCTAACCAGGAAGAAAACTTCTTAGAAAAATAATCTTTTCTCCTGTGAGATTTCGCCCATCTCTCGCCAATTTTAGCAGAATATCCAATGATGGTATCTTTCAACTTGGTAACTGAGTGTTTAGAAAAGTCATTTCCATCAAATTGTTGTAAAATAAATTCCAAAAGCGAGTCATGACGTTTACTTTTCTCTTTTTTTAGCCGCATATCAACAAAATCCTTCCGTGATATTTTAAATGTTTTTCTGAAAAGAAAAAAAAATTCAAAAACTACCTAAAAGCAAAAAATTACATACAATTTCTTGTATTTTATGAAATCGTACACGATTGGATACAAAAAGAAACCAGAATCAATCATCTTGGATGCTTTTGGATGTAGGTATGTTTTGAAAAATTTTGTTAACAAAAAATATACTTATTAGAGATAAAATAAAAAAAATTCATTATCCAATTACTTTTATACTCACGATCTTACGAGAATGGCATAATGTGCTGAAGATTTACAATATCTGTAGAAATGACATCCATAATAAACGAGAGATGTAGACTTTAAAACATAAAGACAACTACTGATAATACCTTACTCAAAATAAGAACAGAGTTTGCCAAATTCATTTAAACGAGTTTTCTAAAGAAGAATGCTCTGGGATTATTAAAGGCCAAGCACATTATTCTTTTTGAGGCTCATGACTCCTAAAAATGATTACCCCATTCATAAAATTTATTACTTTATTTAAGAGTTTTATCCGTCTAAATCGGGACTTTGAGACCCACTTTTATATTTTCTGAATATAATTTTTCTTTATTTATTATTTCTTTCTCTACCATTTATAAACCATCCATTTTGTATGTTTCTATAATTTTCATCTTCATTGTATTCAATACATTTTTTTGACCTTCATTGGTGTAATCTTGGTTCATGGTGATAATCTTGACCGCTAACCTCACCATCTTCTTGATTAAAAAAATTCTCAAAGATGATTCACGAGATCACAACAAATAATTTGAGCAATTAAACTTGAAAATCAGTTGAGCTGTTCACTCATTGTAGAGTGTTACAATATATGTATACATTTATTTTAGCTTCGGATTATAGAGAATCCGCTGCTCGAAAAGGTTTAACTCTGGGTGTTAATACCATTGCTTAGCACAGTAACTGACGATTGGATCTAGTTGACTATATTAAACTAAATATATATTAGGCCAGGGATGCTAGTTAAGAATTAAGTCTTCAAATAAATATGGAATAAACAAACATAAGGTTGGTAAGTAATAGAAACAATCAAGATTTTTGCTGTGGCTCAGGCAATAAGGAACCAGGTCAGCTAATATACATTACACAGCATGAATATTACGATTTAACGAAGTAGAGATAATTTTAATTTTGGTTAGTTTTAGAAGATTCCAAAACAAAAGCCTTAAGTCTCCCAAGTCAAAATTAATTACTCAATTGATTAATTAATCAAGAGATTAACTTACATTTTACCAAAATTAGGCAACATCAGAATACAATCATAATACTGATTTTATGTAAGCCTCATGAAATCATTGGTCACTTGCTGTATTTCATGTAATTGTAATAATAATTCTACAATATATGTATTTTACAATAAATGTTATTATAATTGTAACATAAATACCCAGTGCAGACAGAATACTAGAGGCTATAGCAAAATCTTAAATAATTAAGCCAGCCAATGTAGAATAGTCTTTATACTTTGTATGATAGCTCATATACTTAAAAGGTCAATGGGATAAATGTGTCTTACCTTCATCTGGGATAAACATCTCTCCTTCTTGTTCCGCATGTATAAGTCCATCTGTCAAATGTGTAAATAATATAAGACAACAAAAAGAAAAGAACTATTAAAACATTTAAACATAGCAATGTAATAAGAAAATCTAAAATAAGGAAGAAAAAATAATTTTAGTAATCATACCGTTTATTATCTCCTAAAAAACATCTCTGCTTTCCTACAGAAAAAAAAAAAAAAAAAAGGCAGCCATAAAAAGGAGTGATCAAAAAGGCTGCCCTACCAAAATAGGAGCCTTGGCGCTTCGCTCATTGGTTTAGGAGTATTTACTGAACACTAATGTATATCGCTCTTCAGTTTAGTAGAGAACACATTTACCTCAGGAATAACGACCATTAATGATTTCAACCAGGAGAATGAATCCCTCAGATCTTTGGGCCTACACTTAAGAGCAATGGATGTCAAAATTGGATGGAGTGTCTGTTGCTACCCGATTGCCGAGGTAGCAATTGCAATTATTACCAATCAAAAGACAATAACCACTACTTGAATTGTTCCAATCGGACACCCTGGCCAATTTTAGTTTACACTTCTCCTATGCCCAGGCTCAAAGCCCCCAGGGATGCATTCTTCTGGTTGAAATCATTACAGTCCGTTATTCCTCAGCTAAACGTGTGATCATATAATCTGCATTCATAATTGACTAAACATAAGCAAGGTCCTGTTTCAACTCGACAGTTTGTCTGTGCATATATTTTTTTCGGTTGGCACTATAGACCATGTAGATCTTTGGCCGTGCGATGTGGTATTCATACAGACATGTATTGCTTGCGGAAGAACAGACAGCCTGGAGGGGGTGACTCAACCTCCCGTTATTACGAATCATGGTTTCCATGGTGCAGCAGCAGGCTATGCATAGCTCTATAACCGGTACCTTTGGGGCCACCGACTTACTCGGGTTCAAGGACAGTGACAAACCGGTCAAGATCCAAGGATTATGGTTGTTCGGAGTCTATTTCTTTCTCCGAAGCAGACCGTCCATGGACCAAACCTCCGGGCGGCTATTTTACCTCCTGGAAAGCCACACCACGATTCGCAATTTAGGTACACAGGATAGGGTCATCACTCCTACGCCCAGCCTTTGTGAGTTGCCTCCAGTAGGCTGAGGACCCTTACATAACCGGGGGAGGGAAGGGGTGATAAATTGCTTGAATTATTAAATTGAAGTAATGCCGGCACCGGGATTTGAACTCACAAATTGGGTTTGTGAGTTGGTGCACTTTTGCAATCGCGTTAACCTGCTCGGCCACCCTGACCCCCTATATATGTATACATATATATATATATATATATATTTTTTTTTTTTTTTCGGTTGGCTTTACAGACCTTGGCTGCCTGGACCAGCCTACTCCACCTATGCCTATCTTGGGCTACTGCTTTACAGTTTGCTGCATCCAGCTCTGTCACATTTTTGTTGATCCTATCTATCCATCTGATTTTCGGTCTTTCATGTGGTCTCATGCCAACTATTGTGGCATTGATTTTTGTGAAGAGGCAACTTGATGGATTGTTTCGAGCTACATGCCCTTCATATGAAACCCCTTGCCTTCATATCATGATATTGATTGACCAATTTTTGTAAGCAATTCTTTATTGGTCTTTCTTCTCCAATAGCTTAATAAAAGGCAGTAAATACAGGGCATCAAAATATTTAAAATATATATATTGTAATATACACATTTTTTCAGATTTTATGTACCTAGTAAATAACTGTTTTTAGGTATCTTAAATTAGATTTAGTATGTGAAAAGAGGGATTATAAGCAAAATAATACATTTAATTATCCTGACTGCAATCATCAAAAATTATAATGCAAAGTGTGTTTGTCATCATAAATGGAACCAAAATAGACGCCTTCATTTAAAAACATGGCGGCTCCATTTTGGATTTCAATAGAACCACTGCCATAATGATCAAGTGGGTGAAAATCGTCAATTTTCAATACTTCAACAATAAATCTGATCTAAGAAAATAAAAAGAAGTTGAAGAGATTTTGATCAAATGAAAACTTCTGAAAATAATAAATGGTCCATTCGTATTGGAGAATCAAAATGGAAGTTCGCCATTTTGAAATCTGTGGATGGTGTAACGGACAACAAAGGGAATGGTTCTGTTGTTGTTGGACCAGAGACCGGAGCAGACATCCTAAGAGCTCCCGCAGTATTTCATCCACATTCAAGATCCACATCATTTGGTAACAAATTTTAATTAACTCCCGTAAACCACCGTCATCGTTCTACAAGAAGAAAGTGTTAAATTTAAGAATTATTGACGCTTCACGTTTTAGTATGTTTTGTATTAGTAATAGTTCTGTGTGTCTGATTGTCTAGTAACCCGCCCTGAGAATAGAGTCATACCAATATAAAACAAATATACATATAAAAAAGTGAAAATAAGTCTTTTATTTATTTTCTGAAAACTTGAACTTTACAATATATATATATATATATATATATATATATATATATATATATATATATATATATATATATATATATATATATATATATATTGTAAATAGGGGGACATAATAGGTAACTTTTAGAGCAACAAATTATTATGTCCGGTATCCCTAGAAACAGTTTTGGCTTCTCAATGAATGACAACATTGGCTAAACTTTTAAAAGCTATAATAAAAAGGAGATTTTAGATTTCTTTCATGAGGTTTACAGTTGACAGAACTACTAGTTATCAGAAGTTGATTTTGATTATGAGAAAATTTTGACGAGCTTGACCAATCAGTGACATTGCACGTGCCTTTTAAAAATGTAAATGACCCCATAAAGCCAAATGAAGTTACAAGGAATTAAAGGATTAGTCAAAGTAAACATTGAAATAAATAGTAGGAACAAGAAACATTCTTATAGGACTAATTATGAGAGTTGGAATTAAGGGTTGTGTTCATGCACAAGGACTTTTATAACAACCTAATATTTATATTCAAAATGGTTTGTAATATTTTTTTTATCCTTTTTCTAAAGAGTTTCTGGTAGATACGCATTTGACATATATGTCACATCTCCTCTGCTCTCCCCAAAGAAATTTTGATCAGTATTTTTCTTGGTTAGTCTGGAGATAAATAAGTAAGAAAATATCTGAAAAGTATCTGTTTTCATATTAAAAAAATTATAGTCCTTGGAGGATCAAAAAACAAGGTTATATTAATTTAAAATTTTCCTCACCATTGTTGATCTGCAGTCTTTCTTCTTCCTTAACACCAATAAAGGGAACTGCAAAAAAAAAAAAATAATAATAATTTAATATGAAACATCAACTAACTTTCACCAGTGGCTTCTTTCCCTAAGTTCATAATTAGGAAAAAGGAATCATAGCTAAGAAACTTTTTATAGAACTCATAATAGTGTATAATGGAAAAAAAAAAAAAAATAGAAACACAAATAATAAAAGACTAATGGAAATAAAAAATGGTAATACAGTCAAACTCTGGCTCCAGTCCGCCCCTAGACCTGCAACTCTGTAAAACTGCTGATGCGGGTTCCGGACTGGTGTTTGAGATATTTCGATGTCTTACAAAAACCTTATCTCCTCATTTCTATGAAATTTTATAGGCGACTTCCCTCCTAACTGTTATCTTCAATTGCACAGGAATTGACAGGCAAGAATTTCAATATTATCTTCTTAATGATAATAAAACCCCTGATGGTTCTCATTAATAGTGCTCAGTAAGATAACAATAGTGTTATTTAATTTTTTAAACAGAATTTTAATATAATATACTTAATAATACAAAAAACTATATTCCTTTTTATTGTCGGTTGGAAAGATAAGAATTGTATATTTCATAGCTAAAACAGAAAAATATTTATTTCATGTTTAAAAACCAAGAAAGAAATATGTCTTGGCGACTACAGCTGGCAAACAGTTCTCCACCATAGAAGGCATATAAAATAATAAAAACATTGACAAACATCGACAGCAAGTATGAACCAGACCCAATTGCAGAAAAGTCAGTTTAAGTCCGATTGCAAACCAGAGCCATAGTTTGATAGTATCACCTAAAAAAGAAAGCGATATCTGAGATCTAAAAGCTAATTTAGAACTTGTTCATAATAAATAATATTTCTACGAGAATGTGTTTTAAGGTTTTTTTTAATTTGGATTTTATCACCAATCTGGAAAACATAATATAAATAAAGAATAAAACGCAATAAGAATGAATCAAAAGAATAGAATCAAAGATGAAATTTTTTTAGGATCACATGTTTAAAATTCACGGATTTTAAAAAGGGAAAACTTACTTGTAGGCATAGTTTCATCACTCGTTTCTTCTTTTATAAAAACACCAGCATTACCTGAAAAATTAAATAATAGGCATGATAAATAAATGATTAATGATATAAATATAAATACATAAGTAAATCTTATATAGTAGGATTGATAACTGAATCAAATGACCCAATTATTGATTGAAATCTGAATATAAAGCAAGTCAAATTCAAAATTAACAATAAATGTAGTAATAGACTATTCATTAGAATCAATACAATTGTTTATAACCTGCTAGTGAACTAATTCCCGTTCTACATTATTAATTTATGTAGTAAGGTCCATAAGTTTCCGGCCTACTTTCATTCCCCTACTTCAGGCAGGTTGAGAATTGTCCTCCGTGCATGTCTATACCTGCATTCTCCATACCCATCATCCGCACTTCCTCAGTTCTGTCGTTGAAGGAATCTGAGCGTTTTAACATTGTTCAAGATCGAATACCATGCGGTTATTAAATTCTTGAGTTAAGAGGGCCTTACTCATGCACAAATTAAAGAGCACTTGGGAGTTTCCCCCCTCTCGTTTTTCACTACAAAAGAATGGTCAAAATCATTTAAGCTAGGGAGAGAAAGTCTGGATGACGACCAGCGTTCTGGTCGCCAATTGGAAGCTGTCAATTCTGAAACAATCCAACTTGTGGAAGCTGCATTCCTATCTGATCAGAGGCTGAAGACCAAATAAATAGCAGCAAGTTTGGGACTTTCAAAAACAAGTGTTCTGAGGATCACTAAAGAACATTTGCATGAGCAAGGTGAGTGCAAGATGGGTTCCAAAAATTCATTCGGTTGCTCAAAAAGAGAAACGTGTTCGCTGCTGCGATGAATTTTTACGTAAAATAAATGTTTTACTAACCAACTTGATCATTGTTTTCAAACTAATACCTCACAATTTAATTAAATCAGTGGTTCTCCACATTACTAAATATTTATTAATCAGTCGAGGAGTCCCAGCAAATAAATCAAATCATCAGGGGTTAGAATTAAAATCATACCTTAGAAGTGTCAAGGGGTGCCCTTTACTTCCTTCAGTGTTTTTAATGGTTCAATATTCAATTAAAGGTAAAAAAAAAGAGAATAATATTGGAGAAAAATAAATTATGAAATTTTCCAAATTAGAACATCTGCATTAAATCAGAGGATCAGAAATAATTAGTTACGGTAAACTTGTTATGTCCACTGACTAATCCTAGTCAGTGTGAAAAATGAAATCTATCTTTTTTTCTCCAAACTTTACTCGATATCGGGTCACAGTTTTCAACCTTTCAATAGAAATCATCATGAACATTGAGGTGATTTCAATGTTTATTCTTCATGTAACATAGCGTGAAAAAGCCTGTTACATGTATAGGTTGTGCAAAATGGTGTTAAATATTTCAACGCTTTTAGAAAGGTTTCAACCCCTTGTGATCTCGTTGCACAGTCAGTCAAAAATCAATGACTTGATCTTATTTCGCTTCAGTCAATTTTAGCTCTTTAATATCGCTTTGTGTTGGTGAATAACATACACATTTTCTTATTTGTCTAAATAGGTAATGGGTTATACTAAAAAAGGTGTAATGATCAAAAATAATAATTTTAATAAAAAGGTATTTTAAAACTTATTTTCACTGGCCAGTCGCAGACCCCCTGCAAACTCTTCGCAGACTACCTTTAGGGAACCAATGATACAATATATTATAGAGGTAAAAGATCCTTTTCCAGTAATTCAGATGGATTATGTCCTTCATATTTACTTACTTCGTCATCACAGTATTTTCTCTAAGCAACTTAAAAAGTGTTGCGGATTAAACATTTTGTATCAATGAACGTTGGTTGTGAATCTGTTTTAAAAATTACGCCCATTCGGGGACCCCAGGAAAATGATGGTCTTTTGAAAGCATGGGACTTATGGGGTTATGCTCGCAAAACACTTGTCTATCTCAACATATCGAACTTCCATATATCGAACTTTTTTTTTGGAACCTTGAATTATTATTAGAAAAAAATATTGGATATATCGAATAAATGTTCGATATATCGAATATAACTTCTATATATGAACGAAAAATTTCAATTTAAAAACATATAAAATGTGACTGTCATCAAAAAAAGGCCTTAGTTTACGTACATAAGAATGGGTAATAATTAAAAAGAAAAAAAAAGGTTTCACTGGTTTGCAAAGCAATGGAAATTCAGGAAAGATCTTGTTTCAGAAGAAGCACAGGAGTACCTAAATTCTCTTAATCTCTTTCCTATCATAGACTGAAATTTTCACTTTCAGTTCAATTTTCAAAATTCAGTTTAATTTTGCCTCTCTTGTTGTGAACATTGTTCCTAAACATGACTTCGGTGATGAATTAAACACAAATAGACATTAACAGCTATCTTGCACGAAAACAAAAATAAATTAATTTTTATGTATGTTTGCATATTTTTAATACATGCCCTTGTTAAATTAAAAATGCACATTTGTAAAAAATCTGCAATCACAGATTTTGTACAATTTTTCAAATAAGTGCTATCGATTGTTCAGTTTTGTTTTCTTTTATCCTAAAAAAATTGCCTTTGTTACTTCATTAATCCCAAAAATTGCCTTTGGTGCTTCTTTGACCCTAAAGAATAGCTGTATTTTTTTTTAGCCTGAAAAAAGTGAAAAATTGTAATCTTTCTATAAATAGAAATTTCCATATTTCGAATTTTTTTTAAAGAACCCTCATTTAGGAAAGTTAATTTGTTTTCCTTAATTGCTTATTATACAGTCCAATAGATTTATGGGTAATACTTAATTCCCATTAAATTACCAAAATCAATCAACACCAGCCAAATACAGCAAAAAAATAAAAAATAATAATTCAGCTAAACATTGTGATATTCGACTATAAAAAGGAGTGATACAAAAAAGACTGTATCACCAGAAAAGAAGTCTGAGCACTTGATGCCTTTTTTAACAACGATAACATCCTACGAGCTTCAATTTCAAGTAATTGTTATAATAATATTATGATATATGTTTTGTACAATAACTTTTATAATAATTGTAACATAAATGTCCAGTGCAGAGAACAATAGAGTTTATAGAATGCTCTCAAGTCATCAACCCAACAAAGATAGGATAGTTCTTATACCTTACACAATAATACGCTCACTAAAAGGTTAATAAAGTAAAAATGTCTTACCTTGATCAGGGAAAGGCATCTCTCCTTCTTGTTCATCTGTCAAAATTGTAAATAATATAATGCACAAGAGAGTAAAAGAAAATAGATCATAAAAAATTGAAACGTAGAAATATAAAAAAAAATATATAAAATAAGGAAGTAAACTTTCTGTCTGGGAAGTAAAAATTACCAAATCTGTAATATCTCAGCATAGGCTGTATAGATTATATTTTCAAATATTTACAGTAAACTATATTTCAGACTTAAGGTAAGCATAAATAGTTTAGCAGATCATATTGTATAATGGATAGATAACTATATAAAGAAGAAAATGGTTTGGTTAATAATAACACCAATAAAATAGTAAAAATAATAAATTGTTTTTATTATTTATTGTAGTTATTATTTGTAGTTAATTATGACCGCCCCCCGGACTATTTTCTTCTTGATGAATAATTTAGATTTTGTATTAAAACTGTTTATATATATATATATATATATATATATATATATATATATATATATATATATATATATATATATATATATATATATATATATATATATATATATATATATAAAACTGTTTATAATTATATAAATAAAATGCTTTTTCTCTATCGATTCCATCAATACTACTTGCAATAATATCCATTGTAAATCATATAATCTCTATTCATATTTATCAGAACTTGGTTTGGTTAAACTTTAGTTAAGTAGCTCTAGAATGGCAGCACGACCCATAACACACTACAACGCTCAACAATGGATGAAGGATTGGTATTTCGATGCCTTTCAAACATGACCTTCCCCTTTTCTCCTGGTTGTGGTAAAACGCGTGTCTCTCCACCATTCCTTTTTAAATACAAATTTAAACTTAAAACAACTTTTTTTGGTATAGACAATCATGTTCACATGCAATTAGAGACCAGAATAAAAGCATCTATCTACTTTACGTAAACTTTGATACATCAAAGTTTCATTGAAATAAAATGTCAAGATTTTAGAAACAATTATTATAAAGATACATTCACACCTTTGCCAATCTATAGCAAGTCCCAAGCCAATCTAAACGGCAAACTTATAAAGGAGGTTTACAGAAGTTTAGCAAACTAAACTATCCACATGCTACTGTTCCACCTATTCGAACTTTTGTCGGTAATTAATTTCAGTTTAAACTATTATTATTTTAAAAAGAAACAATTATAAATATATAATTTATATAAATATACAAATGTGTGGATGCGATACTAGCGCTTCCTGCAAGAACCGGATGGGATTCAAACATAGACACATTTGATTTGCCAAGGTTTGAATGCACCTTAAAAAGGTAAACACATTTGCTAACTTCTCTATTTTCCATAACTCAATAAAATAAATGGAATTTACAGATTTTGTTAATTATTTTTCTTTTATCTTCATATTATTCATTAATATTTTTTCTTTTTTTTTACATATTATTAACCTGGTCTTTACTTTTCTAGCTAACTCCTTAGTTTTTAATTATTATGCTTGATAATAAAAAAAAAAAGATTGTGATTATTGTTGGACAAAAACATGAAAATTGTGTTTATTTCGATATTTATTTTCTAAGAAGTGAATATGGTGGGGGACTACTAATATTTTTTTCTCATTACGGGCCTACAGATGACCAGGATGATTAATGTCCTCTACAGACATAGCATCAAATAGAACAACACAGTTGTCCAACATCCACGTTTTACAATTGTGTTGGTTGTCTGTAGATCCCTCAACATATGGTTGCCCAACACTTCAACACGGTTGGATGAATTAAGCCCTGACACCCAGATATCTAACCTTGTTTGATTTTGCTTTGTAGCAGTGCAACAACGTAAGTTGATATATCGATAAATAATCTCTATTCATCTTGTTCTAATTAACACATAAACAGAAAAATATTTAGAATTATTAGAAAGTTACATGTTACTAGCATAAAATCGCTGTATGGTTGACCGAAGAAAAAGAAGAGCACGACAGGCCTGCATAAACATAATATCCCTGCACCACAATTGTTTTTGTAAAATAGTTTCCTGTTAAATGTTCACTTTGTTATTCATGTTTGATTTAAACATTTCTGAATGTATCACCTTGCTAGTTGTAATAAAATGCATCTGGTGCGGCAAAAAATATATTTATTGTGTAAACTATATTTTAACATCAAATTCAACGAGGCAACAACTTCAACCGTTGGTCCAACATGGTCCTCAACCACCAACCTATTAACAAACATTCAACGTCGCTCACCACCAACCATGTTGATTGCCAGTAGACCCCTTTAAAGCCACTTAAGATAATCGAAGCATCCAAATACAATGATAGTAGTTTGAACTTATCACGATTACTGATAAGTTAGTTCAGGTGCCACCGCCATCAAGGAGTAACTGAACTAAAACTTTGGCCTTAATTTTAAAAAAATTAATTTGATTAATTTAAAAATTTACTCACCATAGTTAATCAGCAATCTTTCCTCTTCTTTGATACTCACAAAGGGAACTGCAACAAAACCCAATAAAAATTTAATATGAATCAACTCAATTTCACTTTGGATTTTTCCGTATGTGTAGAATTTAACATAATTAGGGTGAAGTACTAATTACTAAGACATCTCACTGAACTCATAATAGTAATCAGTTGACATCCACATGATGGTATAGAAGGATCAATCTAATTAGGGATTGATAAATTTATTTTTGAATTTTTGTGTGTTTTTAGAACTGAACATGAATGTATAACATTCAAAACTAGTTTTCAATAAAAACAAAATTATAGAAGTGGCAAATAATTTATCAATCCCTGATCATAATAGTAAGAAGAAAACAAAATAATAGGAACAAACAAAGCGGAAACAATAACAAACTAATGCAAATCAAAAACCACGAAACTAAAATCTGACTTCTAAAATTGAATAAATACTTTTTCATAAAATTGTTCATCATTAGAAATATTTCTAAAATAAAGTGTTTAAAGGTTTTTTAATATGAATTTTATCACCAACTAATAACTGGTAAGCATAATTTTAAGAATGAATAAATACCAATACTAATTAATCAAAAGAATAGAATCAAACATACATTTTTTTAATGTTCAGATGTCTAAGGTTAAAAAAAGAAAACTTACAAGCAATCTCAGTTTCATCTTCCTTTTCTTCTTTTATAGAAAAAACAGCATAACCTGAAAAATTGAACAGTAGAATGAAAAGTAAATAATTTATTATCTAAATAGAATGTAAGTAAACCTTGAAGAATTACAAAATAAATCAAATTAAACCAAATTATTGAGTGTTCAATTTCAAATTCAAACTTAAAGGCGGCCACAGACGATCACTCCAAATGGAACATGAAATACTGATTTGGAACAGCTGGAGTACTTGGAGTTGAGATGATTTCAAGAGCCCCACTGACAATCATTTCACTCCATTGTTCTATTATTTACCAACAGGTAGTGATTTATACTCATGTAGGCATTTATTAATTTAGCTATAAATAATCTCTCTGCAATAGCAAAAATATCAAATAATTTAATTTTGACCCCTTCTTCAAAAATATAAAAATATTGGACTAGAATGAAGATTATGCATATTTGAAATAATAAATCCACTAAAAATATATATTTGCTTATAATTAACATTTATAAATATTTTCTAACATTATTATTAAATAAAAAAATAAGCAAAATTATAAGTTATTCACATCAATATTTATTAAGAATATTACTATAATTTATTACTAGAATATTTATACATTCAATATTGTAAATTTGAACAACATAATATTTACTGACAAACAATTTTTGTTATTATTAGTATAGCACAACCTAAGAACTATGTAAAAAAAACCGTGCAGTTAATTGTTCCACTCCATTCGTTTTCCACACTCACGATCGGTTGGAGTGATTGGATTTTGATAAAATGGAATGGAATTTAGGGCCGATGGAATTCCAGCACCTCACTTCTACTCCAAGAACTCCATATAGGATTTAACACTCACAATTGTTCTATGTTCTATTTGGTGTGGAGTCATTGGATTGTAGTGATCGTCAGTGACACCCATAACAATGAATATAGTGATGGGCCATTCCACTGAGCTCAAGTCTATTTATAACTTGCTGGTAAGTCAATGCCAGTTCTCTATTGTTTATAAATTTGAAATCAATAGCTTTAACAGGATTAACACACTAGATGTATCATAAAGAGGATCAAACTGTTTCAGTGAAAATAAAAAACCTTGCAAATTTAATCACCCATTTATAAATATTGTTACAAGCTGCAACTGGTTACAAGCTGGACCCATTCCAATTCTGAATTGTTTATTATTTAGAAACCAATACCTTCAACAGGTTTAACACATTATATAAATGCATATATATCAACGGTTATTGTTTGAAAATAAAGATAATTGAATTGTTTCAAGGAAAATCCATTCATTAATACTTCTAATTACATGTAAAGAGCAGTTAATATAGGACAGGATTTAAAAAATAAATGTACTTACCGTTTGATTCCATTATTATTCAACAAATATCACACAATCTTAGGTTATGGTAGTGGAAGGTTTCAGATCCAGACCAGAGAGGTGATAATTATTGTTATTCTGACTGGCCAAGAAGTAGCCAGTTGTGACTTTTTTTTTATATTTATTTAGAATTCGGTGTTGGTCTAAGGCCTCGTCCACAATGGAGCATCGACCCGCGCACCGCCCCTAGTCCCTCGAACCAAGAAAAAAATGAACACATTGTTTCCAATGGGACTGGCCATAACGAAGCCTTGCCCCGCGCACCGACCCTCGACCCTAGCCTAGCACCAAACCAAGGAATTGTTTCGTCAATTCTTTTACCCTCGACCCTCGCGCCTCCCGGCCTCAGATCGTCGAGATTTATTAATATCTTTTTATATTATCTCATTTTCACTAAAACCAATACATAATTGAATTTCTTTAATTGTTGATATAATGATGTACGTTACAAATATTAAATTTTTTATCATTTTTCCTCATAAAATAGAAAATAATATTCGCTTAAATACTTAATTTTTGTGCTAAAATTATTTTATTTTGATGCTCAAGTTATTTTGATATATATATATATATATATATATATATATATATATATATATATATATATATATATATATATACACACAGGGTGTCCTTTTTAAATGGCCCGGCTGAATTTCTCTTGAACCGATTACGTTATAAAAAAAATAAAAAATACGTATTTAATATTTTTCAGTCTAGTTTAAAATTTAGACCTGTTTTTGAAAAAAAAATAAAGGGGGTCTCTCAGATTCAGTACAACTTTAAAATTTCAAATAGAAACCTATGCCTTCCGATGTATCGTTTTAACGGATTTTTGAAACTTAATTCAATGGTGAAACCAGATTTTAAATTGGTCAATAAATTACAAAGTTATGGTACAAAGTTTAAAAAAATAATGCATTTTGTTAGCTATTTTTAATAATAAAAAAAATCCATACTACATACAACCAGAGGTTGGTGAACCTACATTTCATGTTCGAACTGCCTACCATCTTCGACGATGCAAAGGTTGGCTCTTCTTAGCCACTCTTCGCTGGTGCTCATTGCGATGTACTGACTCTAGACAAGCTTTTCCACTCTTTACTACAGTTCTTCAACTGATGTTGCAGGGTTATAATTGGCATAAACGCTGCCAATCATGATATTTCTGTTTTTTTACTACATCTTTAAAACAAACCTTTATTATGAATTACAGCTAAAAAGATAACAAACACGATGTGAACCAATTAATTCCTGTGTAACAAAAAAAAATGTAAGGCATGTAATACATGTAATAATACATGTAATGCATGCAATATATGTAATACCGAAACAAACAAAATGTATTTGTACCATAACTTTGTAATTTATTGGCCAATTTAAAATCTGGTTTCACCATTGAATTCAGTTTCAAAAATCCGTTAAAATGATGTATCAGAAGGCATAGGTTTCTATTTGAAATTTTAAAGTTGTATTGAATCTGAGAGACCCCGTTTATTTTATTTTTTCAAAAACAGGTCTAAATTTTAAACTAGACTGAAAAATATTAACATATTTTTTATTTTTTTTATAACGTAATCGGTTCAAGAGAAATTCGTTCCTCTGTTGAAATTGGCTGAGCGTGACAATTTTTCCACTGTTTTTGAATTTTAGGTTTGATTAGATTAATGATATAATCAAACTTGGAGATCTTCATCCTCATATAACCGAAAAATCTTTCAGAATCTCGTCTCAAATCCTGGCACAGGTGATGGAATTCACCAAACTGATATTGCCCCTATTTAAAAATGAACTTCCGATCCTTTTCCTTTTTCGGTAAAAATGATAATAGCTGAGATTGAATCCAGCGCAATATCTTCGTCAGAAGATGGTATATGATATCCGAAAGATGGTATCTCATGATATCTGAAATTCAACTGAAGGGGCAGAGAGATACCATTCCTGCTAGCTTTGGATAGGGGTGATGGTGGTGCTCCAATGTGGACAGACAGGGGGCTAGGGGCGAGGATACTAGGGTCGGGGCGAGGGATTATCACTGGTACTGAGGCGAAGGGTGGTGCTCCATTGTGGACGAGGCCTAAATAGTATAGAGGAAGCCCCCTTCCCCCTCCCCCTGTAAGAACTAAATAAAGTAAAATGTTATAGTCTGGTGCCATAGTGATGTCGATTTTTAATTTTTTTTATATTTTTACAATTTGAGACACATAGCGACAATCTAGTTTTGTATTTTTCTCCAAAATAAACTTCATCGCGATTTACGCAGTCTAATAGTAAGGCGGAGCAGTGACTATGGTACTGATCGGTGGAAATCCGCCGCATCTCAGTCCGGGCAGGTTAGACTCCCGCTGCCCAGGTGGCAAGCATAGAAGCAGGCCTAGTTATCAAGCTCAATATGGTGCAGAATTATGGAAGAAGACCTCCAACCACCGTCTGTCATTGATAGCTTCATGAGGCAGTTAGTGAGGGACGGCCTGATCCAGAAAAGAAAAGTAAAGAGAGATTTCTTGACACGTGATATCGGGTGGCAGAAGAACGACTGTGAGGAGATGACATCTACGAATCGGCACCTTTACTGGCTGGCTCGAAAGAAGAGAGCAGCGGGCAAACTGAAATATGTCTGGTTCACGGCTGGTAGAGTGCGCTGCCAGAAAGAAGATGGCCAGCAGGTAATCTTCGTCAATCAGGCTCAGAACCTTGATGTTTGAATTTTGTCTACCCTCAGCTCCATTAAAATGTTCTGCAATCCAATCGTTTACCAACAAATTCTCTTGTTCTTGCTCTTCATTTTATTTTATTGCTACTGCGCATTGATTTATTAACTTTTACTTAGCTCTTCTATATTTATGTTTTCGTTGTTTATTTCTTCTATTTCTTTGTTCTAGCTTATATAATTTGTTATATAATGAATAAAATCTGTTCCAGCGTCTTCCCATCAAATGCTGAGTGTACTCTCCTAATCCTTTCCATGTCTAGTGTTCTAAACTCCTGTCACGTTAGCTCCTTATCTCTTCCAGCCCATTACGATGAATTCCTACAATACTTTGCCCAAAACTTCTATCATATTATTGTTACCTCCGAAGCCTTACGTCCCTTCCTATTCTGTTTCCGTGCCTAACTACACTCTCATCCACCACGACCGAATAAGCCGCACTGGCGTAGCTATGTATATCCATGACACCCTGAAATCTCCTATCCTCAATTGTTCTTCAACGTCCGATCATTCACAAATCGAATTCCTTATCGTTGAAATTTCTTGTTATACTATTTTCTCCTTTATGCCGTAGTATATCGTTCTCCTCTTGTCCCATTTGATCCGTCTTTTCGATCAACCCTATTCAACTTAGTTCTCCTCTACTCCAAAATATTCATTACCGGTGACCTGAATACTAATTTAATTTCCGATTCGAATGATCACTGCTATCTGGAAAACCTATTTTTCTTCCACTCACCTCACCTGTAGATACGACACTTAGTTAGACCTTTACATTATCTGTACAAGATCTCCTTTCATCTTTTCAGTTGCCGGTTTAGTTTCTATCGGCTCATGAGCTAATCCAAATTTCATGTTATACCTGCACTACCCCAATCCGACCTAAAACCATTACTTTCCGCAACCTGGATGTCTTAACCCACGAAAATATCCGATCTGATCTTGAAACCCTAGATTGAAATGGAGTATATTCCTGTTCCTCTATTGACTCCATAGTGGATATTCTCACTTCCATTCATCTCAGCATCCTTAATAACCATGCTCCCTCAAAAGCTCCATCATGGGTGTGACCTGAAATTAAGGATCTGCAGAAGAAGTGTGATGCTGCTCGTCGACGCTCTAGAGGTACAAGACTTTTAGAGGACTACCAAGCGTTTAGGATGCTCTGCAACATGACACAAACAAGGATCCGGCGAGCCAAATCTACCTACTTTCATGAAGATATTATCCACAGACCTTTTACCTGCCAGTAAATCAATACAAGGGCGCGGTTTAAGTTACGCTTCTTAGAATTATTGTAAGCAACTATGAAGATAGAAATGCTATGGTGGAGATTCCAGAAGCTTCATTTCTTTTCCTAAAATTCAATTAGTAGTAAATAAATAATACGGTTAAAATCATCTCTCCAAAATTATTATTCACTTTCGCAGATTTAATTACAAATCGTTTTTTAGAAACTAAATCTGTAAGTAGAAATAACATTTATTTATAGTCATAAATAGATATATAATTGATTTTATTAACCGCTTGATTCAATTGCCAAAAAGTACCTTTGTGTACCTGGTTCATTAGTACCTTTCGAAATAGTTTTTTCTCTGGCCGGCGAAACAGTATGCGAGTGTAGGAGTAGGCTGTCTCCGCTTAAAGCAAATATGCAAATTTTTATAAAATCAAATTTGTGGGTGTTGGCAAAATAATTTGTTCAGTTACTTTCAGCTTTTATTGGTGTTAATCGTTTGATTTACATATGCGCTAGATAAAATTACATTTTGGTAATCATCAAATGTATAATTTTTGTATGTTTTGTTAATTTTTTTTAGATGTAAAAAATTTCTGTAATTTTCGAGACTTGAATTGTCTTTCTTTTATAATGTTTCTCAAAATAAATATTATTATTTAAATTTATTATGGTATTTTTCTCTTTTCCCATTTCATGTTAGTACCTAACAATCGGCGATTGAGATGTTAAACTTCAAATTACTAAACTATCGATCCTATCGTTAGCTTTTCAACGATAGTATCGAAGATATCGATAGTTTCAACTACCGAACTATCAGCAACCCTACCTTGACAGTTGATGTAGAGAATGAGGAAGCTTAAGATGGAATGGAATTATGTTAAGGATTAAAATTAGTGGTTAGGGGCACCATTGCTAACTTACTCATAGTTTGATTTTTAATACACTTCTTTAATTTTTTAGTTACAATTAAGTACAAAAATACAAATACACCTTCAGAAAATTATTATTTATTACAATAGTTAGCATTTATTTATTGTTTAAGTGATGCTGAACTGTAGATATTCCTAAAAATTATTTTTTTTATTAAATTACATTAATTAGTGTATTCAAGGTTTAGGGTCCATACATCATCTTCAGGATCTATTCTTCATATTTTTATTATTCACTAGTTTGTTATGGTATGACAATTAATATAACAATTACTTTGATATTAATAAATAAATTAACAATTTAAGTTATGTATCTTAACATTTTTATTTATATAAAATATTTACCACTTTTTCTCCTATTACTCTCTTCTATCCATGCAAATATTTTGTCAAAAAATATATAAATCACAAAATGCTATATTTTAAATAGCATTAAAAATAAGAGTGTCTTATTCAGGATCTATACCTTGTCATACTGTACTATTTAACAATTAAAACTATAAGCCTAGTATACATTTGTCATTTTTATCTTCGATAAAAATTTCTTTAAAGTTATAATAAATTTTATTTTTGTTGGAAAGGTCCACTTTTCAGACCATGTACTTCACTAATTAACAAAATGAAGATTCCGCTATACCTAAAATTGTAGATGCTACCAGTATTTCAAAATTAATTTAAAACTGAGATTTACTTCAGTAAAGGAAGTATTGTAATCGCGAAAATTTTCGGTTTTCAGATTACAACGGGAATATCCATTTTGACCATCCCTGAATCCATATGACAAGTTTCGCCGTGACGTCTGTACGTACGTTCGTTCGTTCGTACATATCTCCCATAACTCAAAAACGGTTAGCTGTAGAAAGTTCAAATTTTGTATTTAGTATTAGTTGTAAACTTCCCTTTCTGGTTATTGCATGATTACCGGAAGTAGTACTTTACTTGAAGGTCATTATTGATTTTCATAAAAAATTATATTAAAATATAATGCAAAACTTCTCAAATTTGGTGTTCAAGACTTACACACAAATATAAATAACATAATAAATTTTGGTTAAAATTGGCAAACCGGAAGTGGTACTTTAATTAAAGGTCATGTTAGACTTTCATCAAAAATTATGTTTGAATATAATGAATTACATCTCAAACTTGGTAAATTATACTTTTATATCAATATAAGTAATATAATAAATTTTGGTTGAAATTGAAGAGCCGAAAGGGGTATTATACTTGAATGTCATAATAAACTTAAATCAAAAGGTATATCGACATTTAATACAGAGATCATATGGTTCGGTTATAAAGCGATTTTTTTCCACTCTAACTAAACAATTTGATTATTTGTTTCATTTGTTACCATTGAGTATAAAATACTTGTTTCCCTCCCCATTTGTGAGCTGAAGCAGTCTGCAGCGGGAGGATAACATAAACTTAAGCGAGTTCTTCAGCTTGAAATGTTGAAACCGTCGATTTCCAAAGCTTTGTCTAGTGACATAGACAGAAAAGAACATATAATAACGGAATAAGACCTTAATAAACAAGAGCTTGTGTGTGTGTGTCTGTATGTCAATATATGGACATCGCGACGCCGATTGTCGTTTTTGAGATACTGCTATCTTCGGAAACTAGTAACCAAATTCAGGATCACTTTTTGAGCCACCGATTTATAGTTTAACAGGCATATAAGGAAGTCATGGGGTATCCACATCAGATATTTTATTAGCGGTAATCTACCTGCACAAATGGTTACCAAGGTAACAAGAATGAAACATTCGATCTAACATGTCACAAACACGCACGCTTTCACACAAAAACCCTTTTGCAATACCCCTTCCCCTTACTATATATTTCATATATAAACAAGGGAAAGTAAAAAATTAAAATGGTCTGATTAAGGCAATGAAAATTTGTCTAGTTAAAATTTGCTGGTTAAAATTTTTTTTTTACCAAAAGGTAATTATAGGGGGACTTTTATAATTTAGTTCAAATGAGATTAATGACAATTATTTCATAAAATAAACTTATTTTACTCAATAGGTGGCAGGGTAGAATAAGAAATAAATAGTTAACTTCATGTGCCTACAATTTGGGCCTGTACTCTGTCTATTATTGAGATTTTAGTGTCTAATACTGCTGCTCTTACTCTAATCTTCTTTTTAAAGTCAATCCACATATTGCAAAAGAATAAAATGGAAGATCTTTTTTTCTCACCTATTTAAAAATGAAACATATTTTAGGAAGTCTATAGTTTCTGGAACCATTAATACAGAAATTGAGTCACTAAAAGTCTTCTCTTAAAACTTAAACACATAAAGAAATCAAGCATGAGTTGGTAAATTAATATTGTTAATTTCATTTTTTTTTAATTTAGTAGTTTTCATATTTTTTTTCTACTGTTGCACTCAAAATTATGTTAAACTTATTTATTGTTCCAAAAATTGTTTGATCACAAGTATGTGTCATCTGGAACCAGCTAGGTGCATAGTAATAAATATGGGATTGCAAATTTGTTATTAAAAACATTATTCTTATTATTATAGATATTATCTTATAACAAAATATTCCTGGAAAGTTTTTTAAATTAATATGTAAATGATTCAAAGGGTAAATAAATCAAACTATTAATACTTTCATAAATAACTAGACTATTTTATTCCTGTTTATCATTTTAGTCTATAAACAAATTGAATAAAACACTACAAACATCGTGCAATATCAAATATTAAGACCAAATATAATACATAAATTAAAATTTCTATTAAAATAATATTGTAAAATCATGAAGTTTCTTTGATGTACCACATTTATAATCTACTTTATAAACAAACTGTTTTCAACAATATAAAATTTAAATTCTTACAGCAAATAGACATACCTAAATTCTTTTTTGTAATTTATACATAATATAGATAATATAACATTACAAAATATTCCTAAAATAGATTTTAAATTATTTTTTTAATTCAATCATAAGTGGTCTTTCTTAGACAATGGAAGATGAAGGGAGTAAGAAGTTGAAAGAGCTTCCAATGGAAGTACAGCCTAGAACCTCAACTGAGGTCAGAGGTATAATAATTTCAAATAATTTGTCAACTATTGAGACAAAAAATTCAAAATGTAGTTGGCAATCAGTAGCAGGACGTAAAATTTCATCTCGCCTAAGAAAATGCCCAAAGAAAGAAGAAGATTATGCTACGCTCAGTAAACACTACAAAAATTAGTCACTACAGAACAATGAAACAAACGGTTATGGAACTTTACAAACAATTATAAAACCTTCACCAATAATAGTAAATGAAATTGGAAATATTGGTGAGATGGTTAGGTTACTTAACACTATCGAAGTCCACGCTAAAGAGTGTAATAATATATCCAACACCAATAGCTTCTTACAGAAATATTATTCATTTTTGGAAAATCAAAAAATTCCAACAACGTACACCAACAATTGTGGCCCTCATTAAAAATAATGAAAAAGTCTGTAGCATTTATGAAGAGCTAAGAAATGTCAGAGCGCAGCATCATCAACCTCCTCCAGCTCCAGTGGCAGATCATCACTTCACCTTTCCAGGACTTCAACGACACCAGAGAAGACCTTGGTTGACATTTTCCCAACAATTTTGTCAAACCAGTTAGATTACCTGAACTCCAGAAACCAGGTCAATACAAGAAAATACTTCAGATATAAGATTATAGGAACATCCAGCCCTAGTAACATGGTTCAGATTTTCCTCACCATTTAAGTAATTTTGTTTCAGAGTTAATGAACCTATTCCAGCTCCGTTAAACTATCATAAGCAATATCCAACAACTAACACAATCTAAGTGTTTTAAATATGGCCATTAATAATATTACAAATGACAAGTTGTATTCTGATGTAAATATTATCTATCTTTTCATTTGGATGGCTCCCATTATTATATGCAGTTTTAATTGTCTTGATTCTGACGTTTTTAAGTAGCAATGAGGATATTAATGAGGCTTATCTGGGTGACGGGACATTATATGTCTTCTCAAAGTGCTAATACCCATTGCTCCGTAGTCACAATGATGATATTTATGAGGCATCTCACCTGTATGACAGGCCATCACATGTGCTTTTAAATGAGTTATATTAATTGTTTTATACACACAATGAGGACACTTGTGGAGCTATTTACCTGTATGACGAGGTATTATATGCCGTTTTAATTTATCTGATTCAGCTACTTCTAAGTCACAATGAGGACACTTAAGAGGCTTATCTGTATGACGGGACATTATATGCTTTTTTAAAGCAATTAATTTTACCGTTTTATAGTCACAATGAGGACATTCATGAGGCCTCTCATCTGTATGACGGACCATTAAATGGTTTTTCAAATCAGTGGTTGTTACTGATTTAAAGTCACAATGTAGACATTTATGGGGCCTCTCATCTGTATGATGGGCCATTATATGTCTTTTTAAAACACTAGTATACACTGTTTGAAAGTCACAATGATAACATTGATGAAGCTTCTCATCCGGATGACAGGATATTATATGCTGTTTTAATTTATCTGCTTCTGCAGTTTTTAAGTCACAATGAGGACACTTACGAGGCTTATCTGTATGACGGGACATTATATGCTTTTTTAAAGCAGTTAATTGTACTGTTTTATGGTCACAATGAGGACACTCATGAGGCCTCTCATCTGTATGACGGGCCATTAAATGGTTTTTCAAATCAGTTGTCGTTACTGATTTAAAGTCACAATGTAGACATTTATGGGGCCTCTCATCTGTATGACGGGCCATTATATGTCTTTTTAAAACACTAGTATACACTGTTTGAAAGTCACAATGATGACATTGATGAAGCTTCTCATCCAGATGACAGGATATTATATGCTGTTTTAATTTACCTGCTTCTGCTGTTTTTAAGTCACAATGAGGACACTTACGAGGCTTATCTGTATGACGGGACATTATATGCTTTTTTAAAGCAGTTAATTGTACTGTTTTATGGTCACAATGAAGACACTTAAGAGGCCTCTCATCTGTATGACGGGCCATTAAATGTTTTTTTAAATTAGTTAATGATATTGCTTTATAGTCACAATGAAGACATTCATGAGGTCTCTTATCTGTATGGTGGGACATTATATGTCTTTTTAAAGCAGATATAAATACTGTTTCAAACTCACAAATATGACATTGATGAAGCATCTCGTCGGGATGACAGGTCATTATATGCCGTTTTAATTTACTTGCTTCTGCTGTTTTTAAGTCACAATGAGGACACTTAAGAGGCTTATTACCTGTATAACAGTCCATTATATCTCTTTTTAAAACATTTAAATGTTCTATTTTATAGTCACAATGATAACATTGATACGTTTTCTCATTTATATGAGATGCCATTAGATGCTGGTTTAATTTGTTTTCATCTGCTGTTTTTAAGTCCCAATGAGGGTTCTCAGCCATATTAGGCATTCCAGGTTCCTTCAAATCGATGTTAATCGTCGATTCCACAGCATACTGTTTGATTTCCTTAGCCAGGTCCAGGGAATCTTTGTACCCTAAAAAAAAAAAATATTTCTACATTAAAAATTTAGTTTACTACTAGTCCAATGGAGTTAATTAGTCAATGTATATATCTTAATGAAGAAGAAAACGGTAGGAATTAGACCAGAGGTGCCCAACCAAAGGCATGGAATTGGTAGGCGGTCGGCCGGTAGATTTTATAAATTTGTATTCTAAATTTTGTTATTTTGCAATAATATCAATTTCCTGAAAGGCTGAAAAAACTTCGAGTTTGTGTAAATTAACGATCAGCAATTAGGTTGTGCATAGTTACTACTAACATGCATCCAGGTTGGGGGAACACTTATACTGAGGCTCATACAGAACACTTCATATAGCACACTACACACATCTTCACACTACAGATTAAGGTCACCTACAGTACCCTAGGATCAGCTTTCCAAGGCAGCCCCCTCGGAAGGGGTGCAAGTATGCAGGCACAAAGGTGGGAGCCCCATCAGCATACTAGGTTATGTAGAGAGCGTTGATGGCCCCACTACCTGAAAATAAATAGTCATGAAACCCCACACAATTTTCTTGGATATAGAGAGTCATAAACAGATAAAACACGACAAACGTCATAGGA
This sequence comes from Rhaphigaster nebulosa, assembly GCA_948150685.1. NCBI lineage: Eukaryota > Metazoa > Arthropoda > Insecta > Hemiptera > Pentatomidae > Rhaphigaster > Rhaphigaster nebulosa. Next base: position 6,307,687 of record OX411306.1, read on the forward strand.
TAGATTTAGGACTTGGAATGTTTAATCACTTTTTAGGCACAGAACACTTCATATGGTTCTCGAACAGGTTGACAGTCACAAGCTTGACCTAACTGCCTTCCAAGAAATCAGATGGACTGATCAAGGGATTATAGAAAAGAAGCACCACATAGTGTATTACATATGTATTAATGCAGCATAATCACAATACCTTTGGTGTTGGATTTATTGTTAGAAGACAGCTCAGACAACTTGTGATTGCATTTAAAGCCATCAGCCCCAGAATCTGTTTCATCAGAATTCGAAGAAAATTTCATAATCTGAGCATATTTAGTGTTCATGCACCCATCGAGGACACTGAGAAGGAAGATATGGAGGCTTTTTATGATATAATTGAAAGAACTGTCGAGTCCTGTCCAAAATACGATATAAAATTAATAGCCGGTGACTTCAATGCTAAAGTTGGGAAGGAAGTCTGTTATGAGCCCACAATTGGAATATACAGGTTGCATGAAGAGACTAATGATAATGGTCAAAAGTTGATCAACATTGCATTATCAAAGAATCTGATAGTGGCAAGTATTCGTTTTCCACATAAGGATATCCATAAGGGAACGTGGATCATTCCAAATGGCCGACATGTAACCAAATAGGCCATCTTCTAGTCAGCGGTAGATACATGAATAGTATAAAGGATGTACGGGTCCTTCAGAAGCACTAATGTGGATTCAGACCACTTCTTAAGCATTGAACACATCAAAGAACGCATAAGCTGCCCAAGGTATGTAGCACTACTAGTTATCAGGCGGTTTAATCTAAAGAAGCTCAAAGAGCAAGAAATTCAGCGTCAGTACTCTGAAAAGTTGGACCAGAGACTTTCTCAGCGGCTTACCAGCGAAGATATTAAACAGGAATGGGCAAGATGCTCTTCAACCATCACGCAAGTAGCAGAAGAAGTTTTAGGTCCAGCAGAAAAAGATTTAATATCTCTGTGGTTTGATGGAGAGTGCAAAGCCTTCACATATGCAAAAAAACGAAGCCTATAAAACTATGATCAATAGGGGGACATGTAGAACTGTTCCTGAGTGCCAGAGAAAACGTCGGGAAGAGAAGCGAGGCCATCGAAAGAAGAAGAGACAATGAAGTACCTAGAAGAACTGGAGAAGTTTCGATTTGAAAATGAAGTTAGAAAATTTTTCCAGAGAAAAACATTACTACACTATTAGTCTGTTGAAGAATCATATAACTCCAGGCATTGACTCTACCTGTGTAACTTTTTAAGCAGGAATCTATGGAGCTAATAAAGTGTCTCCACAACTTGCTAATGAGCATCTGGACCAGTGAAGTATTACCTGGGGACTGGAGAAAACCGTCCATGAGTCTTAGGTTCACGATGTTAGGCACGGACCCCAAGCAATATGAAATAATTAATCCACTGAGCTTATGGAGATTCACTATATCAAAATAATACAGTAAAATTCCCCTAATGAGGCACATTACTACGCACTGGATTACAGAATGAATCCAGTGCGTAGTGTAGTGAGTGACGTTCAGAGAACAGATGGCTTTCGAACATTATAAGTCACCCGAAGAAATTACCCCCTTTATGAATGCCAATACGCTTTGTTCGCCACACTGTTTTCCCGTTTCACACTGTTTTCTTTCAATCCCAAAAAGATTTTAACAAGGTATGATTAATAATTAATTTTGGGTAGTATTCAATGAAGTAATTTTCTTCCTCTGATTCCATGTTTTATTTAAAACGTTTATCACATTTTTTAAAATATATTTTTGGCGTTTCAGAGGAATTTCCCCATTTTCAGTACAATAGTCTAAAATTAACTGAAACAACATTATAAATAAAGAAAACATTATAAATTAACAAAAAATCTGTACCTCCATAAATAATTATTCACATATTATCTTTTTTTTTTAACATTATTAACAATTAACAGTCATTTAGTTTATTTAATTAATTCATCATTCAGTAATATCCTAATTTTCATTTTTCCTCTCGTTTCATCATCTTATTTTGTCTTGTTTTAGTCACTATAATTAAAAAAAAAACTAATAAAATAGTTTGGTTTTATTGTTATTTTCAAATAATAATGACTAAAACAAGACAAAATAAAATAAAATTTAAAAGTGAAATGATGTGCGGAGAAATTAAAAGAGGAGTGTGACACAAGATGTACTGTCTTTGGCGTATAAAACGTAAATACGCCCGTTCTTGGAATATGCTGGAGAGCCACTTATAACAGCATCTGAAAGTGCCAAACAAAAAAGTGAGAAGGTCCAAAACTCAGCAATAGCAGGTGCACCGAAGACCCTCATAGCTATGTAACTGCAAGCAAACGTCGAGCCAATAGCAATGTCTAGAGAAATAAGGTCAGTAAGCCACTGTGAACGACTACATAGATTACCAGTCAGACAATAAACAGACCTCCACAAGACTCAAGACGCAAGCTACCTTTTGGAAAAAATATGGATGTAGCACATTTAAACGTATACTCAAATTTTTTTTTTTTTTTTTTTTTACAGGACATAAGAAATATGACGCCATCCAAACCGGAATGGTACTGGGCTGCTAGATCTCTAATGGTGGAAGTTTTTGTTCATTACATCCCCAAGAGATGGCACTTATAATGAAAACCCCTCTCCACTGCCTTCTATATACAACTAATAATTACATTCTAATTACTACTCCTACACCGCCTCCTTAATTACTTTGCTTTTTGCTAAGTCATTCTTCCTCCCTTAGAGCTTCAAGGTACTATAGTTTGTCGGTTTATTTATTTGTATTCCCTTTTTACTTATTTAGCATTGTTATTAAATTTTAGTTAATCTTATTTCTCTTTTGGTTTATCTATTTTTATTATTATATAGCCAGTTTTATTAATGAATTAAGATTCACTAATTTATTTTTAGTTGTTGTCATTACTCTTCCAGTTTCATTTTCCAAAGTCATCACTGTTTTCATTTTCTTTTCCCATTAAATCTTTTTTATTTATTAATTCATTCACTGTATATACCAATGTTTTATTCTTATTTTTGTATCTTGTTTATTCAGCCCTGAAGAAGACCTGCAAAGTGGATCGAAATGTCAGATCCTTAATAAATATTTTTTATTATGTTTTGATCGCATCCCGGACCATCTCGTTCCTTCATAAGTATTACGGTCAACCATTGATTACTTAATTTTAATTAATGATTTCACACAACACTTAATGAAAGAAACCATGATATAATGCAATTTATCGTCAATTATTTAAACCACGGGTTCCCAATCCGTGGTATGCATACCATCAGTGGTACACCAGAATGTTCCAGATGGTATGTGAACAAGCAAACAAAAGTCATATACAAAATCATCGTTTTAACACGTTAAATGAGGGATAACAATTTTATAAAAATTATTATTGAATGTATCAATTATAAGATTTATAAACACAATCTACAATTAATAAAAATGATTCAGGATGGCTACCATAATAAGGACGAAAGCACTTTGCATTGAAGGGGACTTAAGAATCAAGTTGAGCTCCATCAAGCCTAACATTGATGCTCTGATTGTGAACATGCTTTCATCTAAAAAATATTGTCCAAATTTTTTATTTTTGATGTGCATATTTTCATTTGCAGAATTTGTTCTGTTAATATTACTGTTACTATGTGGTGCCAATTTCACTTTTGGATTTTTGAACTTTATTTTTAATTTATTAGTTTCTTAAGCACATTAACGCGTACGCCTAATTTATTTTTCGTGAGAAGATTGAAATTTTTTTGGGAACAGGGGAATTTAAGAGAAAGGAAGCAACTATTCACCTAAATGTCTATTATCACCAAATTTGGCCTAATTTCTAAGGATAAGCATTAAAATTAGATCAAAAACTATTGCTAACATTACCAAAAAATCACTCAAAATACAATCCTCTGCTGATAGTGTTATGTTGAAATTTTGTTTTGTTTTTAAACTATAGATAGGAAGTTATTCTTTTTTTATTTGTTTAAATTTTAATTATTAATTTTAATATATTAAATTTTTATGTCATATTAAGAGACTTAGTAAGGACATAATATTATAATTAATGTAAATAATTTTAAGTTACTTTATGGATTTAATTACAATCCCAAACAGCTATGCAATATTTAGGGACCAGAGATCTCGCTGGATGAGGATAGACAGGTAGAGGCAAGAGGTTGATGTGGATCTTCGTCGAAGTGCACGAGGTGTGGAATTTGTTTATGTTTTTATGGTTTCACCGGATTTTGTATATAAACAACATCCAAAACTTTAGATCTTCGCAGTTATACGAAAGTGGTACAGCAAATTTTCCGAGAAGGAGATGAGAAAAGGACGTCACCGGAGAGCAGGAATAACCAACGAAAATAGAACTGGCTGCCTCACCTAATTCATCAGATTTTTATTTTATTTCATTTCTACATATTAAAGTAAAGATAATAATTTTGTTTTTTAAAGAGTCCAGCTGGAATTGTTTCTTTTTAATAATTTTTTGTGGTTAATCCATCCATCCAATGGCATAAATAAACTGTGAAAAAACTAATAAAAGCAAATAAAAAGTTTAGCAAAATCCCAATTCTTAGAAACATTTATACGAGAATGTTAAAGATTTTTAATTCAAACTAAGTTTAGGTAAGCATAGTTAAAATCAAGAAAATAATCCCACTAAAATTAATAAAAAGAAAGGAACCAAACTTCTAAATATTCACAATTTTACAAAGAAAATACTTACGATTGGACTCAGTCTCATCAGTTATTTCTTCTTTAATTGAAATACCAGAATTACTTATATCTGAAACAGCAGACAACAGATGATAAATTAATGATTCAATGATAAAATAACATAAGCAAACATTGTCAAGTTGAAAATATCAATAAATAATTTAACTACTCAAAGATCTACAAATAAGAAAACAAGTCAAATTATTTAAGTTTCCTGTTATTTCTAAACATGGAGGTATCAAGTATATAAGTAATATTTCAATTTTCAAAAAGGCAAATTATCAAACAATCAGACGAATAAAAATGTTCTCCCAAATGACATAATTCCATCTCTTCAGCGATGAAAGCATTAGAAGCAGTAATCTTCATTACTCTAAATTCACTTTTCTTATAATTTATTAAAATTAAAATAATTGTTTTATATACAATGAAATTATTATTTTTATCATTAAACTCTGTATAAAAAGAATAAATTAAGATTAATTTCAAACTGTCCTCACCAAAATAGCTTTCGGGTATTCCTTCTTCTTTGATATCAGTCATAGGAACTGAAAAACAAATACAAAGATTATTAAATTTGAAATATAAACTAACTTTTGCTAATATGTTCATTCTGTATTTTTAAAATTTATAAAATTATGTAAAAGTGCACATAATACAGATTATCAGTAAAAGTTTAAATCCTTTGATGAACATAACATTACATAGCATAACATAACTGTTAAAAAATATTGTTAAAAGCAATTAAAAAGTTTAGCAAAATCCCAATTCTTAGAAAATTTATAAGAGAACATTAAACATTTTTAATATTAACTATATTTAAATAAATAATGTAAACCAATAAAAAATAAACAAAAGAAGAGAATCACTTCTAAATATTTATAATTTTAAAAAGATAAAACTCACGAGAGGGCTCAGTCTCATCAATTATTATTTCTTCTTTAATTGAAATACAGTCAGTTATATCTGAAATAGAAAAAACCAGATGATACATTAAAAATTCAATGATAAAACAACAAAAACAAACATTGTCAGATTATAAATATCAATAAATAATTCAATAGCTCAAAGCTTTACAGATAAGAAAACAAGTCAAATACAAATAGAATATTACACTAAAATGCAAAATGTTTATAACCTTCAAGTGGCATTTACATATAACAAAAAATTAATTTGAATAGATCTTCTACAGTCTATGTAAATAGCTAAATAAACCACAAATGTTAAAAAAAAAAAAAATAATAATTTAAAAGAAACTAAAAGTGTTAAGATTCAAATGTTAAATTATAAGAAGGATGTGATGGTCCAGGGAGGAAGTCAAAAAGAATGGATCACAAATAGGAAAAACTATTTATTAGAAACCGACGTTTCGACCCACTTTGCAGGTCTTCATCAGGGCTGAATAAACTAGATACAAAAATAAAACAATGATATATATAGTGAATGATATTAAAATTGACAAAATAAATAATTAAAAAGACATAATGATAAAAAATGAAAACAGTGATGAATTTGTAAAATGTTATAAGATTAAATTGATAGAGTAATAACAACTAAAAAATTTCACTGTTTTCATTTTTTCTCATTGTCTTTTTAATTATTTACTTTGTCAATTTTAATATCATTCACTGTATATATCATTGTTTTATTTTTTTATCTAATTTATTCAGCCTTTGCTGGGCCATATCATTCCTTCATATAATATTTAGTCAACTATTAATTATTCAATATGTTAAATTAAATGATTTACTAAATGTCAAGGGTAGTAATTATATAAAGGCAATTGGACTAGTAAGATAAAATGAATATCCTACTGACCAATTTGATCCATCGCTTCCCAAAAAATATCTCACAAACTTAAGAGGTTCTGAGCACAAACTCTGATGTCTATCAGAAGCTTATCTCAAACTAACTTTTGTGAACATAATTTAAATAAGGAATAAAAATAAATTGCTAGGATAAAATTGGAACACAAAGCCTTATGTCTCTAAGCAACTAACCAGTTAATGCTTCACTAATTAGCGCATCATAAGGACAAAAAAAAAAATCACATAAATGAAGATCAAATAAATCACATCTAACATCAACAGTGTAAAAAGATGCATCAACCAGAAACAGCACACCATTCCTAGGCATCCAATCACATACTGAAGATAAAGGTAAATAACATAGCAGGATGGTTCTTGAATTGACAAAATGTTGATTGGTTAGTCGATAGCCAGTATTTTAAGCCCACCTTACAAGGTCAACAACTAACGCTCATACATTTACACTTAAACAGCACACTACAACATCCTATATTTCAGACTAAGGTCATCTACAGTATATACCATAGGGCCACCTTCACTAGGTAGCCACCTGGAGAAAACAACTCAGAATTCGTCCATTAAAAATGGAATGCTTTAACTCTCTACTGACTGAGGGAACTTCGGTGCCTTCTACAACAGCTTGACATTAGAAAAATAGACATCGCTGCTATCCAAGAAATAAGATGGTTAGGTAATGGTGTTTTTGAAAAGAGAAACCACACAATATATTATACTTGCCATCCAAAACAACATGTGTTTGGAACTGGTTTCGTTGTGAAAGGAAGAATGAGGCAACTTGTCATTGACTTTATCCCGATCAACCACCGAATCTCTGTACTGAGAGTCAGAGGGAAATTCTATAATTACAGCCTCATCAGCTCCATGCTCCAACTGAAATCTCGTAGGACGTGGAAAAAGAAGAATTTTATGATAGGCTTGAAAAAGTGTTTAACGAGTGCCCGAGGAATGGTATTAAAATAATTCTTGGCGATCTTAATGCAAAAATTGGGAAGGAAGTTATTTTCAAGCCAATCATCGACAAATATAGCCTCCACAATGAGACTAATGAGAACGGAAGAAGACTTATCAACTATTCAGCCTCCAAGGACTTGGTGATCGGAAAAAAAATTCCTTTCATTTTTTTATATAACTGCACTATCATCGTACATTGGTAATAAAGAAATATTTTTAAGTAACAAAATTTAAAATAAAATTAAAACCATTTTATTATTATTATTTCTGTGTTTGATAACAAACATTCTTATTTTATTTTAAAATTCGCCTGTTAAGCCAATAAAAGATAAAGACACTATATAATTGTTAAAAGAATTTCTAACCTTCTAAATTATATTCTAATTATTAATGTTATAATATATTGTTATGAAATCAAATTTAATTTTGGTCAATTGAAAAATAAGATTTTTTGTTGGTTGTACTGATTCCAGAGATGGTGTGTAATTAATTGAATTTTAAAATAAAAAAACATTTTACCATCTATAATATTTTTTTCTATTTTCAACCTTTCAGAGTAAATTTTAAAAAAATACAAAATAAGATTTTGATAATTATGAATTACAGTATATCAATGTGTAATTTTATTTTTAAAGCTGCAGTAAAATTACCTATTTTAATGCTGAAATTCATAACTGTTTACACTATTACTAGCGTTATCTGAAATAACATTAAAATGTTGCCTACAGTATTTCAAAAAATATTTTTATAATTACTATAATTTAATTTATTTCTGTGGTTTATTTTCACTCCTATGTCATTTTTCCTAAAATTACAAAATAATAGTGCGCTTTCCGACTCCTCTTTGTCTGCATAATGACATGTTAAAGATAAATACGATTCAGTTTAAATGTAAATCCAACAATCTGTGGTCTAAGTGAGTTAATAGAGTTATGACTTTTTTCTTTTATCTCGAATGAGTGTTACTCACACAAATGTAGTATAATAATTATACAATTATTGTTTTTGGATGTTAGTGCAAATGACTTATTTGCTATTAAGTCATTCGTCTTTTACCGGTTTTAAATATTATTGTAATTCAAGGATATAAGACTGGTGAACCACGGTCCGAATGAGAACACCGAAGCAATCTTCTGAAATAAAGTTTAAAAAAATTATAAAGCGATGTTATCTATTATCATCTTAAATGCACTTAATAATTAAATCTCATCCATATTCCTGAATCCTCACTGTAAAATATTATTATAAGAAAATTTGTAAATTTTAGGAATTGATAAATTATTTGCCACTTCTATACTTTTGTTTTTATTGAAAACTATTTTCAAATGTTATACATTCATCTTCAGTTCTAAAAACCACAAAAATTCAAAAATAAGCAATTTAAAATACCGTTTGGTACCATTATACATATTGAATTAAATGTAATATAAATTAGTATTATAAAACATTTATGAATTATGAATTGATGATTGTTCTGATCCTGAAAACTAATCAAAAATGAATAAAATTCGGAACTGTTTGGAACTGAAACGCTGAAGACAACCTAATACGCTGGCGGAACTGGAACGGTTGGAACTAATACGTAATTTTACCGTTCCATAACATCCTTAGTCACTCAACACTTTCAAAAGTCAGTTGATATCCACATGATGGTATAGAAGGATCAATCTAATTAGGAATTGATAAATTATTTGCCACTTCTATAAATTTGTTTTATTGAAAACTAGTTTGGAATGTTATACATTCATCCTCAGTTCTAAAAACAAACAAAAAATTCAAAAATAAGCAATTCAAAATATAGTTGGTATTATTATACATATTAAATTATATAAATCAGTATTATAAAACATTTATGAATTATGAATTTAATTAAGACAAGAAATCAAATACATGTTGGTACTCACCAAGGTTTAAATGGATTATATCAAACAGAAAAGTTTGTACTGGTTTCTTCTCGCATTGTACTAACAATGAACGAGAGATAGGCAGTATGTTTTAGGTGAACGGTTTAAGGGTAAGGGTTTTCCTAGTAATGCCGGTGAATAATTGTTTTTTCTGTTATAGATGGGAATATATTTAAGATTGGACTATCGGAGATATTTATTTGGTCATTTAAGAAAAAATCTGGATTGGATTTGAAGGATTTTATTATTTCAAGTGCTTCATATATATTTAATTTGAGACTGTTTTCAACGTGATGTATTAATTTAACTCCTGAGTCTTTGATGAATTTATGATTATTTTCATTTAAATGAATTGCAAAGTTGGAATTATCTGTCTTATTATATGCACGTTCCTTTAATCTCTAATTTAGCGATCTTCCAGTTTTTCCCGTGTATTTGGCTGCACAATCATTACAATTTAGTTCGTATACTCTGCTTTTTTGGAAAGGGTCTATTTTGTCTTTAGGAGAAGAGAAAAATAGAAAAAAGAGACCCTTTCCAAAAAAGCGGAGTTTTATAATACTGATTTTTATAATTTAATATGTATAATAATACCAAACTATATTTTGAATTGCTTATTTTTGAATTTTTTGTGTGTTTTTAGAACTGAGGATGAATGTATAACATTCGAAACTAGTTTTCAATAAAACAAATTTATAGAAGTGGCAAATAATTTATCAATTCCTAGCTATCAAAAGGTATACAAGACATATGTATACAGAGAGGTCTTGTCCAAAACTTTTAGGGTATCTCTGAGCCAGCAGGAAGATAGCACGGTATGACGTCACTCGGGAGAATAATTTCAAAATTCCGAGTAAATCTGTTCACAAAAAAATTTAATAACGCAATGGATCTATTTTTTTTATTTTCACTCTTTGCTTTTCATATGATTCACTGTTATGCCCCTGCTAAGTAGTTAACGAATCTTCAGATAGAAGCTCCAAAGAAAATATACTGATGATAATTTTATAAAATAGCGAGAAAAAAAAACAAAAACGGATTATAAGGCATTTATTTCGATACTAAATCAAAACAATGAGTGAATGAAATCATTTTTCAACTTATAAAATTAAGAAAATAAATGGAGATTATAGCCTGAAACGACGAGCTCTTTTAATACATCTTTTTTTTTTTGCATTCATGGAGGATGTGAAAAAAAAGATGTACTCAGTATTGAAAATTTCCACTTATTTTAGACCTCAAGGAACCAATTTGGTCTTCTGTCTGTTGTCAAATCCATGCGACAGGCATAACACCTACTACAGTTGAACCAATTTTGATGGATTATGTGGATACCTAGATGGCCCCATATCAATTTAACAAATTGTATGTACTACTTTCACTTACACAGGTGAAAACGTATTTTCATTGACGTGCCTATATTTTAAAAATCTGGTGCGGTGCGAGCATCACACAACTTTCCCTTACCGTCCTATAATAATTATCTTTTTTATAAAATTTTAAAGAGTTCACACAAACACTGCTTATAATGAGCTCAGCAGCATTCACTTCTTTTTCCACTTAAGTACAATAAAACAGTTTTTTAAACAATTTTAGTACAACAATTCTCTACACTACCTATATATTTTAACTTTGTCAAGTTGCAAATATATTTTAAGAGTTTCTGGTTTACTTCAATTTTCTTATAGAAACATTTTCTTTCCATTAAATAATGATTAGAAATTATTAAGTTAATTTCCGATTTTGTATTCTTAAATTACTTTATTACAGAGCGTATTGTTTACAACATATTGGCGGATTGGTAGGAGGAGGTTCGGTCGCATCCGTCTCCTTTTAGATGCGCTCGGTTATCCATTCATCTTGGGTCTTGGGCTTGTGATAATTTAATAACCTTTCATACAATTGTATAGATAATTTACTATAAATTGCAGGCTTTTTAAGTTAAATGCAAATAAAATATTCTTTTCATCATAACTTTTTTCCCTGCAATACCTTGGTGATATACTACATAAATGAAAAGTTAAAGACCTTTAAGGAGAAGACATTAGGCAAGTTTCATCAAAATCGTTAGAGTCGTTTTCGAGAAAATTGTAAACAATTGTAATAACCATGATATAATTACCATTTCCGGTTAGTCCGATGCACTGTATCTTTGTTATTATTGGTCCGATTATGATTCTTTTTTTGTTTTTTAGATGATTTAATTACCTTTCTTACAATTCTATAGACAATTTACCATAAATTGCACGCTTTTGAAGTTATGCGTAAATAAAATATTCTTTTCATCATAACTTTTTTTCCTGCATTTCCTCGGTGGTGTACCACATATATGAAAAGTTAAAGGTCTTTATGAAGAATAATTTAGGCAAGTTTCGTCAAAATCTTTAAAGCCGTTTTCGAGAAAATTGTAAAAACGATTATATAAAGAGGCTCTTCCGGTTAGTCGATTTTGACGAAAATGTTGCTGTAACATCACATGCATGTGTCAACCTTAAATACGCAATTTCAATATCGTACAACTTTTCGTTTTTGAGCTAGACTGTTCACATACACACAGATCATTTTGCGAGACTTGGTCATTTGGACTCAGGGGACCTTAAAACGTGTATTTCCGTCGAAAACTCAAATTCGAAAATTTTCACGATCGCAATACTTCCCCTTACTATATACTTCGTATATAGGTAAGGGAAAGTAAAAATGGCTCAATGGCTGATCTTGAAATCTACACCATACGAACATCATTACGTAAAACTGTTTCATCTTCGAATGCTTTTCAGTTGAGGATGTGCCCTTATTATAATTTCAATTATTTCTACCTTAAATAGATTACAGCTGTCGACTTCCGCTCGCTCAAGAGATATACAAACTCCCAAAAGTTCCTTTTCAGTTGAGGTCGGGCTCATACCATAATTTAAATTATTACTGATTTAAAATATGACTACAGCTTCTTCAGACCACCGGAAATCAGCTTGGAATGACTACCAGGTAAGAGTTTTAAATTATGGTATGGGCCCGACCTCAACTGAAAAGGAACTTTTGGGGGTTGGTATATCTCTTGAGCGAGCGGAACTCGACAGTTGTAATCTAATTAAAGTAGTAATAATTGAAATTACGGTAAGGCCACGACCTCAACTGAAAAGCATCCGAAGATGAAACAGTGTTTCACAATGGCGTCTTGCTAACCGATAAGTACCTGGAGTTTTTAGACAAAAATAGTCCTTTTTCTCTCCAATTTGATTTTCTTCTTTTTTTTCTCACTCACAATTTAATAATTTTTCTATTAATTTTTAGACGGGAGCGCAAGGTCCTCTCCTGCGTGCGCCCATGAGTTATATTATAAATAATATTTATTTGGATCAATGAGAAGGATGTAATTGTTTATATTAAGACGGCACATCGTCATGGTTTGGCTCCCTGGTTGTTAATTTTAATCTGAGATGCGGTTCAGTATCTAAAAGCCTGTTCCTTTTTATCGACTTGATTTCTGCAAATGTTGAAAAAGTAACTTCACGAATAAGTATATATGAAAACCACACTTACACTACACTAACAGTAACGAATTTTTTTTATGGTCACAGCCGAATGCAGGCGTACTCTTACCACACTCTTCTTGTACCCCTGGGCGCGTACTGTACTCTGAACAATAGCCCAATCAAATTATACGTCCGACCCTGCAAAAGGTCAAGTAGTTCTGATTTTTTTTAATGATGTTTGAACCTAACCAAGTAGTAAAAAAACAAATTTTCTACTTCGAAAGACCTGTGCTAGCTGCATAGCAGCCAAAGATACACATTTTGGCACTATTTTCAGTTTCTGAACAATATCAACCAAAGTTTACGCAAGAAACAAAACATTCTGGTTACTTTTATTAAACAAAATGAAATTTTCCACAATTTTAATCCAAATCAGTAAGCAGTTCCTGAAATAAAGGTCTTCAAAGATTGAACATTTGTTCCCACATGTTTAAAAACTTTATTATGGTCTCTAAATTTGTCAAATGTCATCCAAAATACGCATTCTATGAGAAAAGCCATCAAAAATGAACTTGAAGAATATTAATTTGGCTTTAACGGACAACTGTAGACTCAATGATTTTAAAAAATTATTATATAACCGAAAACCTTGAAAAATGGATTTCGGGATTAATCAATGAAAGCAACTCATGAGAACGTTTATATAAACAGTAATAACTACAATTTTAGTTTATTAAAAAAAGAAAATAGAACTCATAGAAGTAGCATATACACGAGAAAAGAAAAATGCATTAATCTTAAGGCCCCACCCCATTGGTTCTCTTAAGAAAAAAAAACTGTTCCCCCATCGTTGTATCGTGTATTTATTTATGTGTACATCCTCCTTACAGAAAACATAGCACATGCACCAATACAAAATTGTATTGTCCTTGTAAGTTTATTTTTATTCTCTTCTTTTGTATCAGAAATATCTGACTCAGGCGATGAGGAAGAAATGGAAATAGTGAATCTTTCCATAACAAGAAATTAAAACTTCATAGGCAATTAAATTTCAGTGTTTAAACACTCTTATTTCCTGTTTCCTTTGTATTGTAATTATACCTTTATTTTATATATTTTTGGAAGAAACAGAGCCTAAGTACGATGAAGAAACTTTTTTTGGACATTTCAGAGTGAGTCGAGATCCAACAGTAAAAACTACTGATTGATACAGAAAAAAACACTTGCTATAAGAAAGATAGCCATGGACACTATGAAAAAATATCTGCCCTCCATCAGGTTAGTTGTTAGAGTAAGAAGAATTTATAATTTAATTTTGTCATTTTTTTTTCAGATACTAATTTTTCTGTGATTTGCGAGTCATCAAGCTTTAGGGATGTAAGTGGCCGTTTCAACATTAGATTGACCTCGCGTCACACAATAATCAACAGGTTGATTATTTTTTTTTTTTAGCAACTTGTCATCAAATGACCAAATGAAAAGATACAAAAATATCAGAGACTTATTTCAGAGCAAAAATCTTTCCGAACATAAAAGGATCCACATTTTAAAATTAACAAGCCAGGAAATGATCCCAACTCTAGTATAATTCCATAAAGGTATGTGTAAGAAAATTAATAAGTCTATTTTTAGTTGACATCCGCATGATGGTATAGAAGGATCAATCTAATTAGGGATTGATAAATTATTTTCTACTTCTTTATATTTGTTTTATTGAAAACTAGTTCCGAATGTTATACATTCAGTTCTAAAAACAAACAAAAAATTCAAAAATAACCAATTAAAAATATAGTTCTATATTTCTATAAACTATATTTTGAATGACAATTACTTAATAAAACAAAATAATTTTACTCAATAGGTGGCAGGGTAGAATAAGAAATAAATAGTTAACTACATGTGCCTACAATTTGGGTCTGTACACTGTCTATTATTGAGATTTTAGTGTCTACTATTGGGTGTAAAAACCATTTTTAATTTTCATTCATAACAATTTAACATTCTCATTTAATTTGTTTTTAAATTACTTGCTATTTCAGTTATTAGCCATTTAATCGACCTGAGAGGTCAAAACAATTTTCTAGTTTATATTTATTTCTCTAAAAGACATCAAGTGGAGATCCTGTCTTAAATGTGTCTACTACTGGTGCTCTGACCCTTGTCTTCTTTATAAATTAAACATATTGCAAAAGAATAAAATGGAAGATCTTTTTTTCTCACCTATTTAAAATTGAAACATATTTTAGGAAAGCTAAAGCTTCTGGAACCATTAATAAATTTTTATTTTTTATTTTACAGTCTATAGACAAATTGACTGAAATAAAACAAACATCGTGCAATATCACATATTAAGACCAAATATTATACTTATATAATAACAGCCATTAAAAAAATATTATAAAATCATGAAGTTTCTTTGATGTATAACATTTATAACATATAACTACTTTTAACAATCTCAATTCTTACAAAAAATAGACATATTTAAATTCTTATAAAGTTTTTTGTAATTTATGCATAATATTACAAAATATTCCTAAAATAGATTTTAAATTATTTATTTTTTTAAGTGAGTTTATGTAACAATAGCTAGTCTCAATTTTGTTCAATTAAATCATGAGTGCTTTTTCATAGAAAATGAAAGATGAAGGGAGTCGAAGAGGCTTCCAATGGAGTTACAGCGATGTAATAATTTCTAATAATTTGTTAACTACTGAGACAAATAATTCAAAGTGTAGTTGGCAATTAGTAACAAGACATAGAAGAGTGTAATAATATATCACACACCAACAGCTTCTTACAGAAATATTATTCACTTTTTGGAAAATCAAAAAATTCCAACAACATACACCAACAATTGTAGCCCTCATTAGAACAAAGAAAAAGTCTGTAGCATTTATGAAGAGCTAAGAAATGTCAGAGCGCAGCATCGTCAACATCTTCCAGCTCCTGAGCCAGATCATCACTTCACCTTTCATTTAATTTTTCAAACCAGTGAACTTCGTATTTCAAAATTAGTGAACTACTTGAACTTCACAAACCAGATCACCAGAAGAAAATACTTCAGGTATGAGGGTATAGGAAAATCCATCCCTAGTAACACATGATGCAGAGTTAATGAACCTATTCTAGCTCCTTTAAACTATCATAAGCAATATCCAACAACTAATGCAATCTAAGTGCTTTAAATATGGCCCTTAATAATTTTACAAATGACAAGTTGTAATCTGATGTAAATATTATCTATCTTTTCATTTGGATGGTCCCCATTATTATATGCAGTTTTAATGGACTTAATTCTGCTATTTTTAAGTAACAATGAGGATATTAATGAGGTTTATCTGGGTGACAGGACATTATATGTCTTTTCAAAGCGCTAATACGCACTGCTCCATAGTCACAATGATGACATTTATGAGGCCTTTCACCTGTATGACAGGCCATTATATGCACTTTTAAATTACATGTACTAACAGTTTTAAATTTACAATGAGGGCACTTATGAGGCCTCTCCTCTGTATGACGGGCCATTATATGTCTTTTTAAAGCACTACTATGTAATGTTTCAAAGTCACAAATATGACATTGATGAAGTTTCTCATCTGGATGATAGGCCATTATATGCCATTTTAATTTACCTGTTTTGGCTATTTTTAATTCACAATGAGGACACTTATAGGGCTTATCTGTATGACGGGACATTATATGTTTTTTTAAAATTCTTAATTTTATTGTTTTATGGTCACAATGAGGACACTTATGAGGTCTCTCATCTGTATGACGGGCCATTAAATGGTCTTTTAAATTAGTTGTTGATACTGTCTTAAAGTCACAATGAGGGCACTTATGAGGCCTCTCCTCTGTGTGACGGGCCATTACATGTCTTTTTAAAACACTAGTATGCACTGTTTCAAAGTCACAATGATGACATTGATGAAGCTTCTCATCATTCGGATGACAGGTCATAATATGCCGTTTTAATTTACTTGCTTCAGCTGTTTCTAATTTACAATGAGGACACTTATGAGACTTATCTGTATGATGTGACATTATATGTCTTTTTAAATGACTTGATTGTACTGTTTTATAGTCACAATGAGGACACTCACGAGGTCTCTCATCTGTATGACGAGCCAATAAATGGTTTTTTAAATTAGCTTTTGATACTGCTTTAAAGTCACAATGGAGACATTTATGGGGCCTTTCATCTGTATGACGGGCCATTATATGTCTTTTTAAAGCATTATTATGCACTGTTCTAAAGTCACAATGATGACATTGATGAAGCTTCACATCTGGATGACAGGACATTATATGCCGTTTTAATTTACTTGCTTCAGCTGTTTCTAAGTCACAATGAGGACACTTATGAGGCTTATCTGTATGACGGGACATTATATGTCTTTTTAAATTACTCGATTGTGCTGTTTCATAGTCACAATGAGGACACTCATATGGCCTCTCATTGGTATGACAGGACATTATATGAGTTTTTAAGGTGGTTCTATTTCCTGTTTTATAGTCACAATGAGGACACTCATGAGGCTTTTCATCTGTATGACGGGACATTATATGTCTTTTTAAAGATTCTGTATATACAGTTTCAAAGTCACAGTGATGACATTGATGAAGCATCTCATCTGGATGACAGGCCATTATATGCGGTTTTAATTTACTTGCTTCTGCTGTTTTTAATTCACAATGAGGACACTTTCTTAAGTGTCTTGGCTTATTATCTATATGACAGTTCATTATATGTCTTTTTAAAACATTTAAATGTTCTATTTTATAGCCACAATGATAACATTGATACGTTTTCTCATCTACATGAAATGTCATTGCATGCTGTTTTAATTTGCTTGCATCTGCTGTTTTTAAGTCACAAAGAGGGTTCTCAGCCATATAAGACATTCCAGGTTCCATCAAATCGATGTTAATCGTTGATTCCACACCATACTGTTCGATTTCCTCAGCCAGGTTCAGGGAATCTTTGTACCCTAAAAACAATAAATATTTCTACATTTAAAATTTAGTTTACTATTAGTCCAATGGAGTTAATTAGTCAATGTATATCGACGATGAACATCGAGATTCCACACCATACTGTTTGATCTCCTTGGCCTGATACAGGGAATATTTGTACCCTAAAAATAATAAATATTTTTACATTAAAAATTATAGAATAAATACAGGTTTAGCAAACCCGAAGTTTCGATGTCAATCCCCCCACATACCTTCCCTACACTGATTTTCATCAAAACCCAAATCAATAAGTTTTGACAGCACAATCCTCCCACCTACATCTCAGTCTATCTCTTGGATGTTTACGTGTTAGTTCAGCATTAATTAACTTATATTAAAAATAATAAGAGCAAAAGAGCAGTAGGTAAAACTCAGGGGCTGGCTCATTCCAAATATGATCTATTAGCTTCATAGTAGAGCCATTCCTCTGCGCTTCTCTGACCCATAGTCCTTTACGCAGCCATGCTATGATGGCACTAAATGAAGGTAGAATACTGGGTACCACTCCAATCGCTGCAATGGAAGTAAAGCTCAGTCGCAGGCCACGACACATGGAGATTGAGGCACAAGCCATAGTACCGAAACACCGAAGTACTGCGCCCTTCAGCTACTGCGCCCGCACTTTATTAAAGGAAGGACTGAAGGGTAGATTCAAAGCATTCTACATTGACAATCAGGCAAGGGAAACTTCTCAGTCCCACTACTGGAATGCATCTCTAAAAACCTTACATAAAACAACATAAGTGTTAAATGGATGCTAGGTCACTCTGGCATACCAGGCAAACTGAAGAAGCCAATAGCCAAGTTGTCCAGAAAATTATCCTGTGACAGACTCATGAGTCTAATGTTTATGATGTTAGGCACAGGCCCCAAGCAATGTGAAATAATTAAATCCACTAAGCTTCTGGAGATACACAGATTCTGTTCAAACGATGCTTTAACAGCAAATATCAAAATGATGCCTGTAATGTGTGCATTACTATGTCAAAATAATACAGTAAAATTCCCATTATGAGGCGCATTTGGGACTTGAGGCCATGCCAGATTACGAAATATTCTGGATTACAAATGAACCCAGTGTGTAGTGTAGTGAGTGATGTCCAGGGAACAGGTGGCTTCTGAACATATATGATGGGGCCCGAAGTCAGCCGAAGAAGTTACCCCCCTTTATGAACGCCGATATGCTTTGTCCACCACACTTTTTTCCTTTACTTCTTTCGATCCCAAACAGATTTGAACAAGGAATGATTAATTTTTTATTTCGTTTATTTTTGATTTGGAGTATTCAATGAAGTACTCTTCTTCCTCTGATTCCATGTTTTATTTAAAAAGTTTTATCACAATTTTATTTTTATTTACCTATTTTTGACATTTTGGGAAATTTCCCGATCTTCAGGACAACATTCTAAAATTAACCGAATCAACTTTGTAAATTCACAAATAAATAAAGAAAACACTGTAAAATAACAAAAATCTGTATCTACATACTAAACTGATACATCTCGTGAAAATGACGATGTCGGGGCCAAAGTGTGCAGTACGAGTAGGGAGTGACCTCTCGGAGGACTTTCATACTAACTGGGGTGTAAGACAGGGGGATGCTCTTGCCTGTCTTATTTTTAACTTCGCTGCAGAGAAAACAGTACGTATGTCCGGAATCCAACTCAACGCAACCCTTCTTAACAGTACAGTTCAGCTTCTGGGGTACGCTGACGACTTTGATATTGCTGCCAGATCGGAATGTGCATTAAGAGAAGCCTTCTTGACCATAGAAGATGCAGCAAAGAAACTTGGGTTGCACATTAATAAGCTAAGACCAAGCATAAGAGAGTCAGAGGATATAGACCAGGGACCGGTACTTTTGAGGCTGGACCAAATAATTTCGAAAAGGTAAGCAGCTTTGTCTACCTCAGGTCTGAGATCAACCCCGGAAACGACATCTCTCGAGAAGTCAACAGGAGGATAGCAGCGGCGAGACGGTGCTACTTCGACCTTGTGAAGCATTTTGGAAGCAGGTTCCTCTCAAACAGGACCAATATCACTCTCTACAAAACCTTGGTCCGTCCAAGTTTTAACTTATGAATCGGAGTTGCCTTTACGAAGAAAGATGAAAATAGACTTCTGATCTTTGAGAAATCAATCTTGGGAAGGGTTTTTGGCCCTGTTAGAGAGGGTGGAATTTGGAGAGGAAGGAGAAATGCTGAACTCGCTGGCCTTTATAAGGATATAGACTCGGCCAAGTTTATCAAGATAGGACGACTTCGTTGGGCCGGGCACGTCTCATGTATCGATGATTCGGTGATACCCAGGAGGATGCATGGACAAAGAAGGGTTGGCAGGCCAAATGTCAGATGGGAGAACTCAGTGACATCGGACACACAGGCTCTGCTGGGAGTCCGAAACTGGAGACCTGCTGCAGCTGATTGTATTGACTGGCAAAGGCTTTTGGAGGAGGCCCAGTGACGGGATGTAGAGCCATCTATATAAATAATTAATCACTTAATTTTTTTTAAAAAACATATTTAACAATTAACAGTCATTTAGTTTACTTTATGCATTATTCACTAATATCTTAATTTTCATTTCTCAACTCATTTCATCATCTTATTTTGTCTTGTTTTAGTCACTATAATTTAAAAAAAAACTAATAGAATAGTGACAAAAACAAGACGAAATAAAATAAAATTTAAGGATGAAATGATGTGTAAAGAAATGGAAATAAGGATATTAGTGAATATTACATAAGGTAGCTAAACTAAGCGACTGTTAATTGATAAAGATGTTTAAATAATAAAAATATAATAATATAAATATAAAAAGGTAATTAAAACGTGAATAACTATTATATTATTTTATTGTGATTTCATCATTTATGATGTGAATTTGCAATGTTGTTTTGGTTAATTTTAGAGTGTTGTCCTGAAGATGGGAAAATACCCTGAAATGTCAAAAATATATTTAAACAAAAAGTAATAAACGTTTTAAATAAATGAAATTGGAGGTAGAAAATTACTTCATTGAATATAACCCAAAATTATCACTAAACCATTGTATGGATTAGAGGAAGTTTACTGTACATAGTAATATAGATTTGTAGGCAATACATCAATTTAAAATAAATGTTTTTTACCTTCATCTGGTACAATAAACTCTTCTTCTTGCTTCACGAGAATAGGTCCATCTACAAGCATGTAAATTGTATTTTCAACAAAACAACAGAAATTATAAGAAATTTAATGGAAAAAAAAATGCAGAAAAATAAGTAATGAGGAAGAATATAAAATGTTGATAAGTGATTTTCACCTGAGAGTCAACAAACTAAATTTATTAATATTGTTTTATTTTTTTTTAAATGAGGACCTCTCGAAGGACCTCTGTCCTCGCCAAAACTAGTGTTATTTGTAGATCGTTACAATATATGTATAAATTTCCCCTCCTCCTCCCCCTTACCCGACCCACCCTTCCTTACGCAATTCCTAATAGGCTTTCTGGGCCTAATAACTTCAACGGGTATGAACTCGGAGATTGTTAAAAACAGCTGCTTTTCGTAGCGGGATCCTCCCTCCCTAATCTAGCGAGCTTACCTAAATAATTTTCAGAACTATTTTCTTATACGGGAAGAAGGAGTCGAATATTAAAATAGAATATTTTAGCTTTTATTCTAATGTCCCTCTACTCGCTAACATAGTCCGTTCCGTTTTAATAACAAGGCAGGATCTATCGAAGCCTGTATCAATGTTAAAACCGACTATTTTTGAAATGAGGACCTCTCGAAGGACCTCTATCCTTGCCAAAACTAGTATTATTTGTAGATTGTTACAATATATGTGTAAATTTCCAAATAATGGAGCATTAATGGAAAATTAACGATATCCAAAGAATAAAAATACGAAAAAATAATAAAAATAAATAAGAAACGAAAAATTCACCAACTCATATATCGTAACTTTCCCCACACCATTTCCGCCTGAAATACTCAAAATAGGGTATCAAAATATCAGAGTACAACAGTATATACCTAGTCCCATGAGGTGTTATAAGTGCCTCAGCTTTTCCCATCCAACTCTTAAATGCATAAATTCTAAAATTATATGCTCACAATGTGGTAATGAAAAACACACAGACGGTAAATGCACAACCCCTAAATGCATAAATTGTAGCGGCGAACATAATAGTTTAGACCGTTCATGCCCTAATATAAAATGAACAAAGATATAAAATGCATAAAATTTAGTAAAAAAGTACCGTACAAAGAGGCAAAAAAAATTTATAAACAGGATAATCCCCAAAATTTTAATAAACTGTTTTCTGAAATAACTAGATCTAAGAAAACTATTAAAACAGAGGAAACAGGTACTCAAACAGATATATTTTTTAAATTTGATGCTCCGACGAATCAACAGGTAAAAGTAACGCCAAAACACTCATCTCCTGTTCCAAGCACATCAGTTGTGCTGGAACCAAGGCCGCAGCGTACGATCGTGACACGTTCGGTTACCTCGGCGACGATTCATGGCCCCACTCCAGTCCATGCTCCCCCACTACCACTCCCCTCTCCGTCATATCCCCCCTCCCCCCTCCCCATTTCCCTCTCCAGTCCTCTCCCATCCTCCCACCCTATCCTTATTAAGTTCGTCATCCTCGTCCTTAGATATGGTTCCTTTAAACAAGGGCCACCCTGAAGGCGATGAACCGATTGACGTAGATCCGTCAGGTAAAGATGAAGGTTATACCGAAGTAACATATAAAAAGGGAAAAATTAAAAAGGAAAATTCAGTTAGTAAAAGTAAAAATGCCATTACGAAATAAATAATATGAATAATTATTTTTTATATTATTTTCATTGTTATTATTATCACATTTTTATAGTTTTGTTATGTTATTTTCTCTTTATATTGTATTTTTTATCATTTTTATTTCAGTCATTATTTACACTTTATCTTATAATTAATATTTATTCCAAAACGCAACTTAGGCCTAACATAAATACTCCAGCTATTAATAGAAAGATAGTTCATATTGCTTACTTTTACATAAGAATTTTATTATATTTTTTATTTTTATTTTGTTTTCCTGTCTATGTTTATTTATCTATTATTTCTCTTATTTATTTATTTGCTTTTATTATTATCATTATTTCTTTTTTCTCTCTTTCTTCCTCTCGCATTATTATCATTTCCCTATTATCATTATTATTTTATTCCTTATCGATTTATCTTTTTACACTCATTCTATTTATTTCTATGGAGATCAAATTTTTTTCGCAAATATATATTATACCTAAACTATGACTCTAGTCCAATGGAACTGCAACGGGATTAAAAGTCATTTCAATGATTTGAAGATATTAATCGAAGATGAAGATCCATTTTGTATATGTCTCCAGGAAACGCATCTCTCAAAGACTTCAGATCAATTCACTCTTAAAGACTTCGACGTCTACAGAACTGATTGTAGTCCAAATTATGAGCAGGCGTGCAGAGGAGTAGCAATAGCCGTAAAAGGTACAGTGTATTCCCATCATGTAGAAATAGATTCCCCACTTCAGGTAATAGCGGTTACACTTCATCTAAATACCACTTTCACAGTCTGCAATATTTATCTTCCTCAAGACAATACCATAGAGACAGAACATCTTCTCCATATCCATAGACAGTTGACTCAACCCGTTTTGTACACAGGAGATTTCAATGGCCACAATCCATTATGGGGCTCAGAAGATACAAATTCCAGAGGTCGAATGGTTGAAATTTTTTTGGATTTAACTGATCTTCTGCTATTGAATTCCGGTGAACCAACATATTTAAGCTCCACCTTCGGGACATTTTCATCAATAGATCTTTCTATATGCAGCAATTCACTAATTGATGCCATAGATTGGACAGTTCTACCAGAACCTCATTCATTTCCCATCATTTCCCAGTCCGTCTAAAAATTAGGAGTGCTAACTGCAATAACAACAGGGTGCCTAGATGGATCGTGGAAAAAGCAGATTGGTCTTTGTTCACTTCACTAGCTTCCCCACCTCCAGATCCCCTTAATAGTTTTACAATCGATGATGGATGTCAAGCTATAACTGAGGCTATACTGACAGCTGCAGAGGCCTCAATTCCCAAAACCAAGGGTTGTTTCAAAAGACCACCTGTTCCCTGGTTTAACAGTGATTGTAGAAAAGCTGTACAACTTCGGAGAAAGGCACTTAAAAAATTTCAAAAAAATATGAATCTGTCAAATCACTTAGAATATAAAAAACAAAGGGCTATATGTAGAAAATAATAAATGATAGAAAAAAAGAATCATGGAAATCATTTATTGAATCAATTGATTCTTCTACTCCATGCAAAGTTGTATGGGAAAAAATAAGGAAAATAAGAGGAGCCAGTTCTAACTGCAGATATACCCTGATCCACGAAGGAAAATTGTGTGATGATCCAGATATAATAAGTAGAAAATTCTCCGAATATTACTCTGAAGTATATACTGATACCTCTACATACGACACTGTTCATCAAGTAGACTTCTCCTCCACTGAGTCATCTCAGGATTATAATATTCCATTTTCTATCTGGGAGCTACAATCAATACTGCAAGGTGTCAAGGGATCTTCACCCGGCCCAGATAATATACATTATCCCTATGCTATGTTGCAACATCTCCCGAAAACCACATTAAACTGGCTCTTGGACTTTTACAATTACATTTGGATTAGCGGTAATTTTCCTAGCAACTGGAATCAATCTATAGTGGTCCCGATCTTGAAATCAGGACAAGATAAACGTCAACCATCCAGCTACAGACCAATTTTTCTAACTAGCTGCATGTGTAAGATAATGGAGCGAATGGTGAACAAGAAGCTTTCATGGATTCTAGAAAAGTACCAATTCATCCAAAACTTTCAATGTGGATTTCGCAAAGGGAGGTCGACCACAGATCACCTAGTTCAAATGGAAGCTGAGTTGCAATATGCATTTATTCAAGAGGAGCAAGCGGTTGCTGTTTATTTCGATATGCAGAAAGCCTTCGATAAAACGAACAAATATTTCATTTTACTTAAACTCCATTCGCTGGGATTTAGAGGCAGCCTTCCTAAATTCGTCCAGAAGTTTCTTTCACATCGCCTTTTTCGGGTCCGAATTCGAACAACGTTGTCCATACAAAGTGAACAGATGAGTGGAGTGCCACAAGGATATGTGCTAAGTACAACTCTATTCGCTTTGGCCATCAGTGACTTAGGGTTAAATTTGCCATGTGGAGTTAAAGTTATGCTCTTCGTCGACGATCTTGCAATTCTATACAGAGCGAAAGACACCCTCTCCATTAAAGAGAAACTGCAAGATGCATTGAATCGTATCAATGATTGGTCCAAATCATCGTGACTAGGCTTCTCTCCTCAAAAAACGAAATGTGTTCACTTCAGTAGAAAACGGAATACACCACAATCACCAGAACTTTACTTAGGAGATGTCAAATTACCATTTGTCAACATCTGTAAATTCTTGGGGTTATATTTTGATAGGCGTTTGTCCTGGGAATATCACATCAAGTTATTGAAAGAAAGATGCGTAATGAAGCTCAGGATATTGAAGGTACTTAGCAGAACAAACTGGGGATCAGACAGGACCACAATGCTAAAAGTATATCAAACTTTAATCGGTTCCAAGCTAGATTACGGCAGTTTTGTTTACGGCTCCGCCCGTAAAAACACTTTAGCCAAGCTTGATTCTGTGCTCCACACTGGAATACGCCTCGCTACTGGAGCTTTTAGAACAAGCCCAAACATGAGTCTTTGTGTAGAATCAGGCCTACCACCTCTGTTGTTTAGAAGACAAAAGCTAGCCGTAAACTATATGACAAAGTTGTACCCGCAAGCCAAACATCCCGCCCACAAATACATATTTCAACCTAAGTTTTCTTCAAGGTTTCAACAACAGACTAATACCACATTGCCATTAGCAGAGAGAATGCCCGTTGCAATAAGTAAGTTGAAAATGATCAGTTTAAATATCATTCCCAATGACATACCGCCTTGGACTTATATACAACCCAAAATAAATCTCCAACTCTCTAAACTTAGAAAAGAAGATACAAATCCAGTAGAATATAAAGAACAATTTTATAAAATGATAAACTCCTTACCGGAACACCTACTGATATTCACTGACGGGTCTAAATCAGATACCTCAACAGCATCTGCCTTTGTCACACCTGATGCTACCTATAAGTGTAAGCTACATCAACTCTGTTGTATATATTCCGCTGAGATTAATACTATCGCAATGGCTCTCCGACAAGTGATGAAATCCCCAGTTTCAAATTTAGTAGTGGTATCAGACTCTCTAAGCGCCCAATGAATAGCATCAAGCAATGAATAGCATGTTTCCGGGTCACCCAGGAATACAATGTATTTTAGGCCTTATAAAGATGCTACATAATACTGGAACATCGACATATTTTGTCTGGTCACCGAGTCATATTGGCATTAAAGGTAACTAGATGGCTGATAGAGCTGCAAAAGAAGCCCTTACACATCCAGGACGCGGTAAAGCTCTCTTGACACCATCAGAGCTAGTGCGGTCACTAAGAGAGACCATACTCCAAGAGTGGCAGACATTGTGGGACAACAGCCCTCCTAATAAACTGAAGGCCATAAAGAATGAAGTGAGACCATGGAGCAGCTCCAGTCGCAATAGCCGCAGAGAAGAAGTGGTCCTTACACGGCTCAGAATAGGACATACAAAGGTTACCCACGTTCACTTGATAACTAAAGAAAATCCGCCCAGATGCCGGAAATGTAATGAGAGATTGACAATAGCCCATATCTTTGAGGATTGTGCTCTATACATGAGAACATTACATGAAATAGGAATACCTACCAATATGTCAATAGCGTTGGGAAATGAGGAAAAATATGTGAATAAGGTAATCTCCTTTCTCTCCAAAGAAGGATTTTTTAAAAATATCTAATATTTCTTTTTCCTTTTTTTCTTTTCTTTCACTATTTAATTTATTTATTCATTTCTCTTTTCCTCTTTCTTATTTATGCTTTATTCTTATTTATTTATTTCACCCTCCTATTTTTTCTAATTTTTATTTATTTATTTTTCTTAATTTATTAACTTTTAGTCTATCATTTTTTGTCCTCGTATCCTTATAATCTTTCCTTATCACTTCTATTTAACCATCCCATATAATGTCCTTCAATATTATTAATATAAATATATAAGCGTTAACAACGGCGTTGATGACCAACAGGTTTTACGCCTTGATCTTCTTAAAACAACCAACCAACCAACACTGGAAACTGATAGTCGGAACTTCTTTTTCTCACCGAATTTTGCGCAGTAAGTTTGAACTATTGTGCTTCTGAATTCACAGTAAGTGAGATTTTTGTTATTCACTGCTTTCTTCAAGAGCCATGTTTTCTGGCAAACTGCGTCTAACCCAAACAGGAAAATAAAATACCACCATTTTTCTTCTTTTATTGAAACCCTCATGGATAGCACATTCTCATTAAAGCAATCTATTCCATCCATATAGTCATTGTAATATTTTATGAAATTGGGTAAAGGGACTTGAATAGATTTCCTCTTTTTTTCGACAGTAGCTATTCTATTAGCTTTGCTAAAAGGAAAGACACCATGACGGTTTGAAGCAACCGTAACAATACTCTGCAACCGTAACAATACTCTTATCATGCCACTTACATATGAGGAGTGAACCAGTGTTTTTGAAATGGTGAGTGCCTCGTTTCATTGCCTCCATTTTCTTGTTTGATGGCAAAGGATATTTCCTCGTCATATCTTCTCTAACAAGAAATGATTCTTGTAAGAGGTCTATGCTGGTGAAAAAATTGTCTATATAAAGATTATAATTACCTATTCCGTTAGGTAACCGGGCAGACAACTCCCATATGCCGAAACCTCTTGTCAACTCTCCATGCATTCCTACAAAGCATTTATTGCCTTCCATCGTCATTTTTACCAGACAAGCTAATTTTGTCGGGATGTTCATCTCCGTCATAGCCTTATATGCTACCTTTCTGTCAATTGAGTCATAGGCCTGCTTGAAGTCTATTAAAACATGACGAATATTGATCTGGTATTCTCTCGTTTGAGAGAATATGTTTGAGAGGAATTTGTATAAACGATAAATGGAAGCAACGATATACCTCTATAGTTCTTACTCTTCTATAGTTCTTAGAGAATCCCCTTTCTTATGAATTAAGTGTATAATCGCAGGTCAATAACTTAAAGATGTAAAACGACCATCAAATTTCCGTATTAGCCATTGAAGGAGAAAGAAAGTATAGATACAGAAATAAATAAACACTGACACATTTTTCTGAGAAAAACTGAACAATCAACAAGAGTAAATCATTATCATATATTTTTTATGTGTTCTATACTGTATATCATTATTTAATGCATATTTCTTCTGATTTGCACTATATTTCCTTTGAAAATTAAATAAATAGTCGAGTTTTCTTTTTCACTTTATAAAACATTTCTCATAGTGTCATAGTCATTTAATACACATCATAGTTGGAACTAATAAATTCTAAACACGTAGTTCAGTAAAATGAACCTAAAATAGCCTTAAGTCATCCAAGTTCAAGTTGTGTTATTTCTAAACATGGAGGTATCAAGTATATAAATATTATTATAACCAAGATACAAAATTTCAATTTTCAAAAAGGCAAATCATCAAACAACTAGACAAATAATAATATTCTCCCAAATGACATATTCCCATCTCTTCAGCGATGAAAGCATTGGAAGCTGTAATCTTCATTACTCTTAATTCACTTTCCTTATAATTTATTAAAATAAAAATAATTGTTTTATATATAATTAAATTATTATTTTTATCATCTTCAAACTCTGTATAAAATGAATAAATTATGATTAATTTCAAATTTTTCTCACCTAAATAGCTCTCTTCTTTGATATCAGTCATAGGAACTGTAAAAAAATCCAATGATTATTAAATTTGAAATATCAATTAACTTTTGTCAATGAGCTCATTATCTACACTAAAATACAAAATTTTCATAACCTTCAAGCGGAATTTACACATAACAAAAAATTAATTTGACTAGATCTTCTACATTTTATGTAAATAGCTAAATAAACCAGTAATGTTTAAAAAAAAAAAGACAATTTAAAACAAACCAAAAATGTTAAAATTCAAATGTTCTTATAATTTGATTATTAATTATTAAATTTGAAATATCAACTAACTTTTGCCAATGAGCTCATTCTCTATTTTTAAAATTAATAAAATTGCATAAAAGTTTAAATCCTTTGATGAATATGAACTGTTAACAAATATTGATAAAGCAATTAAAAAGTTTAGCAAAATCCCAATTCTCAGAAATATTTGTATGAGAACTTTAAAGATTTTAAGTTCTAATTATATTTAAATAAATAATGTAAACCAATAAAAAATAATCAAAAGAAGAGAATCCCATCTAAATATTCATAATTTTAAAAAGATAAAACTCACGAGAGGGCTCAGTCTCATCAATTATAATTTCTTCTTTAATTGAAATGCCAGAGTTAGTTATATCTGAAACAGCAGAGAACAGACGATAAATTAACAATTCAATGATAAAACAACAAAAATGAACATTGTCAGATTATAAGTGTCAATAAATAATTCAATTGCTCAAAGCTTTACAGATAAGAAAACAAGTCAAATTCAAATGGGATATTTCACCAAAATGCAAAATGTTTATAAACTTCAAGCGACATTTACACATATCAAAAAATTAATTTGAATAGATCTTCTACAGTCTATGTAAATAGCTAAAAAAAAACACTAATACTTAAAAAAAATGATATAATTCAAAATAAACCAAAAGTGTTAAGATTCAAATGTTCTTATAATTTAACATTTGATTATTAATTATTTGAGATCGTGACAATTGGAGGAGGTTGTTGCAGGAGGCCAAGACTCGGCAACTAGTTGTAGTGTCACTCAGATAGATTATTAAATATTAAAGTTGAAATATCAACTAACTTTTGCCAAGGAGCTCATTCTCTATTTTTAAAATTTATGAAATTGCATAAAAGTGGACATAATTCAAATTATCGGGTAAAAGTTTAAATCCTTTGATGAAAATAAACGGTTAAAAAATATTGTTAAAAGTAATTAAAAAGTATAGAAAATTCCAATTTTAGAAACACAGTCGAACCTCTATACATCGAACAAGAAGGTTTCTTGAAAAAAATTCGATATACGGAAATTTCGATGTATAAAAAGATTTCAGTTTTTCACTCTTTTCAGGCTAAAAACAATTACAGCTATTCTTTAGAATTAAAAAAATACCAAAGGCAATTTTTTAGGTTTAAAGAAAAACAAAACAAAAGATCAATAGCACTTATTTGAAAAATTGTACAAATTACATGTGTGATTGCAGATTTTTTACAAATGTACATTCATAATTTATTAAGGGCATGTATTAAAAATATGCAAACATACATAAAAATTAATTTATATTTCTTTTCGCGTGAGATAGCTTGAATGTCAATTTGCGTATAATTCGTCACCCAAATCATGTTTAGGAGCAATGTTCACGGCAAGAAAAGCTAAAGAAAAGTTAAACTAAAAATTCATGACATTCCATGTCAGGAAAGAGATTCAGAGAATTAGGTACTTCTGAGCTTCTTCTCATACAAGATCATCCCTGAATTTTCATTTCTTTGCAAGCCAGTGAAACATATTTTTTTCTTATTCAATTATTACCCATTCTTATCTATGTAAACTAAGGGGTTGGAATTTTTTGTTCGATATATAGAAATTTTATTCGATATACACAATATTTTTTTTCAAATAAAGTTTCATAAAAAAGTTCGATAGAGAGATTTTCAATGTACGGAAGTTCGACTGTGTTTATATGAGAACGTTAAAGATTTTAAATTCTAATTATATTGAAATAAAAAATGTAAACAATAAAAAATAATCAAAAGAAGAGAATCCCATCTAAATATTCATAATTTTAAAAAGATAAATTTAAACTCACGAGAGGGCTCAGTCTCATCAATTATTATTTCTTCTTTGATTGAAATACCAGAGTTAGTTATATCTGAAACAGCAGAGAACAGACGATAAGTTAACAATTCAATGATAAAACAAACATTGTCAGATTATAAACGTCAATAAATAATTCAATTGCTCAAACCTTTACAGATAAGAAAACAAGTCAAATTCAAATGAAATATTTCACCAAAATACAAAATGTTTATAAACTTCAAGCGACATTTACACATATCAAAAAATTAATATGAATAGATCTTCTACAGTCTACAGCTAAGATTCAAATGTTCTTATAATTTAACAATTGAATCTTAACATTTATGGTTTGTTTTATATCACGTCATTTATATTGTAACAATAAGATTAACAAGTGATATATATATATATATATATATATATATATATATATATATATATATGTATATATACATACATAGATGGGCTAGATATATGGTTTGTTTTATATCACGTCATTTATATTGTAACAATAAGATTAACAAGTGTGATATATATATATATATATATATATATATATATATATATATATATATATATATATATATATATATATATATATATATATATATATATATATATATATATATATATATATATATATATATATATGTATATATATGTATATATATGTATATATATGTATATATATGTATATATATGTATATATATGTATATATATATATATATATATATATATATATATATATATATATATGTATATATATATGTGTATATATATATATGTGTATATACATACATAGATGGGCTAGATATATGCACCAAGTTCAATAATTATATCCTGATGATTAATTTACGTCTCTTTTTGAGTCTCTGTCTTTATGTGTGTCTGTGTTTCAATGTGTTTTAAATCTATATCTCTTTTAGAGTATCCATGTTTCTTTCGCTCTTTTATATTAAAAAAAATATAAATCAAGAAAAACGATCATCAATACTTTATGTAGCATATTTTTAAAAAATGAAAAACTTACAAGTTAGCTCAGTTGCAGCAACCATTTCTTCTTTTACAGAAATACATTTTAAACCTGAAAAAGTAAAAAGACATTACCAAAATCATTACAATATAACTAATCTTTGTAGAATTAGAAATTAAATTCATTAACCAATTTTTCAAAGGATAATGAATAAAAAACAGATCTAATTCAAAAACTACAATAATTGTAGTGATAGGCTAACAGGCTGAACTGAATAATTTTCATAAACCTACAAGTGGACTAACTAAATTTCTGCATTTTATCAACTTTCAAGACTAACTTTACTATTGTTAATACAGTCTATAAACATTTATATATCAAATAATATAAAAAATCTCAAAGTTCAATTCATAATTGATAATCTATTAAATACCAAGGACGGTCAGTATAATAGAGTAATTCAGCCGGAGAGAAGAAATAATTATATTACTAACCAATTTGATCCATGTTATCGAAGAAAAGTCAACACTGACTAAAGAGATACAAGACGTGTAGACAGAGAGCTCTGGTCCAAAGCTTTTAGGGTAACTCCTGAGCCAGTATGAAGATAGCACGGTATGACGTCACTAGGGAGAATAATTTCACAATTCCTAGTAAATCTATTCCCAAAAAAATGTAATAATGCAATGACATTTTTTTGTAACTCTTTGCTTTTCATATAATTCACTGTTAAGCCCCTGCTATGCAATTAACAAATCTGTAGATAGAAGCTCCAAAGAAAATATGATGACAATGCGATAAAATAGCGAGGAAAAAAAAAACAGATTATAAGGCATTTATTTTTATACTAAATTAAAATAATGAGTAAATGAAATACTTTTTACAGTAATAAAATTAAGAAAATAAATGAAGATTGCAGCCTGAAATCCAAGATAAATCAGATTTTGGCCTGAAATCCAAGATAAATCAGGTTGTAGCCTGAAACTAGCTCTTTTAGTGCTTCTTTTATTTTGTATAATTAATGGTTGACCCTAGAACTTATGAAGGAATGAGATGGTCCGGGAGGCGATCAAAAAATGGAACACAAATAGTAAAAACTATTTATTAAGGATCCGACGTTTGAGTTTCAAGGTATTATAGTTTGCCTGTTTATTTATTTGTATTCCCTTTTTACTTTTTTAGCACTGTTATTAATTTTTAGTTAATGTTATTTCTCTTTTGGTTTACCTATTTTTATTATTATATAGTCAGTTTTATTAATGTATTAATATTCACTAATTTATCTTTAGTTGTTGTCACTACTCTATCAGTTTCATTTTACAAATTCATCACTGTTTTCTTTTTTCTCACTAAATCTTTTTAATTATTAATTCATTCACTGTATATACCATTGTTTTATTCTTATTTTTGTATCTTGCTTATTCAGCCCTGAAGAAGACCTGCAATGTGGGTCGAAACGTCGGATAAATAAATAGTTTTTACTATTTGTATTCCATTTTTTGATCGCCTCCCGGACCATCTTATTCCTTCTTTTATTTTGCTTCTTCAATACAGAAAGTAGAGAAGCTTTGCATTCATGGAGGATATGAAAAACAATTATGTACTCAGAGCCGAAAATTTCCACTCATTTAAGAGTTCAAGGAACAAATTTGGTCTCCTGTCTGTTGTCAAATCTATGTGACAGACATAACACCTAATACAGTTGATCCGATTTTGTCGCATATCTACAGATCCGATTTCGCCTACAGTCCCATATCAATTTAACTAAGTTCAACTACTACTTTCGCTTACTCCCGCTAAAACATATTTTCGTTGACGCGCCTATATTTTAGCAATGGCTCAAATCATTGATCTTGAAATATAAGTAATCATGTAAGATGATGTGGGTAATTGTCTCGTTGGATCCAAACCTTCAACTGGTAAGAGCTGCCCTTTACGGAGCATGAAGCCAAAACACTGATGTATCAGAAATCATCCACGAAAGATAAAGTTGTGTCTTCCAACTTTTGCAGTATAGCCGTATCTATGGTAATCGACCAGTAGTCCTTTTTTCTCCTTTTTGCCGTAGGTGGAACATACAGAAGCTGTTCTCCAAAATACTTTGTGATTTACATATCTCCTTGACAGTTTTCTATTTTTTTAAGGCTTGTCCGGAGTCATCCAGCAAAACATGATAGTAAGGGAAAGTGCAGACAAGTGTGTATTCTGCACCCTTACTATCGTGTTTTGCCGAGGCAACTACGGACAAATAAATTAAAACAAAAATTATTTTTTTCAATACATTTATTCAATTATGTTTCACAATTCAATGAAGATTGTAAAATGTGAATCTCAGTCAAAAAGCTCAATGATTACATCAGTATAAAAATTCTTTGGAAAGTCAGCCAATTTGCACTTGCATTAAATTATCAATTTCATCAAAATGGACGAGGTTGAAACGAACGCTTGAATATTTAAACATAATAATCTGAGGAAAATTAAAAAAAAAGAAAAGAAAAATCGAGAAAATCCTCCAAAATTAGAATTTTACAGTCCAGTAAAGCCGAACTTAGTAAAATTTAGTTCGCACTTGCCCCACATCACCCTACCCAATAGGTGAAGAAGCAATACTGACCTACTCGAATTAAACCGAATGAGTCAATAATAAGCCTAGGATCATGGCGGATATAGTCAAGTCTCTACCGGTCATGAAGCCAAAGCCGGCGTACATCACAATTAGTGGGGCGGGCAACAGCCCGATGGAGATCATGAGAGGGCTACCTTCCCCGTATGAAATAGGTGTAAAAGCGACAGTAGTTCGTCCGACCAAGGCTGGGTCCGTCTTGCTTCGCATAGAAGATGACTCTGATGTAACCAAAGGTGAGTTCATTGCGAGGAGCCAACTAATAGTTCTAAATGCCAGAGCATGTCGAAAACGAGGTGCGCTCACGAAAGCGGAAGTCTTGGGACGAACTCATTGTTGAGGAGTCATCCAAAAAACCCTGAGGTATCCCATACAGAGTGGCTTTTGGTAAGCTGACTCCGCTGTAAATTATTGCAGCGTTAAAGTGTGATGGTACCCAGGAAAAAACTCCTGAAGAGTCGGCGAAGATGCTTATAACAGAGATTTACCCCAGGGATGATCCGTCCCAAGATAATGAAGAAGAAACATTCTTAAGACGTACTTCGGTATGCCCACCAAGTACGGACGTGTGTCCACCATGGACATTTGGGATTTCCGTCGACGCGGCAATCTTCAAAAATAGTATCTCCTATATTGATGAAAGGTTATTGTCCGTGTTAAATGATTGCCTAGACAGCGAATACTTTCCAAGAAGCTGGAAAATTGCTGACACCAGGCTCCTACAAGGGAGGAGACAAGAATAAGCAATTAGCCAAGTTTTATAGGCCTATATCTCTCCTCCCCAGTCATGAGCAAGGTTTTGGGGAACCTGATATTTGCAAGCCTATGGCGTCTTCTCATGAGCGAGTCATCCACGGCAATACGGATCTTGCAAAGGTATGGAAACCACAGAGTGCGCCGAGATGTTGACGGGGGGGGGGGGAGTAAAGAAATATGTTATGCTTATTTTGTTTTACATAACAAATGCCTTTGATAGCGTTTGGTGGCCGAGCTTGCTCCAGCAGCTGCACAAGTATGAGGCTCTCAGCAACTTATATGACCTGGTCAAAAGTTACCTCTAGGACAGGATATTAAAGTTTCGTGGTAGCTTCTACGAAGTAGAAGACATTGTGGAGAGGAAATGTTCGCAGGGCTCTGTGCTTGGTCCAACCCTGTGGAAATTGGTCTTCGACGAGTTGCTGGGTGTGCTAGAGGAGAGTTTCCCGGCAACTGCTTATGTGGATAACTTGGCAGTTGTAGTGGTCTCGAATAGCAGGGCCAGACTGAAGGATGAAGCTGAACGGAACGCCAACCTGATTGAACAATGATTTGAGAAGAAGAAGTTGAAGATAGCGGATTCCAAGACTCAGGCCATCCTCTAAAGAGGTACGACTGATAGGATTCATCCTATAACTATGATCATACAAGGATCAAGAATACATCCGAGTGAGGTTGTTACCTATCTTAAAATTAGGATTGGAAGAAATTTCAATGTGATGTCTCACTTTGACTATTTGAGAAGTAGGTGATCCTAACCCTTAATGGACTCGGTCGTATCGGGCGCGCTTTTTGGGGCCTCGGATACCTAGCAACAATGACCATTTATAATGGAGTGATTGTGGGTATCCTGAGGTACGCGTCCCCAGCCTGAAAACAGAATCTCGTGAGGCGGTGCAGATCTTAGCAGGAGGAATAGCTCTTGACCTGCTGTTGCGAGAAGATTACCTTGAGAGTATTACCTACCCCTAAGAGAGCTACCTTGAGGAAATACTTTCCCATGACTTCGGATCGCGACTAGAAACAATATGGGTCCTCCCGGACTACTGGGTCTCGCAGATCCTCACGGGGCATAAGTATTTCAGAGTGAAGCATTTTAAACATGGAATAGATATCGGTTAGATAGAATAGATATCGAGGCCTCAGTTGTGGTGTAACGGAAACCGCCGAATGCATCGTCACAGCCTGCACTGCCTAAGAGACACTGAGGGCCAAACTAATGAGAGAGACTGGCACTACTGAGGGTCATCAAGGCATGCAGAACAGTGTCGCACGAGGCGGTGCAGGTATTGGACGGAGAGATGCCTTTGGATCTCATTCTGCGAGAGGACACCATCAAATTCAATGTTAAGAGGCAAGAGCTTGATGTACTTCCGGAGGGACTGGAGCAAAAGATAGGAGAGGAGCCTGGGAGGTGGAAGGTTGAGTGGAAGAAACGTTGGGTCACTTGTGAAAAGAAGTTGTTTTCCTATCGTCTACTCCAGACCAGCGGTGAAGTGGGTCCATCCCGATTACTGGTCCTCACAGCTTCTGACAGGCTATGGGGATTTCTGAAAGAAGCTGCGAAAGCATAGTAATAATATCGATTCTAGATGCCCCACCTGCGGTGTGCCTGATACAGATGCCGCCATGGATGGACATGGCTATCTGAGAAAAACCGACTGTACACCTTTGACGGGGCCGATTTCCGAGGTTGATAGAGGAGGGGAACTACCCCTTCTTCATGGAATATATAGGAAGGTTGAGAGAGGCGTGGGTCCCACACATTTCACTGTTGGTAGGGGCCGTCCACTCGAAGAAAAAGAGGTTGCCGCCGCTGAGACGGAACCGCAGGAAGAAACTGAAGTCTAGTGGGGGCTCTGGGCAAAGCAGAGAGGAGGCTCAGGGTGGCAAGCCAAAGCCAGTCTACAGTACTGGCAGACTGACTACACGAATCAGGAATAAAGGTGCAGCCCCATCATTAAACGGTGTGCAACCGCGCATCGAGCTGGACCATAGAATATCCCAATTGCTCCCATAATTAAAAATGCCCTTAAACTATATATGAGAATAATAAATAAATAGTTTTTAAAAATAAATAAAGCTGTTTTATTGGCGACAGTGACATACGTACATACCATGAGTAACAGAATAAAAAAAATCTTGTTATGAGAGATCGATAAACTTTTGATTTTCGAACTTTATTTTCAATTTATTATTTTCTTTAGCAAATTTACTGTAATATGTATTGTTTCGTTCGATAAATAAACTTTAGTAGATCAGGTTGTACTATTTTATGAAGAAAAACCTTTAATACTAATATCATAAGATCAGGTAGTAGTACGCCCAATTATCTGAAAAGTGGAAGTTGTATGCAGTGACATGAAGTCTGGGAACCTCTGGCCTAGGGAGTGGGGCAGCTCAGTGGGTAGGGTACTATGGGGTAATATAGACAGGGTAATTATAGGTCCCAGGTAGAGACGGGTTAGGTTGTATTAATCAGGTAAATTGCATCAGACACTGAAAAATATCAGATACAAGGAGTTGATACAGTCAAAATGAACCATTGAATCCTTTAATATTTGAAATATCCACCCATTCTAACTGTTAGGGTGTATTCATTGCAACTTATACCACTTAATATTCAAAATTATAATAAAGAATTTTTGTTAACAGATAACTATAACAGGATAAAGGAGATAATAAATAATAAAATTGAAGTAATTTTTACTAAAAAATTGTATTAACGTAGTAAAAAATAAATATTGAAACACCTTTCTAACGTAACAATTTTAATAAAATGAATTGATATGCCAAATATGTACATGTTTAAGTGGATATATTTTTCACATCTATTTTTTCAAACAAAATGAGGACTGAAATATTTTTACAAGAGAAGTAATTATGTATTAAATGTGTATAACTATACATATTTTATTTGTTTATTACAAAATTTGTTCCTGTATTAGATTCTTAAATATAATTTAAAGACTGTATAGTTCCAGTTATAACAGGTATGGTGTCTGTCCTAATAAAACGAAGGAGGAACATATGAATTATTTAAAACACAAATATATTTTATTAGCGTGATAATAAATACTTAATCAAAGTTTTCAAGATTAAAAATTTGAAACAATTCTCTAGAGTCCTTTAGCACTAGTAGATACAGATTTATTTTACAGCCCCAAAAATAACTATGAAGCATTAAAAATGTTTAAAACTAAGAATCGTGCGTTTGTTTATCAAGCTAAAAAAATGTTTCAATTTCATTTTGTTAGCTTTTTTTCATCTCAAAAAACTATATTATAGTTTATTTAATATTTATAAATTATCTCTTTAGAAGGACTATTTACTTTTTAAAACAAAATTAAATTTACAAAGTAGAGAGAATAATGAAGATTTTCAGGAGCAATTTCTTAAGTAAAACAGCTAATTGACATTCTGAGAAACAGGATTCTGGTAGAATCAATGGAGGGTTAGGATCCGAAATTCGGGTGGTTTGATTGCATCAATCAGATACTTTGTATCAGATACTGAAGCAGTTGATACAGTTATGACCTTGTCAGTAGATACGTATCTGATACAAGAAATTATCCACATAAATAGTATTCAGATACAAGAAATTCAAGTATCAACCCATCCCAGGTCCCGGGTTCGAGACCAGCTGTGGCAGATAAATAATTATTTATTCTGTTTTTAGCCGTAGATCAGCCTTGAAACTTGACAGCTAAGCGTGATCTTAGCCCTTTGGCTTAGAAACAGTATGGTCCTTAACAAGTACTAAACCCAAGATCCTTCACAGGTTTTAGTGGTAGTGTTTGTTTTTGTGTTTTATCATATTATGGGTTATATATTTCTTGCTAGAATTAAATTCCAAATGATGTTGAACTTATTTATTGTTCCAAAAATTGTTTGATCATAAGGATGCACCATCCGGACTCTTGTAGGTACATAGCAATAAATATGGGATGGTAAATTTGTTAATAAAATATAACTATTAATTTGTATATTAACTTATAATAAAATATTCCTCAAACATCTTCTAAATAATTCATGAATGATTCAAAAGGTAAATAAATCAAATTATTAACACTTTCATAAATAACTAATATCCATTTATTCCTGTTTATAATTTTCACAGTTTAAAAACAAATTGACTAAAATTCTACAAACTATGTTTAATATCAAGTATTAAGACCTTATATAATCCCGAAATATTACACAATTAAGGGAGCCTCTTTGATGAGCAATGTTTATAACCTGCTTTACATACAAACTGTTTTTAACAATATCATGATCATCACAGACTCTTTCTTGTGTCAGGGCCTGTCAAGCTCTTGATCCAATAATGCCACTTGCATCCCACTCGACTTCCTCTACTTATCTCAGTCATAGTCTTCCATGTCTTCCTTTCCTATCCACATAACCAATGAGAAATATTTTTTAAGTAGCATTGTCACCCATCTAACCACATGCCCACCCAGTCTATTAAATCTGGTACAGCTCTGCATTATCTCTGTCTGAATTGATCACAAACTCCAAACATTCTTCTTAATACTTTGTGTGTATTGATAGTTGACCGTACGGTATATCAGAAAGGAGATGGTCTGGATGGAGGTCAAGAATAAAATAAAATAGTTGTAACTAATTAATTAATACAGACATTTCGACCCACATTGTAGGTTCATCAGGGCTTTACAGGCTATGAAGGACAGAATAAGACTGACCCTCATATCATCATCCAGCCAGTCTTAAGCGGCCTACACACATCGGCGAACCAAAATTCGGTTCATGACTCTCTATACACTATACGAACAAAGGAAAAACTTACGAAGTATTGTTCGTCAGCTCTACACTTAAGGGAACTTGGTTTGGCAAATCGTTGTTGTCAAACCGATGTCAATACGTTTATCCTATCCTTCATCGCCTGTAGAGGCCTGATGAAGACCTACAATGTGGGTCGAAAGGTCAGTATCAAATAAATAGTTACAACTATTTTATTTTATTCCTGACAGCCACCCGGACCACATCCTTTCTGATTCTTCTTATTACTTTTCTTTCGAAGAGTGGTAGCTTACCAGCTTGGTTAACATATGACCTAGATAGATGACAGGTTTCTGAGACATCAGTTAAAACAGAGATGATAACTATTTTGTAAAGTGTGACTCTTGGTTTATCTTGATAGTAAATGACTACTTAATGCCCATATTCTTCTCTGCACTTCTGGGATAGTTATGTTATCTGTTTTGACCAGTGAATCAAGGCACACAAAAATGTCGATGCTTTCATATGTATAGGCAACAAATGTAATAATGGGTTCTGGTGGCCTTGGAGGGTTAGCCAGCATATATTTGGTCTTGGATTGGTTTACCTGAAGACCCATGTGCCGTCCAGCATTCTTTAAAGCAAGTAAAGTCTGCTCCAAATTCATCTCTGATCTTCCTACTATATTTATGTCTGTTAGTGTTTGAATTGATTTTGTCAGAATCAGTAATCCTGAGTCTCTTATGAACTTCTTAAGAGCAAAGTTGAACAAGAGGCACTAGAGTCCATCCACTTGTCTCAGACCTATAGTAGTCTTGATTACTTCTGACAAGCCACCCTTCTTAACCTGGCTTTTTGACTTACTCATCAAGATCCATGAGGCTTATCAATTCTCTGTGGACTTTCATTTCTTCCATTCCTTGAAACTTTTGCTCAAAATGGTTCTCTTATAAGCACTGCTGAAATCTACAAAAAGGTGGTGAGTGGTAATATTGTACTCTCTGATAAGAGTTCTCAGTGTAAATATTTGGTCAACACAAGATCTACCACTCAAGAATCCACACTGGGACAAATACCTATTTCTCTTTGGTCGTGGAGGATTAGTCTTTCATAAACTATATTAAAGTAGACACCGCTTAGGAGTATTCTACCACAGATAATTTGGTTTCCTTTCTTGTGAAGAGGGATGATACACCAATCGACAGCAAGAGTTTCTTTAACCAAATACTATCAGTAGTAGTCTTGTTCTCTTCATTTCCACCAGCCTTCAGAAGTCCTCAATTTCCTCATCATCCGGTGGTTCAAAAAGCTCACACTCTTTATAATGAGCATTTGAATTTCAATTTTCTTCCAGGATGAGGTTCTTCCACTTCACACTTCCCAGCAGGTTGTTGAAATGATAAGATCACCTTTCAAGTATTCCTTATTTATTCGTCATGAGTTTTCTGTCCTTCCCTCAATAAGTATTTGATCTTGGTTTAAACCTATTTTGCTGGGCATAAACTGTCATGTAGAAAGCTCTGATATTCGCTTGTCCAAACATCCCAATTTGTACGATTCAAAGTCCATGCTAAAGAGTGAACAATATATCCTACAACACCAGCTTCTTACAGAAATATCTTTTGGAAATTTTTTTTCCATAAATAAATCCATCAATAAATATATTTTTGGAAAATCAAAATAGTCCAGTAACATGCGCCAACCATTGTAGTCCTCATCAGAAAAACTACAAAGGCTGTAACATTTATCAAGAGCTGCTAAATGCCAGACCATCAATCCACTTTTTCAGTTCTTAAACGGCACTACAGAGCATTTATGAGGCTTCTCATCTGTATGAAGGGTCAGTATATGCCTCTTTAAACTACTTGTTTTTACTGTTTTATAGTCGCAATGGGAACATTTATGAGGCCTTTCGCCAGTATGAAAGGACATTATATGATTTTTTAAAGTACTTGCTTGTACTGCTTCATAGTCACAATGGAGACATTTATGAGGTCTCACATCTGTATGACGGGCCATTATATGTTTTTTTAAATTAAATTTTTTTGTTGTTTTATAGTCGCAATGGGGACATTTATGAGGCCTTTCGCCAGTATGACAGGACATTATATGCATTTTTAAAGTACTTGATTCTACTGTTTCATAGTCACAATGGAGACATTTATGAGGTCTCACATCTGTATGACGGGCCATTATATGTTTTTTCAAATTAAATTTTTTTGTTGTTTTATATTCACAATGGGGACATTGATGACTCTTCTCACCTTTATCATAAAAAATGGCATGCTTCATCAAATGTATGTTCCTTCGAACTTTTGAGGAATATCGAATGATCTTTGTCTTGTAGAGTGAATCCTGGGCACC
Organism: Rhaphigaster nebulosa; assembly: GCA_948150685.1. Lineage (NCBI taxonomy): Eukaryota > Metazoa > Arthropoda > Insecta > Hemiptera > Pentatomidae > Rhaphigaster > Rhaphigaster nebulosa. Next base: position 6,350,063 of record OX411306.1, read on the forward strand.
TATAAACAATAATTCCAAGATTAAAAAAAATATATGTCTTCATGGACTAAATAAGATTATTACTGTGACAGTAATCATTTATTATAGGAAATATTGAATAGCATATCTTAAAATTTCATAGCTGTAAATTTTTCTTATACTTCATAATTAGTTAATATCTAGACCATAATTTGAAACTTATCTAACCAGTGGTTCAGTGGCCTATAAAATCAATAAGGAGGATTTTAATTACTATGCCACTAAATCAACTAAAATTTAAAGAATCTAAGAGAAATTGTAGAATACTGTCTGGTTAGCATACTTGAATATTACAAAATATTGTGGTAAATAAGCCATGCTTGATGAGGAAATGATAGAAACAATGATAAAAATAGAGCTATGCACAACTTCATGATAAATTTGTTTATAAAACTCAATAATACTAAGGTTCGAACAAGCAAAAACAGGCCCTATGTATTATAGTTTGATAGTAACCAATGACATTTAATATTGTTAGCAAAAATGATTTCAATTCATTAGAATTGCTATCCCAACAATCAATATGTTGCCATCCAACATCAATAATAAAAATCTAATGAATTTTTTCTCAATCCCTCCATAGATTTTTTTTATTTTTACTTCCTCGTACGCAATTAAGGAAATATTGTAATCGCAAAAATTATCAGTCTTCAGATTTCAACAGAAATATCCATTTTGACCATCCCTGATTTTGGCTTGTTTCGTTGTGCTGTCTGTATGTTCGTTTGCATCTTGTATCAAATCATTTGTATCAAAAACGGTTAGCAGTAGAAGGATGAAATTTTTTGAAATTTGTGATTGTTGTAACATCTAGTTCTGCATCTCCCTTTTTGGTCACTGCACGATCACTGGAAGTGGCACTTCACTTGAAGGTTATAATAGATTTTCATCAAAAACTAACTATGTTAGAATATAATGTGAAACTCCTCAAATTAAGTGCATAAGACTTATATATTAATATAAATGACATACTAGATTTTGGTTAAAATTGACAAACTGGAAGTGGTACTTTACTTGAAGGTCACAATAGAAATTCATAAAAAATTATGTTAAATGCAAAAATTTTCAAATTTGGTAAATAAGACTTTTATGTCAATATAAATAACATATTTAGTAGATTTTTGTTAAAATTTGATAACCAGAAATGGTACTTTACTTGAAGTTCATAATAGACTTTTTTAATTTTCATAATACATTTTTTTTAATGGTTCTCTATCAATTTTAGAAATACAAATTTAAAAAAATCAAATTCTGAGTCAAACACATCCAGAATTACAACTCAGGGCACAGCCACAAGTAATTAATGCCTGTAATTGACGTCACAACAGAGATGCATATTAACTAAATCAACTTACACCTTATTAAGAAAGAGAGCTCTAAGAACAAACCATCATATTTGGCTCTCTTGTAATACTTTGCGAAAAGAGGTTGTTGCCCACTCAAAGAATGTATGACAATAAGTAAAATTAGGGCACAGATTCCATTACAACAAATTTCATAAATCTTAAGGGAGTCATTTTGGTTGACCGTAGATATAATTAAGGAAGAAGTTGGTCGGGGAGGGGGGTGCGGTCAAAGACTAATACATTAATGAGTAAGTCTTATTTGTTAAGAAAACATTAATAAATAAGTCTTTATTATTTTATTATTATTTTTTGTATATTATTATTATATTAATAAATAAGAAAACATTAATAAATGGCAAAAACCAGGACCTGGATCAATAATTTTGTCAGCCTTTGAAGTTTATATTTATGAAAGAAACCCGCAAAATTGTCTAAAATGAGACGGACCTTGTTTAAGCATAATTAGTTCATTCAAATCATCACAGGTTGTTATCAATAACCAGGCCATTGAAATAGAGCACAAGATGTCATTAATCATCAGTTTTAGCTCCGACCCATCCCCCCCCCTTGCCTCCACTCTCACTTTCACTGACAGCTCTGAAATTCAGAAATAATAATTCTATTAGATTTCTTCATTTTAATAGTATACAATATTCATTCACATTTTATGTCTTCAAAAACGAAAAGATCAAGAAGTTCTCCTAAATTCACAGAAAAAAATCTATTAAAAAACTGAAAAGTCATTTTCCAATGTCATCTTCAGAATCTCAACCACTGTCCCAGTATTCAATGGCTCAACTCATGGAGCATATGTCTATTGTGATGACAAACATCTGCTAGACAATAAGTTGGTAGATCTGGCAAGTAAACTAGTTATAAAGTCTTCTAAAGGAAAGAAGAAGAATATCGATTCAAATATATAATTATGACTCCTGAATTTGCCAGGATCGTGCCAGCCCATTTGAACATCGACTGCCTAGAAGTCAACATCTAATCTGCACTGTATGTTGGACTGTGTTAGATCCATCAGTTTTATTTTTATATACATTCAGTGAATGTAGAAGCTTTAAAAGTAAAAGTTAAGTCACTTTTCATACTCCTAAATCTTCATTCGTAGATAAACTAGTTATTATAATTAGTATTTTTCATGTATTTTACCATATCATTCATTATCCTTCTTTCTATATTTTCACAATATTTTAAATATCTTTATTTTCATTATTTATTAACATATTTTTCTTTATTTCTTATTATTCACATTATGATTAGCATATTTTTCTTTATACTTTATTTTTTCTTCATCTTACTGCCTTATCTTATTGTTTGTTAACTGTTTTTACTATTACTGGTACCACCTCTATTGTACATCTATTTTTATCTTGTTTTTTTTTCAGCCCTGATGATGGCCTAAAATCGAAACACTGGCACACATTATAAGTTTTTTCTTATTTGTGTGCTTATTTATTGAACGCACCCTCAACCAAGATTCTTCTACATACATTTTCCATGGTCAACCATATTCTCATCATTATATATATATATATATATATATATATATATATATATATATATATATATATATATATATATTGTTATATGGGAGAAACAATGCCGATATAATGTTCTATCATACAGAATTTTTCTGAAAATTTAGTAGCACAAATATTAACTAATTAGTAGTAGAAGGGTTTTATAGTTCATAAAACACAATGAAAATTATAGCTAAGAATTTTTTTTTCTAGGGATTGAGAAGGGACAATTATAATCTTGACGACTCAATATCAAGATATCAAAGCCAATTTAATTTTTAGATGATGACCTGAACGTTTACATGCTTGTTTTTTAAAAATTATAATGCCCTTTGGCTCATATTTTTTTTTTCTAATTTAATTTGGAACACTTATTTCTAACACTACCTCACCTTTCGGCTATGCCGGATTCAGCAGAAATACCTCAGCACTGATACCCACTAACTAAAATTTATTTTCTACTTCTATCGCTTTGGCAGGAAGGCTTCACTCTTCTGGCGCTCTTCCCGGTACTCTCTCATCACCTCCTTTGTGCTCCAAGGTTGAACTTGGGTAGACCCACTGCTATCTTCCAGCCATAAATAAACTCCTTGGACCACAAGAAGTTCTCTTCACCCACTAACCAAGGAAACTCCTCAGTGAAGACGAATATTCTCACGGTTATCATCATCATGGCTCTTAAGGCCTCGAATGAGATGCAGGTCATGATCACATGCTCAACAGTTTCCACAACACCGCAAGTGGGGCAGTGGGAATCAACATCCAGACCAAGGCTATGAAGCTTGGCTCGGAAACCCTATGCCCTGTCAGAAACTGTGAAACCAAATAGCCAGGGAGGACCAATTTTGCGTGTAGCTAAGATTCCACAGTGAGGAAGTATTTATTCAGAGTACCCCTTTCCAAGGCATCAACCAGCGTCAGCTTAATTCCTCAGCTGTATCATTGTTACGTTAAAATTTCGTTATGCTCTAAACTAAAGATTCTGTTCTGTACTGTAACGTTCCGTTTTTGGGGAAATAAATAAATTAAACTTATTTTCCCTTTTTTATATTTTTATTTGTTTTATATAAGTTTGACTCTATTTCTCAGGGGGGTTGCTAGACAATCAGACACAGACACACAGAACTATTACTATTACAAACATACGAATAACGTGAAGCGTCAATATATCTTAAATTTAACACTTTCTTCTTGTAGAATGATGACGGTGGTTTACGGGATATAATGAATGTGTGTTACCAAATGATGTGGATCTTGTGGATGAAGTATCACGGGAACTCTTAAGATGTCTACCCCGGTCTCCGGTCGAAACAACAATAGCTACTTTTCCTTTGTTGTCCGTTACACCTCTCTAGGTTTCAAAATGGCGAACTGCCATTTTGATTATCTAATACAAATGGACCATTTATGATTTTCTGAAGTTCTCATTTGATGAAAATCTCTTCTACTTCTTTTTGATTTTCTTAGATCAGGTTTATTGTCGAAGTATTGACAAATTGATCATCTTCACCCACTCGATCATTATGGCAGAGGTTCTGTTGAAGTCAAAAAATAGAGCCGCCATGTTTTAAAATAAAACCGTCTATTTTGGTTCCATTTATGATGATAAACACACTTTTCATTATAATTTATGATGGTTGCAGTCAGGATAAATAAATGTTGTATTATTTTCCTGAGAATCCCTATTTCCAAATATTAAATCTAATTTAAGATAACTAAAAACAATTTATTACTTCTTACTTAAATACATAAAAAAGGTGTATATTACATTTCTCCCTCCTTCTAGGTAAAAAAAAAAAAAATAATAATGATATTTTGCATGCAAATATTATTATTATTATTTTTTTTCATCTTAAATTATACAAGAGAATACTGAAACATTCATACTCCATTCATTCAATTAAACATTAATCCCCAATTGCCTCTGAGTTACTAATAATTACAATTTTTGATTTCCTTAAATACTAAATTCAAGTTTAATTTTATTCTTCATTTTCTTCTTAATTATTGATTTATATAATTTTTCTTATCTCTAAACAGAATACAATTAAACTATATACAAACATTTTTTTCAAAAACTATACATAAATCATATAAAAGAACAAATTGAGAGAAGACAGTTACATTTTCATTACATACAAACTAATTTTTGTTGAGAACCCAAGATGTGGTTCTACTATTTATAAAAAAAAAACGATATTGTGACTAAATGAGAAACATTGTTATTCTACCAAAATCAAAGAAAATAGGAATGAGCAAGAGAAGATTGTCCAACAGAAAATGAGTGAAACAAAAATTTAATTATACCGAAAATAATCACTGTCATTGTTAATAATTACATTTTATTTAAGTATTGTGGTTGAATTTGTATTACAGCTCTTGCGAGCAAGGCCTTATAATTTTTGAAGAAAACAAAAAATTTTAGCTCTGCGCTGAGCACCAATTATTTTAAATTTACATATAAACAAATAGCATCACCTATCACTAAACGATGTACTGATTATTAAGAAAAAGAAAATATGGATTCTCACATACGGTAGATCTTAAATGAGAATTTTGAATTATTATTGCAACACACCATAATAAAAAACAAGGGTTGAAAGTAATGATTATTTTAAATTTAGGTCAAAAACTAAAAGTTATTTAAGAGGTAAATATTCCTAGGTTAACTACAATTCATAAATAATCGATGATATGAATATTGGTTACGAAAAATCAACACCTAACAAATGATATACTTTTCTTGATAATTAAATAAACTCTTAAAATGTAATTCTTAAATATTTTTCTATAAATCAACTAAACATTTCTTATTAAAATCAAAATGACGTTTACTTGATAACAATATTGAAGAGGGTGTGTTTTTTTTTTTGTTTTTTTAAATATTTCATGTCTATAAATCCATCCTCAGGAATAACAGTAATAAAAATGATAAAAATCATTGATTCTAACAACCAATTTTAAAGATATGAGACTATAGTTTTATAAAGAAAAATAACTGCCTATTCCGACCCCCTGAAATAAAAATGTATTGATTTTTAACTCTCTTTTTTAATTTTAAGCATCATAGAAACATCCCAAGCCTATACAAAAATAATAAATAGCATTTTTTTTTTTTTTTAATTTCCTATCAAGTTATTTCTGTATCCAAATTTTTTCCATTTTATTTTTAATAAATTTCTGTACCGGCTCATGATCTAAATGCAATCCACCCGGGTCGTACACTTTAAATGTACTCCTAAAGCTTAAGGGCTTAATTCCAAGCATACACTGCATAGGTGCATGTCTGATATATGTTAAAATGTGGGAAATATTCAAAATCAATAGGAAATCATTCCATCTATTGGTGGCAAACCGGGTGGCGTTATTGCTTAAACACTTTAATGGGGTATTAACTTGTATAGTGTATACAAGATTGGATTTTTGATCCCCAAACACTCTGACATTCCGATTTTCATCCTCTTTTTTACTTAACCGCCCAATCTCATGTTTGTATTGCCGTTCTATTTTCACAAACATGTTTTTAGTTTTACTTCCTTCCATATGACAGTCATCAAATTTTTTGGATAATTCGGAGTCATTTCTATGACCTTCATTAACTTTTTCCGATATTTCAGCATTTTGTGAGGTCAATTTTGTTGTTAAATTAGTTTCAACTGGATCATCTTTAATTATTGTCAGTCCCGGTTCACATCTTTCTGGTATTACTGAATTATTTGTTTTATTCTCATTTTCTAAATTTAGTTCATCATCACTTATAAAATTAACAGTTTGAAATTGTTTATTTAAATTATTAACTTTTTTAACGAGTTCAGGACTTCTTTCATCAAATTCTTTTAGATCATTTTTAACTTCCTGACTTCTTTCATCCATTCTTTTCAAACTAAATATTAAATGTTTCAAAACGCTATTAATGTCTAAATTATCGCTATTCATATCAATTACCAAGTCTTTCTCATCTCCTAGCTATTGGACAAGCGTCTCTTCCGGAATCTTATCCATAATTTTCCACTTTTAAATAAAAATTTAACACTTTTAAAATTTCTGTGAGCTGCGTCCTGATTGTCGTGACCTAATTTTTAATGAATAAGGCCACGCGTTATTGGGCGACAAATATGTAACGTTCCGTTTTTGGGGAAATAAATAAATTAAACTTATTTTCCCTTTTTTATATTTTTATTTGTTTTATATAAGTTTGACTCTATTTCTCAGGAGGGTTGCTAGACAATCAGACACAGACACACAGAACTATTACTATTACAAACATACGAATAACGTGAAGCGTCAATATATCTTAAATTTAACACTTTCTTCTTGTAGAATGATGACGGTGGTTTACGGGATATAATGAATGTGTGTTACCAAATGATGTGGATCTTGTGGATGAAGTATCACGGGAACTCTTAAGATGTCTACCCCGGTCTCCGGTCGAAACAACAATAGCTACTTTTCCTTTGTTGTCCGTTACACCTCTCTAGGTTTCAAAATGGCGAACTGCCATTTTGATTATCTAATACAAATGGACCATTTATGATTTTCTGAAGTTCTCATTTGATGAAAATCTCTTCTACTTCTTTTTGATTTTCTTAGATCAGGTTTATTGTCGAAGTATTGACAAATTGATCATCTTCACCCACTCGATCATTATGGCAGAGGTTCTGTTGAAGTCAAAAAATAGAGCCGCCGTGTTTTAAAATAAAACCGTCTATTTTGGTTCCATTTATGATGATAAACACACTTTTCATTATAATTTATGATGGTTGCAGTCAGGATAAATAAATGTTGTATTATTTTCCTGAGAATCCCTATTTCCAAATATTAAATCTAATTTAAGATATCTAAAAACAATTTATTACTACTTACTTAAATACATAAAAAAGGTGTATATTACAGTACGGTACCAGATATTTTCTTGTGTGCGCCCAAAGCATTAGAGCTTCGCATCATACGAGAGGGTATAGCGAATTTCCCGAGAAGGAGATGAAAAAAAGGATGTCACCAGAGAACAGGAAGAACCAAGAAAATAGGACTGGCTGCCCCACCTAATTCTTCAGATTTGTGTTTTATTTCATTTCTTTTATGCATTAAACTAAGAATAATATTTTATTTTTTTTTTGAATCCGGCTGGAATAGTTTTTTTGTTTGTTTTTATTTTTTTTTTTGGTTAATAAAAGATTTATGTATATATTTTTTTAAACAAGGTATTTTATTTTGTTTATTATATTATTCTGGTATCATTATATTTTACCATGGAAAATTTAGGAATGTCTATGTGAACTACATCTCTCAAGGGGTTTAGTGGTTATATCAATAGAGGGTCACACTGAGGCCCTGAGTTCGAAGCTACCTCCGGGAGGTATTTTTTTTTTTGTTAATAATTAATTTTTTTAATTCAATTTTTTGTTAAATTAATTTTTTTTAATTATCATCATTATTTTTTTAAGTGACTTAAGGATCTTTGTAAGAATTTTTAATTAAATTATTTTTTTGTGCCAGACGATTAAATAATTTTAATAACAGACAATTTTTTTTTTTTTTTGGTTAGATTTAATTTTTAATTGTTTTAATTTGTTCATATTGGTATATGTTTCCTTGGTTTTTTTTGTTATGAATTTTTCTTTTAGGGTTTCACTATTTTCCTTAAAATAGTGTGGCATCCGAAATTCAATGATTTTTTTTATTATTGATAGACAGGAGATATAGTTGTATTTTATTTTTAATGGTTTGGTGAGTAGAAAGGTTGTGGATTAATTTTTTTTATCGAACCTTGGCATCGGCGACTGGATTAATGGCACAATATTGCCCATTCCCGTCGGAGGACGAAGTGTGGTAGCATCATACTAGATTACCTTCTTTTGTTAGGTGGGGTCTTCCACAATACTCACCCAGAGATTTTCGGAAGTCCTCCCCAATTCTTGTACATATGTTTGGTCACATCTTCTCACAGGAGGTCGAGAGGTACCAGTTCCAGGAAGGGGGCATACTTCAAGATACTCATATCGTACGAAATGAAGGACAAAAGTGTATTAATCTGTAGTCAAATAAATCAGAGTTATTTAGCGACAAAAATAAAAAAATAAAAGATTTTTAAATTATAAAAGTAAAAATCTAGCCATGATTTGATTTTTCCATTAAAAAAATAATTCTCAATTTAAATCGCTGGTTACAAGTAACACAGAAGCCTTTGTCAGAACACAGAGAACTCATAGTGAAAAATTCATCAATTTCTGCTCCTATAAAAAATAAACACACAGACATTGCAATGGATGCCAGGTATTAAGTTAGTTTAAAATAAATGTTTCTTACCTTCATCAGGAATAATTGACTCTCCTTCTTGCTTCAAATGAATAAGTCCACCTACGAGCATGTAAATTATATTTTAAACAAAATAATAAAACTAATTGTAAGAAATTTAACAAAAAAAAAAAAAATCATCTAATATTATACCACTATGTATCTGAACGTCAGCAGGAAAAAGGTCAGTGTCCACTTTTCTTGAAAATGAGTTTTAAGCAGATCTTTATTTAATTTTTCATGCTCTCTTCAGTGGCATAAAGGTGGAAGTCCAAAACGACGCTATTCTCTTGATAACAAGTGACAAAACATAAACATTAAGTAAAAATTATGAGCTGTTTTCAAGAAAAAAAATCATATTTTGTCTTCTGCTGTACAATTTTATAAATGTGACAACTGACCACCGACCTTTTAACTCAGATACAAATATTATATGATAGTAATATATTATGATTAAGCTAAATAAAATGTAAAGAAAAGTGATTTATATGGTTCATTAAAAACATGAAATTTATTATTTATTTTTTTGGTTGCTGTCAAAAGAGAATTAAAATTAAACCATTTCCAGTCTTGGTCCAGAATAAAGAAATGCCTTTGTCCATCCAATCAATAAAAACTCCAGCCCTAAATTTTCTGAAGACTATCTGCTATCTGTATCCTTTCTAACCTCCCTCCATTAACTACTTAGTCGCTTCACCATAGGTTTTTTGAGGGAAATAATTAATAAAGTTTTGCCCTTCAAAGAATCAATAGAGTTCCCACCAGTTCCATGGATGAAACTTCCTATACCTAATTTGCGAAAAAGCACCTCCTCGTGGGCACTCTACTTTTTCTCATTTAACTCTGAATTTATTGGTCAGACAGAAATTATGAATAGGAAGAAAAATGTTCCTAATAAAATTCCTATATAAAAAGTACTCAATTAATAATTTGGCTGGTAATTTTTACTTCATTTTTAATGTAGATTTATGGAAAAATAATTAAAATTTTTTTTTTTTAAATTTTTAACAGTAAAAATTAAAGCAGTTCCAGAACTACGTATGCCCGATAGTAAGAAACAAGTTAGGCAAGCCCGCATGACAGTGGACTCAGTAATTTAATATTAATGTTTATTTGTTATTACCTTCCATCATGTTAATCGATTTGAAATATTATTTATTTATCTTTATTATATGTTTTGAAATTTATTATAAAATTAATTTTCAATATAGTAGCAATAATAATTTGTTTAAATATTTTAAGAGGAAAAAAACACAATTTTTTTTTTTTAATAGCATTTTATTCTAATAAAAATAAATATTTTCTGATCAATTAAAATTTACTATAATAAACAAACTATTTACCATACATTGCAACTATTATTTATTTACAGCTATTACTTGAACATTTAATTTTAACATTAAAAAATACTGTTTACATTAGAATGTAATCTAAATTGTTTACTAAAATTTACATTACCTAATTTTAATTTGATTTACTACAACAAACTTAAACTATTTAAAATTGGCATTAAAATTTACACTGAACACTAAAAAAATCCTATTTACACAAAAATTCACTAAAACTTATGCTAATTTTAAATGTTCTCATGGTATTCCTGGAAGCAAGAGACACACAGCCCTATTATGTTGGGGCAAACCACACAAAAAAACTTAATTTTTTTATATTTTTCTGAGAACAGTTTCTACATCGCAATTGGGTTTTTCTACCACAACGTGCTTCCCCCCGATCTGTTTGCTCCAGATAGTGAAAAGGAGAAGGGCAAGGAGAGGGGTGAGGAGCTTTGGGACCATTAGGGTAGTCTAGAAATAAAAGTCGCCTGAAAGTTACTAAGTCTGGTTTTGTCCGTTGTCCTGCATATGAGGAGTGTAAGAAATAACTAAGCATAAGGAGCAGTTGACAAATGTGAAATGCCAATTTCCGATACCATTTGAGGGTTTCGCGGCCATAAGGGTAGTAGGACAAAAGTTGGTTCAATCTGTCGACACCACTCATATTCAAGTTGTGATTTTGTATAACATTTTGCTAATCTCGCATCTTCGGCTAGCGACGTCGACAATATCACCTCTTTGATATCATGAGGACTTCCTTTTTGTCCTTCCACTTCATGACGCAAATCCCCTCATCACTAACATCACTAAAATGTTGTATCATTTTCTTTTTTTTTTAATTTGCCTTTGACAGATGTCACCACAGCTCTTACCCTCAGATATAAGAAATAAGTTAATTTAAAACTCTACCGAGAAGTGGGCAGTGTGACAAAGCCAGGAGATGGTTTGTCTCAGAAGACTTAATCAATTTTAAGAAAACAGTCACCCTTGGGTCCCGGCTGGCCTCGAGGAAAAAGTGGAGGCGGCCTGGGAAGGGTGTTATTCGATTAGAGCTATCTTAATGCATTCGCGGAAACCGGACCACCCAGGGGATGTCAGGACAAGGGGACTTCCTCTCTGATCTCGCTTGAGGGCTGAACAACTACTAGGTCTTCCTCTGAAGATGACAGCTGCGCTGGCTCCATGACTGAAGATATGCAGAGGAACCCGATAGAGAGATGCTGAAGGACCATCAACACCAATTATTACAGATAAGAGATTTATATTAGAACAGTTAATGGCTAGGTCTAGTCTGAATCATTCAATGGTTAACAGTTTATTGTAACAGTTTATTATTTTAATTTTGAGGAATAAAGATAAATGTTAGAAAGGAGGTTGTTCTTTAGTAACTATGCCCATTATTAATTTGAATATATTTCATTAAGTATGGTAGCAATAAATTTGATTAGCATTTTGGTTATTAGCATTATTATTAATCTTAAACGTAGGAACATTATCTTGGTTAATTATTAAATAATGGTAACCACAAATCAGGCTCTTGGAAAGGTATCCAATTTAGAGGACAAAGTAATCTTACATAATTTTCCTCATAATCCTCAATGATTGCCCAATGGTATCCCTATATATATATAGACTAATATATTAGCAGCTAAATAGATATCAAGCTCACCTTATCCTATATAAAGCATAGCAGTGTGAAATGTAGGCATTGTAGAATCAACATGTACCAACAAGGCACATACAGAAGGCCTTTCTGTCTTTTTTGTCCAATAAAAAGACAGTCTTGGCAGTCATATCGCCCCAATGTGAAATGTGCGACCCCAAAAAACTAGGAATTCTTCCTTTGTGTAAGAGAATTCTATCTTGTTATTATCACCTAGGGGGAGGTGTTTTTTTCTTTGATGATTTCTGCATATGTATTTGTTTCCTCAACAATTATGTTTAATGTACTGTCATCTAGTCAAAGTCGAAAAAAACCTATAGGCGTCAGTTTGTCAGGATCTGTTGATAACTGTCTCTTTGATGTGAAAGGGATATTTTGAGGGGTTGTTGGGACAATAGGAATAGAAGTACATGAAGGATTAGGTGCAGGTAATTGTTGATTATTCTCTTCACTGTTGGATGATGCCTCACTGCCACTGTCTAGTAAAATTTATCCCCCGCTTCAATGTCAATGAACTCGTCACTGGAATCATCGAACAAATATTTAACTATATCACCGGTCAAATCTGATATTGGGATGAATTGTTTCCCTTTGAAAATAGCTTCAACTTTAGAAGCAGTTCGCATCTTTAAAACCAAAAGTTTTAATTTTATCAATATTTTAATTGTATTCTAATTTTTAAGTTTACTGTTCTAATAACTTTTTGAACTGATTATTACAAATTATATATGGCGTGATTTCATTGAGACTAACACCAATATCCATTACCTCACAGCAGGATTCTTACCGTTCATATCATCAAATTTAGATTTGGAAAAGGGAGAGATTGCATCCCACACAAGGGGATAAGAAAAAACTTAAAAATATTTAATTATCGGTTTATACCACTGAAGCATCAATCTCAATTTCTATCCTCAAGCTGGTATCCACCCTCGGAAAACGGGGAGTAGTGGAAAACGATCCGGTTCCGTTAAAGCTTGACTAAGCTGCTGAACCATGTGCTCCAACTACCATGGACAAGGGTCCCTGAATAATTTTTAATCTCAATCCATGTTTCTTGTAGAAAAAATTATGCTCTACATTTTTGTTTCTATCCACTTTTACCCTAAAACCAACCAATTTTCAGGTATTATCATTGAAAGGACACATCAGAGTAATTTTCAGCTACGCGCCCAAACTCTTTTCAACTTTGAATGCTGTTTACTCTAAAATTATTAATATGGTATTGAATAATCAATGGTTGATCGTAGAACTTATAAAGGAATGAGATGGTCCGGGAGGCGGTCAAAAAGTGGAACACAAATAGTAAAAACTATTTATTAAGCTACCGACGTTTTGACCCACTTTGCAGTTCTTTTTCACAAGATATAAAAATAAGAATAAAACAAAGGAATATACAGTGAATGAATTAATAAATAGTATAAATAACTTATTACATAGCAAATTAATCCGTTCTATGCTCAAGTTTAAGAAACCCCTTTTACATTTAAAAATCAGTCAAATCATTCAACAAATTCATTTTATCAATTCAAAAATGTCTCTTACCTTGCTATTAACTTCCACTAATGGTGAAGGAAATATTGTAAAAATCAATCAGTGTGTTCATAAAATTTGTTCCTCCATTAAATCGCATACAAAACTTTCCCTTATTTCTAAATTTAATGAGATTTATAAATTATCTTTAAACAAAAAAATTTACCCCAAAGCTAATGAAAATCGGGTATACAATATTTCCTCGAATATTGAGGAATTAGTATTAAAATACAAAATAAAAAAACATTTTTGGTCAGCACTCAAAGGGTTAAGGAAAAAGACGTGATATTATTTTTATCAAGAAATACGTTGATGACCTTCTTATTCTCAATCCAGAAAGAATTCCCGAAATCTAATCTTCCTTTAACTCCTACCATTCTCGTCTTAGATTCACAGTGGAAAAAAAAATTAACCATTCTCTTCCTTTTCTCGACCTCCTCATCATAAAAAATACCGATAGCTCATTATCCTCTGATTGATATACGAAACCAACTTATTCTGGTAGACTACTTAACTACTTTTCTCAGCATCCTTAACACCTTAAAATTAATGTTGCTAGAAACATAATTCATCGGTGTCTTTCCTTATCAGATCCTCAATATCATCAAACTTACCATTCAACGCATCAAAGAAATTTTACTTTCCAATAGCTTCCCATCCAACATCATTCAGAAACTTTTACTCTTATAACAACCCTACTATCTTAACCCTTCCTTCCCTTAATTCTTCACAATCTACTTCCAAACTTTTTCTTTATAGATCTCTTCCTTATATCCCTACCCTATTCTCTCCGACAATATTACAAAATTCCTGCAATCTACTATGCCTACCTTACGTCTTGGCCTTGAGTCCCATAATAAACTATTTTACCTTTTTACCAACTTAAAAGATCCTATCCCTCTCAAACACCGCTCCAATGTAGTTTACCGGATTCCGTGCTCCATGCCCAATTGTAATTCTTCTTATATAGGCGAAACCAAAAAACATCTAAAATCTTCCATTTTCCAACACAAAACATCCATCACCTCCCTCAAACAGTCCGCCTCCAAACTATTAGAACATGCCTTGACTCTCAACCATTCCTTCAACTTCGATCAATCTTCTATCCTGGCTACAGTTTCCAACCATGAAAAAAGACTTGTTTCGGAATCAGTTTACATACACCTTGAACCGAACCTGGTTAATCATAAAATAGACAAAAATTGTATTTCCCTTACTTACAGACATATTTTAAATCTTATTAAAAAAACAATAATAGCCCTATCGGTCTTACAATTTCTCCCTTAATCCCTCTTCCTTATCTATTTTTATTCTGTCTCTTATAATTACTTTCCTACAGTTGTTTTCCAAACTGATTACACTTGGGAAAACTTGTTATTTATTAATTTAACAATGCAAATTATTAATAATTAAGGGTTAACTTACTATTAAATTGTAATAACATTGCAAAAGGTAAACTTGTTATTAAATTTTGTAATAACATTTAAATTACTTATTCAATTTTTTACCTATGTAATTATTTTAATCTGGTACCAAAAATACTTTCTACTCTGCCATTTTCTTTACAATTTGATTTTGTCACTTTATGTTTATTATATCACAATTTTGTATCCTTATTTTTATTTTTAAAAAGGCTATTGTTAAAAAATGTTCCTCCTGTTATTATACCTATAATTACAGCTTTAAAATAAACAGTTTTGTGAGGGCATTATAGAAAATTTTCTATCTGTATTACTTATTCATTCTTTTGTATATAAATACATTTTGTTCATTAAACTCTTACAGATGGCACCTCAATACCTTTGTTCATGAATTCTGATCAAGAATAAATTTTATTTTCTCCTTGTCCATTTTATATAATGACTTTTATTTTATTTTAATTTATTATTTATATTTGTTACTTTAGATTTATCTTTTTCTTTTATTTTCAATACTTCTTTTTAGGATTTACTCTCATTATTTTGACAACTCCCTTCTCTTATAATATTCATTACTACCCCTACACCACTTCTTTATTACTTTATTTATTTATTTTTTTTTTTTATAAATCATTTCAAAATTACTAAAATACTGAAAACTTTCTATCAGTATGCCTGTGTACATAGTTTTTTTTCATTACATCCCCAAAAGATGGCACTTATAATTGAAAACCCCTCCCCACTGCCTTCTCTATATAACTATTAATGATATTCTAATTACTACTCCTACACCACCTCATTAATTACTTTGCTTTTTGCTAGGTCACTCTTACCCCCTTGGAGTTTCAAGGTACTAACTAAATTTTGTCTGTTTATTTATTTTTATTCCCTTTTTTTACTTATTTAGCATAGTTATTTATTTTTAGTTAATGTTACTTCTATTTTAGTTTACCTATTTTTATTATTATAAAGTCAGTTTTAATAATAAGCAGCTTAATGAATTAATATTCAGTAATTTATTTTTAGTTGCTGTCATTACTCTACCATTTTCATTTTACAAATTCATCACTGTTTTCATTTTTTTTTCTCACTAAATCTTTTTAATTATTAATTCATTCACTTTATATACCATTGTTTTATTCTTATTTTTGTATCTTGTTTATTCAGCCCTGAAGAAGACCTGCAAAGTGGGTCGAAACGTCGGTTTCTTAATAAATAGTTTTTACTATTTGTGTTCCACTTTTTGACCCCCTCCCGGACCATCTCATTCCCTTATTAATATAGTACTTTTTATATAGAATTTTATAAAGAATATTTTTTTTCCTATTCATTATTTCCATCTGGCCAATAAATTCAGAGTTAAATAAGAAAAACTAGCACTGAGCACCCACAAGGAGATGTTTTTTTTTTTTTTGCGAATTTGGGAGTTTCATCCACGTGACAAGCGGGAACACTGTTGATTCTTATTCCTGTCCCTAAAAAGAAACACCCCTGTGAAGGACAAACATTTATAAATTATTTCCCACAAATGCATTTTTTTGATAAGTATGGTGACTGCTCTGGAAATATTAGTGCAATCAGTAATATATAAAATTCCTTGAAGAGTCTAAATTATTCGATCCTATCATTTGTAATATCTTAAAAAAGGGCACTTTCTTTTTTAATATTAAATACTGTATAATACTTTCTAAAAGGCCCTTCTTCTTCTTCGATCTTCCCATTCAAATGGCCAAGTCAGGGAATGACAGAATAAAGTCGGCGGTACTCCTGAGATCCTCCAGGTCGCCGAATAGCTTGGTCACCAAGTCATGCTCTTATGCTCTGTAGTCTGTTCGCCTCTTCCACAATCACACAAAGGAGTTGGGCCAATTTTAAATTTTTTGTAGAGATGCGAGTTAAGCCGATTATGATCAGTTCTGAGACAGAAAATTAAAACCTGCTCTTTTCTGGAAAGCAAGTACTAAGGATCCTGGGGTTTAAAGCCTGGATGTTGAATATTCTACTTCTGCTGAATTGATGCTTTATTTATAGTTTTAACTTCCTCCAGTCGAGGCATGGAGGTGATTTGAGGAAGTTTGGAACCTTCCTTGGCAAGTTTATCAGCCAACTTGGTTACAGAGGCCTTTTGGAAATTGGAGTTTGCTGCAACTCCCCAACTGGTTATCCCATACTCTAACGTGGGCCTGACATATCCAGTATAAATTGATTTCAGGGTCTTATGATCTGCTTCCCAATTTGAGCCACATAATATCCTCATAAGGTTGGTTCTTTTTGTTGCCTTTACAACACATTTATCAATATGGCCTTTCCATGTTAATCTTGGGTCTAAGTTGATTCCGAGGTAGTTGGGTTTGTCTTCCTTCGTAATCAATCTTGTACCCAGCTTTAGGTGTATGGATTCAGGGGCATTTTTTGATAAGCTGAAGATGGTGTATTTTGTTTTCCCAGTGTTTATCTTCAGTCCCCATTTTTCAGTCCATAAGAAGAGGCCATCAAATGCGTCTTGCATCCGATATTTAGCAGGTATAACTGATGAAGTCTTGCACCAACCATGAGCTTGCTCAGGCAGCTTAATAGAGTAATAGGCCTGAAACTGGAGAGCTCATGCTTTGGTTTTCCTGTTTTGAGAATGGGAATCACGACTCCTTCCTTCCAGATCTGAGGGATTTCGTCCTCATTCCAGCTGGTGTTGAAAAGCCTTAGGAGTCTCTTTTTTGCTTTTACTCCTAGGTTTATTATCATTTCATTCATTATACCATCTACCCCTGGAGAACTTTTAGTTTTCAGAGAGTCGATGGCATTATCAAGCTCGGATTGAGTGAAGGGAATATCGAGATGATTCTGGGTCTTCTTAGAAAATTTAAGATGGCGTTTCAGCTGTCTGTGTACAGTTTTCTTTGTTTGTCGATCTATCTGAATCTCACAAGTCTTACTAATGTGTTTTATAGGCACATCTGCAGCTGCTTTTCCTGTGAGAAGTTTCCCTTAGCTTTCAAGGGTAAGAGGGTCATACTTTGTACGGTCATCCAATGATTTGGCTAGTTTCCATAGCTTATTGCCATTTCGATCTAAATTCAGATCTTCTGTTTTTTCTTTCCGTATTTTTCTTTTAGATCGATTTATCTCTCTTTTTAGCTTCGCTGTGACTTCTTTCAACTTGATGCAAGTGTCTTCTCCAGGGTTTGTTTCTGCATTGGTTCTTGCATAAGCCAGTTCCCTCTCTATGGCCCCGATTTCTCCAGTCCAAAAGGGTTTATAATCCTTCTGTGCTCCTCTTGGAATACTCTCTCCAGCACAGAGCACGAAAAAGTGCCACTGTGAATTGCTTTGCGGATTGGTTGACCATTTTCGATTTTGCATTTATTGTTGCAGTGTATATGTCCGTTAATTTTCCGTATTTGTCCCATTGAGCTTTTTTGAAATTCTTTAAAAGGCTCTTCATGAGACCATATGTCAATTTGTTTCAAAATTGGCGGCAGATTAGATTTTATAAGCCCATAGCTTGGCCATTTATGAAGATAAAAGATTAATATAAATTGGAATCAGCATAACAAAACCTTAAAAAAATCTATACAAAAGCTTTTGTTTTATTATTTTTAATAAAGAACCTTTGCAATCGACCGAAAAAAAAATTTATTAAAAATCGCCCCTCAAAATTTGATTTAAAGATACATAGAATCCAAATACCGAATTTAAAAAAAATCCATCCATCCCAAATATTTATTTATTTTTTTATGGTCAATTGAAAAATAATAAAATTCCTTGCAAAAAAAAAATTATCAAAATCAGAACGGCACCGAATTAGCAGAGATGTCACATTGAACTTAATAGGCTAACTAATTCTTTCACCTTCTATTCTGAAGTTATAACCTGCCCACCTTAGCCTACATGCTTTAAGCAAAGTTGTGTGAATGAACACACCAGATATTTTCAAAATATAATCACTAGGAAATAATAAACCATTGTGTAATAATTTGCTGCATTTTTTAAGTTGCGCCAAAATATACTAATCAACATTTGAAGTGGTTTACAATACATAAACATGTATATAGTTATAAGTATGCACTATTTATATACAGAATATATAAGTTTTTATAAAACAGGAAATTAGAGAGATGTAGCACAGCACTGGGCCCACTGCTGGCAACTCTTATGGGAGGCCCTGATTTAATAAATGAGTTGTTAAGCCATTAATATATTTATATATGAAAATTAAAATTAATCAGCATGTAGTTAATTGAATATGAAAGAGATCTTTTTTGATAATTATAATCATAACCAGATAATTTAAATTTTAACAACAATTGGTTCATAATTATAAACCAGATATTTAAAATAAATGGATAGGCTATGGCCTTCTTTAGCTATCTGAATTCAAGAAGTATAAAATACCATGGGAATAGTAAGAAATACAGGGTCTGGCAAAAATATCTGGCAGATTTCAAGGCTAAATAAAATCCAAAGTAAGTATATGAAAAAAAAAAAAATATTCTCATCTGAAAGTACATACAAATGCTGTTATAGTTACAGTAAGTAATTAATTAAATAATTAATTTTAGAAACAGTAATTAATTTGTTTTAAAAATGTCAGTTGAATGAGTGCCGTTTTAGAGGCATTGGTTGGCCTGCCAGGTCACAAAACTCGAATCGTGATTTTTTCCTTTTGTGCTACCTCAGACCAAAGATATACATACTTATATATACTTTCAGATGAGAATATTATATTTTTAAAATGAATAAATTACTGTAACTAAAATTAATCAATTAATTTATTAATGCAACTAAAATGACATTTATGTGTTTTCAGATGAGAATACATTTTTTTTTTCATATTCTTGGTTTAGATTTTATTTAAAATTCTGGAAGAAAACCTCTCGCCAAGAGCAGAATCGGCAGGCCAAGACTGTGCTGGAACGATGGAGTGGCAGAGGATGTGCTGTCCAACTTGGGAGTAAGAAAATGGAAAGCAGCAGCAATGCAACGAGATAACTGCTGGTTGATGCTAAAGGCAGCTATGACTCACCAAGAATTACAGTGCCGGAAGAAGAAGTGTGTCAGATACTATTGCCAAAACCTGTATATTCGAAACTATTTATTTAACATTATGAATATTTATCGGTTGTTTCAATTTTTGTTTTCATTATATCGGATTTCATTACAGTGGAAATTACAGAGAATGTAGAAAAATAGTAATGAGTATGATAGAATGCCATTAGATAAAAATTAATAATCACGGAATATATCAAAGAATAGACAAATAGAAACAAAGACTTGTAGGTAGTATTTAAAATAAATTTTTCTTACCTTCATCTGGGATAATGAACTCCTCTTCTTGCTTCATGTGAATAGGTCCACCTATAAGCATGTGAACTCAAAATAATAAAAGGACAATTATATTAAAGGATAATATAAGTTAAAAATACGAAACGGGAAACTAGATATGTAGCACAGGACTGGGTCCACTGGAGACCCTGACTTGATAAATGAGTTTTTGTGTAATTTATACCTTTAAAATGAACAAATAAATGGGACGGAAGAAAATTGTGAAATTCGTATGAGCTGGATTCATTGATAATAAAATGAGGAAGGCTAAAGGTAGCGGTTAATTAATTGAATGTGAAATAGAACTCTTTAGGAAATTATAATTATAAGAGGTGTATAAAATAAAAGGATAGACTATGACCGAAGTCTACAACAGGAATAAGCTTCCAAATGTAACAACAAATTGATTTAGCAAATATTAATCCTCAGTTATCTGAAGTCAAGGAGTATAATTACCATGGTCTATTGGTGAAATATTTACTTAGCATTATGAATATTTAGTGATTGTTTCAGTTCTTGTTATATTGGGTTTCAAGAGAATGGAAATGACAGGGCATGTATCAGATACTCTCCGTCACAAACACCAAGTACCAAAAGGCATTTATGTTCCTAATATAGCCTTAAATAAGGCTAATATCTGATACTCTTTGCCACATGAATAAACTACCAATTAACAAGATTATATTAATTTAACAATATTCTCACCATAATAAATCTCCAATGCCCTAATAATCAATGATTTAATCAAAGTATAAATCGGATTTATTAATAATCAAGGAATAAATCAAAGTATAGACAAATAGAAACAAAGACTTGTAGGCAGTATTTAAAATAAATTTTTCTCACCTTCGTCTGGGACAATGAACTCTTCTTCTTGCTTCACATGAATAAGTCCACCTATAAGCATGTAAATTCAAAATAATAAAAGGACAATTATATTAAGGGATATTATAATCTAAAAATACGAAACGGGAAACTAGAGACGTAGCACAAGACTGGGTCCACTGGGTCTCGATAAACGAGTTTTTATGCCATAAACGTATTTATACCTTAAAAATGAACAAATAAATGGGACTTAAGAAAATTGTGAAATTTGTATGAGCTTGATAAATTCAATGGCAATATAATGAGGAAGGCTAAAGATAGCAATTAATTAATTGAATGTGAAACAGATCTCTTTAGGTAATTATAATTTAACACAGATGTATAAAATAAATGGATAGACTATGTCCGAATTCCACAACAGGAATAAGCTTCGAAATTTACAAGCTGATTTAGCAAATATTAATCCTTACCTTCAGTTATCTGAAGTCAAGGGGTATAATTACCATAGCAATATAATAAACATATTGGTGAACTATATACTTAACGTTATGAATATTTAGTAGTTGTTTCAGTTTTTATTATATTGGGTTTCAAGGGAATGGAAATGACAGGGCATGTATCAGATACTCTCCATCAAAAACACCAAGTACCAAATGGTATATATGTTCCTAGTCTAGCCTTAAATAGGGCTAATGTCTGATACTCTTTGTCACATGAATAAACTACAAACTAACAAGATTTTATTAATTTAACAATTTCCTCACCATAATAGATCTCCTCTTCTTTGATATCAGTCATGAGAACTACAAAAAAATCCAATGATTATTTCATTTGAAACATCAACTAACTCTTACCAATATCTTTGTTCTCTATTTTTATTATTTAATAGACTGTTGACAAAAATTGTGAAAAAGACAACGAATAAAAAAATTACCAAAATCCCAATTCTTAAAAATATTCACAGGTGAATGTTAAATTTTTTTAATTTAAAGTATATTTAGATAAACAAAGTTTAAATGATTGAATGAAAACTGAAAAAAAGAAAATTAAACTTCTAAATATTCATAATTTTAAAAAGACAAAACTCACGAGAGGGCTCAGTCTCATCAATTATTATTTCTTCTTTAATTGAAATACCAGAATTACTTATATCTGAAACAGCAAACAACAGATTAATTAATGATATTTATTTATTCAACAATACAATTGAATCGGTGAGAAAGACAACAGTACAAGTCCCAAATCAGTTTTTCGAGATATTTGCAATTAAAAGTTTGGTTATGCGCTGAATCACTATGTTTAGAGCCTATGGGTGTTGCTAGCATACTTTCTTGTGTTCAATGGCTAGTTGTGTAGATTTCAACCTATAAAAAATGAATTTTTCGAAAATTCTCCATATTGGTCTTGTACTGTTTTCATTCCCACCGGTTCAATGATTAAACAACAAAAGCAAAAATTGTCAGATTAAAAACATAAAGAAATAATTAATTTGTTCAAAGATCAAAAAATACAGCAGAACCTCGATCAAATGAGTTTCTGTATTAGCAGAGGTGGATTAAAATAAAGATAAAAAAAAAATCTGGTGCAGTGCGCGCATCACACAACTTTCCCTTATCGTCCTATAATAATTATCTTTTTAATATAATTTTAAAAAGTTCACATAAACAATGCTTGAAATAAACTCAGCGGTATTCACTTCTTCACATCTTCTCCCACTTCAGTACAATAAAACAGTTTTTTAAACAATTTTAGTACAACAATTTTGTACATTACCTAAATATTTTAACTTCGCCAAGTTGCAAATATATTTTAAAAGTTTCGGTTTAGTTTTCATGGAAACATTTTCTTTCCATTAAATAATATGAAAGTAGAAATTATTAAGTTAATTTCCGCTTTTGTATTCTTAAATTACTTTATTACAGAGTATATTGTTTATAACAGATTGGTGGAAGAAGGTTCGTTACAGCAAGCAATAGATGATAAATTAATGATTCAATGATTAAATAACATAAGCAAACATTGTTAGATTATAAATGTCAATAAATAATTCAATTGTTCAAAGGTTTAAAAAAAAAAAGTTCAAATAAGGCATTAACCTGAAATGAAAAGTTTGTAACTTTGATATGACATCTACATATTTCCAAATAATTAATTTGAATACACCTTCTACAGTCTATGTAAATAACTAAATAAAACATTAATGATAAAGAGAAAAAAAAAAAAGATTCCAATCAATAGAAAGAAAAAGTATTAAGATTCAAATGTTAAATTATAATTCTTGCTAAATTCCAAGATCGGTAATTGTAATTGTAGAGCGGGATAGATAAAGTTAATGTCCTACTAACCAATTTGATCCATTGGTAACCAACAAATATATTACAATCTTAAAAAAAATTAAGCTCATGTGACAACTGTCACACTGAAATGACAAGCCCACTCTTCGTCAAAACAAAAACAGTTTTAATCGAATGGCGGTTATAGGATTGATAGATTATAGAAATAAATCGAGCTCTGTATTAAGGCCTGCAGCGAGGAAGACTAGGGAGGTCATTTGTACTTGCAGATAACTTAGATAGGAAGGTTCATTATCAGATCAGCTAGATTAAATCACTTCTGATATAAATTAATTTCCGGTCTTATTCGAATGATTAAGTATTATTCCTTCAGCTTTTAAATCGAATTGAATGATCACTTGGTATTATATTATAATACTGCACCTCTTTGCTTTCACATGTTTGGAGTAAAGAAGGGCTCACAGCTTTTCCAAACCTTGCCAAATCAAACATATAATGGAGGTAGTTTTTCTTGGCTTTACTGTGTTTGGAACCGATCCGGCCCTTGCGGGAAGCGCCACATAAGTACCATACTGTGTATGTGCACAAAGTTCAAAACTAAATATCTGCTAATACTGGTCGGATTTCAATAATTTTTTTTTCTTTTTAGGAAATTTAATTACCTGTTTTATTTAATTATCTGTTTCATCAAAATCGTTGGAGCCGTTTTGGCGCAACAGTCAATGGAAAAACATGTTTTCGGCTATTTACGCAGCCGCAACTGCGTACTGGGTGACCGATTTGGTAGATTGTCATCGGAGGAAAAAACAAAAACCAAAACCGGCCAACCTCTTTGAGATAATCGTGACACAGATTCCAGGTGTTAAAGAATATGCGTTTCCGCTTGCGTAAACGAATGTAGAAGGTGGAATTTGATAAAATTGATATGGGACCATCTAGGAACCAACCCGCACAATCCTTAAAAATGCCATCAAAATCGGATTAACAGTAATGGGCTATTCTACGCAAAATGACGGTTTTTGGGTGTGATCAGTTCAGCGTGCACACTCTTAGGGATGTCGTGATTCGAACATTTCTTCAAAGACTCAGCTGCTGGGACCTTCATTCTGGGTGTTATCGATATAATGAGTTTTCTCTTTGGGATACTCTTCTTTGGCGAGAGGGTGAGCTGGTGAGATATTAGATCCAGAAGAATAATTTGGTGTTAGTGCTGTTTGTGGTATTTTCCTTCGAAGATTTCTTCTCAAGATTCAAAACGTTTTCGGAACTATCTAGACTAGCACGGGATGTTCTACGTATAATCTTAATCTCACACCGTCCTCTCTTCATATTCTTCATGAAAGAAGAAGGATCAGTAGCGTCAGGAGGCAAATTTTCATCCGACTCCATAGCTATCTGGGCTTCATCATAATATGAGTTTCAAAACATTCAGGGCTGTCTACGTTTCCTTTGGAAAGTTTTTGAGAGCTGTTGAACGCGTTTTTAGTAAAGATCGTCACGCAGGAGTAAACATAGAAAAAAATCTTTGAACGTGACGGTCTTTACAAAATTACTTCAATATGGCTGCCAAGAGAAGCTAAATCACTCTCCACAATTGGTTGAGCTCTTAATGTTGTATGAGCCCCACAAGTAAAATTTTTGTAACTTGGAAACATTGCCTGGAACAGTGTAACATAGTATAACACATGTGACGGTCTTTACGTAAAGTATCTAAAAATCATGACCTACTTGATGAAAATTGGTTCTGGAGAAATGAAAATAACACTTGGGACAGATGGGAAGCGTCTTTCCTTAGCCCACATAATGGCTGACTGACGCCCAAATGGAAATTTTCTCAAATTCGTCACCAAAGCAATCTGCTGGTAATTCAAAATACTAAAAAAAGATTGTGTGACGGTCGCATTTAATTTTGAAAACTGAACTTTCACAAACCATTTCATAATTCAAACCACTGGATACACGGGACTTTCTTCAATTTTGCAGCTTAGGACTATATACTTCGGTTTGAAGAAGACTTACAGTGCAAATATGCTGAAATGCAAACAATATCATGTTCGAGAGACCACTCACCCTCTCGAATACGCGTGACGGTCTTTACATTTTGATGCTATTATATCAAATTTAAAGTATAACCGGTGTGAGATGACACCAACAAATTATTTCCAGTAACAAAGGATATTATTCTCGATGTTTAGAAAAAAATGGTGAAGATACCGTAATTTTTTAGGTCAGTGGAGACAAATACAGGAAATTTGGTCAAAACGTCATTTTGTGTAGAATAGCTCTAATATGTATTATGTCCGTCAGATGGCTTTTACTAGACAGACACGAGACCATTTTTTTTTTTTATGTCTAATCGAAATTTTTGATTCTGAAAACATAATTTTTTTTAATTCCTGCATGAACATAAGGAAGCAAAAATTATTACGCTTTATATTTTTCCTTAATTTTCATAAATGGCTGAGATATGGGCGTATGAAATCTTTAATCAGTCGCCATTTTATGGCCATGGCAGACAGACGGATTTTATTCCATTTTTGGATTCTACGTATCTTGAAACGCAAAACCCAAATTTTGAGGGGGCTTAATTGTTTTTTTCTTTGTCGATTACGAAGGACTATTATTGAAAATATACCATGCTCACTATAATTGTGATGTTCAGCTGGCATACTAACCAACCATATTATTTCATGTATAATAATACCAAACTGTATTTTAAATTGCTTCTTTTTGAATTTTGTCTATTTTTAGAACTGAAGATGAATGTATAACATTTGAAACTTTTTTCAATGAAAACAAAACTATTTTTCTTAACTCTTCTTAGCATCGTTATTATTGATCACATAGTTTTTGTTCTAATTGAATAATTATTATTGTCTCCACCGTCATCGCACCGCTCATTGGGTCATTCTCCGTCCATCTATTGCAGACAGAATGGACGGGGAAAATTTGGATTTTCTATTTTTCTAAAGTTCACTTATACCAGTCCTTAAGAGATAATATAGTAGTTGAAACTATTCTATGCTCTCTAACATGCAAAAAAAAAAAAAAATGTTTCCAACACCTAGTGGTGGAATCGATTGAACCGTGGGATGAAAGAATGTGGAAAAATAATAGAACAATCACGATCGAGGCGAGGTGATTCCACGTTGACACCGTGTAAGTTACTATCACGAATTGCTGGTACTTTCCACAGTCGAAATCCGCGGGAAACCAAAGGCGAGAAAGAATTTTTTTTTTGCAGAAAAAAATAGCTGTGACAGCCAAAAATCAAGAAACATTGTGGATGAGGTGGCCCAAACTAAAGGTCTGGACAAACATATTTGTCTCTTGATTTTCGATGGAAATTCACTTAAAATAATCAAAATCTCTGGGGACATAGGGAGGAGATATCAAGAGAGAGCAACCTCTGTCCTTTTGAATATCATCTTGAAAGTAGAAGATGCAATTCAATTTCTACATTAGTTGATTTATAACTACAGATTAAATCTTTTATTTTTGAGAGACAAATATGATATTTTCATGTATGCAGGTGTACTAATTACTGAAGTAAATGAAATAGTCTAATATATGTAAATATAATCTATATGTATGACACTGTAGGGCCATTATATGTTCCTTCATAAAACTTATTTTTTTTTTTTTACAGTTTTAATCCTCTATCGGCCGCTAAAGTTTCCATAACATGACAAAGTGCTAGCTGTATTTTGGACAGCATGCAACTTTTGTTCTATTTTTCATTTCTAACAACGATGTTAAGTGATAATTTTATTGCTCAGAATTATAATATTATGCTACTATTATGTCAGGACTATGTTATTTAAAAAAAAAAGATAAGTTTATATAAATATTTATTTGAAAAATGTGTTCACAAACAAAACATGTATTCTTTCTACCACTAATTAAATTAATTTTACATCATTAAATGATTTATACAATATTAGGTTTTATTTTATATTTAATAATAATAATTATACAATTATATATTAAATTTTAAAAATTTAATATTCATTACAATTTTATTTTATAATAATTACTATATTCTATATTATTTATAAATTATTTTATATGTTTTATAAAACTATAAACAATTATAAAATCATATACTAATTTATATTTTATCAAGAATTACATGCGTAACTAAATTAAAAAGTTGAGAAAAATAACTCAAATTCGTACTTATATTATGTTTAAAATTTTGTGAAACCACCAGGACCTAGGCATACAAGGGATGGCAGGTCAAACATTTTTCTCTTCAACTCACAGTTTAACACTGAAGGACTCAGGTAACGGAGAGGGAGGGGCCTATAACCCTATCTGCTATTGTAAAGGAAGAGTTGCACGAAGAATAATTTGATCTCTATAATTCAACTGAATTTTCCTTTTCCTGATAATGAATAGAACCCGGCAGATGGTTAAAAAACAATGATGACATAGATAAGGCTTCTCGTCTGTATGATGGGATACTACATGCATTTAAATGACATATGTTTTATGCTCACAATGAGGTATGAGGCATCTCAGCTGTTTATGGACCATTATATGATTTTTTAAACGAGTTAATTTTACCATTGGGGCACTAAAAAGACTTCTCTTCTTTATGACGGGACATTATATGTTTTTTTAGAACATTAACTTCAATAGCTTTGTAGTCACAATGGGGACATTTATGAGGCTTCTCACCTGTATGATGGGCCATTATATGACGCTTTAGATCACCTTTTTTTACTGTTTTAAAGTCACAATAATGACATTGATGAGGCCTCTCACCTGTATGACGGGACATAATATGTACTTTTAAATTACTATTATTTACCGTTCTAAAGTCACAATAAGGACACTTGTGAGGCCTCTCACCTGTATGACGGGCCATCATATGTACTTTTAAATGAGTTGTATTAACTGTTTTATAGGCACAATGAGGACACTTGTGGGGCATTTCACCTGTATGACAGGATATTATATGTTTTTTTAGAACAGTTACTACCACAGCTTTGTAGTCACAATGAGGACAATTATGAGGCCTCTCACCAGTATGAAGGGCCATTACATGTACTTTTAAATGACTTGTGTTCACTGTTTCATAGTCACAATGCGGACACTTATGAGGCTTCTCACCTGTATGACGGGACATTATATGTTTTTTTAGAGCAGCTACTTCTACAGCTTTGTAGTCACAATGGGGACATTTATAAGGTTTCTCAATTGCATGATAGATCATCATATGCCTTTTTAAATTACTTGATACTGCAGTTCTATAGTCACAATGGAGACATTTAGAAGGCTTCTCATCTGTATGATGGCTTATTATATGCCTTTTTAAACGACATGGTTCTACTGTTTTAAAGTCACAATGAAGGCACTTAAAAGGTTTCTCACCTGTATGACGGGACATTATATGCTTTTTTAGAACAGTTACATTTACAGTTTTGTATTCACAATGGGGGCATTTATGAGGCTTCTCACCTGTATGACGGTTCATTATATGCCTTTTTAAATTACTTGCGTCTACTGATCTAAAGTCACAATGGAGACATTTATGAGGTTTCTCACCTGTATGACGGGTCATTATATGCCTTTTTAAATTATTTGCCTTCGCTGTTTTAAAGTCACAATGAGGACACTCATGAGGCCTCTCACCTATACGGTGCTGCTTTATATGTCTTTTCATAATACTTTTTTCTACAACTCTAAAATCACAATGAGGACACTTTTGAGGGTTTTCAGCTGTATAAGGCATTACATATTCCTTAAAATCGATGTTAATTGTAGATTCTAAACTATACTGTTTGATTTTGATTGTCTGGTAAAGAGCATCTTTGGTACCTAAAAACAATAAATATTGCTATAATGATAATAAAGTAAAAATAATAATTAATATTTTTTTTTCCCATCAAGGGAAACAGTGGTTTCAGTTGCTAATGCTCTATGCTCTTTCAGGCTTCTGAATATAGAGCATAAAAACCACATATTTCCAGAAAAACACACCAGATCACATGCACTGAAAGAAAGATTTCCAATATAAACACTATAGTCCGTGATTCAGATGCAAAAAATGTGACTCATTTGACAAAAATTTTAGTATATTCTATGGAATCTATCCATTAGGGTAAAGAAAAACATACACATTTGCCATTAGAATCTGGTTGCATTTCAAAATGGCGGCAAAAAAACTTGCAATTTTAGGTTTTCTTTTTTGTTTTTTCACTTAATATTTCTTATGGGTGCATTTAAAAAAAAGTTATGGCATATAAAATTAAAGAACCACATTTACAGATGATAAAGCTTGCATGGAGGAAATATTTTGAAGCCATACTAAATGGAAGGGAAGAGAGAGACAATAATACTTCAGAACATCAGCTTTATGAACACAAATTACAACTATCTGATGAGGAAGAAGTTGTTGAAGCAATCAGTCGGTTAAAGAATCATACAGATACTGGCATAGATAGGAATCGAAGTAAAGTGTTTACACAACATGCTAATGAGCATCTGGACCAGTAAAGTATTATCTAGGGACTGGAGGAAAACGTTGATCTGTCCCATACACAAAAAGGGAGATATGTTTAAATTCACCAATTATAGATGTATATTTTTGCTTTACTGTGCATTTAAAATCCTTTCAAATATCTTATTTTGCCGGCTTTTTCCAATTGTTGAACGGATTTATAACGGAATCATTATCAATGTGGATTCTGACTAGGCAGATCTACTATAGACCAAATCTTCAGCCTCCAAACTATACTCAAGAGAGGAATGGAGTACAATGTGCCTAAACATCATCTCTTTGTTGGCTTTAAGTTGGCAAACGATAGCATTCGTCGAAAAGAGCTTTACAAAGCATTAAATGAGCTTAATGTTCCACCCAAGCTCATATGACTTATGAGGCTGACAATGGCAAGTGTTGGGTGTGTGGTCGCGGTAAAAGGTGGGATGTCATTGGAATTCTCATTCAGGAAAGGAATCAGGCAGGGTGTTGCCCTGGTGTGCCTACATTTTAACAAGGTGCTGGGAAAAAACGATAACCGACTCTCACGTTCAAACTCTAGCCATAGTATGGAACAAATTGGTACAGATGCTAGCATTCGCAGACAAAAAAAATATTGTGGGAAGATCCAGACAAGCAGTAGTTGAAGCCTTCCTTGCCGAATCTGAGGTTTGCCAAAAAAGCTTTTGATGGAAAGCATGCTTTTTTTCACAAAAAAAAAACCTCTAAAAAATTGACATTTCTCCGTTTTTTCTTGAATAAAAGAGTAACTATCCATTTTAAATGAAAATTAACACTATATAACATTAAATATATGAAATAAAAATGAAATTTTACTACATTTTATGTCGGTAAAGTTTTTTTCTCTGATCGACCATTTAGCTGTGGGAGCACCGCAAAATGGGTGTCACAAACTAAAAACTCACAAAATCGAGAATTATGGCTACTTAACAGGAATCTATCTTTCTCATGCAAAAATTGCTTATGTATGATTTTATAGATGGTGCAATGACTATATTTAATGTTTATTAATATACATGTAGATTTACATATGTGTTATGTGTATTTACAGTATTGGGGTCCGTAGAATTAATTGGCTAAAAAGCGATGGTGCTGAAATGGAAGGTGATGAAAATGTCTAAGATGATTTTATCGCTCCAAGTGCATTAACTTAGTATAGGTGAAACAAGTTGTGGCTCACGACGAAGACGCCCTTTGTTGTTATCCCCACTTCTCTGGTATTCCCGGCATCGTTCAATATGAAGTTACTATCCATATGAGTTTCAGTATTTTTTTTAGTCTTTCCGTTTTAATTTTCATAGTTCTTGACAAATTCTATTTTTTAGAGTAAAATTTTTAAATACAATTCCAAAAAATGTTTGACTTGGAATGTTGATATTGTCAATCTTAGGACTGCCAATCTTAATAGGTCTCTGCCAGGCAATTCAATAACCTCTGGAAGCTGCAACTTCTCCAGTTAAAGAGCACATCTTCTTCGTACACACAATGAGTAGTTGCAATTGGTCAATTAAAATTTCCTTTAAGAAACATAGTAGGCTTAACTGAATCCATTGTAAGGAGACTTTCGGGCAGACAAATAACGAAAAATTGTTATATATTTTTTTTAAATCACTCTTTACTTGTGAATGTTTTTCTCAGCCCCCTCTTGGGCTACAGATACCCCACTTTTTAGAAAACTTCTACTTTTATTAAGCTTTATTTAATTTTGTATAAATGAAGTTGAGGTTTCTTTTGGGATTGGGATAGGGGACAGAGGAAAACATTCACAAGTAAAAAGCGGAGTGGTCAATATGAACTTTTGTTGCTCTTGAAGTATACTATCAGCTCTTTAAATATTTTCCATGACTTAAGGGACACTCTGTATATAGTTCAGTCGTAAAATATAATTTTTCTGAATTTGAGCAAGTTATTTGGTGACATTCACACAGAACCAATTTTCGAATTGATAAATTTTTTTTCATCAAACAAATAATATAATCTCCTCACAATTATTGTAATTATCTGAT
This sequence comes from Rhaphigaster nebulosa, assembly GCA_948150685.1. Lineage (NCBI taxonomy): Eukaryota > Metazoa > Arthropoda > Insecta > Hemiptera > Pentatomidae > Rhaphigaster > Rhaphigaster nebulosa. The sequence continues at coordinate 6,382,150 of OX411306.1, forward strand.
TTTGTTGTACCTTCACCATCCATGTCAAAGTTTATAAAATAAAAAATAAATAAATATATATATATATATATATATATATATATATATATATATATATATATATATATATATATATATATATATATATATGGTAAAACGGCCTTAAAAAATATTTATATCAAATTTTAAGAAAACAGAACAACAAAAAGACAAACAACAACAAAGTGGTCGTGACTGTGAAACAAACAGATTTTTGATGGTAAGGTATCATTAAAACTACCACAATCCTGGATTGGAATTAAAAAATAAAAATCCCTACACACATGTCATGTCATTCTTCCTGACATCAAGGAACATCTATAGCAAATATGAAGAAAAATGAACTACTCATTTGGTCATAATCACCTAATAATAGGCATACAAAATGGCAAACAGTCAATTATTAAATCAATTTAGATATTATCTTCCTGATAAGTTTTTGCAATTGATTAAAATAATTTGCAAACGATTCAAAAGGTAAATAAATCAATAAATCAAACTTTCAAAAATTACCAATATCATTTATTCCTGTTAATCATTTTTACAGTCGATAAACAAATTGATTAGAACACTACAAACATTACTGAATATCATAACTGAATATATTAACACCACATACAATAACCTAAATATTACAAAAATAACAAATAAAATTAACTAAATATTATAAAATCACCAGTCTTTTTGATGTGCAATCTTTATAACCTAATTAAATACAAACTGTATTTACCAATTTATAAACAAAATTCTTACAAAAAACTGAAATATTTATAATTAATATCAAAATAAAATTAATTAGTTTCAAAACTATAATATTTATAATTAATACAAAATATATATTTTTTAAAAATCTATACCACTATTGTTGGACAATTTATTTCTGGATCTGTGGTTACACTGTCTCGACCATATGTATGTTTAACCTTATACTTTGTTATTCGGGTTATTCTCTATTATTGTTCCGTTCCGTATGTTTATATATGTAAAAGTTATGTTCAATAAATATAGTCATAAATCCATGACCTGTTTCATCTTTTGCTATAATCTATAGGAAATTAGCAGTGCAGGCCTATCTAGAAAATTTGGAGCTGTGGGAATGTATAACAACAATAATGGATCCCGACAAGAAGAAAGACACGAAATTCCATTTCAAGTTAATTCTATTGGTTGAACCGGTGAATTATGTTCACATTCAAAACACGACCACCGCCAAACAAGCATGGGAAAACCTATCGAAAGCTTTTTAGGACGATGGATTGACAAGACGAGTTGGACTTCTCCGTATTCTTATAACTATGAAACTAGAAGACTGTACTTCGGTAGAAGAATATGTTAACCGGATAATTACAACCACGCATAAGTTAACGTCAGTTGATCTCACAGTGAGTGATGAATGGGTTGGAACAATCCTTCTTGCTGGATTACCAAGCCGTTTCAAACCCAAGATTATGGGCATTGAGAGTTCGGGTTCGGCAGTAATCACCGATTCGGTTAAAACAAAATTATTGCAAGACCTTTCCATTGTAAACTCGAGCTTAGAAAATAATTGTGGCAATTCGAATTCCGCTTTGTACGGTCGTAGTTCTAAAGGAGGTTCTGTTCAGTGTAAGGGAAATCAGAAATACAAGAAATATGGGCAAGGTAAAGCCAATAAAAAGCCCTCTTAAGGCCCCTGCTGTTTTCAGTGTAATGGTTACGGACACATCGCCAAGAACTAACTGTTCTTCACACGGAACTGGTAAGAGGAGCGGAAACAATCCGAACAAGGGTGCAGATATCCTCTGATAATTCTGAATTTTTTCTGGACAGTGGTGCGTCTTGTCACCTCTGTAGAAGCCCTGAAATGTTGACAAATGCGAGAAAGGCTGAAAAAATATCTATCACTGCAGCTAACAATGAGAGAATGACGTCAGATACCGTCGGCGATATTTCATTACCAGTGGCAATTTCAGGTAATAATCGCTCAAAAATATATGTTAACAACGTATATTATGTTCCAGAACTAGAGGTCAACTTGCTATCAGTGAGTCAAATTGTCAGTAAAGGACATTGCGTGGTGTTCAATAGCAACGGAGCAAAAATATTCAATAGCCAGAGATAACTAATTGCCTCTGCCAGTTTGGTGAACAATTTATTCAAATTGGAGGTTCCTGCTAGTTCTACGTTTGCATTATCAGCTAAATGTGAGATGAAACTGTGGCATAAGCGCATGGCGCAATTGAATTACAACAGCCTTTGTAAGTTGGATACCATTTCTAATGCTTTCAACATTTCTAGTGAAAACCGTAATATTGCCTGTGATATTTACAAATTGGGAAAAAGCTACCGTTTACCTTTTCCCAAGAGTGACTCCACTACTGAACCTTGTTTGCAATTAGTGCACTCAAACCTCATAGGACCGATGGAGGTAAACAGTTTTTTTTAGATTTTTAGATTTCAGTCACAAGTCATTCGTCTATTTCTTGAAATCAAAAGATCAAGTCACCGATTATTTCAAAATTTTCAAATCGCTTGTTGTAGAGAGTACTACAATAAAAAATTAAGTGAGTTTTTGAAGTCGTCGGGTATTCTGCATCAGACCTCCTGTCCTTACTCGTCACAGCAAAATGGAAAGGCTGAGAACCTTAACCGTTCACTGCTAGATCGTGCAAGATATCTACTGATAGAGTCAGGACTCCCAACTGTTTTTTGGGCGGAAGCTGTAAACTGTGCTGCTTATCTTTTGAACAGATCACCGTGCAAGTCTGTTGTAACAACTCCAGAACAAGTATGGACAGCTAAGAAACCTGCTATGCAACATCTTCGAATTTTTGGCTGTCAGGTATATGCTCACATTCCTACACCGAAGCAAATTAAACTCAGCTCCAGATCTATGCCTTGCATATTTGTAGGATATTGTCAAGACACAAAAGGGTACAGGTTGTATAATGCTGTATCCTAGATTCAACAAAAATTAGGTGCAGATCTATTTGAGTTCAATAAAAATAACTATGTTATCGTTACAGATTATTACAGTAAATATATTGAATTAGCAAAGCTAGAAGACTTATGTTCGATTACTGTTATCAAACATATGAAATAAATTATAGCCCGACATGGAATTCCTCTGGAGATTGTTACTGATAATGGCCCTCAATTCAGTAGTGCAGAGTTTAAGAGCTTTGCTAGTAAATATGTATTTATGCATATCACATCATCTCCAAATTATCCCCAATCTAATGGACAAGTGGAGTCTAGTGTAAACATTGTGAAAAATATCCTAAGAAAATGTATTCATAGCAATTCTGATCCATATTTGGAACTTCTAATAAGTAACGACCGGTCTTATGGGGATTTCCGGTTTGTGTATTTTTGGTAGGCCGGAAATCCCCATAAGACCAGTCGTTACTTACATCAATAGCCCGATCTATAAACTTCTCCATTACTTGAACAATTTATTCAAAACCAGAATCTCATTTTCCCCAAAACACACGGTAAAAAACTCTATAGCGTTAGTCAACAAAATTAAGAACATAGTAATTCCGGAAAACGTGAAATTAATATCATTCGACATCACAAATCTTTTCACAAGTATTCCACCACTAGTAACAATAGAAATTTTATATCAGTTAATCTTCCGATCGAATCTAGCACCGCTAGAAAATCTTTACAATTTGATGTCCATTTGTATAAAACATAATTATTTTCAATTTGATGGCAAATTCTTCAAACAGGAAGAAGGCTTACCGATGGGTCCCCTCTCTCACCCCTTCTGGCAGATTTATTTATGGACAAATTAGAACAAAAAATTCTTGACCCAAACAATTCTCAACTTGCTCAACATATCATATACTGGTATCGGTATGTAGATGACATTATATACCTACAGTCTGGTATGACAAGACAAATAAATAATTTTTTAACGGAAATACACGAAATTCATCCCTCGATTAAATTCACAGTAGAACTGGAAAAAAATAAAACCATAAACTTTTTAGCTTTAGAAATCTCAGTAAAAAACAAACATCATGAATTTGGAATTTACCAGAAACCCACCCACACGGATGTTGTTATAAACAATGGTGCTAGGAGACCAATAGCACATAAACTCGCAGCCTTTAATAGCATGATTTACCATCTTTTGAACATACCATTAAATATAAAGAACTATAATAAAGAAATTGAAATAATATATTCCATAGCAAAAAATAACGGGTATAATAAAACCACTATCAATCATATTTAAAAAAAAACAAATACAAAACAAGACAATTAATGATATCTATTCAGCAATCCCCAAAGATAGGCCCATCCAGGAACATTATGTTTTGATTCCATATTACGGCCCTACATCCACCAAAGTCGGAAATTAATTGAAAAAACTAGGATTAAGCCCTGCATTTAAAATAGAAAAAATCCTATCGTCATATTTCTCTTCTTCTAGAGACAAAATAGACCCTTTCCAAAAAAGCGGCGTGTACGAACTAAATTGTAATGATTGTGCAGCCAAATACACGGGAAAAACTGGAAGATCGCTAAATCAGAGATTAAAGGAACATATACGTGCATATGATAATAAGACAGATAATTCCAACTTTGCAAAGACTCAGGAGTTAAATTAATATATCACGTTGAAAACAGTCTCAAATTAAATATATATGAAGCACTTGAAATAATAAAATCCTTCAAATCCAATCCAGATTTTTTCCTAAATGACCAAATAAATATCTCCAATAGTCCAATCTTAAATATATTCCCATCTATAACATAAAAAACAATTACTCACCGGCATTACTGGGAAAACCCTGACCCTTAAACCGTTCACCTAAAAACATACTGCCTATCCCTCATTCATTGTTAGTACAATGCGAGAAGAAACCAGTACAAACTTTTCTGTTTGATATAATCCATTTAAACCTTGGTGAGTACCAACATGTATTTGATTTCTCGTCTTAATTAAATTCATAATTCATAAATGTACTATAATACTGATTTATATTAATCTAATTTAATAAGTATAATAATACCAAATTATATTTTGAATTCCTTATTTTTTAATTTTTTGTGTGTTTTTAGAACTGAGGATGAATATATAACATTCGAAACTAGTTTTCAATAAAACAAATTTATAGAAGTGGCAAATAATTTATCAATCCCTAATTAGATTGATCCTTCTATACCAACCTGACAAAGAGTTTGATGCGACCAGGGAAGAAAAGATCCAGAATCACTACAACCAGCACACTAAGACCTTAAGTGATTTACAGCCAGGCCAGAATATACTATTCAAGAAACATGCAGAAGATAAAATTTGGACCCATGGATGTGCAGAGACTAGATTCTCCTCGGGCTTATGAAATCGAAGATACTGCTGGAAACCAGTTAAGGAGAAATAGACAGCACATCATAGAAAATAGTGGCAAATATGAACGCTTATCTGATAATGATTCTGAAAAAGAGTTTGGAATGAATTAACAAACCAAGTTCAAGTCAGTGAAAACAATGAAGATTACATTAGTTAACAAAAATAGGAGTTCAGTTAACAAATTATTACTGTGTTGTTAATAAAAGTTTCGTTTATTAAAAGTAATTTTTAAATATTCTTATCCAAAACAATAATTAATTTTAGTTAATGTATTTAGATAGCTGGGCGAATGCTAAAAGAATAACAGATATGGATATTGAAAAAAGCATAAGCAACTGGAAGATCATTATTAGGATCTTTAATTCGGTATTATGGAGTAAAACAGTGCCCTTAAAAACAAAAACAAATATACATAAATCGTTCCTGGAAAGTGTCATTCTCTATTCAGCTGAATCATGGACAATTAAAAAGTCAATCAAAAGACTTATAACCCTAGAAATGGACTATGGAAGTGGTTTCTCGGCTTCAAAAAATTCTAAATATTGAAATAAGACAGCAAGTTGAAAAAATGGAGAACATCCTCCATACCATTGAAACAATGAGGCTGAAATTATTCATGTTCATGTGATGAAGATGGAAGGACGATGGCCTTAAAGAATTTTGGAGTGGAGACTGGAGAGAAAGAGGATGAAGGGTCGCCTGAGGAGAACCTGGTTTGAGAGGTATGAACAGAGGAATACATGAAGGAGAGTGGCAGGACAGAAGATGGTAGAAACTTATATTTGGTGACGACATATGATTATTAAAGTTGTAATAAGTCGTTAAATAAAAAAATAAATAATATTCTTACCAGAATACAATCCATTTTCTGGAAAAATAAAAACGCCAATTCCAACACACAGCAGTGCCAGACAGAACGGCTTGCTTGGCAGGTGGTGACTAAACATCTTTACCATTCAGTGCCAAAATACTGATTTAATATTTGGAAGCTCAAGGCCATAAAATGAGAAATATAACTGGCCTTTTAATATAAAAGTCTTCAAATCCAATATTTTTGCCCATATTGAGTAGAAGAAATATTCAGAGGCTATTTTTGACATTAAAAAGATATTTCATTCATTGTTGGCTCAAAGTTGACTAACCTCATAAAAAATGGGTTGTTTTTTAGTGAAGGCTGAAGGACTTGTTTAAAAAGGTCAGCCATCCCAGTTTTATTAAAACAACAACAGAAGTAGGGAAAAAAAAAAAAAAAAAAAAAGATGCAGCTGAATTTCTATAGAATATTTGAGTTATTTGTATAAAATTGAAAAAAGTTTAGTTTTTGGTAACGAAGAAGAATTTACATGTTTGTAGGTGTGTTTATTACCGAAAGAAGTGAAATTAATGATTGTGAGCAGAACAGCACCAAACCCTAAAAATTATTTTTGATAAAAGTAACATTGACTTTGGAAATAACAAAAAGTTACACTCTGAGGTAAATATTATCTATCTTAATGACACTTATGAGGTCTTTCACCTGTATGACAGGCCATCCATATGTACTTTTAAATGAGTTGTATTAACTGTTTTATAGTCACAATTAGGGCATTTATCATTTTCTCACCAGTATGACGGGATATTATACATACTAAATGACATATATTTACTGTTTTTTAGTCACAATGTGCACACTTATGAGGCTTTGCATCTATATGACATGACATGACTTTTTTTAGAACAGCTACTTCTACAGGTTTCTAGTCAATGGGGATATTTCTGAAGGTTCTCACTTGCATGACGGATCATTATATGTCTTTTTAAATGACTTGCGAATACTTTTTTATAATCGCAATCAGGACATTTATGAGGCTTCTCACTTGCATGACGGATCATTATATGTCTTTTTAAATTACTTGCGAATACTGTTTTATAGTCACAATAAGAACATTTATGAGGCTTCTCACCTTTATGATGGGACATTATATGTTTTTTTATATTATCGGCTCTTGTTGTTTCAAAGTCACAATTAGGGCATTTATGATGCTTCTCAATTGTATGATTGGTCATTATATGCCTTTTTAAATTACTTGCAACTACTGTTCTATAATCACAATGGGAACATTTATGAGGCCTCTCACTTGTATGATGAGCCATTATATGATTTTTTAAGTCACGCGGTTCTACAGTTCTATAATCACAATGGGAACATTTATGAGGCCTCTCACTTGTATGATGAGCCATTATATGACTTTTTAAATGACGTGCTTCTACTGTTTTATAGTCACAATGGGCACATTTATGAGGCTTCTCACCTGTATGATGGTACATTATATGTCTTTTCAAATTAAAAATTTGTGTTGCTTCATAGTCACAATGAGGACACTGATGAGGTCTCCCACTTGCGTGACAGTCTTTTATATGTCTTTTTATGAGATGTTTATCTACAACTCTATATTCACAATGAGGGCATTTATGAGATTTCTCAGTCATATAAGATATTACAAATTCCTTCATATTGATGTTAATCGTAGATTCCAAACCATAATGTTTGATCTCCCTTGCTTGGTACAGGGGATCTTTGGCACCTAAAAATAATAAATATTTCTATAATGATAAAAATAGAGTGGCAGAGTCATTGAAAAAGAGATAAAATATTATCCATGCAACATACCTACCTATTTTCAGAAACAAAAATAAAAGCTGTTTTTTATATATAGTAAATATGTTGTTTATACCAACCATATCATACAGCTTTGGAGTTCTAAAATGGTCAACAATATCACACCAAGAGTTAGATAGACTAATGCGAACGAGAATGACTGGATCTAGAATGTATCTATCACAAGGCTTTATTTGCCTAGAAGAGAAGGATGGAGAAGTCTGACAAACATTGAAGAGACGTGCTGAAGGCAAGAAATGATCCTAGAGCAGTAATTTGAACCAACAATTTCTCCCATTTCTCTACAATGGATACAGAATCTGCTTCTAGGTTCCTTATACTGAGAATAGACATGGAATCCACTGAAAATGAAATCTGATATACAAACTTATTTTTGCTACAGCATTTATGTTTCTCATCTGGATAAGGGCATTTTTATTTTTACTTGTATTATATCAGGAACAGGCTGATGCTTTTAGTGTTGTCATCATCGCTAACGGCATAAAACTTGCTTATTCTTATATTATTTTCATTTTTCAAAATACCATTTTATTTTATTTCATTTTATTGAGGCTTGAAGTTGCTAGAAGTTCTGGTATGCGATTAAGTTCCATAATGAAATTAATCAAGACGTTGCTAGTAGGGAACGATTTTGAGGAAAATTTATCCTCGAGAGCTCTCCCTCTTCTATGATCCAAATGATTTAAATACAGACGGAGTTTAATAAAATTCTCTTGATCCATAAGATTTAATTTTCTTAAGGTGTTGAAATTATTTTCATAAAAATTTAAGAAGTTTTGAAAAATTTGCATGTAAGGATCTAGTAATACGTGAAAAATCAGTAATTTGATTTATTTATAGATGGAAACTTGCTAAATAAAGGTTATTTTCATATTTTGCCATAATAATTTACCTTACAATAACTTACCGGTGTAAATAGAAAATTAGATATCATGGCTGCTGTGTTATCCTTTAAACATGTTTTAAGATACTAAAATTTTTAAATGGCAATAAGGGCTTTCATTCTGGTCCACCAAACATTAAATCATAACAATCACAATACTTCTCCTTACTGTATATTTCATATATAGGTAAGGGAATGTAAAAAACATAACAAGTAAGGAGTTTATCAAAACATAGGCACATAGAAATGAAGATTTATAAATAATACGACAGCGCATAGGCTCAATTTAAAATAAATGTTTCTTACCATCATCTTGGACGATAAATTCTCCTTCCTGCTTCATGAGAATAGATCCACCTACATAAACATAAATTATATTATCAACAAAATAATAAAAGAAATTAACCATATTGTATGGTTAGCTTACAAGAATATTAGAAAACATTGTTGTCAATAAGTTATGTTTCATGAGGAAATGTTGGAAACAATAATGAAAATAGAACAACTTCATGATAAATTTGTTTATAAAATCCACTAAATGGAACCACTTTCGAAATGATAGCTCAGCAGAAGTCATATTTTAAGTCTTAATGTATTATAATTTTGCAGCAATCAAATCATAGCAGAAAAAACATTCTTTGTAGTTAGCAAAACTAATTTATATCTAGTTGAAGTATGCATGATAGTATAGAAGGATCAATCTAATTAGGGATTAGTAAATTATTTGCCACTTCTATAGTTATGTTTTTATTGAAAACTAGTTTCAAATGTTATACATTTGACATACATCATCTTCAGTACTAAAAAACACACAAAAATTCAAAAATAAGCAATTTAAAATAATGTTTGATACATGTTAAATTAAATGTAATATAAATTAGTATTATAAAACATTTATGAATTATGTATTTAATTAAGACAAGAGATCAAATACATGTTGGTACTCACCATTAAGTAGATTATATCAAGGAACAAGACTCAGGAGTTAAATTAATACATCACGTTGCTCAAATTAAATATAAATGGGAATGGTGATAAATGTAATTGCTGCATATCTGCTTCAATTGGCTTTGTCAAAAAAGCTAGTGTAGCTTTATATTTTCTAAATTCTTTAAATCTTTCTCCAAAAGCTTCTTGCATGTTAACAATAGTTTATGCAAAAAAATTTACATTAATAACATTGTTATTGTCCTTAAGTTTTTGTAAATTAATAAAATGTAAAAATGTTCCTGCACGTAAATCATTCACAAATACAGATAACTTTTTTCGAAACAAGTTATTTCTTCTAAAAGGGAGAATGCAGTATTCCCTTTTCCTTGCAGTTTCATATTTAACTGATTTAAGTGCGTAGTTATATCTACCATAAAATAAAATTTTTGCAGCCAATCATCGTCTGATAGTTCACTATATAGCATATCTTTTTCATTAAGAAATATTTTAATTTCTTCAAAACATTGAGAAAATCTCTGAAGCACTTTACCTTTTGAGAGCCATCGAACCTTATTGTGCAAAAGTATATCAGTGTAATGGTAGTCCAATTCATGAAGAAATTCTTGAAACTGTCGATGGTAGAGTCCTTTTGCTACTATTGTATTCACAATTTTCACGACTAAATCCATTACTTTACACAATTCTTCAGGAAGTGTTTGAGCTCATAAGGCCTCCTGATGAATGATACAATGGAATATGAATATGTCATGATCAAGGTTTTTTTTAAATAGGGAAATAAATCCTTTATGTTTTCCTACCATGCTTGGTGTTCCATCTGTGGCAATTGAAACTAATTTATTGAGATCAATTTTCTTGTCTTTTAAACACTGTATAACAGAGGATGTGATGTCTTCACCTCGCGTTTTTCCTTTGAGTGGTAACAAACCTAGTAATTCTTCTTTAAGCCCTTCAGGGGTTATATACCTGCCAAGAAGACATATCTGTACGGTATCACTTACATCACATGACTCGTCCAGCGCAAGAGAAAATGATGATGCTGTGGTGATGTCATTAACTTGTTGAGTGGATACATCTGAAGCCATTTTAATCAATAGTTTTAGAAGATAATGGCATATCTTTAATTTTCCTTATAATTTCATCTTTATTTTTTAAATCATTGAAGAGTACTTCAGATGCATTTATAAAACATTCCTTGATATATGCTCCATCTGTAAATGGTTTTGCTTTGCAATTTCATAAGATAATACAAAACTAGCATGTGTTGACGTGTTTGAAGATTTTATCCATTTACTTAAAGTCGATTTACATTGTTTCATTCTTTTTTCAAGCTCCTGGACAACTTTTTTTCTGGATTCGCCAGCCGGATAGTCTTCAGAAAACTTCTTATGTTTCGTCATAAAATGCCTTTCAAGATTTGTTTTTTTATTATTAGAAAAATTTTCATTGCAAATAAGATAGCATGGTAATCCATCAGCATTTTGAATAAATGCAAACAAACTGGTCCACTCAGCATTAAATTGTCTGTGCTCATTTTCTATTTTTCTTTGTTTTATTTTTGTTGCCATTTTAAGCCTCTAAAATTAAATTAAATTATTAAAATAATTAAAAATATTACAAATTATTATTTTGTACATTAGTATATATATATATATATATATATATATTAAAGTTGAGTTATATTCCCAAGAAATAAGTGAGCTAAGAACCCTTATTTACCTACTAGAAAAAATCAATTGATTATATGAAGGAAAAGAGTAACCTATCACAGAAGCGATAATATAATAATAATATAAACGATTTTAAAATGATATAACCGTTATATCATTTTAAAATCGGTGGTGAACACAAAAAGTAATACAATTTCACTATGTTATTTTAACAAATAAAGGTTTATTGTAAAACTTGGTAAAAGATTATGAACTTGACCCATTAATTATTTAGATAATACTTAGGTAGAGTAAATGGCCAGTATTGGACACGCTTATGACTTTTTTTTTTGTTAATCAGCACCTAACAAGCTATTGATCATTTTCCAAATGATGTGATGGTATATTTTTGTTATTCCCCGTTTTCAGAATTATTATCTGTCTTTTTACAACCACCCAGTGATTTTTTTATATTTTTTATACATTTTTTAATTTATGGCTGTTCAACTTCATGAGTTATGGACACCTCAACCAGTTATGAACACCTTGATAACTAGTTATGGACACCTCTTAATTTATCTTTATCTAATATCAAAAACAGCAGGTTTTGTTTCATAGAATAAATTTTAAATCAACAATAATACGTTTTATTTACATAAAAATATACAAGTAAAAAAATTAAACACTATTCTGACAATATAGATCTTAACTAGCTACGAATATATTGTCATCATTACTATTGCTTTCATCATCAAGCTGAAAGCAAGACGGGCACACAAACACACTTTCATCATCACTATCTGGCAAATTGTCAGTAAAACTTTTGGGTATGCACTTTTTATGAAATAATCTATCGCAAAGAGGGCACTTGTATCCACTGATTTTTGTATTTGACCCACAAATGAAACACAGTCCAACGAGAGTGATGTCACTTCCTCTCTTTTTGCATTTCTCATTTTCTGTCTTCTCGACTTCCTTTAAAGCACGTTCAATCTTTCTCTCCTCTTTTTTTTTTTCAATTTCTTCTTTTTTCCTCCCCTCTTGTGTGTCATAAAATGTTTTCCATCTAGCAGAGGAAATAACATAAGGAAATTTTTGGATTTTAATTAACATTGCATCTCCAACTAGCTCTTCAAATCCCAACCGTGATAAAGTTTTTGTGCTGTTAGCAGCTTTTTCTAAAAGATTTTTTTCTTGACTCCCTTTTGATAAATACTTTGTCCAAGTTTATCGAGGATTTCTGAGCCAGAACGGCATTGCTCCAGCCTGGATTTAATAAAAATCCACTTTCTTCCCCGTTAAATACTCAGGAGGAGTCAACAATTACGTCAAAAATACCGCTTTCTTTTAAAACTTCTTCAATATTTGCGAACCACACTTTTATATCTTTCTCACTCACACATGCATTTGCTACTGTTACAGGCTCTGATGTTTGCTGTGAAATTACAACTGATTTTAATGACATACCTGCTTTGACATCCTCTATCGCCAGAGAAACTTGCTCTTCATTATACGTATTTGATTTACGCAGCATGATTTATACAACTAACAATAAAAAACCTATATTTATTTTTTTTAAAGGATTTCACATCAACTCATTGAATAATTATTATATTTAATAATTATATTCATTACAAAAAATGTATCAATTTCTTGTGTAATTTGTTATTTTTTTTATTTATCCATTATTTCAGCGATGTGTCCATAACTAGTTAAGATTGCCCATAACTGGTCAAAGGCACAGTTGTTTCTAATTAGGACATCTCTGACCATAACCGGTGAAAATTACCTGATTAAACTTTCGAATATAGCAAAATGTTTAGGCAGAGAAATGCTGCCTTTCCCAATGAAAACCTTTGAATAAAAATAATAATTATTAATGGACAAGGGTACCCACAACTAGTTATATCACTTCCTCCTCAACCAGCAATGGACACGTTAATTTAATTAAAATAAAAAAAGTGTAAACAAAAATAATTAACTATGAATTCATGAAAAAAATATATAGAATGTGTACATACCTTAAAATATGTAAAATAAGTAATCTGCCAGGAGCAATACTCTCACAATGATTTTGACTGTTGAAACACTTGCAACTATACTGAGCTGAAGACAAGAAATAAAGAACGGAGAGAGAGGGGTGTGGTTAGAACAACAATTGGGCACAACAATCAACAAAAATCCTTTGTTTCAACTTTACTTGTTTCTTATTGTTGGCAAATTAAATTAAGGAAGCTCATAACTGGTAGGGTCTCCATAACTATTCATTTACCCTATTATAAAATTTGTGATGGTTTTATACAGAAATATTTAATATTCAGAGAGCCACAAAATTTTCTAAAAGAGCCGCAGGTTGCCGACCCCTGCCCTAAACCGTACCATTTACCTACAAACACCTCGCCTTTCTTCCATTATTCATTTCCATTGTTATTTCAGTGCAAGAACAAACCAATGTAACCTTATCTGCTTGATATAATCTACTTAAACCTTGATGATTACCAACATGTATTTGATCTCTTGTCTTAATTAACTTCATAAATGTTTTACAATACTAATTTATATTACATTTAATTTAATATGAATAATAATACCAAATCGTATTTTAAATTGCTAATTTTTGAATTTTTGTGTGTTTTTAGAACTGAAGATGAATGTATAACATTTGAAACTAGTTTTCAATAAAAACAAAATTATAGAAGTAGCAAATAATTTATCAATCTCTAATTTATATCTATTTGAATCACTATTTCAACATTGAATATATTAATTATTTTATCAAATAATGCAAATAAATTATAAATTTATGCTCAATTTAAAATAAATGTTTCTCACCTTCATCTGGGACAATAACCTCTTCTTCTTGCTTCACGTGAATAGGTCCACCTACAATCATGTAAATTCAAAATAAAAAAAATAACAATTATATCAAGAGATAACATAAGTTAAAAATATGAATTAAGAAACTAGAGGCCCAGACTTGATAAACGAGTTTTTATGCCATAAAAGTATTTATATCTTAAAAATGAACATATAAATGAGACTGAAGAAAAATGTGAGATTTGTATGAGTTTGTTACATTAATAAAAAAACAAAGAAGACTAAAGGTAGCGCTTAATTAATTGAATGTGAAACAGATCTCTTAAGATAATTATAATTATAACACAGTATAAAATAAATGGATAGACTATTTCCAAACTCCACAAGAGGAATAACCTTCCAAATTTAACAAATAGATTTAGCAATTATTAATCCTTATCTTCAGTTATCTGAAGTCAAGGGATATGAAACACCATGGCAATAGTAATAAACATATTGGCAAACTATTTACTTAACATTACAAATATTTCGACATTTCAATTTTGTTTTCATTGTACAATGTTTTATGCTAGGAAATGATAGGTCATGTAATCTCTGTCACAAATACCAAGAACCAAAATGTTCCCAATCTAACTTTAAATAGGGCTAATATCTGATACTTCTTGTCACATATACCATCTACCAATTAATAAGATAAACTAAATTGAAAATTTTCCTCACCGTAATAGATCTCTGGTATTCCCTCTTCTTTGATATCAGTCAAGGGTACTGCAAAAGAATCCAAATTATTTCATTTGAAATATCAACTAACTTCTTCAAATATCTTCATTCTCCATTTTTATAATTAAAAAAAATACTTATAATAAAGATAATCGGTAAAAGTTTAAATCCATGGGCAAAAATAAACTGTTAAATCAAATTGTGAAGAAATACTAATAAAGCAAATAGAAAAATTAGCAATATCCTAATTTTTAGAAATGTTTATATATTAGTGTTAATGATTATGAAACCAAATTATGTTCAGGCAAACAAAGTTTAAATCAAGAAGGTGAAACAATAAAATGAATCAAAAGAATGGAATCACAATTCTAAAAAGATAAAACTTACAAGAGGGCTCAGTCTCATCATTCATTTCTTCTTTAATCGAAATACCAGAGTTAAATAAATCCATTTTTATAATTAAAAAAAAACTTATAATAAAGGTAACCGGTAAAAGTTTAAATCCATGGGCTAAAATAAACTGTTAAATCAAATTGTGAAAAAATACTAATAAAGCAAATAGAAAAAATAGCAATATCCTAATTTTTAGAAATGTTTATATATTAGTGTTAATGATTATGAAACCAAATTATGTTCAGGCAAACAAAGTTTAAATCAAGAAGGTAAAACAATAAAATTAATCAAAAGAATGGAATCACAATTCTAAAAATTCATAATTTTAAAAAGATAAAACTCACAAGAGGGCTCAGTCTCATCATTCATCTCTTCTTTAATCGAAATACCAGAGTTAACTAAATCTGAAACAGAAAACAACAGATGATAAATTCATGATTTATTGATAAAACAACAGAAGCAAACGTCATATCGAAAATATAAATAGATACTTTAATTGTTCAATGGTTTACAAATAAAGAAATAAGTTAAATTCAAATTGAACATTACCCTGAAATACAGTGATGTTTGTAAAATTCAAGGTTGCATTTACACATCTCCAAAATTACTTTGAATAGACCATCTACAATCTATGTAAATACCTAAATATAACATTAATGTTTAAAAAAAATAAATATTTTTTATTTATTTATTTTATAACACTCCGCATCCTTCCGAAAAGGCCATTAGCACCCAAAAAAAATAAAATAAAGGAAGTGTTAGGATTCAACTATTACAACTCCTGCTAAATGCCAAGGATGGTAATTGTAAAAATGTAATCGAGCTGGATAGATAAAATTATTCTCCTATAAACTAATTTGATCCATTGCTACAATTATCAAAATAATAACAATTATCTCATGAGCTATCAGATCATTTTTGATAAAATCCTTCTGTTTCGGATTAACCTCGGATAAATAATCACTCTTATCCCTTCCATCTTAAATTGGAGCGATGATACAAATAGAAATCATCAAATATGATAACACAACAAAGAAAAAAAAGAGTACAGGCCAGCCTAAACAAAATATTAGCTGAGATGAATATGAACATAATTTCATTCTGATTAATAGATAAGTAACACCACCATTAATTTTCCAAAAGTTTACATGTTCGTTTATTGTTATTACATGTTAGTACAGTGAATAGCATTAATTAAATCCTAGCAAGAACAACTAAACTTTAGTAGGTCACCTTTTAGTTAAAAAATTACCAAGTTTCTGTATTAGCCTTTGAAGAAGTAAAGAAGAGAAAGAAGGGAATAGATAAATATTGAAACATTTAATTGGAAGAAAAACTAAATTTCTGATAACAATAAACCATCATTATGTATTTCTTATGAGTTCCATAGGGTATATCATAATTTAATGAAAATTTCTTCTTATGTATTCTGCATTTCTGTAGGACATTAAATATGTAGCCCATAATTGTTTTTATGACATTTCTCATATCGTCACATTCATTAAATACATACAATAATTGGTAGTTTATTAATTCTAAACATGTCGTTCAGTATAGTGAGCATGAAATAGGCTTAGATCGTCTATCTTGTTTTTAAAGAAGGAGTTATCAAGTGTATAAGTAATATTAGAATCAATATCCAAAATTATAATTTTCAAAAAAGACATATTACCAAACAACGAAACAGATAAAAATGTTTTAAGGTAAACAGATAAAATGTTATTAGGGATTGATAAATTATTTGCCACTTCAATAAATTTGTTTTATTGAAAACTAGTTTCGAATGTTATACATTTATCCTCAGTTCAAGGTTTAAATGGATTATATCAAACAGAAAAGTTTGTACTGGTTTCTTCTCGCATTGTACTAACAATGCTTGTTATTGTTAGTACAAGTGGCAAATAATTTATCAATCCCTAATTAGATTGATCCTTCTATACCATCATGTGGATGTCAACTGAAGATAAAATGTTTTCCACATTCCCTTAAATATCTTCAGTGATAATATCTTTTTAGTTCAGTCAAATTATACATCCATGCGTGCAAAAGGTCAAGTAGTTGTAATTTTTTAATATGCTATGGGGATTTAAATCAATAGTAAGAAACCAAATATATAGCTTCAAAAAACCTGTGCGATGAGCATAACAGCCTAAAGCTTCGAAATTTTCACACTTCTTCCAGTTGTTTCTAAATAATTCCAAAATTATGTTTCTCGCATAAAAGCTTGTTTTATTCTTTATTGAAGTCAATAAAATTTGCTACAATAAGAGACCAAAATGAGCTCTTTATGACCATTATTTTCTATGTTACAGCTCTTCAGAAATTGACCATTTTTTCCAGAAAGTCAAAAAATTTCAAAATTGTCTCTTATTTTGTAAAATATCATCAAAAATATTCGTTTTTTTCAAGAACAGTTATGCAGGATTAATTTAAAACAAATTTAATTAGCTTTCATTTCAACCCTATGAGAATGTTTAGGATCAATGGTTTATAAAAAAATGTCAGATAACCAAGAACATTAAAAAGAGGATTTTGAGGGAAAAAAAAGCAATTGTAATAAAATGTACATGAAATAAATAAAAGATCTACAGAACCCTATAAAAAGATTGTTCTGACAATTTCATAATTTTTGACACCCCCTGGCTGAGGAAATGTTTTCAATGAAGAAGGTAACACTTCACTGTCAATGCTCGTAATGAAAGCTCAGATGTGGGATAATTTTCTTCATCATTTGAATCCTCAAGTTAAAGTGTTGCAGTTTTCATGCACGCTTTTGCCACCAGAAGCTTGTCAACAGGCAGAGCCCTTCAGTCCCGTTTTACGACTACAGGAGAATTTGTGGAGAAGCAGAATCCATCATGGATCCTATGAAAAATTATTAAATTTTAAGAGCAACCAATTAATAGGGTATCGTACATCTTTTATTTATTTTAAATACATTTCATTACAACTTAATAATTACACTTGAACAGTTTTTTAAGTTTTGAATACAACCATTTCTTCGGGTTATATACACCCGGTTCCCATTTTATATTTATTCTTTTTATTAGAATTTAATAATTAAAACTTGAACAGTTTTTTTTTTTTATGTTTCACTCAAAATCCACTTTTCAATGTTTTTGGTAATCTGCCATTTTTAAGTGAACCATTGAGCCTAAACAATCTCATACGGGCTGCTGAAATGAAATCTAATTAAATTTTCTTTAAATTCATCCTGCATAACTGTTCTTGAAAGAACGAATATTTTTGATGATATTTCACAAAATAAGAGAAAATTTTAAATTTTTTTTTACTTTCTGGAAAAAATGGTCAATTTTGGAAGAGCTGTAATATAGAAAGCAATGGCCGTAAAGAGCTCATTATGGTCTCAAATTGTAGAAAATTTTAATTAAGGAAGAACATGGTCGGAGAGTACGGTCAATGACAAGCACACTAAGAAGTTATACTTAATAATGTGTTTGTCATTGATCCCCACCCCCCTCCCGACCAACTTCTTCCTTTAGTAAAGAATGAGATAAGCGTTTCAGTTAGAAGCATAGTTTTGGAGTTATTTAGTAATAACTGAAAAAAAGTGCAAACATTTCACTGTTTTTTGGATATTATGTTGGTAAAACAGGTTTTTCGAAGCTGCAAATTTGGTTTCTTACTATTGATTTAGGAACATATTAAGAACTACTTGACCTTTTACTTATACGAACCCTTTTTCATATATTATTTGACTGGACTATTGGGAGCAGTAAATAACTCTTATTACACTTAGATTTTCTTACCTAAAAATTTATAAACAATAGAATAATTGTTTTACATACAATAAAATTATTTTAAGTTATTATATTAAGTTAATTTAAAATATTATTGTTCTCACCAGAACAGGTCTCCGTTATTCCCTCTTCGTTGATATCTAACATGGGAGCTGCAACAAAATCTAATAATTATTTCATTTAAAACATAAACTAACTTTTGTTAATATCATCATTCTCTATTTCAATATTCAATACAATTTCATAAACAGTACATGGCAATGGGCAAAAGATCTTAAAGCCTCGCTTAACATAGGACACCAAAAGTATCTGAAAGTAGGCGAAAGAAAACGATCTCCAGATAAACATAAAAACAGTATTTATTTCAATATTTAAAATAAACTTTAATTTTTTAATTAATTTGAAAATTATTTTAATTAATATTTAAATTTAAGTAGGCATTAGGAAGGCATCAGAGTTTTGAAAACTGGTGATGTTTTATGCATCATGATTTTTATCCTTAATGAATAATTTATGGGACTAAGAATGACCAAAATGTAATATTAACAATCATGTAATATCAATTTTTTATCATAATCATTTTATTTATAATTTTTGTTGTTGCAATATTAACTTGGTCTTTACTGTAAACTGATACATTTTTTTTTAATTCAAACTAGGTTTTGTTGAACAAAGTTTAAATCAAGAATTAAATTAATCAAAGAGTGGAATCACACTTCTATACATTCATATTTAGCGAGTTCTATAAACGAAGTTAATAATGTAAAATTGGAGACCAAAAATAATATTTTTAATAAATTCTTTTATCACAGTTACAAAGGTTAAGAATCAGCATGGATCAGATGTTAGACCAGGCCATTATCCCTGCCAATCGTTTAAATACAATAGTCATATTATTTTTATATACTATTTTTGTTTTGAACTTTTTACATTAAATAAAGGTTTTTGTTATTTCTTCTTAGTTTAAAAGTTTAATAACAGGTAGCCATCTATTTCAACCTGTTGTCTGCAATTATTTTTTATATATAATTTTAAATACGTAAGATTCGATTACTAATGCCTCGTAAACAAAAATAAATAAAAAAAACAATTGTAGCAGCAATAAACCTATAATACTACATTAATTTGATTAACAATACATTAGTTTATTACAAATTTATATAAACTATCAAACATTAAAATTGTGTGAGAACCATTCACTTGGAATTATTTTTCTGAAAACAATGTTATGTCAACATATATTTCTTATTTTGGAAAAAGAGGGTGTATGAAAGAACCAATATGCAGAAAAAAATTACTACAATTCTATAGAAAAAGTTAAGTGCTAAAAAATAAAATAAAAATATATTTATTTGTGTAGATCATTGAAACAGATTGTTGATTCATTAGGACACTGCTTCTGAACGGAAACAACGTCTTATATAAAAATAAAGGCAGGCTGTTGTTGTTTTACCAATTTATTTATTTTGATGCAAATTTTCGGCCTACAAGCCATCCTCAGGCATCTTTGTGGAAGGCATATATTTATATATATGTATATATATATATATATATATATATATATATATATATATATATATATATATAAATATATATATGCCTATCTATTTAATATATTTAACTCTGTGATAAGTTATAAATTAAACTAAAAAAGGGCCTTTTACAAAGATACCTGAGGATGGCTTGAAGGCCAATAATTTGCATCAAAATAAATAAATTGGTGAAATAGCAACAGCCTGCCTTTATTTTTATAAATAAAAGCATTGACCTAAATCAACAAGCGTAAACGTCTAATAGTTCATGCCTGATATGCTCTTTAAGACTATGAGTGATCGCTCACATTTGCTCCTGGGCCAATGGACCCACCGGTGGGTCCCTCATGTTATTTGCAGAAAAAAAGCTTCATTACATAATTTTTTTAATGCATAAGATTACTATCCTTATTTTATAAGTATTAGTTTTCTTTAAAAAAAAAAAGGCGATCCAGCTCCAGCGATTGATTTTATCAGACCTAGCTGGCTTTAGAGAAAGACACGAGTTAGAAACTCCGTACTGAACGTGTTGAACAGATAACACTCACTAGAGGACTCAGTCTCAACAGTTATTTATTCTTTAATTGAAACAGCAGAGCTAACAAAAAAAAGCAGACAGCAGAAGAAACATTTATAATTCTAATGGTTTCAATAGAACAACATTGTCATATTGAAAACATAAATATTTCAATTGTTCGATGATTTACAAATAAACAAATTAAAATTTTAGCGAAATCCCAATTCTTAAAAATATTAATATGGGAACCTCAAAGATTTTTAATGTAAACTATATATATATATATATATATATATATATATATATATATATATATATATATATATATATATATAGGCTAACGAAGTTTAAATTGAGAATATAAACCAATAAAATTAATCAAAAGAATGCAATCACACGTTTCATATTCACAATTTTAAAAAGATAAAACTCACAAGAGAGAAAAGTCTCATCAGTTATTTCTTCTTTAATTGAAAGACTAGAGTTGATTATACCTGAAACAGCAAGAAATAGACAATAAATTAATTATTCAATGATAAAGCAATATAAGAAAACATTGTCAAATTGAAAACGTTCAATTAAATAGTTTAACTGTTCAAAGGTCTGCAAATAATAAAAACAAATCAAATCCGCATAGGACATAACATTGAAATGTATTAAGTTTATAACTTTCAAGTGGCATTTACACATCTCCAAAATTAAATTGAATAGAAATTCTACAGTACTTACGTAAATAGGTAAATAAAACATTTTATTTTTTTAAAAATGTATTCCTCAAAACAAAATTAAAGTATTAGGAATCAAATGTTAAATTATAACTTCTGATAAATGCCAAGGACCGTAATTGTATAAACGTAATGCAGTAGGATAGATAAATAAATGTCTTACTTACCAATTTGATCCATTGCTACCCAATAAATATTTCACTAAATTAAGAAATTCTGAACATAAACTATGATCTGATTCCTATCAGAAGCAGATGGTTATAATCAAACAGCAATAATCGGATTGATCGATTATTAAAATAAATAGAACTTAGGGCCTGCAGCGAGGAAGACTAGAGTGATCATTTGTACTTGCAGATAACTTAAATTGGAAGGACCATTTAGGATTAAATCACTTGGTATCAGATTGACTTTCCGTCGAATTCGAGAAATATTCCGTTAGCTTTTTTCAAGCCTCCATGTTGAAAAAATCATCGAAAACAAAAAAAGTGATGTTATTTTTCAGTTCCGGGGGTGCTTACAATTTTGAAAGCCACAAAATTACGTTTGGTTTTGAAGCCCTGTACCCTGTCTTCAGATTACACGATATCGACGTTCTTGAACAACCCGTTCTTAAAAAAAGGATGTTTCTTCTTTCTATACATATAAAATACAATTGCATTATCTTAGAAGATCTGTTTAAATAAAGGCGATTACCAAATAAAAATAAAATTGATGTTTTTTGCGGATAAAGTTGGTTCTAATTAACGTAGAAATACCACGATTAATACAAATCGCGCAGTTTAAGGAATTTCTGAGGGTTTAAATTTAAAGAACTTCTGTTTAAGGGTTCCTGATTTATGAGCGATTATTTAACTATTAAAAACAATTTGAATGGAAAAATTTTTAGACCAATTTTTAGGTTCACTTGAAAATTTGAATATAGGTTTTTTCAAAGTGCTAAAACCAAATCAGACGCCAGTTTTGAATACTATAAAATCTGTTAATATACTTTATTTCGTAGATGAATATCATTTTCTTTAAAAAAAAATGGCCCTTCTAGCTGCCCCTCTGTATCCTATTCACCTCCTAAGATTGGGGACTTTTAGTATCTATTCCACCTAACTAGGCTAAACAAAGTCCAAAAGTTAAAAATTGCGATCCTTTCATTTCTCTTTGCAATCCCCCGTTGTTCATTCATTTACTGAACTAAATAGGCTATTCGTTTCGGTTAGTCACGTACTATCAATATAAGTAGGAGAGAGCAGAGATGGTCAGCATAAGGTATAGGTTGGCTAACTGCTTTTAATTCTCACCACCAGGAGCTCTGGAATACCACCTTCTTACCATGCGACGTCCTACTCTATAGGACTATATAGAGATATTGGATTAGATATCGTATTCCATCGAAGAGTGGTTTACGAAATTTTGTTTTTCAGCTTGATCAGTAAATTTGTTTTTTAGTTTTATTTTGTTCTTCAGAATTCACATGTCAAGCAATTCTTCCCTTCATTTCCATTCTTAAATTCTTATTAAGGCTTAAATAAAAATGATGGAAAAACTGGGAGGTTTCAAAGCTCCGACGGTGGGGTATAGATCGGGACGGGAAGAGTCGCGTTTTAAAATTTTTGTTGCGGCATCAAGATCTAAATGTTCCTGCGGAACATATTAGTCCGGCGTTTTGCAATCCTAAACCTTCCATACGATATGGGGCCGCATGGGGGTCCTATGCCGGCTTTCAAAAATTCCACACATATTGAAGCAAATAACAATTAACTCATAACTTCAAGGCCTGCTCTCAAGTTATCAATCTCTAAGGGTTGGGAATAGGCTATCCGCACAACAAATAGCCCAACCTTTTTTCTTCACCCAAGATTATGGCAGAAACATGGAGGAAGGAAGATACTAGTACGAATATAGGAATAGGAAGATACTCGTATCTTCTTATTCCTATCTTCCATCCTCCTAGCTCTCTCCAAACTATTAAAACCTCCCTAGAAGATTGGACTGCTAATTTCGAGGAGGATAGAAGGGTAACTCTTGGAACTTCCTTTGATTAATTTTAACTGTTTGTGACAGATGTCCCAAGACGTAATCAGATTTTTTTTAAGATTGTGAGATAATTGTTGTGTAGCAATGAATAGAATTGGTTAATAGGACGTTAATTTATCAATTCCGCTCTATTAATTTTTTACAATCACCGCCCTTGACATTTATTAAGAGTTATAATTTAACATTTGAATCTTAACACTTTTGCTTTGTTTTTGATTGATTTTTTTAAAAGATATTTACATAGATTGTAGACAGTCAATTCAAATTAATTTTGGAGACCTGTGAATGCAACCTTGAAGGTTACATCATTGTATTTCACTGTAATGTTCAATTTGAATTTAACTTATTTCTTTATTTGTAAACCATTAAAGTATCTATTTATATTTTCAATATGATGTTTGCTTCTGTTGTTTTGTCATTAAATCATGAATTTATTGTCTGTAATTTGCTGTTTTTGATATAAGTAACTCTGGTATTTCGATTAGAGAAGAAATAACTGATGAGCCTGAGGGTTCTTTTGAGTTTTACCTTTTTAAAGTTATTAATTATGACTAATTGTTTGGATTTTAAATAAACATCGTCCATACCATTACGAATGGGTTAGGAGCATAAATATTTTTGGGTGTACTATTAACTCTCTTTTTTTATTTGTATTTATTTTTTTAGATAAGATTACGCTAGCAACACTAGCTCTAAACAAAGTGATTGATAGAGATTCAGTGCATAACCAAACTTTTAATTAGTGCCTCCATTTCTTTAAGGCTTCGACGATAGCACAGGCTTCTTTTTCTGTGGATGAGTGATGTTTTTGAGATTTTGGTAAGGAAAGGGAAAAGAACGTAATCGAGCGGCCATTTAGTGAGAGCTGTGGTAAAATCTAAAGCATCTATTTCTACCATCAGAGTTTCAGAATGATCAATAGAAGAAAGAACAATATTCTGGATATCCCCTTTTATTTCTTCAAAAACATTAACGGCTTCTGTATTAAAAGGAAATTCGCTTCGCATAAGTCTGGATTTAACAGCAAATTTGGGAATAAACTGAGCAAGGTGTGCAAATAGTCCAAGTGTCCTGCGCAGAGAAGAGGAATTTATTGGGATAGGCAGATTTCTTAATGGTTCAAGGCGATTAGGGTTGTCAGACAGGATATTGAAAAATATCTGATACAAAGAGTTGGTACAGTCGAAATGAACCGAATACAGATACTCAATGGATACAACTTCTGAGTCGGATCAGTTGATACCAGCAGTATCAGTATCTGTTACAGAACAGAGTACCCGACCTTGGGTCATTTCAGATACAGGCTCCTATTGATATAGATATTGAATCCTTTAATATTTATAGGATACACCCATTCTAACCGTTAGGGCGTATTCATTGCAACGTATTCCACTTAATGTTCAAAATTATAATAAAGAATTTTTTTTTTTTAACAGATAACTATTATAGGATAAAGGAGGGTAATAAATAATAAACTTGAATTCATTTTTACAAAAAAAAAAACGTATTAGCATAGTAAAAATAAAATATTGAAAAACTTTTCTAACATAGTAATTTTAATAAAATGAATAGATATGCCAAATATGTACATCTCTATGTGAAAAAACTTTTCACATCTACTTTTTCAAACAAAATGAGGACTGAAATTTTTTTACCAGAGAATTTATCATGTATTAAATGTGTATAACTATATATATATATATATATATATATATATATATATATATATATATATATATATATATTTATTTCTATTAACTCCTGTAGCTCCCAGTGGAGCAAAGGCCCTCAACGAACAACTTCCATCCATCTCTATTCTCAGCCAGCGCCTTCACCTCGCTCCTTTCTGTATGTTCCGCCTCATTTTGTACGGATGTCCTCTAGGTAATACGAGGTCGTCCTTTTCGGCATACTCCTTAGTGGTTCCAATCAAGTGCCGACCTTTCCACTGCTTCAGGCTATTTTTGGAGTTTATGGCTAATCCAGTTCCACTTCCTTCTTATGTCTTGTTCAATCGGTCTTTGTATCAAAGCTCTTGATTTGAGACTTTTTCGGGTCATCTGATGTTTAGGATACGGAGGAGACAGCGATTGGTAAATACCTGCAGCTTTCTGGTGACACTCTTTGTGACCTTCCAAGTTTCGGAGGCATACAGAAATACAGACTTAACATTGGTTGTGTAGATCCTCATTAGTAAGCACGACACACTCCGGTTTCTCCAAAGGGTGTTAGAGCTGGATGAACGCTGTATTGGTTTTCTGATTGCGTTCCCTGATTTTTTTTTATACAAATATTTTTTTTATTTAGTACAAAATTGGTTCCTGTATTATATTCTTAAATATAATGTAAAAACTATATTGTTACAGTTATAACAGGTACAATGTCTATCCTAATAAAACTAAGGAGGAACATATAAATTATTTAAAAATACATCTATATTTTATTAGCGTGATAAAAAATACTAAATCAAAGTTTTCAAAATTAAAAATTTGAAACATTTCTCTAGTTCTTTTGCTCTAGTAGATACATAAATTATTTTTTTACAGCCCCCAAAGTAACTATTAACAATTAAAACTTTTTTAAAGGCCATCCTTGTATCATCATGTATGCTGTGGGGGAGGGGGAAGGGGAGGAGGAATGCTCCTCTCTTAACACTACCAACAGCTCTTCAAAGACCAATTCCAACAGAACAGGGTCGACGATAGAGCATTACTTGCAACCCCTCTCCACAGTGTGTTCTATTTCGTTAAGCTACAGTTAAATTTCAATGTCTAGTCATGCAGGAAGTACGGCAGCTGCCGCAGCACACTCGACTGCCAAACTTTGTTAAATATGAAGTATAAGTTGAACGGAAGAAACAGGACAAACTTCTCCTTCCTCTCCTCAAAATGGCGCATTCTCTCAGCAGTGCTTCTGAGGTTCCTCTACCTTAACCCATTCCACACTGATTGCACAATGGTACAATCATCGAGTCCCTTCTCATTGACTGAGCACATACCATTGCACTCACCCTACCTCTTCTATGCAATACACCTGATCTCTCCAGTCATTCAGAAAAGCTTTTCTTGCCACTTCAGTGCCTTCGAAAACTAGGATCAGGTTACTGTTTTGTGATACATTTCACCGTTTTGAAGTTATACGCCTTCAAAATTTAGTCAAGGAGATCCACATTTTTAGTGAAAAAACAACGAGGGAATTTTTTTAAAATTTTAACTTACATTTAACAATGTAAAAAGGCATAAACAGTGACAGCTGAAGTTTTTCGTTTATTGTACAGTATGCTCGGCGGTAAGTTCAATCGTTGATAACTTGCTCTTGGAGGGAGTTTTTGTTGACCGTATATGTATATTTAAAGGGAGAAGTTGGTCGAGGGGGGGGGGGGGGGGGAGGTGCGGTCAAAGAATTATACTATTATAAGTAAACTTGTATATTTTGTGCCGACGTTTCGGCCTAAGTTTTAGGCCATCTTCAGGGCTAAAAGGAAAGCAAAATAACAATAATGAAAAAAGACAGAGGCAGTACCAGTCAGTAACAGTGAAAAATGATAAAAACAGAAATTACAAGTAAGATAAAAAAGTATGAACTATAAAAAGAAAAAGATACCACTAAATTACATAATACAAGAAACAAATGAAAAAGTAAAATAAAATAAAATAAATCAAATAACAATGTAAAAATTAATTGAAATTAAAATAATGCTTTATTTACACAGGGAATAGTAAAATGTATGAAATCTATTAATTAAAAAGACAAATAGTATGAAGGTTTGTTAATGTGTAAAGCATACAGAAATAGTTGTGATGTGACAAGTTATGCAAAAGGTGACAATGATGTTAAAGAAGTTGATATTGTTGTAATTAAATTCTATTTTATTTTAATTTTAATTAAATAATAATTTAATAGTTGTAATTAAATTTTTAATTTAATTAAATTGTTGTAATTCATTAATGTGCAAGGTTTAAAACATTCTTTATTATCAAACTATTTTTAGCAAGAGACAAACTAATTTCTTACAACAAATTGACAAAACTGTAATTAAAATCAAAATTTAATGAAGTGTTTTAAAAACTAAAACATCGTAATTTATACACAATTGATATCCTATTACAAATTTTTTCAATAAGATTATTAAATAATTTGCAGTTCATTATATGCCTTTTTAAATTACTTGAATCAACTGTTCTAAAGTCACAATAGAGACATTTATGAGGCTTCTCACTCGTATGATGGGCCATCATATGCCTTTTAAAATTACTTGCAACTACTGCTCTATAGCCACAATAGTGACATTTAAAAGGTTTCTCACCTGTATGATGGGCCATTATATGGGTTTTTAAATGAGTTAGTTCTGCTGTTTTAAAGACACAATGAGGACACTCTTGAGGCTTCTCACCTGTAATATGGGCCATTATATGCTTTCTTAAACGACTTGGTTCTACTGTTTTGAAGATACAATGAGGACACTTATGAGGCTTCTCACCTGTATGACGGGCCATTAAATGCCTTTTTAAATTACATGCATCTAGTGTTCTAAAGTCACAATGGAGACATTGATGAGGCTTCTCACCCGTATGACAGATCATTATATGCCTTTTTAAAAGACTTGGCTTCATTGCTTTATGGTCACAATGAGGGCACGTATGAGGCCTCTCACCTATATGATGCTGCTTTAGATGTCTTTTCATAATATCTTTTTCTCCAACTCTATAATCGCAATGAGAACATTTATGACGGTTTTCAGCTCTCTATGAGGCATTACACATTCCTTCAAATCGATGTCAATCGTATATTCTAAACTGTCCTGTTTGATTTCAATTGCCTGGTACAGAGTATCTTTGGTACCTAAAAACAATAAATATTCCTATAATAATAATGATTGTAAAGTAAAAATAATAATTATTAATTATTCCCCGCCAGGGGCAGTTGTCGTTTCAGTTGCTAGTGTTTTACGCTACTCCAGACTTCTGAGTATAGCATATCAACCACTCATATATAGAACAGCACATACACTGACACAAAGGACATTACCTATATACACACTGGGGATAACTTCTCTAGGAAGACTTGGCAGCAAGTATAGAATGGACTCCACCCATCAATATGGAGATGCAAAGCAAAGAAACGTCTTTGGATGAATCCTGACTAGGGGCTGCACTGGCAGGATTGAAACATCAGCCTTCAACATCAGCAGGTAGTGTGAATGATGCCTTCTTGGCCTATAGAACTGTAAGACCAGTTGCCCAACAAAATATTCCTGACTCCAGTTTATGCTTGATTATTCTTAATATTCCCGCACAATGAAGAGAAACACAGCTTGATAATAATGCCCTTGCAAGCCAGGTTCCTTTGAAGTAGAAAACTCAAAGAAAACAGATAAAGCAACTGTTCAGCAGATTCTCATGACAAAACATTTAAAATATCATGGTATTAGTAGAGCTACGTTCCATCATTTCTAAGTTGCTATATTCTAAACTGATACTTCATCAGTGAACAATAGCAGTGAACAGTATTCTTGAACCATATATTAGGTCTAATGATGATCTAGATGAAATTCACCATTGAATAACTGTAGCGGCAAGGGCAGTAGTAAATATTTCCTAGCATCCTTCCTCTACCAAGTCATCCAATCCAAATGGTAAGTCCATCATACATCTTCTTCAATTCAAGTCTTCTGTCCATTCCCACCATAACCGTTCTCGGCCATCAGATTAATAGAAAACAGCCTACTCATCCTTCTACAGATCTTTCCTTATCCAATCCTCATCCTTATGGAATTCCATTCCTCCTTCCATCCGTCGCTCCAATACTCTTTCCTCCTTTAAATCCTGCCTATTCATCCACTTTCTATCCATTCAGTTCCAAAAGAATTATAGATAGGTATTCCTTAATATCAATTAAAATTTGTACCTAATTACAAAATTCTGTATTAACAGATTTCCAAAGCATTTCGCACCTGTTGTGAAATACTTTAACATCTCAAAAAATCGAGATTTTGAGTTAGTAACGGCACTCGATTCAGAAAGGTGTAGAAATTGTGTGGGGAAGACCATGCTAAGTATAATTCATTGGTTAATCAAACGATAGCAGTAGTTACAGTGTTGGATGGGAGGGGTTACGCCAGTTGCATCCGTGGAAGACTGTTTTTGTTAGAGATACATTTAAATGATTTATATTTAGTTTAAAATTTAAAAAAGAAAATTAACATATGTTTTTTAATTAAAAAGATTACACTGACTTATTGTAAAGATCGTTAAAATTAAAATGTTTTCAAGACAATTTAAAAGATTGTAAGCCTTTATTTTGCCTCTATTCAAATATTTGAACTGGTTATGGGCCCAGGCAAGCTGCTTTCCTAACACTCAGAATAAATAATTAAAATAATTCCGATTGAGATGGAAGGACTCCAAATTAAAATAGCTCACCTCGAAGTCGAATTGGTCTTCATGGAAACCAAGAGTATTCTCCTCCTGAGTATAGAGGGAGGTATGGAGGTTGTCGAAGGAACCTTATTGAAGCCAACAGTCTTGGAAGACTCTGCGGCTCCAGATAAGGTAGCTATATATAATAATAATTTGGAAACCTTTAATAAAGCTGACAGTAATGCATTACTTTAACTGGTTACCCATATGTCTGAGAAGATTTTGGAAAAAGTAATACGTTACACAATATCTCGTGAAGTATGGTTAGAACTTCATAGACTATTTGATAGACCAGATAAAGATAAACTCTATGAATGTTGCATGGAGTTCTTTAATCATAATAAATCAGATAGGGACGATATTGAGACTCACATATCAAAGTTAAAGAATATGTGGTCTTCCATTTGTAAGGAGCTAAAACGGACTAACACCTGCACCTGTCATCCACCTGAGCTATTATTAGTTTGCAAAATATTAGGTACTTTGCCTCTTGAATATTTTGCATTTAGATCCAGTTGGCTGTTAATGAACAAGACAGAGAGAAATATTGAAAATTTAACAATCCAGTTTTGTGCCTTCGAAAAAACTCTTTTCAGCTTAAATGGTGGAAATGTGCATGAAGCATTCCTTTCGTTATCTAAGCTAGATGTAAAGAAAGAGACTTGGAAGGAGTCCACAGTAAGTAAGGGTCAGGGGCATAAGCTGATTTCCTGTCACTATTGTGGCGAGGCTGGACACATTGTACGGAGGTGTCCTAAGTGGTTGACTGATGGGAAGCCTCCTAAAGGCAATAGTAATAGTTCTGGTAACACAGCTGTTGGTGTTAACATGTCCGTCATGCCAGCATTTACTAGCAATGACCAGGTAACAGATAAAGACAGTTGGTAAATAGATAACGGTGCAACCAACCACGTGACATTCGGGGAGGATATTTTTGAAACCTTGCCGGTTCAAGAGAAATGGGAAAAATTATATTAAATGATGTCATCAAAATAAACGATACGTTAGGGAAAAGATTTTAGACACGTTGGAGATTAAGGTTGAATTAGAGAGTGAGCTCTGTGAGGGATGTATATTTGGAAAAGCCCATCGACTGAAATTCGGTACACGTCCTAGGGCTCAAGTCCCTGGAGAACTTATACATTCAGAAGTCTGTGGACCTTTCGATAATTCTATTTCAGGAAATAGATATTTTGTGGTATTCAAAGACGATTTCAGTAGGTATCACCAAGTCTATTTCATGAAGCAAAAATCGCAAGTTCCAGAAAAACTAAAACAGTTCACCCATGAGGCACAAGTTACAGGTCATGTTTTGAAGGAACTGTTGAGTGACAACGGTGGAGAGTTTGATAGTAAGGAAGTACGAGACATCCTTAAAGATTACGGCATTAAACAGAGACTTACAATGCCATATACTCCCGAGCAAAATGGTTGCTCTGAAAGGGAGAACAGAACACTCGTTGAAACTGCACGTTCTATCATGCATGCTCATGGGAATATTCCAAAAGCTTTGTGGGCTGAAATAGTGAATAAGTCCGCATACATACTTACATACATACATACATACTTAACAGAACAGGACCATCTAGCATACCAAAGAAATCACCCAATGAGTTGTGGATGAACAAGAAACCACGTCTAGAACATCTTTTCAAGAAAGAAAAAGAGATGGATAAAAATTATCAGGACCCGACTTCAATTGTTTCTATTAATGACCTGCAAGCAGTTCTCCCCACACTAAAGAGCGAGGTGTCAGTCTTCTATTACAAATTGAAATTATCAACCAATAATTTATCACTCTTCGATTTGAAAAGTAACGAACTAGTTTGTAATCTATGGCACGAAGGAGAAGATTAGCGAGGAGCAATAGAAATAACAACCTCTGTTTTTCCTGTACATTGAGAAAAAAGCTATGGCTACATCTCAAGTTTTATTTTTTATACTGAAAACTATGTCGGTCAGCAGAAAAATAAGTATATGATTATGATGTACATGTATGCTCAATGTGTTTTTAGAAACATAAAGATAATTCAGCACAAATTTTTTATACATACTTACATAATTTTTGGGCATACTCAAAACGAAGGGGATATCGTGTATTCAGTAATTAAAAAGGACTTCTACGTTCCATCTCAATACTATCAAATTATAAGAACGACCAAGAAGAAATTTCCTTTTTATGAAGTTAATGAAGTAAGTCATCGTCAATTTATTGATTTTAAAGCTTTGTCAAGTGAGCTAGAGGATAATTTTATAATCAAAACAACAAAGGAGATCATAACGTTTGCTAAAATTAAAATTTTGAAATTCAGTTGGGAAAATCCATTTAATTTTCAATACAAGACATCCAATGAAACCGATGATTTTAACGTCATAGACAATTTTCACACCAAATTTAAGCAGAATAATAGAGGAACAACGACCATCACAGTGGAGGAAAGAATTCAAAAAATCAAAGATTGGTCAGTGAAAAAAGCATACAACATGACCATCTTAATTGCTGCAAACAAGAAACGGGACCTCGTGTACTTGGTAAGCAATAATTATATCAAACCAGCCTATTTTGACTTTTATAATTCCCTTAACTAAAATGTTGAACGCTGAAGTTGTATTTTTTTTTTTTTATATATCTAATTTTTTTATTTTTATATCTAACTTTGTTTTTCTATTATTATTATTATACCTATTCATTGTGAAATAGTGATAACTTATTGTAATTGATGATTATTGTTGTATCAGCATTTTAATAAAAAAAAAGTCACTATGGCCACTACTTACTACCTTTTTTGACATTTTGTTGAAATATATAGTTCTTACGAAAAGTAGTTTGTTTGCATACCTACTGTACACCTATTATCTTGTTCTTTTGCAGAGGTGGTTTAAAATAACAACTTAGAAAAAATAGTAAAACTGTTCTTGCAACACAGGAACAAAATTGTCCATTTAAAACTGTAACAACCATGAAATTTTGAACAAAATGTTTTTTTAATGTCTAATAACTGAACAAATAGCGCTATTTTGAAAAAGGAACCGAAATAACTATAGTTAAGGAAGATATATACACAGCCAATCTTTCCATAGACCATACAGTAACTACTAGAGATCCAAACGAAAAAAGTAAAAACTTTAAACTCTTTTTCCCAAAATACAACTTTTTTGAGTTGTTACAGGTGCGGTTTGTACTCTTAAAACTTCATTCTCTCTTAGCGACATTTATTTTCAATAATTTATTAATGTTTGAAGTTTACTTTTGTTTAAAGACTTAAAAGTTAAATTATTATGATTTTGTATAATTTCATCTGTTTTTTTTTTAATTCTTTTATTTATTTATTTGTCTTTTTATTATTTGTTGGTCCTCTTGTTCTTTTTTATTTCACTCTAAGGCTCTAAAGTCCAACAACATTGTTTGTAATGTTATTCTAAAGGGACATGTTCCAGAATAAATACAGAATTTATTATTATTAAAATTATTATGATTTTGTATAATTTCATCTGTTTTTTTTTTAATTCTTTTATTTATTTATTTGTCTTTTTATTATTTGTTGGTCCTCTTGTTCTTTTTTATTTCACTCTAAGGCTCTAAAGTCCAACAACATTGTTTGTAATGTTATTCTAAAGGGACATGTTCCAGAATAAATACAGAATTTATTATTATTAAAACCATTAAGACTAATCAGATGCTGAATCTAGAAAATAAAATAAGACTTCAGACAGAACAAACGTTGATTCACTATAGAAGAGAAAGTTGAGAGTTCCAAACAACTACCTAAATAATCCAGAAATAGCATTATTTAAGTACAGGACGATGATTGATGAACTCATGGTCAAACATAAAGCCATCATCAATAGATCTGAACACAATAAATGACTACTACAAGCGTAGCTTCATTACACATATGCAGAGATTCCAGCTTTCGAGTAATAACTCTCCATTGGTTTTGTTTGTTCCCTCACCAATCTTATACCCCCACATAAATATCTTTTATTTCAGTTATGGGGCATTCAGTTGTTAATATTCCCTTATGAAGCAAGCAGAGAGCTTTTCTTATTTTATTTTATTAAATAAAATCAGTTGTTTTAAGTGGGCAAAATGTTATAATATACTGCTATAATATATTCCTAATTCCATGTTTTTTCTATAAATTTTAATTTATTGTAAATATTTCAAGTCAAATCTCCCACCTGCTTATGAGTATGTAACAACACTTTTAGTTTTCTCTCTATAATCCAGCTGCCCTTAATTGCTTGAATACTGGTATTGGTCACATGCTTTTTTTTATGGGAAGAGTGATAACAAATTTAATTAATAACAAATAATCTCCACAGGCACATTGATATTGATTACACAAGCTGCAGATTCTATACAATGTTTCTCAATAATTGTTCTTTATAGTACTATTCTAGTTCTTTATAGAATTGTTCTCATTAATTGCTCAATTATAGTACGAAATAGTTACATTTTGTTATTCCATAGATTCCTATTATTTAAACTTTGAAAGCTCAATTATAAGCTACATCTTTATCATTTTCCAAGTTACACTGCAGTTTAACGAAGGATTGTATAGAGAGCTTTACGGTTTTTTTACAACCAAACAATCAAGATAGGCAACCTCAGGTAATTTACAGTTCACTAATGTCTTCACTTACATGTTATATACTGATGTATTGTAATTTTAACAAATTAACTTACACGGTCCAAACGATCATGTAGTTCAAAATCGATTGTGCAGTTCGCTCAAAAAATCGTTAGATACCCTCAAACGGACAGATTAAACATATTTAATACATTTCTTGAGTATTTTGAGCTCAAAATGTTTCAAACCACTCAAGGAATCACAACGGGTAATTTGACCCATACCCATCAAACTTGCAACTCTGTTGAGCCATTTTCTCAAAAAATTGCTAAGTATCCAAACAGACAGATTAAACACATTTTATTCTTTTCTTCAGTATTTTGAACTCAAAATATTTTGCCTGTGTAATGGCATAATATAAAAACTAATAAATAAGGAATACATCAAAGTATAGATATATAAAAATAAAGATTTTTAGGTGATATGCCAACACATATGCTCAATTTAAAATAAATTTTTCTCACCTTCATCTGGGACAATGAACTCTTCTTCCTGCTTCACGTGAATAGGTCCACCTACAAGCATGCAAATTCAAAATAATAAAAGATTAATTAATTAAGGACTAAATACTTACCTAGAGGTGGAGATAAATGAAGAAAATTAATACAGAGATCGATAAAAGACTAATGGCAGGTAACTGCGCCTATTACGCCAATATTAAACTTATCTGTTCTTCCTTATTGTCACAAAAAACAAAAATAAATTTGTACAAAACGTTAGTGAGGCCGGTTGTGACGTACACGAATACAAAAAAACATTGAGCTATTTAGCGAATGTGACATCGTTGACTTCATGAAAGCTAGGTAAATAGAATGGTTAGGCTATATAATGAGAATGCCAAAGTAGATCTTGTTCACCCCTATGCAAGGCACAAGAGGTAGAGGTCGCCCGAGATGACGATGGTTGAATGACGAAGAGAAAGATTAGCGTACGCTGGGAGTAATAAATTGGAAAAGGAAGGCATTGTGCAGAGAGCAATGGTCTGATGTCGTAAGGGAAGCCAAGGCCCACCCCGGGCTGTACTGCTGTCCAGTAAGTAAGTAAGTAATTAATTAAGGGATAATATAAGTTAAAAATATGAAACGGGAAACTAGAGAGATGTCCACTGGCGGCAGCTGTTATGGGCGGCCCTCACTTGATAAACAAATGGCTTTTAGTGTATTTACACCTTGAAAATGAACAAATGAATGGGAGTGAAGAAAAAAATTTGTATAAGTTCGGCATTTTGATAACAAAATGAGGAAGGCTGATGAGGTAGCATGCAATGAATTGAATATGAAAGTAATCTCTTTAGATAATTATAATAACAACACAGCAGTATAAAATAAATTGACAGGCTAGGTCCAAACTCCACAACAGGAATAAGCTTTTAAATGAAACAACAAATTGATTTAGGAAATATTAATCCTTATCTTCAGTTTTCTGAAGTCAAGAGATATGAAAAACCATGGCAATAGTAATAAATATATTGGCAAGCTATTTACTTAAAATTATGAATATTTAATTTTTTTTCAATTTGTTTTTTATTTTACTGGGTTTCATGACTTAGTGGAAATTATAGGGCATGTATCTGATACCCTCTGTCACAGAAACCAAGTACCAAATAGTGTATATATTCCCCAATCTAACCTTAAATAGGGCTATTATCTGATATAACAAAATAATGTAAATTTAAAATTTTCCTCACCGTAATAGATCTCCCGTATTCCCTCTTTTTTTATATCAGTCATGGGAACTGCAAAAAAATCCAGATTAATTCATTTGAAATATAGACTAACTTATACAATATCTTCATTCTCTATTTTTATAATTATTGAACATTACTAATAATAAAGATAATCGGTAAAAGTTAAAGGTACCAACACCTTTGCCAAACTATTACAACTCCCAATTCAATGGTAAATATGCAAAGGGGGATTGCAAATACTTAGCAAACTAACCTATCTGCATGCTACAGTTCTGGCTATTTGAACTTTTATCAGCTGTTACTTACGGTTTAAACTATTTTTATTTTAAAAAGAAATAATAAAAATAAAAATTAAAAATATATAAATAAACAAATGAGTGGATGCAACACTAGTGCTTATGTGGCACTTCACGCAAGAACTGGGTCAGACACAAAAATATACAAGCAAAACTATCCTGTTCACACATTTGATTTGCCAAGGTTTGGCAAAGGTGTGAACACACAAAAAGTAACACTTCAATAAGTAATACTTATATATTACTTATACAACAAACTTCTCCTTAAGATATACATCTACGGTCAACCAAAACTCACTCCTGTAATATACTTTTAAAAGAAAATGTTTTGCTGGAAAAACCATGCCAATATCATTTTTCAAACTTGAGATATAAAGTAAGGCAGTTTCAGCATGATTTATTTTTTTTAAACTCCTAGGGTGTGCATTTGATAATTTTTGTTTTGGAGGGAACTCAATTATCTTTCAAATGAGCATTTGTATAATCAGCGAAAACTGTATGCTTTTCGATTTATGAACAAATGAAGTATAGAAATAGTGCAATATCAATATTGGTGCATTTTATTATTGCAAAACCATCTAGGAACCAAGAAGATATTAGCTAAAATTTAGTAAATATTGGTTCAGTAGTTTTTGCGGTTAGACCTTACAAACAAAAACAGGCGGATCTTTTATATAATACTCGGTTGTTACAAAAGTCCTTGTGTATAAAATAGCTTTATTTTAAACATTATTGAATACTTCTTCAAAGTAAGATCCATTGCTTTCACCCATCTTTCTGCCAGTAATTAGAATTTAAAAAAAATATTTTAAAAGATCCATTAACAATTGATTTATATGTTTTTGTACCTTATATATTACGAGCAGGTTGTTACAAAAGTTCTTTTGCATTAGTATAGCTTTATTTCAGATTACATATGTTAAACATTATTGAATACTACTCTTCGAAGTAAAGTCCATTGTTTTCAACTACTTTCATCCATCTTTCTGCTAGTAATTGGATTTGATGCCGGTACCACTCCTTTAGTTTTGAGGCAAAGAACTCTTCACATCCAATTTTTACCTCCTCGTAATTATCAAAGATCCGACCTTTTATAAAATGAGCCATTAATCTAAATAAACCATAATCTGATGGTGCAATATCTGAGCTCTTCGCAGGATGAGGCAAAACGTTTACTCATTGCAGTTCTGATAATTGTTCCTTGGTCAAACAAGAACGATGTGCAGGGGCATTGTTATGTTGCAAAACAAAGCGGTGTACTTTGCACTCAAAACAGCATAAACTCAGTCAAGCTGTTCACAGTAGAGGTTTGATTCCACTGCCCGACCATTAAGAACAAGCTCAAAATGCAAAACATCCTTGAAGTTCCACCAAACACAAAGCATCACTTTTTTCCCAAATCGATCTTGGTGAACTTCCAGTTGTGCAGCTTCACCCACTGCTTATGTTTGCTAGAGTTTTTAAAAATATCCATTTTTTGTCACTTGTGATAATTTTTTTCCAGAACCTTTCATCTTTCTGATTTTGAAGCAAAATTTTGCATATATCAACTAGCTGCTAGGCTTGGGCCTCTGTCAATTCATGTTGGTCGGACCTTGGTCTTAAATTCCGTTCACCCAGATTTTTAAGATGACGAGCCACGAGCATTAGAAGCCCCTACAAGGGTCGATAAATCACAAGTAGTTGCATGTGGGTTCTGCTTCACACATTCAAGAACGTCATCATCAACAACCGATGGGCGACCTGATCTGGCTCAAATTCCCATTGTTGAAACTACAGAACCAAAGTGCGGCAGTATTTTAATGGATAACTGACTTTCCTTCTATGTCACAAATTTCTTTGGCGGCTGCCTTTGCGCTTAAACCTTTTTTCCAGTAATGTCTCAAAAGACAGCAAATCCCGATTTTTGCTTTTTGAAAATGTAAATGACCTCATAAAGCCAACTCAAGTTGGCTTTATGAGGTCAAGGAATTAAAGGATTAGTCAAAGTAAACATTGACATAAATAGTAGGAACAAAAACATTCTTATAGGATTAATTATGACAGTTGGAACTAAGGGTTGTGTTCATGCACAAGGACTTTTGTAACAACCTAGTAGAATGATAGAATGTATATCCGAAATTAAAATTTTCAAAAATGTAAATTATAAAACAAGACAAATAAAAATGTTCTAAAGTGTGACATATCACCATCTCTTTAGTGATAATAGATCTGGGAGCAGTAAATTACTCTTATACTTTGATTACCTTTCCTTAAAATTTATAAACAATAAAATAATTGTTTTACATGTACTAAAATTATTATTATTAATATTATCCTACTTTGTATAGAATGATTAAATTAAGTTAATTTAAATTTTTTCTCACCAAAATTGGTCTCCGTTAACTCCTCATCTTTGATATCAAGCATGGGAACTACAACAAAATCCAATGATGATTTCATTAAAAACATCAATTAACTTTTGACAATATCATATCATCATTCTCTATTTTTAATTTTATATTTTTTAATAAGAAGTTGGTCGGGGGGAGGGGAGGGGGGTGCAGTCAATGAAGAACACACTATAAGTGGAACTTATTTTTCTATTGTGTGCCAATGTTTCGGCCTACATTGGAGGGGCTTTCATCAGGACTAAATAGACAAAATAATAACAATCAATAAACTACGGAATTTTAGTAGCATAAAAGATGAATATATATATATATATATATATATATATATATATATATATATATATATATATATATAGATAGATAGATAGATGGATGTATAGCATATCGGCATAAAAAATCAAAATTAAAAGTAAGACAATACGAAAACAAAATGGAAATTATTGTTTTATGAAAATATGTGAAATATAATGAAATTATGTAAAATAAAATAATGAAGTATATGAAAATTATCATGCTATGTGAAAAACTAAATTAAAATAGAAAAAATAATAAGAAATAATTTGAGATTGATAAATTATTTGCCACTTCTATAATTTTGTTTTCTTGAAAACTAGTTTTGAATGTTATACATTCATCTTCAGTTCTAAAATCACACAAAAAATTCAAAAATAAGCAATTCAAAATATAATTTGGTATTATTATACATATTAAATTAGATGTAATATAAATATAAAATAATAATAATATAATATAAATAGTAATGTCATTGACTAAAAAGAGGAAAAAAACAGGGAGTTGGAAGGAGGATGCTGATGAGAAGTTAACAGAAAATAGAATATTGATAAAATGAAAGTGTCAGGCCTACCAGTTGATAACGCCAAGACAAGCTGTCAGGAACTGTGAGGCAGGTAGAAAGTGGAGGATGGGATCTTTCTTATACAGAGATGTTCAACAAACCGGAAGCAATGGAAAAATAATTAATCAGAGGAGAATTGATTAAAGAACACAATTTAATTTATTATATTATTTATATGAAGAATTGGTTGAATTTATTGATTTGAATATTGGTTTGGAGGTGAAATATTGTGGGTCACTGAATGGAATGAGTGTATGAATGGTGGGTTATGAATATAAATAATTAAAAATGGGATTCTGGTGAAAGGAAACTAGAACTGGTAAGAGGTGGAGAGGTAGAATAAAATCTTAATTAAATAAGGAGTAGTCAAAATATAAAAATAGAAAATATATAACAAAATGCATAAATACTAAAATGAATAAAAAAGTGAAAGAAAACCTATGTTAATTAGATACAAATAGCAATGGAGACGAAGGTGGATAGTGGGATATAGGAAATGATAATGCTTTAATAAATTGAAACTTTGGGAGTAGGTTAAAGATAAGTTTTATTAATCAATTTTTTGATAAACAGGAAGGGATTCTAATTGGATATAGATGCTTTCTGAGAGGAGACATTTGTCATAGTTAGGAACAGTGGCAAGGACGGAAGTATTATAAATGTATGGTTTAAGGATAATGCATATTCTAAAAGTTTACAGACAGTTATGGGAAAAAATGTAATATTTATGTTGGGTGAAACGTTGGCACACTATAGAATAAGTTACACTTATTAGTATGCACTTCTTCATTGACCGCAACCTCCCTCCCCTGACAATCTTCTTCTTAAAATTGCATCTACGGTCAACTATAACCACATCTTTATTTTAATAATCTGTAAAATTACATAAACAGTACACATATTATAGATAACCAGTCAAAGATAAAAAATTCTGAAATCTTAGAAACACTAGTACTACTTCACAAGTTCTCCAAAAAGGTGGTCAAAGGTGGGCCCAAGACCGCAAGACTCTCAGTACATTGGATGCCGAAAGTAGCCACATGTGTATGGAATATGGAAGTCACATTATCAGTGTCTACACCCAAACTTACATGAAAGTTGCCGCACAAGCACATTCTAGTGCCATTTGTGCTAACTAAATGCTTTGTAATCAACAATAAGATTCGTATTCATTAGAATTATTAAAACTAGCATTGCTTTCATTAGGTATCATTTAAAATTATTAGTAGTGTCGACTTTCTCTCAAGAGATAAACAAAATCCTAACGGATCTGTTTCAGTTGAGGTTGGGGTTTTATTATAATATCAAT
Source organism: Rhaphigaster nebulosa (assembly GCA_948150685.1). NCBI lineage: Eukaryota > Metazoa > Arthropoda > Insecta > Hemiptera > Pentatomidae > Rhaphigaster > Rhaphigaster nebulosa. The sequence continues at coordinate 6,423,741 of OX411306.1, forward strand.
TATAATTGCTTTCATTAGACCACAGCTGTTGATATCAGCTAGCTCAAGAGATGTACAAACCCCCAAAAGATCCTTTTCAGTTGAGATTGAGCCCTTGCCGTAATTTAAATGATTACTTCTTTAGGTACATCTTCCCCAGACCACCAGAAGCCAGCATCACTAATAATCGTCTATATATATATATATAATACTTTAATAATAAATTCTGGCTCTCAGGAGCAATAGATTTTGACAAATAAGGTGTCAAAAGAAAAGAAATTTCACAGAAAAGTGACAAATCCTAATTTCAATTGTTAAATTCTTATTTCTTAAGGTAGGTTCTTATTTCTCACTTTCCCACGATTATCTCTTGGATGAGTGGACCAATGTTGATACCTTCCTTTTTGATTTATAGGATTTGGACCCGCTGTGGCTGTATACCAAAACACCTATGCATTATAGTGACTGCATAGGTGCAAACTATGCATTTTACTTGTACATTTCGTTGTTGCATTATAAACTAGTCTTTACTATAAATGGATATCAATTTTAAAGTGATTTAAAGTTTAAATCAAGAATTTAAACCAATAAAATTAATCAAAAGTATGGAATTACACTTCTAAATATTCATAATCTTAAATATATAATACTCACAACAGGACTGAGTCTCATCAATTATTTCTTCTTTAATTGAAATACCAGAGTTAACTAGATCTGAAAAAACATACAACAGACGATAAACTCACAATATTAAGATGAAACAACATTGTCAGATTGAAACATAAATAATTCAATTGTTCAAAGGTTTACAAATAAAAATTTTAACCAAATCTTAATTCTCAGAAATTATTATATGATACATATACATATACAAATATATAATTATATATTAAAGATTTTTAATTTATACTATATCTAGGTAAACAAAGTTAAAAATGAGAATGTAGACCAATAAAATTAATCATAAGAATAGAATCACATTTATAAATTTTCACAATTTTAGAAAGACAACACTCACGAAAGGGCTCAGTCTCATCAGTTATTTCTTCTTTAACTGAAATATCAGAGTTAACTATATCTGAAACAGCAAACAACAATTATAAATTAACGATTCAATGATAAAACAACACAAGAAAAAATTATCAAATTGAAAACATAGTAAGTAAATAATTCAACTATTCAAAGGTTTAAAAATAAAAATCCACAAAACACATTACAGTCAAATACAGTATGTTTATAGCCTTCAAGGGGTATTTACATATCTCCAAAATTAAATTGAAAAAACCTATTACCCTATGTAAATAGCTAAATAAAACATTTATTTATTTTTTTCTTTTTTTAAATTGATTTCATTAAAACAAAATAAAAGTATGTCAAATGTTCACTCTTGCTTAATATCAATGACGATAATTGTAAAAAGACAATCGAGCTGAATAGATAAATAGATGCCCTACTAACCAATTTGATCCATTGCTATCTAACAAATATCTCATGGAATTAATAAATTTATGACACAAACTCCGAGGTTTCAGATTTGACACAAATTTTAGAGAAGGTTTCAATCGAACAGCAGAGAATTGATCTATTGTAAAAATAAATCGAGTTCTATATTAGGGATTTTATCAAGTAAGACTAAGAAGGATGTGGGGAGCCTGCAGAAAATCGCTCCTCATTCAATCAAAATTTTATTAATATTGCTAAATCCGGACTTTCACCAAATCGATCTCAAAATTTATGGTATACTGTCAATTTTTTTAATACATATAAAACTTACCTAAAAAAGCTTAACTTCTTTATATGATTATCCTCACCAGTCTTATTATTACAACCGGCAGCAACCCAAGTCACCCTGCTTAAAATATAGACAGAAAAGCAAACTAAATAACTAAAGGTATTTTGGAAATCTCTGGGAGTAGATATAAGAGAAATACCCAGAGAAGTGATAATTGAAATGCCCAGAGGTGAAAAGAAGGCTAACGATGGCGGCGATTTTGGTTCACCTGACAGCTGCCATGCTTCCTGCTTGCTTTTATCACCTCCCTGATATAATTTATTATAACCTCTCTGCTATACACTACCATAACCTTTTAGTGAGAAATTTGTTGTGAAACTATGGAATCAGTTGGTTAGTTTGATATTTATTTTACATGTCCGGCTAGATTACTATTTTATATTAAATACCCTTGACACATAAATAGCATTTGGAATAAATTTCTCTTTAAACATTTCAATTATCTTTAAGATCTTTGATAAAATTAAATTAATATCTAATGTGTTAGATCTGTTAAAGCTATTTATTTCAAATTAGTAAACAATGTAGAACTACAATCAGTGCGCTAGCAGGTTATAAAAAATACCTATAAATGCATGATTAAAATAGTAAAGTTTTTTTAGTTTCTCTGAATTAGTTCAATACTTATTACATTATATGAACATATTCATGCGAGAATATAGATATGCTCATACATGTGTTAAGCCTGTTAACTTGAGTTCAGTGGAATAATCTACCACTACATTCATTGGACATGTTTTATGTTGACATTTCACTTAATTATTGGGTTATTTGATTAATTTCTTAGTCCTACAAAGTTTACTCACATTGTATTTAGATTGTAAATTATTACTTTTCATTCTGTTTTTTAGGTTATACTGGTGTTTTTATAAAAGAAGAAAGGAAGGATGAAACTGAGGATGCTTGTGAGTTTTCTTTTCTTTAACATATTTTAACCTTAGATATCTAATCCTTGACAAATATTTATGTCTGATTCTATTCTTTTGATTAATTATTATTGGTATTTATTCTTAATTAAAATATGCTTACCAATTATTGGTCATTGATAAACTTTAACACTTTATCTTAGAAATATTGCAATGATGAACTAGTGCATAAAAAAGTATCGTTGGTTTTTTATTTGAACATTGATTATTGTTTTTGTTTACTATTATGAGTTCAGTAAGATGTCTTAGTTAAGAGTACTTCTTCCTAATTATTCCAAATTCTAAACTTATGGAAAAACCGAAATTGAGTTTATGTTTCATATTGAATTTTTTTGCAGTTCCCTTTATTAGTATCAAAGAAGAGGAAAAACTGCAGATTATTAGTGGTGAGTAAATATTTAAATTAGTCAAATTAAATTTAAAAAATCTAGGTTAAAGCTTTACTTCAGTAACTTGAACATGGCGGCAGCTCCTAAACTCACTCATCGGCTATCTAGACAAGTTCAACCTATCGTATATTTCGATTTTTAGATTGTATCATACGGCCCTTAGTATGGGGAAATGTTTGTTAGCTGTAGTATTCATCACATTCACTTCTTCCTAAGAAATAAATATAATTTTTATGTTTCCGACCAATGATAACCATGATCTGTTCTTTTTTGGACTATTTAAGAAATTGAGAAAGAAAATAAAAAGTTAGAACAGTAAAGACCAGTTTAACAATATTGAGGAATCTATATATTTATGAGCAAGCAGTTTGTTATCATACCGATTACTCCACCTGTATGCATTTTGAAATGTATTTTTGGCCATTGGCCTATCTGTGTGTCTTTCTGTGCCACGATTATCTCTTGAACGGGTTTACTGATTCTGTTTTGAACTTTAATTAATTCGATTTTTTAATTTCAATTTACATTCAAATCTTAGCAGAACAAAATGTTTTCTGCTCATTTTAATTGTATAAATAAATCACATAACTGATATAATATTGCATTTTAATTTTGATGACTGGGCGATCATAGTATATATTAATAAATAAAATGATCAAAATAAATGAAAAATAAATTTTATTTTGGGTAGTTTCATGAAGCAAAATTTCTTCCTGAATCTTCTGTTTTATTTTAAAAAAATATTTTAAAAGATCCATTAACAATTGATTTATATGTTTTTGTGCCTTATATATTACGGCTAGGTTGTTAGAAAAGTTCTTTTGCATTAGTATAGCTTTATTTCAGATTACATATTTTAAACATTATTGAATACTATTCTTCAAAGTAAAGTCCATTGTTTTCAACTACTTTCATCCATCTTTCTGCTAGTAATTGGATTTGATGTTGGTACCACTCCTTTGGTTTTGAGGCAAAGAACTCTTCACATCCAATTTGTATGTCCTCGTAATTATCAAAGATCTGATCTTTAAAAAAATGAGCCATTGATCTAAACAAGCCATAATCTTATGATGTAATATCTGGGCTATATCAGGATGAGGCAAAACATTTACTTCTTGCAGTTCCGATAATTTTTTCTTGGTCAAACAAGAACAATGTGGAGGGGCATTGTCGTGTTGCAAAATGGCTTGGTTCCTGTTGACCAAAGCAGGGTACTTTACACTTAAAACTGCAAAAACTCTGTCTAGCTGTTCACAGTAAAGGTCTGAGTCCACTGCCCAACCATCAGAACCAAGCTCAAAATGCAAAACGCCTTCGAAGTCCCACCAAACACAAAGCATCACTTTTTTCCCAAACCAATCCTGGCAAACCTCCGGTTGTGCAGCTTCATGTAACCGTACTAGCTACTTTTAAATACATCCAAAAGGTTTTATATATGTATATCCACTTTTTGTCATTTGTGATAATTTTTCCAGAACGTGTCATCTTTCAGATTTTGAAGCAAAATTTTGCACTTATCAACTTGCTGCTGGGCTTGTGCCTTTGTCAAGTCATGAGGGTCGGACCTGGGTCTTAAATTCCGTATACCCAGGTTTTTAAGATGACGGGTCACTGTGGTATTAGAAGCCCCTTCTATGACCGATATATCACGAGGAGTTACATGTCGGTCCTGGTTCACACATTAAAGAAGAACTTCATCATCAACTACCATTGGGCTATCTGATCTGGGTTCATCTGCAAGGCTGGAACACCATTGCTGAAACGCCTGAACGAACGTGCAGCAGTATTTTGATGGATAATTGACTCTCCTTCTATGGCACAAATTTCTTCATTGGCTGCCTTGTAATGTCTCAAAAGCCCGCGAATCACGATTTTTTTTCTGACATTGCACCTGTGTTTTAAAAATGTAAATGACCTCATAAAGCCAACTCAAGTCCCAAGGAATTAAAGGATTAGTCAAAGTAAATATTGATATAGATAGTAGGAACTAAAATATTCTTATAGGATTAATTATAAGAGTTGGAATTTAGGGTTGTGTTCATCCACAAGGACTTTTTTAACAACCTAGTATTTCATTTCTTCTAGCACTATATTATTAATATCCTTCTCCCCTGTTTTTGCCATGATTATATCCATAATCTATTATTTATTTTGTCTTAATTTACACACATGGTCACTATTTTTATTAAAACTTATAAAAAGAGTGTAACATTCTTTATATATTTCAATATCACTTCCTATGAATTAGAATTTGTTATAATTTCTATTATTCTTATTTCATCTCCTCTCCCAGACCTCTCTAAGTATTATTTAAACCTACTGACTCAACCATTTATTGTTTTTTAATAATTAAAATTATTTAATTGTATCTTTTAAACTATTTGAATTACAATTGTATTTATTTTGTGTATTGATATTTGACCATATCGTTGTTCGCATGGTAAACTTACGAATGTGAAACTCATTACTTTTCAGAGAGCAAAAAAACTGTTACATTCTTCTGCATACAAGGGCCGATTTCGATTATTTCAAATGTTTTTGTTGGTGTTATATTTCTTTTATCTCATAGTTTCATGTGTAATTATTGTTTTATCTTTATAATAATATGCATATATGTTATTTAAATATGGAAGCTTCAGACTTTAAAATGTTTTTTGTAAAACTGCAACTGGCAAGTTCAGCACTTTCTATTGCCGTAACAGATTTGTAACTTTATTACAGGCTATATCAACCAAAATACTATCGAAAAATAATAAAAACAATAACTCGAATTTTTCACATTCCTAAGTTTAACATTTGGCTGACAATATGATAAATCAAGAAGGATTTGTTTACCTCCCTTGCTATATTGTATTTAGTCTGTTGATTATATCCGCATAATGGCTGTTTAGGTTTTTTGTATTTGTTTTGAAATTGACTGTGTTCTTGGTCATATGTATAGCTTCGATTATTCTATTTTTTGCTGATTTTACCTTATCCAGTATTTTAGTGTTTTCAAAATCAAAATTATGATTGCAAGATATACTGTGTTGTGCCAGGGTGGTAATATTAATGTTTTCTTGTCCTTACAATTATTTTTATGTTCTAAAATTCTAGGTTCTTAATTTTTGAGAAATTTCGCCAACCTATCACAATTTTCACATGCTATTCTGTATACATGAATGTTACACTTTTTTTGTGACTTTTAATATAATTATAAGTTAAGACAAAATAAATACTAGGTTATGGCTATAATCATGACAAAAAGAGTGGAGAAGAATATTTGTTGTATAGTTCTAGAAGACATGAAATAAATAAGGTACAAAAATATATAAATTAATTGTCAGGTAGGTTTTAAAAAAATAAGTAGGGATTGATACATTATTTGTCACTTCTATAAATTTGTTTTATTGAAAACTAGTTTTGAATGTTATACATTCATCTTCAGTTCTAAAAACACAGAACAAATTCAAAAATAAGCAGTTCAAAATATAGTTTGGTATTATGATATATATTAAATTAGATTAATATAAATCAGTATTATAAAACATTTATGAATTATGAATTTAATCAAGACAAGAAATCAAATACATGTTGGTACTCACCAAGGTTTAAATGGATTATATCAAACAGAAAATTTTGTACTGGTTTCTTCTCCCATTGAACTAACAATGAACGAAAGGTAGATAGGATGTTTATAGGTATACGGTTTAAGGGTCGGAGGTTTTCCAGTAATGCCAGTGAGTAATTGTTTTTTATGCTATAGATGGGAATAAATTTAAGATTGGACTATTGGAGATATTTATTTGGTCATTTAAGGTTTTCCAGTAATGCCAGTAATTGTTTTTTCTGCTATAGATGGGAATAAATTTAAGATTGGACTATTGGAGATATTTATTTGGTCATTTAAACAAAAATCCAGATTGCATTTGAAGGATTTTATTATTTCAAGTGCTTCATATATATTTAATTTGAGGCTGTTTTCAGCGTGATGTATTAATTTAGCTAAAAAATGATAAATTCATCAAAGACTCAGGAGTTAAATTAATACATCACATTGAAAACAGCCTCAAATTAAATATATATGAAGCAATATTTAATTTGAGGCTGTTTTCAACGTGATGTATTAATTTAACTCCTGAGTCTTTGATGAATTTATCATTTTTTCATTTAAATTAATTAAAATTCAGAGGTTGCCCTGAAGACCCCAGGATAATTGCCCGAAAAGAAAAGAATAATGTTATTCATCTTTTAATACAGCAGAAGATTCACAAAGAAATTTTGCTTCATAAAACTACCCCAAATAAAAATAATATGAAAAGTAATAAGAAGTAATATAAAAAAATAAAATTAAGAATAATATTATAATCATAATCACCATAATCAAAATCACAATCACTGTAATCATGTACACGTGATTGCACAAGCCAAAACCTACAGATTTTTCCTGATCTGAACAGTTTTATCTGATTTGATAGTCCAAAGAGCTACACAGTACCCTTTGCGAACCGAGCGAGTTTATTTTGACATAAATATGAAATCTGTGGTGTTTGGGTTGTGTAATCACATGTACATGATTACCATGATTGTAATTATGATTATGCCCATCTGTGGTTACGGGTCCTGCTGCTATGTTAATTACTAAACTAAAGCTTAAGCAAACCAAATTCTGGTAAAAATGAATAGAGATTATATGATTACATGGATATCATCAGTTAGTACTGATGGAATTGATAAAGGAAAAGAATTTTATATATATAATTATATAAACTTTTATTTTTATTAAACTTTATACTCTGCTGTTAAGATTTGTTTTACCTAGCCAATAATTTTTTGTTTGTAGTTATGGTAATGTGTTTGAATAAATCCTAATGCTTGCCTGAACAAAATCTAAAGTATTTATCTTGGAGAAGGATGGCAGTCATAATTAGCTACAAAAAAAAAAAATAATAAAAAATAGTAAAACCTATTTATTAGTTTTACTATTTTATTGGTCTTAATATTAACCGCCAACCGAACCATCTTCTTTATTATGGTAAACTATCCATTATATAATATTTGCTAAACTGTCTATGCTTATCTTAAGCCTGAAATATAGTTTACTATAAATATTTGAAAATATAATTTATATAGGCTCTACTGAAATATGATTACATACAATTAGCTTTGGTAATTTTTACTTCCTTGACAGAAAGTTTACTTCCTTATTTTAGATTTTTTTTTTTTTTAAATATTTCTATATTTAAATGTTTTATGAGCTATTCCCTTTTATTCTTTTGTGTATTATATAATTTATTCTTTTTACAGATGAACAAGGAGAGAGGCTTGTCCCAGATGAAGGTAAAATATTTTATTTTATTAACATTTATGTGTGTGTGTTATTGTATAAAGCAGGGGTTCCAAAACTTTATGTCCCTGCATACTACTTTCACTTTTCAGAAATGTGGGCCTACCACTACTTGATTTTATGATTTCATTACCTAAGATGCATCTTCAAAAAAAAAAAAAAAAAAAATGTTAACTAATTTACAAAAGTTTATTAAAAAACAAAACAATATATTTATTAATATAGTAAATGTATTTAAGAAAATAGTAAATTAAAAATAAATTTCAAAAATCCAAAACCAAAGTGAAGTTGATATCTCATAACAACAGCAACATTAAGATTAATAACATCGAAAATTCTGCAGATAAAAGTGTACCCGTCAAAAACAAGAAATTTAGAAATTATTTTTCAGTTGGAAGCATGTTGTTTATTTACAATCAGAGCACAAATGTTAGGCACTTGATGGAGCTCAATTTGATTCTTAATTTCTCTTCAATACAGAGTGCTTTCGTCTTTACTGCTGTTACCATTCTGAATCATTTTTATCAATTGTAGATCGTGTTTATTTATCTTATAATTGAAACATTCAATAATAATTTAAAAAAAAAAATTGTTATCCCGCATTGACCATGTTAAATATATGATTTTACTCTTGATTTTTGTTTGCTTCTTCATATACCACGGTCTGGGAACCCCTATAGCTATGAACTCTAGTGTTCTGTCTGCATTGAACATTTATGCTACAATTATTATGGCATTTATTGATCAATAAATATATTGTAGAATTATTTTAATGATTACATGAAATACTATATAGCCAATGATTTTTTTTTTATAAGGCTTGCATAAAATCAATAATGCAAATTAACATTAAGATTGTAGTCTGATATTGCCTGACTTTGGTAAAATGTAAATTAATCGAGATTAGTAATAAATTTTAACTTGGAAGACTTAGGGCTTTTCTTTTGGAATTTTCTGAAAAATAACCAAATTATAAAATTATGTCTTAAATTCTGTAGTATTCATGTTACGAAATGTATTAGCTGACCTGATTCCTTATTTCCAGGTCCACAGCTGGCATCTTAATTACAGAATTCTTTATCGTTAGAAATTTTGGCTATCATACTTTCAAATTTGTAACTTTTATTATCTAATATTATACGTTTGTTAACATTTCGGGGCATTGATCCCCCATCTTCAGAACTAAAAACAATATTTTTATATTAGTTGACATCCGCATGATGGTATAGAAGGATCAATCTAATTAGGGATTGATAAATTATTTGCCACTTCTATAAATTTGTTTTATTGAAAACTAGTTTTGAATGTTATACATTCATCCTCAATTCTAAAAACACACAAAAAATTCAAAAATAAGCAGTTCAAAATATAGTTTGGTATTATTATACATATTAAATTAGATTAATATAAATCAGTATTATAAAACATTTATGAATTATGAATTTAATTAAGACAAGAAATCAAATACATGTTGGTACTCACCAAGGTTTAAATGGATTATATCAAACAGAAAAGTGTGTACTGGTTTCTTCTCGCATTGAAATAACAATGAACGAAAGGTAGGTAGGATGTTTATAGGTAAAAGGTTTAAGGGCCGGAGGTTTTCCAGTAATGCCGGTGAGTAATTGTTTTTTCTGCTATAGATGGGAATAAATTTAAGATTGGACTATTGGAGATATTTATTTGGTCATTTAAGGTTTTCCAGTAATGCCAGTAATTGTTTTTTCTGCTATAGATGGGAATAAATTTAAGATTGGACTATTGGAGATATTTATTTGGTCATTTAAGCAAAAATCCGGATTGCATTTGAAGGATTTTATTATTTCAAGTGCTTCATATATATTTAATTTGAGGCTGTTTTCAACGTGATGTATTAATTTAGCTCCTGAGTCTTTGATGAATTTATGATTTTTTTCATTTAAATGAATTGGAAAGCTAGAATTCTCTGTTTTATTATTATATGCATGTATATGTTCCTTTAATCTCTGATTTAGCGATCTTCCAGTTTTTCCCGTGTATTTGGCTGCACAATCATTACAATTTAGTTCGTATGCTCTGCTTTTTTGGAAAGGGTCTATTTTGTCTTTAGGAGGAGAGAAATATGAGGATAGGGTTTTTTCTATTTTTGATGCAGGGTTTAATCCTAGTTTTTTCAATTCATTTCCGACTTTGGTGGATATAGGGCCGATGATGTGGATATGATTTACCGTCTTTTGAACATACCATTAAATAAAAAAAACTAGAATAAAGAAATTGAAGTAATATATTCCAACAAAACCGGGTACAACAAAACCATTATCAATCATATTTTAGAGAAACAAATATAAAAAAAAGACAATTAACGATATCTATTCAACAACCCCCGATGATAGGTCCATCCCGAAACATGTTTTGATTCCATATTATGGCCATAGGATTAAACCCTGCATTTAAAATAAAAACCCTATCCTCATATTTCTCTTCTCCTAAAGACAAAATAGACCCTTTTTAAAAAAGAGTATACGAGCTAAATTGTAATGATTGTGCAGCAAAATACACGGGAAAAACTGGAAGATCGCTAAATCAGAGATTAAAGGAACATATACATGCATATAATAATAAGACAGAGAATTCTAGCTTTCCAATTCATTTAAATGAAAAAAATCATAAATTCATCAAAGACTCAGGAGCTAAATTAATACATCACGCTGAAAACAGCCTCAAATTAAATATATATGAAGCACTTGAAATAATAAAATCCTTCAAATCCAATCCGGATTTTTTGTGTGTTTTTAGAACTGAGGATGAATGTATAACATTCAAAACTAGTTTTCAATAAAACAAATTTATAGAAGTGGCAAATAATTTATTAATCCCTAATTTTTATATTACATTCAACAATTTCTAAAAAAAATGTTTTTTGGTTATGAAATTTAATTATGAAACAATATAATAATCTAATCAAATTTACCTTATATTGGTCAATTTTCAAGGAATATAATTATTTATAGTATAATTTATTCAATATCAATGAAAACTGTTTTACTTTACAATTTTAGTTAAAACCTTTTAGCACTCCTTTGTCATGATTTAAGATTGATGTGATTGCTCTTTGTGTCTATTTATCAATCCTATAAGATTTACTTATATTATATTTTTATTTAGATCATCAATAATTAATTTGTCATTTAATTTTTCAGGTAATGCTGGTGTTTTTATAAAAGAAGAAAGGAGTGATGAAATTATGCCTGCTAGTAAGTTTTCCCTTTTCAAAATCTGTGAATCTTAAACATGTGATCCTCAGAAAATTTCGTATTTGATTCTATTCTTTTAATTAATTCTTATTGGGTTTTATTCCTTATTCAGATTATATTTACCAGATATTGGGTGGTGTCAACATTCAAATAAAGCAAATACATTCTCGTAGAGATATTTCTAATGATGAAAAAGTTGGTGTTAAAGAATTTATTAAGTTTTAGATCTCAGATATCGCTTGCTTTTTTTAGGTAATACCATCAAACTATGGCTCCGGTCTGCGATTGGATCTGCACTGACTTTTCAACAATTGAGACTGGTTCGCACTTGCTGTCAGTGTATTTCAATGTTTTGATTATTTTATGTGCTGTCTTAGGAGGGGAACTGTTTGTCTCCTGTAGTCACCATGACATATTTCTGCCTAGATTTTTAAATACGAAATAAATAATTTTCTGTTTTAACCATGAAATATACAGATTTTATCTTAGGATCTCCTTTATTTTTAGTTTTTTTAAGGATTTAATATTAAAATTTTGTTTAAATGGTAATAGTTCCGCAGAGCTACTGGCGGGCGTGGCCTCTTGACACGCAGACTGTTTTTTGCACAGTACGTACATTAAATGCCGAGTCTGCCCCGAATAAGGTTATTCTTCGGTATCGAAATCCAAATCTAATCGCTCCAACCTTATATTATTATTTAATATAGTTTATGATAACATTTTTGGAGTTTCTTTCAATTATTTTATGAGCTTTATAGTTGTAAATGATTTATATCTGGTTTTAGAACTTTTATAATTTATGATGAAGCATTTATTTATGAGATCTTCATTTATGGATTCTAGTTGGGAGGTATATATATATATATATATATATATATATATATATATATATATATATATATATATATATATATATATATATATATATAAAATTTCAAGCCCTCTACATTTTAATAAATTATTACAAGTTTAATGCTAACAAACTGAGAGGAATAAAATAAAAGATAATTAAAATATATTTATGAATACTAAAACAAAAAAGATAACCCACTATAAATATAACCATGCTGATTTATAGAATACAAATAAATTCTATAACAACACGAATCATAAACTATAATAACCTCTTAATTTCAATAATATTGTTTATAAAATTATAAATCAAAAAGGCAAGAGCAAATAAAGTATAAACAAGTAAATAATAACCAGCTGAAATTCTTTCAGGCTGATATCCCCGCCCAAAGATTAAAAAAAGGCTGGAATCAACGATCTTTCAAAAGAAAGATAAAAATTAAATATACAATAACAAAGAAAGTGATTGCCAATGGCCACCTCAACAGACTTGATGTACAGATCGTGTCAAAAACATTTTACCTCTCAATTCCTGAGAAATTGAAGATAAAAGTTAGGAGGTAAGTCGCCAACGGAATTTCATAGAAATGATGGAATAGTGGAGAGTTACGGGTTTGTCAAAAATTAGGAATTGTATATCTCGAAGAGCAGTCTGGAGCCCATGCATGATTAGTGTTAGTGAGTTGTTGGTCCAGAGGTGGGCCGGAGCCAGAGATCGATTGCATTAACATTTTTTATTTGACAGAATGAGAAGCCAAGGAATACAATTTATAATTTAATAATTTTATAAAAACGCATTTTAAAGTTCAACATTTTGATGAAGCCTAAAACGTTTAAGTTTTTATCATATTTATATTATGGATCTACTGTATATCTCTTGAATATTGAGCAATGTTGTTTTTGAAAAACATTTTATTTGGATTAACTTATCCATAACTGCACTTCTTTGAATAAAATACCTTGTATCCCCACCCCTTCATTTACATTAGTCCTTTATTGTTTTCGTGAAAGTTAGTTGATGCCTTATAAAATTATTTTTGGATTTTGTTGCAGTTCCCTTTATTGATATTAAGGTAGAGGAAAGACAGCAGATCAACAACGGTGAGCAAATATTTAAATTAATATACTTAACCTAGTTTGTTTAATTATCTTATAAAAATCAAGTTCTGATAAATATGAACATATCGGGGCTCCAAAATAACTGTGCACTTTTATTTTGAAAAAGTTCTTGTTTTAAATTTAACTTTTTCTTAAAAACTTTTTTAAAACAGTTCATGCAAGAAGTTTTATGATAAAACTTTTATTAAAAGTTCTGAGAACTTTTATGAGAACTTATATGGTAAAAGTTCTTTGAGAATTTTATCATAAGAACTTTTATAATTTAAAGTTCTTTAAGAACTGCATCTTAAGAACTTTTATATACAAGTTCTATATTATAAAAGTTCTCTTTAGAGCTTTTGGTGAGATTATAATAAAAGTTCTCATTTTTAAAAGTTTCCAATTAAATGTGGAAAATATTTTTGGAATTGTGTCTTGAAAGGTTTTCTTATCTTAAAATATTATTTCTTTAAATAAACATTCTGTCGTTGATTTAATTAAAATTAAAGCAATTTTTCTATCAAAATTAAATCTTAAATATAATATGAAGAAGAATCTTGGTTGGGGGTGCGATCAATAAATGAACGCACAATAAGAAAAACATATGATAATTTAACTATAAAACTTATTATTTTCTTATTGTGTTCATTAAGTGATCGCACCCCAACCAAGACTCACTAGTTCAACCATACTCTCACTAGTTAAATATAATAAATAAAAAGCTAATTGTTTTTCTGTTTGTTCTTTTATTTCTAATTTTATTTATTATCTATGTTTTTAATTTTTTCAACAATATTGCTGTCTCCTGAGGCTTCCCCCACTTCCAGAAAGATCCCTCTCAAGCTTTGCCCCATAACTATGTGAAAACTTATATTTGATGTCTTACATTTCAAATGTTCTGGTAGGAACTTCTATTAACAGAACTTTTATTGCAAAAGTTTTGATAAGAACTTAAATTAACAGAACTGTTATCTAAAACTTTTAATGATATAACTTCTTGAGGAACTATTTATCAGAAATTTCTTTTGTGTAGAACTTTTATGTTAATAAAGGAATGAGATGGTCTGGGAGGCGGTCAAAAAGTGGAACACAAATAGTAAAAACAAGCAAAGTAATTAAGAAGTAATTACTTTTTTTGCTAAGTCACTCTTCCCCCCTTGGAGCTTCAAGCCCTGAAGAAGACCTGCAAAGTGGGTCGAAACATCGTTTCCTTAATAAATAGTGTTGGAAATAAATTAAATTTATCTGCTTTGTATATAAACTTGTTTGTAAAGATCATAAGATCGAGATGGCATTGTATCCCCCTCCATCTTCTTGTACTCTGTTCTTTGTTCTGTTACTAGTAATGGCCGCCTGTATAATGCTGAGATGCACTGTTTATCATTATAAATGAATAAACTTGTTTATGCCAAACTTGGCTTTGATATTTCATTATATTTATAACCACAACAATGGATATGGGCCCAGTAAATGAAAATCATAGTCAATGGCAAAGTTAGTGTTTTTTCTAAAACAGTTTGCTTTGAGTTTAGTGAATTGCGAGTTACGATCTTCTTTGTTAACCGTTTTTTTTGTGTGTTTTTTCATGAGAATTCTTATTAAGAATAAAGAAAAATGGAGAACTCCATAAATTGGCCAGGAATTAAGAGGTTAACCGGACGAGAAAATTACAATAATTGGAAATTTAGTATCAAAATCTTTTTAACGGCTGAAGATTTATGGGAAGTTGTTATGGGAACAGAAGAGGACAGAAAAAAGGACTCCAAGGCAAAATCAAAAATTTGTCTCTTGATAGATGAGTCATTGTTCCCCATGGTACAACCATGCACATCAGCCAAGGAAGTATGGGATAAACTAAAAGAAGCCATGAAGAAAGAGATAAAGTCCCTAATAAAAAATGATAGTTTTGATGTTGTTGATCCACCAGCAAATGCGAAAATATTAAAACATAAATGGGTTTTGAAAATAAAAGAAACACCTGATGGTGACAAAATACATAAGGCTCGCCTAGTTATAAAAGGATGCTCTCAGATTTATGGGAGAGATTATGAAGAAACATTTTCTCCCGTAGTGAAATATTCATCTGTAAGATACCTACTCTCATTAGCAGCAAAAAAGGATCTTCACATAGATCATATGGATGTTGTTACAGCATATCTCTATGGTGAACTGGAAGAAGAACTCTATGTCTCACCACCTTAAAAATTCATGACCGAAACAGATAGCTCAAAAGTTTGGAAACTGAAGAAAGCAATGTATGGACTTAAGCAAAGTGGACGATGCTGGAACAAAAGAATAAAAAAGGTTCTGCTGGAACAAGGGCTTACTCAGTCAGAAGCTGATCCCTGCATATATTATTTAAAAGGGAGCTCTAAAACCCTAAGAATAGCTCTTTATGTTGATGATCAACTCATATTTTCGAATGATAAGGAACACAGCTAAAGTGAAACAAGAACTCCATAGAAATTTTGAAATGAAAGACTTAGGAGAAGCTAAACAATGTTTAGGTATGGACATTTCTACAGATGAACGATCTGGAAAAATTTGTGTATCACAGAAAACTTATGCTCTGAAATTACTAAAAAGGTTCAACATGCACGAGGCAAAACCTGCTCCTACACCTATGGAACCTGGTATGGATTTCACTCAAGAGAAGCAAAAGGTTGAAGATGAAGAAAAATTAAACAGAATTCCCTATCAAAAGGCCATTGGTACTCTGCTTTATTTATCTCAGGTTTCTCGCCCAGATATCACTTATGCTGTAAGCTTTTTAAGTAGATTTAACAATGACTATAAAGATATTCATTGGCGTGCACTGAAGCGATTGTTGAGATACATTAAAGGTACCCTGAATTAGAATTCAGTAGACAAAATCCACAAAACCTTATTGGTTTTTGTGATGCTGATTGGGGTAATAAAAATAATGGATGATTTTCTGTGACTGGATGCTGCTTCTTAATTCAAGGTTCTGCTGTTTCTTGGTGTAGTAAGAAACAAAAGACAATAGCATTATCAACATGTGAAGCAGAATATATGAGCTTGTCTTTAGCTGCACAGGAGGCAATTTGGTTGAAAAATTTGATTTTTGAAATTGATCCCGATGTAGTGAAGAATGCCATAACAGCTCACTGCGACAATACAAGTGCCATAAACTTAACAAAAAATGACATTGTGAATCAACGCTCAAACACATTGACATTAAACATCATTTTGTCCGAGAGCATGTTTCAAACAATAACATTGTTGTCAGCTATGTTCCCAGTGAAGATATGACAGCGGACTTCCTTACAAAACCTTTAAATAAACTGCAACATGAAAAATGTGTAAAGTTAATTGGATTGGTTAATTATAAATAAATGTTGCCTGTGATAAATTTGATTTATGGGAGAGTGTTAGAAATAAATCAAATTTATATGCTTTGTATATAAACTTGTTTGTAAAGATCATAAGATCGAGATGGCATTGTATCCCCCTCCATCTTCTTGTACTCTGTTCTTTGTTCTGTTACTAGTAATGGCCGCCTGTATAATGCTGAGATGCACTGTTTATCATTATAAATGAATAAACTTGTTTATGCCAAACTTGGCTTTGATATTTCATTATATTTATAACCCCAACAAATAGTTTTTACTATTTGTGTTCCACTTTTTGACCGCTTCCCGGACCATCTCATTCCTTCATAAGTTCTACGGTTAACCATTGATTATTCAATATTTTTATGGTAATACTTTAAATTGGCATACGTTTGGTTGACCGTAGATATAATTAAGAAAGAAGTTGGTTGGAGAGTGCAGTCAGAGACTAAGACACTAATAAGTATGGCTTATTCATTTTGTGACGTTTTAGGCCATCATCAGGGCAGAGAGGCGTACAGCCGAGCTCCAACTCTTAGTCTTTGATCCCACCCCTCTCCTCCCCTCCCCCTGACCAACTTCTTCCTGGGTTAATACTTTAATTTTAAAACAGTTAGACTGAAACTTTTTGAAAAAGTTCAATAACTGTTTCATGCCCTGGAGTATAGGTTGTGTATGGTTATTATAATAGGTACTATCAAAGATTGTACTGATAGAGTTGACGGAGGAAAAGAATTTTATTTACATAATGACAGTAAAGTGTAGTAAAGAGAGGGTGTAGTTTATTATAAACTTTGTCCCCTGCAACTGAAGTTACTTATGTCCAGCCCAATAATTTGTAGTTTGGGAATATTTTGGAAATATGGGAAATATTTTTGAACTAGAAGGTCGTAATTCATTGCGTGGGTCAACCATGAAATAAATTTCAACCCGCCCAGGCCGGATTCAAACTCGCGCCACAGGAGACTTGAGGTTGTTAAGGTAACACCTTAACACTTTCACCCACAATGACCTCTCTGGCATCGAATCAACCCTATGGCCTATTTAGGCTGAAATGTCGGTACATATTAAAACATAATATTACCGTAATATATGTTTCATTTCCCCTTTATCATCTACTCATTGATTTCTACAATAGTGAAATATAGTTAACAATTTATATTTGAAAATATAAATAAACAAATAATTGATTTAATATCAATTCTACTGGTAATGAGTTACTTCTCTGAGCAGAAAAAAAAATTTGTGAATCTATCTCATTTAGATTTTCTTAAATGTGGCATTCCAGCATCCTCATGTAATTTACTTCTTATTTTGTTTTCGGAAGTAAGTTTTTTGTGAGATATCTAAAGCTAAGGTGACCAGACTGAGAGGATTCTTATGCCCATCAAGTATTTAGTATGTTTGGAGAATATCAATTTAACTGTAAATAAGTTATAAAAAGATTCTTCTTCTTCAGTTGACATCCGCATGATGGTATAGAAGGATCAATCTAATTAGGGATTGATAAATTATTTGCCACTTCTATAAATTTGTTTTATTGTAAACTAATTTCAAATGTTATACATTCGTCTTCAATTCTAAAAACACACAAAAAATTCAAAAATAAGCAATTCAAAATATAGTTTATATTTTCCAAAATATATTGGAAGCTTCTCACTATTTCGAAGCTGTAGGGACCTATTGTATATCTGATCTAGCCTTTTGTTCAATACCATGGTCTTGGTATTCTTCTCGTTTACATGTAGGCCGATCTTTTTTGCTTCAGCATCCATTGCTTCAAATGCCATCCTTATGCTCTGCGGGGATCTACTAATAATGATAACATCGTCAGCATATGCCAGAACCCGGATCATCTTGGTAAATATTGTTCCTTCCGGCTCTAGTTCCGCTCTATTGACGATTGCTTGAAGAGCAATATTGAACAGGAGAGGAGCTATTGGATCCCCCTGCCTTTGACCACTTTCGACTCCAAAAGGCTCTGACAATCCAGAACATTTTACTTGGCAGATTGTATTCTCCATTGTGCATTTTACTAATCGTATTAATTTACTTGGTAATCCCAGTTCATGCATGGCTGTTATGAGCTTACTCCTGACTATTGTCAAAAAAATCAATGAACAACACCCAAGTTGTCTGCTGATACTCCTTCATCTTCTCACAAATTTGCCTAATGGTGAAAATTTGATCAATAGTGGACCTGTTGGACCGGAAACCACCTTGATAGTCTCCCAATTTCTGTTCTACATATGGGAGGAGCCTGTTGTAGAGGGATATGGAGAAGATTTTAAATGCAGTGCTGAGCAAACTAATCCCTCGATAGTTGCTGAATTTTGTCGATTCTCTCTTCTTCTTGTACACTGGCACTATTAGAGCCTGATTCCATTCCTTAGGTAGGCTTTCCTCTTCCCATATCTGGGCTATCAGTTCCTGCAGTTCCCTGGCAACTTCATGATGCCCTGGTTTAAACAATTCGGATATTCCATCATTACCGGTTGATTTATTATTATTCAGTTTACTGAAGATGTCTTCGATGTCCTCTACATCGGGTGGGATGGTTTCCAAGTCATCCTCTTTTGTATCTAATGGTAACTGTGCATAGTCTTCCCGGCAGATTTCCGCACCTCTGGGGTTCAGCAGGCTCCTGAAATGCTGTCGCCACCTTTCTTGTGCCTCTTCTTCCAGCATTAGCATTTTACCCTGGTCATCTTTGATTAGGTTTCCTTTCCTAGGTGGTTCGCTTTTAACATTATTCACCGAACTGTAAAATTTGCAGAATTCGTTTTTGTTTTTTAAGTTCTCAATGTTCTCAATTTGTTTCCTTAATGCCTCTCTCTTCTTGCTTCTAACCAACCTCTTCGCGTGCATCTTTGTATTCCTTGAAACTGCTCCTTGTTTGACTAATCTTTTTCCATTCCGTTTCTGGATTGCCCGTCTGTGGATGTCTTTTCTTTTTTCCACACACTTCTTTTGCAGCATGAATCAATCCTATCCTAATACGCCTCCACCTGTTTTCAATAGTTTCTGAACCTATAGGAAGATTACTAATTTAAATTATTTATCTTATTACACTTACTATGTGTAAATGTTTTATGAGCTATTTCCTTTTATTGTTTTCTGTATTATATTATTTACTCATTCAACAGATGGATTTATACATGCGGAGCAAGAAGGAGAGATGTTTGTCCCAGATAAAGGTAAGACATTTTTATTTTATTAACCTTTTAAGTGTCTGTACTACCATACAGAGTCTAAACACCATTCTACATTGGTTAGTTTGATTCAAAATCTTGCTATGAACTCTAGTGTTCTGTCTGCTGTGGGCATTTATATTATAATTATAATAATATTTAATGTACAATACATATATTTTAGGATTATCATAACAATTACATGAAATACATACAGCTAGTGATCAATGATTTCACGAGGCATAAATTTAATCAATATTATGATTTAATCTTAATATTTTAGTGTGATTTTGCCTGACTGGTAAAATGTTAGTTAATCAAGATTAATGATTAATTTAAAATTTGGACTTAGGAGATTTATCTTTTTGAATCTTCGAAAAGTAACCAAATTGTAAAATTGTCTTTGATTCCTTAAATTCTAACGTTCCTGATAGATAATATATATTAGCTGAGCTGGTTTCTTATTGCCACAGCCCCAGCAGATATCTTTATTACAGTAACCTTTATTGTTTCTGGTACTAACCAGCTTTAGTGTTATTTCATCCATATTAATTGGATTATTGAAGACCTAACTCATAACTGGCATTATGTTTATTTAATTTAATACACTTAACGAGAAACAATCATCAGTTACTCAGACAAGCAAAGAAATTTTGATAATTGTATCTTCATTTTTTTATATATTCACAAAAAATTCATTAGTAAACAAAAATATAGTGATAAAATTAATTTATAGGAGAAAAATAAAAATAGTTTAATAATAAATCTTATTTTGTTGGATTTATTTTATTTAAAACAAGCATACAATGATCCAATTTGGTGGAGATCTGTATGGCCTACATCCTTCCACATTTTTGGTTGAAGCACTTACTTTCTTTCCTGGAGATTTATATAGACATACTTGTTCATCTGTTGCAGGAGTTTTGGCCATTTTATTGCAGATTAGCCAGCTCATTATATTTCGAACGGCTTTTTTTGCATTCCCTGTGAAACATAAGTTTTCTTTCTTTAATTTGGCTACTCGAAATGCTGCTATGGGAACGGAGCACTCTTCGAAGGCAATTAATCACTTTTGCTCTCTCATTTTAATTCTGTGTCCTTTTAATGTATTTAGTTCATTTAGTCGTGAATGAATCCCAAATGTCATAGGAGTTGAAAGGCTTCCTTATATGCTGTTTACTTTATTTTGCCTCCAAAAAAACTTAAAATTTGGATTTAAAATTTTTTTCTTATGACCAGCAACATGTGATAAGGTTTCAATTTGTCTTTCGTTGAATTAACAAGTTATTTTTCTCCCTATTTTAGTTTTGTATTGCTGTTCCCCAAAATTACTGTGCACTTTTATTTTGAAAAAATCATGTTCTAACTTAAACTTTTTCTTAGGAACTTTTTTGAAACAGTTCATGCAAGAACTGTTATGTTCATAACTGTTCATGCAAGAGCTTATGTTAAAACTTTATATGCAATGTTCTACCGGCCAATTTCAGTAAATGCAGTCATTTGCGGTTTCGTCGATAGTTCAAAAACTATATGACTTAAAAAGATCAAACAAACACCATTTTAAAGATAATCCTTTAAGCTAAAAAATTTATTCTTAGTACATTTAATGTATTCCAACTCCTAATATGATAAAAATTGGCCTGAAGTTTGATGATCAAATTAAAAAAAAATACGTTTTCAAACAGTGTTTTCTCTGAGGAGAATTCTATAAACAATTTACAGTTATTATATATATTACAACAATTATTATAATAGGTCACCCAGGACAAATATAAATTCTACTAAATGTATCCTTACTTTTTTTATGATTTTATTTTATTTTTATTTTTACAATCTTCTTCAAAATTTAAGCCCTAATATCTCCGATGGGACTGGCATTTAAAATAAACAGTGTTTTAGGTTTATGGTAAATAAAAACGTTGCTTGGTTATTTGTCGGTTAAAGGTTTGTTAACTGTTCGAAAATAGGAGAAAACACTTTAAGCAAACAGCAAGCAGGTAACGTCTGAGTAGTACAAGTAACATTTTACTTACTAAAATTAATAATTTTTTAAAATATTTTTCAAGCAAAAAAATTTGCTTAAAGATGGCATAATTAATTACTTAAAATTATATTGTTGTTATCTGAATTGTTATTGCTTCGTAATTTTTTTCTGTTAGGCAATGTGTATATGACTTACTTGTATTATTTTTGATTAGCCTTATCTAAGCAGTAGTTTAATAATGTGTTTTGTATTATTCTTATTTTGGATTCTGATTTATTAGAAGCTTTGATATATCTTTGCATAGTTTTTTTGTACTTGCATGAAAACGTTCAGTTTCATTTGTTAGTTCAAGCTGGCTTAACTTTCTTAAAGCTTAGGTAATTGACACCCACTCTTCATTGTCATTTACTGATTTTTCAAATAGTGTTCGATACACTGAAGGATAGTAAAATGGACATCATTATTCTCCGGGCTAATGTAGAGTTCATCATTGATATAGCAATCAGATCTTTGGCCGAAAGGATTATTGGTGACAATTTGTAAATTGAATGGTTAGGGTTGAACATGTCAGAGTTTGAAACTACATAACATCTAATAATACCTTCTGAATAAACCCATGAAAACTTCTTGTTCCAATTATTCGCTGACAGGAATCAAAACAGGTTTGAAGTAAAGACTTCTTTCCTTACTGATATAAATTTAATAGATTTTAAGTATTCATTGCAAAGTTTATACATATAGACGATATTATATATTAGTATCTGATCTCCAACAAGTCTTTGAAAACTTGCTTGGGAGTAATGATACTGAAAGTAATTAAGAGGAGGGAAAAAAGTTATTAAAAATGAAATAATTACTGAAAAGGAGCATACTTAAAAGGATAGGAATAGTATAATAAAAATTACTGATTTTAAAATATATACAATGCTTTATAGGAAATATAATGCTTATCTATTTAATGATTTAGTTTTGAGTTAGGTTTGTGGTAGATATGGAGGGATTCTTTTTATGGTTAGGAACTATGGCTAGGATAGAGGTTTTATTAAAATCAAAGGACTGGTTTACGGACAGAGCATGTTCAAGTATTTTAGGGATGTTCTTATTACGTGTAGAAATCTGAGGAATGTTTGGCTTGAGATGCCAGACATGCGACGCTTGTCGAATAGCAAGTACAAACTTCTTTAACTACTTTCATGGCGGTGAAGTTCTACCTCAGAATTACCGTTTTAAATATCAGAAACCATTTCTCATCTGTGTTTGCTAATGCCCTGGCAACTGAACCACAGGTTAACTCTGGTGAGACGAGGGTTCAATTAAGGCTAGGTGCTAACTAATTTTGTAATTACCATTAGAATTATTAAAATATGTTACAGCTATGAAATTTTATGGAGTGTTATTCAATATACATATATTTTAAATTATTACTGTTTCATTAAGCAATAATTTTATTAAATTCATGAAGACATATTTTTTTAATCTTGCTTATATTGTTTATAGGTGCCCAGGATTCACTCAATGAGACAGGGATTATTCGATGTTCCTCAAAAGTTCAAACAAAAATGCATTTAAAGCAATGTCTTCATTGTAACTATACTGCAAAGATTAATCGTGATTTAAAAAGACATATAATGGCCTGTCATACTGGTGAGAAGCCTCATCAATGTCCTCATTGTGAATATAAAGCAGTAGAAGCAAGCACTTTAAAAAGGCACATAAAGACTCATCATACAGGTGAGAAACCTTATCTATGTCCCCATTGTGATCATAAAACAGTAAGAGAAAGTGATTTAAAAAAACATATAATGGCTCGTCATACAAGTGAGAGGCCTCATCAATGTCCCCATTGTGGCCATAAAACTGTAACAGAAAGCGATATAAAAAAACATATAATGGCCCGTCATACAGGTGAGAGGCCTTATCAATGCCCTCATTGTGAACATAAAACAGTAACAGAAAGTAATTTAAAAAGGCATATAATGGCCCAGCATACAAATGAAAAGCCTTATGAATGTCCCCATTGTGACCATAAAACAGTTACAGAAAGTGATTTAAAAAAACATATAATTGCCCGTCATAACGGTGAGAAGCCTCATGAATGTTCCTATTGTGATTATAAATCAGTAAGCATTAGTCACTTGAAAAGTCATGTAATGGCCCGTCATACAGGTGAGAGACCTTATCAATGTCCCTATTGTGAATATAAAACAGTAGGAGCCAGTGATTTAAAACCACATATAATGGCCCGTCATACAGGTGAGAAGCCTCTACAATGTCCCCACTGTGACCATAAAACAGTAACAGAAAGTGATTTAAAAAAACATATAATTGCCCGTCATATAGGTGAGAAGCCTTTTCAATGTACCTATTGTGACTATAAGGCATTTAGCCTAAGTCACATAAAAACTCATATAATGGCTCGTCATACAGATGAGAAGCCTCATCAATGTTCCTATTGTGAATATAAAACAGCCAGAGAAAGTGATTTAAAAAGGCATATAAAGGTTCGTCATACAGGTGGGAAGCTTCATCACTGATCTGTTAAGCAGTAAGCACAATATAATGGTCCATTGTACGAGTGAGAGGTCCTATCAATATCCCCATTGTTACTATTGTCATAACATATGTATTTATTTTTTAAACAGAAATTTCTATGAATCTACTTGTGCCTAAATATTGTGTAAATATACTACATTCACATTATAATGCAGAATAACTTTATCATTATATCATTGCCACCATGTTTAACCCATCATATAATCCTGGTACACATGTTGTACTAGAGCCAAATTACATCAATTAGAATTTTGAAAATAGTTTCATTGGGATATACTAGATGGCAGCAAGGCTAGAAAAATATGTTCTAACATAGAAATATTATTCTATGCCATTGTTTCTCATCAGATTTGTCAACAGGATAATATTTCAATATTATTGGAAAAATTGACAACATTTGGTAAAAACAACTAGGGTGAATCTTAATATTTTTTTTGTTTCAATAATTTTATTTTTAGTGTCATTTCAAAGTACTCTAATGTAATTAATATTAATAATTAATATACTTAATTGATTAATATATGGTTTCAATTAATTTCATTTTAGGTAGATTTTGCTTGTAATTATGTTCAAAGATGTCCTAAATATAATTTCATCTTAGGTAGATTTTGCTTGTAATTATGTTCAAAGATGTCCAAAATACTATTAGACTTATGAATAAATACATTTTTATAAATTTGAAGCGTTTATTTATTTTCAAAAACAAGAAATGAGAAATTTAAAATTCATCTAGACAGTTGTGGTATTATATTATGAAATCTTTTAATTTTCTCACTCAAATCAAATTTGATTTGAACTTCGTAACTTACAGTCTAACTTAACTTACAGTCTTAGAGTTTCTCTGGTCCCGTCAAGTGCTCAGCTGTCTGTCTCTATATTATTGTTCTATTTCAATAGTTATTCACCTACTTTCCGGTAGAAAATTTACGTAGTTATTGAATATTCTATTATATGACACAGTAGTGAACTATTAATACTCTATTTAAGTGATAATTATTAGAAAAAGTGATAAAACATTAAGAAAATTATTACTTAAGGATTACTTCGTCAGTTGAAGCAGTGGGGGACAGTTTGTTTGGCAAGCTTAATCCTCTCAGTCGCTGTATAAATATTCAGGTTTATATTATTATTATTATTAATTTCATACGCCCTTTAAAGTTACCTGTTTACTAAAATGGTTAGTTGTAAAATTTGTAATAAGTCAGCTGGCCGATATGACAAAGCGAGATTAGCCTGCATCATCTGTCAAAATTTTTTTCATATAAAATGCGTTAAAGCTGAATCTACAGACTTTGACAGCTCGAAAAACTGGACGTGTGCCGATTGCGAAACTGCATCACGGATACCGCCTACCAAAGAAAGCAGTTCAATGATTGACCTATTAAGGGCTCTCTCGGAGGAGGTAAAGGAAATGAAGACGAAGCTTCAGCCGATAGATGAGCTGAAAGAAATAAAACAAACGCTTCAGAAGCAGTCAGAGCTTTCCTACGAAAATATGAAAAAAATAGAAACACTTTTAGAGGAACAAAAATGCCTAGTGGAAAAATTAACCTTTGAAAACAACTTCTTAAAATCGAAAATTTCAGATCTAGAGGGCCGTCTAAATCACGCTGAGCAAAATCAACTTAGAAATACAATAGAAATAAGAGGTATCCCGGAGAAGTCGGGAGAAACTATTGTAGGCACAATACTCAGCGTCGGTACAGGCCTGGACGTCAAGTTGAGCCCGGAGGATTTGGACCACGTCGTACGGCTCAGGCCCAAACAAGAAGGCACCCCTGGCCCTATAATCGCACGGTTTGTGAGACAGACCATGAGAGACGAGCTCGTGCGACAGAGAAAAACCAAAAGGGACTTCTCTACTCGTCACCTAGGCTGGCCTTAACGAGTCGCACCGCGTAAACGTCAGTGAAGCGATGACCCCCACTAACAAGCACCTTTACTGGCTGGCGAGACAGAAAAAGGTGACATCGAAAATTAAATATGTTTGGTTCAGTGGAGGAAGAGTCAGGTGCAGGCAATCCGATGGCCACCCGGCGGTGATTATAGGTAAGCCTAGCGACTTGGACGTCTTCAACTGACCCTGGTATGCGCGTCACCTTCTCAATGATACAAATATTTTATTTTTCTATATCGAAATAATTCTATTTTTTTATATTGAAGACATTTTAATAATTTACATTGAAGATATTTTATTTTTTAAATTAAAGATGCTTTATTTTTACATATGGAGGATATTTTACTTTTTCATATTGAAGATTTTTTATTTACTACATGTATTGTTACTTTATTGTCACAGATGAAATGCTATTTTTGGTTTGCTTATAGTCTTTTTCTATTTACTTTTTCTTTTTTTAATCAATGTTACTCATATTTTTTCTTTTCATATAATTTTATTTTCGTTAAAAATTTATTTTTATATTTAATTCATATTAGAATTCCATTAGTATCTTTGTTTCAATTGTTAATATTCATATAATTGTTGTAATATTTACATATATAATTGTTAATATTCACATTCAATCAAATCTTAAAATTGAATACTGCATAAAAAGTTGTTATATCCTATTCCTCAACCTCGATCCATTTTCCTGCTATTCCACTCCTCCACACCCACAGTTTTGACTAATATCCTGAATTCCTGTCACGTTAATGCACAATCCCTAATTGCCCACTATGATGAATTTCAACAATATTTCCTTGATAATTTTTATCACATAATAGCTGTATCAGAAACCTGGCTAAAACCTTATATCTCTTCCTCCCAAGTATCCCTTCCTAATTACTCTTTCCTACGACATGATAGACCTGATCGCACGGGAGGTGGTGTCGGGCTATATGTTCACGACAGCCTTAAGGCCAAAATTCTACTTCTATCCATTTCTCCTTCCTTTCCTCACCTAGAATGCATGTTTGTCGAAATTTCAAGCATCTCTTCTCCTCTGTTATATGCCATTGTTTACCGACCTCCTCGTGTCCCATTCGACAACACCTTCGAGTCCTCCCTTGTCCAACTGGTTTCTACCTATTCCAATATCATTATCTCTGGTGATTTTAACATTAATATGCTATCAGATTCCAGTGATAAATCCTATCTTACGGACCTAATGTTTTCCCTCAATCTTTACCTCGTTCCCTATTCTCCTACCCACCACACACAATTTTCTGATACCTGGTTAGACCTTCACATTTCTGATTCTTCCATGGAAATCCTCTCTTCTTCCCAGCATCCTGTTCCTTTTCTTTCATCACACGATCTTATCCAGATTTCATACGACCTACCCGTCAAATCCTTTACTCCAAAAGTTGTTTCATATCGTAGTTTAGACCTCCTTTCATATGAATCCTTTCAACCTGACCTGGATACTTTTCGCTGGGACATCATATATTCCTATAATTCTATAGATCCCATGGTTTCCACCCTTACCTCAAACCTACAATCCGTATTAGACATTCATGCTCCCCTTAAAATCCGAACCTTACGCCGTCCTACTGCTCCTTGGCTAACCCCAGAAATAAAGCTAATGATAAGAAGAAGAGAAGCAGCAAGACGCAAATTTCGTCGCACTCGTTTTTCAGCTGATTTTGCGTTTTTCAAACAGCTTCGCAACGAAACCCAATCCGCAGTCCGACGTGCCAAATCCCTCTATATCCATTCTGCCCTTTCCAATGCTCCTGATTACAAATCCAAATGGAAAATCCTTCGAAAACTATCTGTACCAGAATCCAATAACCTGAGTTCTTTCCCAGTTACCCCAGATGATCTCAATGACCATTTCTTATCCTCTGCTTCTAGCCCTTCACCTACTGCTGATATTGAACATCATAGCTTCAACCCAGAAAACTTCTTTTTCTCCCACGTGTCATATGACGAATTACTTTCCACTATCCTAAAATCCCACACCAATGATTATGGTCCTGATGATATCCCAGTAAAGCTAATAAAATCCTGCCTCCCAATACTTATACCCCATCTCTATCATATTTACAACTTTTCTCTACAAAATTCCATATTCCCCTCTTCTTGGAAAATTGCTCTAGTCCGACCATTAAATAAAATTACAAATCCCGCCTCACCCCATGATTTCCGTCCTATTTCTCTCCTCTCTAACCTCTCAAAACCACTGGAGCGCCTTGTACAAATCAACTTTCAAACTTCCAAGAAGAACGTTCCCTCATTAACCCTCTCCAATCTGGCTTTCGACCTTGTTACTCAACACAGTCCGCTCTCCTGAAAATAACCCACGACCTCCAAACCGCCATTGAACACCAAAACCTAACTATCCTCATCCTTTTAGATTTTTCCAAAGCTTTTGACACAGTTGACCATAACATCCTCCTTAACAAATTACAAAGTCTACCTTTATCCAATTTTGCGCTGGTTCCAATCCTTCCTCTCAGATCGGTCGCAGTATGTAGTCGTTTCAGGCAACCTCCATCCAAGACACGATCCCTCTCCTCTGGTGTCCCTCAGGGCTCCTCATTGTCTCCTACTCTGTTTGCTATTTATATTAATGACCTTCCCCTTCTTATCCGTCACTCCCAATACCATATCTATGCAGACGATTTCCAAATATACCTGTCCTTCCCGCCTTCCGAACTATTATTAGCCACCAAAAGACTTCAAGAGGACTTGAATCGAATAAGTCACTGGGCTGTTGCCAACAAGCTGAAGTTGAATACAGAGAAGACAAAGGCAATTGTAATAGGTTCCCATCACCTCCTTAAAACTGTTCCTCATATCCCAAACTTGTTCCTAAATAATAATCCCATTAAATTCTATCCAACCATAAAAAACCTTGGAATCACCTTTGACCAAACTCTTTCCTGGAAAAATCATGTTTCCGATATTTTCCGTCGTGCCTTTTACACTTTAAAGCGACTAAATTACCTCCGTCACCTATTTCCACTTGAGACCCGTAGACTCCTAGTTACTTCCTTAATATTCCCCCACTTTGATTACTGTTGTGCGGTGTACGGAGGCGTCTCTGGGGACCTCGAGGCAAAAATAAAACGTTTGATAAATTGCTTTGTACGATTCATCTTCGGGATCCCGAGGGACGCCTCTGTCTCCCGATATTACGAAGAGTTGAAGTGGCTTTATCCTTCCTACCGTCGTAAGTATATCCTTGCATCTTTCCTCTACCAAGTTATCCAATCCCGCCGTCCATCCTATATTTTCGATCTCCTTCAATTCAAATCCTCTGTTCATTCTCGTCATACCCGTTCTCGGCCTTCAGATTTATATACAGCGGCCCACCGATCCGCAGCTTTCGACAGATCTTTTCTTGTCCGATCCTCATCCTTATGGAATTCCATTCCTCCTTCCATTCGTCGATCCAATACTCTTATCACCTTCAAATCTCGCTTGTTCAATCACTTATTTTCTATCCAGTTCCAAAAAACATTGTAAATAGATTTTCTATTATGTCAATCAACATTTGTGAATATGTTCCTTCATTTATAATTTTGTCATATCTTATTAACATACGAATTTCGTGTGGTTTTTGTTTTAAGACGTAATCAATTAGAGTATTAATACCTATTCAATATGCTAGTAGTTATTGCATTATGACTTGTTATAATTTTCATTTTGTATTTATTTATTGACTATTCTTTATTTTTATTTTTAATTATCTGTTAACGCATATGTTCCTATATCAACAACTCTAAGGCTCTGAAGCCCACCTATCATTGGCTGTAATTGTTATTCTAAAGGGACTTGTCCCAGAATAAATAAAGAGTTTATTATTATTATTATTATTATTATTACCTATTACAAATGTTGACATTTGACAACAATTTTCTTTTCTCTTCAAACACAACATTGTACTGATAAAATCCCAGTTTCTTAACTTAAAAAGTATATAACAAAATAAATGCCGAGTAGTAGCAACATAAAATATAATCTTTAAATAAATAACAAATTTAACAAAAGATTTTATTGGATTAATAAGGCCATTTTTATTGATGAAAGTAGTATATCAAAGTAAAATATAAATAAGTAAAATATTAAGTAAGAAATTATTAAATAGTTACTTTTACTTAATCTATCGATTATTAAACAAGAATTAAAAGAGAGATAAAAAATATAATTAATAAAAATTAGGAAAGTCTATAAATAAACCTTGGTTTTCTCTTCAACTGACCATGCTACTACTAGGCATCGCACCTGCTGTAGATTAAAGGTACAACTCAAAATTGTAAATTGCTTAAAAATCATATTTTTAAGTTTTATTTTTTATACTTTTTCATTCGTAATATCTATTAGTAGGGTATTATGAATGTTCAGCATGTTTTAATAAAGAGGTATTCAAAAGTGTTAACAAGAAAACAACTTTAAATATGATTATCAAACAATTTAAAATTTTGAGTTGTACCTTTATTCTACGACAGGTGTGATATGTTGATAAAGACTTGTTGAGCTGTTGTGGTCAAATAATTAATGAATAATGATTAAATAATTATTAAATAATAATAATTAAATAATTAATGAAAGTTTCATTATTGTTTGTTCATATTCTAATTGCAGTTATAAGTTATTTTCAAAATGGAAACTTATGTTGAAGTTTGCTCTCCTGGTGCACCCAGAAAAAGGCAAGCAAATCCAGCAGAGTGGAAAGTAAACAAACAAAGTGCTTTGGTAAGAACATGATAACTTTTAGTTAAGCAATCACATAACTTTGATAAACTAACTTTTATATAAATTTTTCCAGCCTGTAGGTTAATGATTTTCAAAGGTGTTTAAAATATAAAACTAACTATAAACTTATCTACATAAATTTGATAGCGCAGTTAACCACCTATCTTTCCTAAACTCACCTATAAAATACCTACCTACAATTTTTTTTTTGTTACAGTTACTCTCCGAATGGTATGCTAGTTTATCCAACATGTGGTCATAGAGAGAAGTCTGTTAACTGCAGCCTCCTTGCTATGACAGACATTAATGAATTTCATTCAGCTTTTTATAGCGTCAAAACAAAGATGAGCCAAGATACTTTTATACTTGAGTATACCTCAGCCGTGCCACCAATCCGTTATCGTCCTATATCCGGAAATAGGGGTAAAAAGAAACTTAAGTACAAGTATTTTGTAAGAAACAAAGATGGAAGCCGGATTGAAGTATGCAGAGCATCATTTCTAGGAATACTTGGAATCACCAAGCATCGGATAGAGGGGACATTTATTCGCTTTAAGAAGGAAGGGTATAACATACCGCAAGAAACTAGAGGAGGATATCGGAAAAAAAGAAAAATACAACCACAAAATTGAATCAGTAATGAGATTCATTAGACAATTTAAGGGATTGGAATCACATTATTCAAAGAAAAATTGATGCAGAGTTTAACTTGATTTTAATTTCAATTAGAAAAAAACATGTTTAATAGGTTAAGTTCCTACGTCTTTATGTTAAATTTTGACAAATAAGAATTATTATTTCTAAAAATAAACAATTAAAAAATATTAAGACGAGGAAGCTTGCCCACCAGATCAAGGCGATTGTCTTTAGGGCAAGTTAATACCCTCAAGGGACCAAGGGATAAAATACCCTAATTTAACAATAGCTAAGCTCCATAATAGATGGTTAATGCTTAAATGTCTTGAGAAGAACTAGTTGAGGGCATATACTTTGTAGTATACCAGATTATGATTATTTTTTTTTTAAATTATCTGGTAATACACAAGCAGGACTAAACTAGTTAGTGTTCATCTCCTAATATGGGCCATAATTTATTATTAATATTCAAATTGTGTACTAATTTCTACTTTAAAATATTATTAATAATTAACAATTTCAATTATTGCCAAAATGTACCAAAACTATGTTTAAAATGAACTGAAGGTAAAACACAGATAACTTTTTAGAAGTTTATTTGTGACAAAATTTAATTTATGCTTCTGGGCTCCTTCGACAGATGTTTCGAACTAAATGAAAGAATTAAAAGAGAGAAGAATAATTCCGAAAAACAATCTCTTAAAACTAAATCTCTTTTTCTTTCTTTATTACAACAAAAAGAGCCAGGTTTGGGTGTAATATTGTCTGATATGCAGAAAAATCTGCCTTTACCTAAACTAGCGGATCAAAGATATTACTTCAGACAATTCTATTGCTACAATTTAACTGTAGTATTCAGAGTATCAGGGGGTGAAAAAGTCTTATCCCAAAAAAATGTGTCTATTTATGAAATGAGCAAAACATCCAATGAAGTGGTATCAGATGGATTAAAAGAACTTCAAACCAAACTTACTAATGCAGATTTAAATCATGTGCATACTGTTCATTTGGGGGCCAAAATACTATTGTTCATTCATAACATTTGAAACTAGTTTTCAATAAAAACAAATTTATAGAAGTGGCAAATAATTCCCTAATGGCTATTGTTTTGATTATGTGTAAAAGATTTGTTGTTTCGCAGTCCACAGCACATTACAAGAATGAAAATAGTATATCCTAACACTGGCCATTCTTATTATGGGTATTCGGCTTCACTGATAGAGGTATGAAAACTTAAGTCACACTGCAGTTACGTTGGAAGAATATCACAATTGTTTTGCAGCCTATTGGGTTCCGAAAATTGGGATGTGTATGACTGATAATGCAAGGCAAAAGAATTTTTAACGATACCAAGGACTTGCACTTCTAAATATCAAGAAGACTTATTTTAACTAAAAATAGGCTTAGGAAATGCATTAATGTTGAAGACGAGATGACCTGCATATATGAGACATCCTAGGCTCTCAATATTAATAAACCTGGTAAGAAATTGTTATCAATGAAACCTTAAAGGTATCAATGAATAAAAAAATTAAATAGTTTTTTTTTATGAACAATCACACTTCCCTTAAAATGTCTTTAATATTTTTTTACCCAGAAACAACCAACGTTTCGAAATTCTCTTTCATCTTCTGGGTTTTCCTTTTTTTGCTCTTCTCTATTAGGATTAGAGAGCATATTTTTTTTTTCCTTCACCTGTAATCCAGCTTTAGCAGCTGCTCTTTGAAGATTTATAAATGCACTCTTCATGCTGGAAAAACTGCGTCCTATAATATCGAGATCATCGGCCTAGGCTAAGATTTGGCACGATTTCGACCCATGGTATCTTGAACGTCCTCTTCATCTGGAGGTTCCAGCTCTTCACCACTTCCAGCATACCATTCCTTGATGCGTGCCTTCTCCTATGGATTCTCCATTCAGTAGGTTTTCAAAGTGGTTCCTCCATCGTCCTATTACTTTTTCTCTCTCGGTGATCAGAGAGTCATCTATATAGACGTCTGTACTGGCCCGCCCGTCAGAGGAGAAAGGCCGGGAAATTAAAATACGTTGGTTTGCGGCCGGTAGAGTGCGCTGCCGGATGGAGGACGACTACCCAGTGATCTTCATTGACGAACCCCAGGATCTCGAAGTCTTCTGCTGACATCTGGACGCCATTCTACCCGGCGTTCGCAATAGGATTATCCTACTGTCTCGAGTTCTATTTCTTACGATTACTTGTATATTTATTTATTTAGTTATTTTAATAGATTCGATTTTCATTTTTTTCTCATATTTTATTAATACCATTTTTAATTTAAATTTTTTGTCATTGTATGTTTTCTTTTTTTTTTTTTAATTTCTCATTCATCAATTTTTTTATCTTCTCGTGTTCTTCTTTAATATACCTTTTTTTGCCTATTTTTTATGTTCTACTTTCCTCTTCTCAACTACCTGTTTCGTTTCTGTCCTCTCACGACTTAATCCAAATATCCTACAACTTCGAAACTCTTTAGATCCTGCCTAAAACCATAGCTTTCCGTAACCTAGAAGCCCTAACCCACGAAAATATTTTACCTGATCTTGAAACTATGAATTGGAGCGAAATCTATTCCTGTTCTTCCACTGATTCCACGGTTGCATCCTCACCTCTAATCTTATCTATATCCTTGATACCCATGCCCCACTCAAAACCTCTACTTTCCGTCGCCCGTCTACTCCTTGGATGTGTGGCAAAAAATTAAAGATATGCAAAGGAGACGTGAGGCTTGAGCCCGTAGACGCTTTAGACGCACAAGGCTATCAGATGACTACCAAGCATTTAGGCTAGTTGATGCAGGCAACTGTTAGGAGAGCGAAATTCAACTACTATCATGGAGCCCTTTCCTCTGTTTCCGATTCTAAATCAAAATGGCAACTGCTTCGCAAACTCTCCCTTTGTAAACCCTCTTCCTCATTAGTATTCCCAGTTTCACCCGATGAATTAAATTCATACTTTTTATCAGCCTCCTCCAACTGCTTCTTCCTGCTTTTCCGTAGTACCATCATTCAACTCCGATAATTTTTCCTTTTCTTACATCTCCCCTCCCGACCTTATTTCCTCCATAATGAAATCTCACACTAATTCCACAGGGTCTGACGGAATACCCGTTAAATTGTTAAAATCACATCTCTCTGAAATCCTACGTTATTCTTTTCATTTATAATTTCTCCCTCCAAAATTCAATATTTCCTACCTATTAAAAAAAAAGTCTTAGTCCATCCTATTATTAAACCTACTAAGAATTGTCCCCACTATTATCGGCGCTCACGAATACATACATCTTATGTCAATTTGATATATTTAAAAATAGTGACGGATAGACAAATTAAAGTTAACTCTTTAACGGGTAGTGGCCATATTTGTCCCACCTACCGTAACCAAAATAGTTTGGTTACATTCCAGTAAATGGCTGAAGCTACATAAAAACACGTTTGAAAGCTTAGAACTCGTCCACAATGGAGCACCGCCCTTCGCCCCCTAGTCTCCGGTCTGTCCACATTGGAGCACCATCACCACTCTCCATATTTAGCAGGGATGGTATCTCTGCCCCTTCAGTTGAATTTCAGACATCATGTTGGACGGAACATCTTCTGACTAAGATATTGCGCTGGATTCAATCTCAGCCAATTATTATCATTTTTAGCGAAAAAGAAAAAGGATTGGAGTTCATTTTTTAAATGGGGGGCGTTATCAGTTTGTTGAATTCCATAATCTGTACCAGGATTTGAGAAAAGATTCTGCTTTCAGATATATATAGATATATATTCTGCAAAATCTTTATTTTTTAGATATATGAGGATGAAGATCTCCATGTTTGATTATATCATTAATCTAATCAAACCTCAAATTCAAAAACAGTGGAAAAATGGTCACGCTCAGCCAATTTCAACAGAGGAACGACTGATGCTCACGTTAAGGTAGGTAAATATTGATATTAATGATAGTCGATATTAATTTTAATAAAAAAAGCAAAACAAAAATTCAGCACTTCTGCCATAATGTCCACTGAAAGGGTGTTTGGACTGCACTTTCTTTTGTTTTATAATCTGTCACAAATTAAACTTCAATTTAATAATGTACAAGATGCTAGAGTTACATAATGTGAAACACTAATATAATTTAAATGCTCGTCAATCATTGTTTTCCATTTCAATCAAACATTCAGTGCAGTTATAAATGTTCTTTTTTTTTTTAATCGATATTAATTTTGTATGTATATATATATATATATATATATATATATATATATATATATATATATATATATATATATATATATATATATATATATATTATTTATAATTTAAAAAGTTGTATCCGTTTTTAACAATATTTTTATTGGATTATTAGCATTCAATGGAGTTAAATAATTAAGTCATTAAATAAGGTATTGCACATTTCATAAGATCAAAAACAATTGAAAAATAAAACAAATTTATTTCAGAAAAGACATTTAAAATATATAAATATATGTCCACACACACCCATAAACACAAATATTAAATTATTACAACTAAAAATAAAAATATTTGTAAAAACATACATCTACTAAATTATTACAATTAATAAGAAACATATTTAAAAAACATAAACGAACTAAATTGTTAAAAATAAGCAGATAAATATATATACAATTTAAATTAAATACAAATACTAAATTATTGTGACTAAAGGAAACTATTTAAAAAATTAAACAAAACTAGAAAAGAAGAAGAAAAATATTTACAATATATTTAAACTAACTGTATTAGAAGGCAATAAAAAATTATTTCCAAAATAATTAAAAAAAAAATCATTGTTACTGTTCATAATTAGGATAATTGGGGGTGTATCCTTCATCACCGAATTCTTGTGAGCTTACTGTTTGATTTTGATAACAATCAGGGTAATAAACCTGTTGGCCTAGAATTGGTTCTTTTTCAGAAAATGTTTGTAGGACCTCCATCACTTTAATCCTAAAACTTATTTTGTCCTTTTTGGATAAAATTCTAACATGAGGAAGGATACTGCAAAAAAAAACTGGTGTCTTCATCCAACGCTCTTTTTCTCCCCTCTTCTTTCCTCTTGAGGTACGCAATTATTTCGTGTTCAGCTTTCAAGAGAGCCTCACCAACTAAATCCCTCCTAATGTTACCTTTTGTTCTTTTGGCCGAAAAGGAGCCTGCTGCCGAAGAAGGGACTGCTGAATCCTTTCGACTTGTTTCAAAATATTCATTCAGCGGAAGAGGATTGTTATCTGGATTCTCCTCGTCTATAGTTACTTCATCGCCAAAGGGTTCATCTCCTTCAGACGGAAAATTCCCACCAGACGTCCTCGAAGTGAATTGATCTTTCGGGAATGAAGGAGAGTTGAAAAAAGGCCAATTCGGTTGAGATGTCTCTCCTCCTTCATCTCCCGATTTCTTTTGAGGTAAACGACGCAGTTTTCTTGCAAACGTCTCTCGTAGCTTCTTCCATTGAGTCTTTAGGACAGCTTCTGCAACAAATAATAAAGAAAATTTTCACGAATGATTTTACCGACAGAGAATAATTATTCATTATCTGTTTTGGGTTGAGACAATCTCGGTTTCCTTATTGTTGTAATTTAATATTGCTGAAGATTTCAAAGGTCTTTGGAATTTCCCCCATTGCGTTGGTTCTCTAGACGGAAAACATTAAAATTCGTTCTCCTCATCACTCCGGATCAATATTTTTCAATTATATGAATTACTTCTCCATTGTTCTGCAAGGCTTAGTGGATGCTCACTACAAATTCATCAATATTGAAGTGGGTGGTTATGGAAAACAAAGTTATGGCGGAACATTTGAAGATTCAGCTGTTTACATAAAATTAGTTGGAGGTACATTGAATTTACCACAGGATGATCCTTTGCCGGGAATGGAAACTGCCATGCCATATGTTATAATAGCAGACAAAGCCTATCCTTTAATAAAAAAATATTGAAACCTTACAGCCAACATGATCTGGACACAAGACTGGAATACTTCAATAAAAATTTATCCCGTGCCAGAAGGACAGTGGAATATTCCTTTGGTATAATTAACGCCGAGTGGGAAATTTTGCAAAGGCCAATAAATGCAAGCCTACTTACTGACAATATTATGAAAGCTATCTGTGTTCTACACAATACTATTATTGATATGGAACATAATTTAACAGATTAAGGTTGGAATATCGACACGCGATATATCGAGGTTGAAAAACCGATATATTTGATCGATCTATTAACATCCGATATATCGATATTTTACAACGATATATCGATCACACCATATGCTAAACTATATTACGGTAGAATCTCAGCAATTCATATCCCAGTAATTCGTATAGATTTTCTGGTCTCTTGAAAGTCTCCCTTTATTTCGCATAAAAACACTGCAATCCGGTTCCCACTTATATTCATATCTATTTTCGTCTTCCAAGTAATGTAAACACCTTATAATACGAATTTCCAAATAAAAAATCTGGTTAACTCTTAATCTTTTCAAGAGGGGAGGTGAGTGAGAGAGGAATTGTTTCTATGAATTTCGGTCGGCTTACCCTTTTTTATTTTTCTATTCAGTTCTCTTTAAATAAAATTGTAAAAAAACCTGTAAGTATACTGTTAGCCGAAAGCATAGATTGATCTGAAAAATTAAGTTCGCTCATGACTGGAAAATCCGCGAATGCAAGGTGCTTTATAAACTTTACCGAACGCCTATCGTGTAAACACAAAATCATGTATCATAAGTGAAATTTTCAACGAATGGGTACAGGTATGGAATAAAAAACACAGAAAATTTTCAACTGTTTATTGATAATTGTAGGGCCCACAACAGTACCACATCACTCAGCCATGTTTATCTTCGGATTTTGCCTTCCAGCACAACCTCTAAACTTGGTCATAATTAAACGATTTTAGACATTTAACGCAAGGAAGTAGTGATGCAACTCTTAGAAAGCATCAAGGATGGGAATCACCTACCTCAAAATTAAGAACTCCCATGACTTTTCGAGATTTCGCCTATTTTGACGAAGGTTTAGCAGTAGCTTGGATCCTAACTGACGAGAAAATTTTGACTCCGTAAAAAAAGGAGATGAAGAAGAAATTGAAATGCCGACGATTAGCTCTAAAATGGCGAAATAATGCATCTACAACGTGTATCATTTATTAGCAAAATCGGATGTTTGTGTAAACGTATTTTCTGCTTTGAACATGCTTAACGAAGTCATCGATAAAATCCGTCTTCAAGGATTGCACCATAAGAACATAACTGAATTTTTTGTTGATCTAACTATATCGTTTGTTTATTGGAAATCGCGATAATTTGGATATATCGATAATTCATAATTACTTTTCGAACCCTTGACCATACGACTTATCGAGATTCTGCTGTATTTTATTTTAACAATTTCCTTTATTCGGTAAAACTCCAGAATCGTAACCCCAAAATGGCGGAGGTCTAGATTTTTAAGATCAGCCAGGTCCTAAAAATCTAGATGTCCTCCATGTTGGGGTTACCATTCTGGAGTTCTAACAGTAAATATAAC
Organism: Rhaphigaster nebulosa; assembly: GCA_948150685.1. Classification (NCBI taxonomy): domain Eukaryota; kingdom Metazoa; phylum Arthropoda; class Insecta; order Hemiptera; family Pentatomidae; genus Rhaphigaster; species Rhaphigaster nebulosa. The sequence continues at coordinate 6,463,246 of OX411306.1, forward strand.
AATAAACAATATTTAATTATCAAACAATAATTAGTAGATAAGATTTACATACAAATAAAACTGATTAATCCTGTATAAAGAAAAATTGATGATTTATATAAATGATGATGGTACTGAGATGTATATCAAATAAATTACAGGCTTTTAGATGAATGTTTTGAGATGCACAATATAGTCGGAAGAGTTATAAGATAAATAAACATTTGAGAAGTTTTTAGGTTTTATTATTGAAAAACTTCTAGAAGACTATAATATATCAAATATGGCTAAAAGTCTTCAAAATAAAAATATGTTATAACATTTTTTTTTCTTATATATTTTCTTTTCTATCTTTTTTTATAATGATTTATGGCTAATAAAAATATTGTTTTATAAATAATAATCATTATATTATTTCATAACCTTCTTCACAGTTTAACATTATACTCATTTGATGTACTTTCTTAGCTTTTTCATCCATTTCCTTTCGATATATCGATATTTTTCAAGCTATTATTGGTGGATATCGATATTTGGTTTTGCGAAAGATCAAAATATCAAATATCCATATTTTCCTTTCGATGTTCCAACCCTATAACAGATGCTTTCTTACAGGACAAACAATTGGTAACTAGAGGAAGACACACTCAACAAGGAAAATATATTCGGTACACCTTCAAGGATTACCTATGCGCCAATCCTATTTGTTTAATAGAAAAATAATTTAACTATGCTGATTTAATACTATGGGAAGTTTCTTAAATCGTCTCTTTAAGCTATGTATTTCTAATGTTTTCTATGTTATTTCTAATCTTTATTATTAAGTTAATTTAAATGAATTTACATGATAATGATAAATGTTATAGATATTTTATTTATGGATTTTTAATTATGTATAACACACTACTTTACGATATTGTAATAAAATAAAATTATTTTAGTTTTCGTATATTTAAAAAAAAAAACACTGTTAAAGTTAAGCACATAAAAGAAGCAAGCATGAGCTGTTAAATTAATATTGTTCATTTATTTATTTATATTTTTCAATATTTCTGATAATTTTTTTGCATCTTTTACATTCAAATTCATTAAATGATGCAATTATGTGTTTAAAATAAGTTTATTATTTGTTGTTCTCAAAATTATATGACCATAAGGATGTGCCATCTGGAATCATGTAGGTGCATAGCAATAAATACAATATGGTAAATTTGTTTATAAAATCATTATTATTATCATGGATATTATCTTGTTACATAATATTTCTGAAAAGTTTTTAAAATAATTTGTAAATAATTAATAAAAATACTATCAACATTATTGAATATATAACAAATAAAATTAGCTAAATATTAGAAACTAACAACATTTTTTTTTATTTACAATGTTTATAACTAACCTACTTTATTTCTGAACTTTTTAAACAATATAAAAACACAAAGCTTACCACAAATTGACTTATTTATAATAAATATCAAAATGAAATTAATTAATTTGAAAACTAAAACATTATAATAACAACATAGATATCATACTATTCTAAAATAGTTTTTAAATAAGTTGTAGGTTTTTAAGTGAGGTAAATGAAACGATTGTATGCCAGTTTTTGTGGTTAATATCTGAACTTACATGATTTAAACTAAATCATTTGTCAATTTTCTTAAAAACTGGAAGGCACAAATGGTTGTGAAACTGTTAAAAAGATTATAAAACAACTAGCAATAATAATAAATGAAATTGCAAATATTGGTGATATGGTTAGGTTACTTGACACATCAATCTCATACCAGTCAAAGTCCACGCTAAAGAGTGTAATAACAACCCATAACCAGCTAATTAAAGTTCATTTATTTTTTTGGACAATCAAAATATTCCAGAACATGCACCAACTATTTTGGCCCTTATCATAAAAACGACAAAGCCTGTAGCATTTATCAAGAGTTAAGGAATGTCAAAACTCAGGCTCATCAACCTTCTCCAGCTCTAATACCCCACCATCAATGAACCTTGGTTGACATTTTCCCAGCAATTTTGTCAAACCAATTAGGCTATCTAAACTTGACAAACCAGATCACCAAAGAAACTACTTTAGGTATGGGGATTTAGGAGCATCCATTCCAGGTTTTATGGTTCAGATATTCCTCTCAATTTAAGTAATTTTGTTTCAGAACTGAAGAACCTATTATAGCTCCTTTTAACTATCATAAGAAATATCCAACAGCTAACACAATCTATATGTTTTAAATATGGCTGTTAATAACTTTACAAATGAAAACGTCTCAATCTGATTGGTCGATCTCAACTTTTTATCCGAGACCTTAACAGGAACCAAAGCAGAGCTGCAGTTATAGCAAGTTTTATGCTAGTATCCAATAATATGCATATCTATGTACCCTATCATATGCACCACATTATTTACAAACAGCTAATTTTTTTGTGATAAAGATAAGTTTGAATGTGAGAAGTGGGCTCTCTAACTCTAAAAATTATTTTTAGTGAAAGTACAACTAAAGCTGAAGTAGGCAAAAAGTCGTCTATAAACATGGTAGGCTAATGAAGAGATTAAACAAAAAAGGGAAACAGTCATGGCATAAAAAAAAAAGGAAAAAGAAGAACTGGACACAATGCTGGGGGATTTCAATCCCGGACAAGTTATTGTAAAGATAGGGAATTTCGACACTTAATAGGCAAGGATGAAGTGATAGGTAGTAAGAGGACTACTTTAGAAAGATGTTGAACTCAAATCAAACCTTAGACGAAACGGTTTGAGAACTAGAACAACTGAGAAAGATATAGAGACCCCAGATTCCTGAAGAAGTAGAAATTATTCTATACCTCAAAACCTCTTAAGTCCCTATTATTACACTAGTACTTATGAAGTTTTGCGGGCATACTGTTACTATGTTCTTTTAAATGAGTTTCTTGTACTAGTCTATTGTCATAATGAAGACATATATGCAGAATATCAGAAGGTATGGAAGGCCATTTTTAATATGTTAATATTTATTTAAAAATTACTAGCTTCTACTTTATTAAAGGCAAAATGGGGACATATTTACGAGGCCTCTCACAAATATGATGAGCCATTATATGTCTTTTTAAATAACCTTCTTTTAAAGTTTTGTAGTCACAATGAGAACATTTATACACCAATCGCGCCCTACTTTTAGGTGGATGACTATGCTTTATATGCCTTTTTAAATCACCCTTTAATTTGGCTTTATAGTCGCAATGAGGACACTGATGGAATTTCTCATTTGTATGAAGAGCCATTTTATGACTTTTTAAAGCACTCATTTGTTTTGCTTTATAGTCGCAATGAGGACACTGATGGGGTCTCTCATCTGTATGACAGGACTGTATGTGTTTTTTTAAAGATCTTGCACGTGCTGTTCTAAAGTCGCAAAGATTACACTGATGAGGCTTCTCATCTGTATGGCAGGACTTTATGTGTTCTTTTATATGACTTATAATAACTGCTTTATAATCACAAAGGGGACACTTATGAGGCCTTTCACCTGTATGAACGCCCATTATATGGATTTTCAAAGTACGATTATGTTTTGATTTATAGTCGCAATGAGGACATTCATGAAACTTCTCGACTGGATGACGGTACATTATATGCTTTTTTAAATCACTTTCTGTAACTGTTTTATCATCACAATGGGGACATTCATAAGGCTTTTCATTTGTATGCTGGACCTTTATATGGCTTCTTAATTTGCAATTTGTTAATGCTTTATAGTCACAATGGGGACATTGATAAGGCCTCTCACCTGTATGACGGGCCATTATATGTATTTTTATATCACTTTCTCTAGCAGTTTTATGGTCACAATGGGGACATTGATGCCTCTCACTTGTATGACGAGTCATTATATGATTTTTTAAAACACTCTTTTGTTTTGCTTTAAAGTCGCAATGAGGGCACTGATGAGGTCTGTCATTTGTATGGTATTCTCTTACATGTGTTTTCACAAGACTTATATATCTAAATCTATATTCACAATGTGGACATTTATGAAGGTTTTCAGTTGTATTAGTCATTACACATTCCTTCAAATGCTGTTCGATCTCCTTTTCCTGGTACAGTGAATCTTTGTCTCCTGAAAACAATAAATATTTCTACATTAAAAATAAGAAAATAAAGGTTTAGCCAACCAGAAAGTTCGATGCCAATACCATCAATCGCCACTTCCACTGACTTCTGTTAAAACCCAAGTCAGTAAGATCTGACTAAACACAATCCTCCTACTTGCGTCTCTGTCTACCCCTGGGACGTTTGTTCGTTGGTTGAAAATTAACTAAATTAAAAATAATAATTGTAATTTTCAAGATTTTCAAATATTAATTATTAGATGAAACAAGAAAAACATTTTATGCTATTAGAAAAATCAATTTCTATCCATTAGAAACACAATCCAACAATAGTCTCAGTGTCTTTTCTTATTTAACAGCTCTTCAGCCCAGGATTTTCTTATTAACTTGCAGTAGTGAGTAACATACATTGTTTTCGTCTATATCAATAGTTTATTTTGTGTTGTGAAGAAGATAATAAATAGTGGTCAGTTAAATAGAAACCTTACTTGTCCTTGAGAATGCTGCCAGGAAGCTAGGATTTACCTCTAAAACCAAAATATATGATTGCTGGTCGAGTTAGTGGTTCTAATAAAGATTGCGACCATGTTGACCCTTAGTCATTCAAACGAGCTAATCAGTTTGTATATCTGGGATCAAATGTTTATGTAAGTAATAACGTTTTTTGCTGAGATAAGGAGATGAACAGCATCAGCCAATAGGTGCTATATTGGACTGTGACGGCATCTGAGAAGTAGCTTAATGTCAAGAGCTACAAAAACAAGATTATGCAAGACATTGATCAGACCAGTACTTATGGGTCATTACATACCACTTCATCCTAGCCATGGAACCCATATCAGATTTTGATGAAATCCAGTATGGTTTATCATTTTATAGATAAGATTATACACCAAGTTATTGTTCTATCTCAAATATTTTTTTTTTAGAGTCCCTTAAAGTATTGACAAAACTGACGTTTTTATATCCTCAGAGCTTCCAGAGAAAATTGATTACCCAGAAAGAAATCAATAATCAACAAATCAAAAATTTAAGTTTGACTTGTTCTTAAGCAATGCTCTGGATTAGTCACCCCGATGAGAGCCTGCAACTTAGGCTGAAATGTGGGTACACATCAAATATTAGTTTTACTTATCAGTGGTGTTTTATTCTTTCACCGCACACCTCCCTCTCCCTTCCCCAACCATCTTCTTCTTGAGCTATATTATAAGTCGTGCTAAATGCCAAGGACGATAATAGTAAAAAGGCAGAAGAAGGTAGACATAAAGATTTGTATGTAGTATACCAGCATATATATTCAATTTAAAATAAATGTTTCTTACCTTCATCTGGGATTATATACTCTTCTTCTTGTTTCACGTGAATAGGTCCACCTACATACATGTAAATTATATTTTCAATAAAACAATAAAAGGAATATGATAAATTTAAAAAAAATAAGTAATTTTTATTAGCAATTTTTCAACAAGAGCAAGAAACTCACTCAATTAATGTTATTTTATTAAAACATTTTCTCATGTCTAAAATAAGTATTGATTTGATACTCTGTCTAATCTAACTTTAAATAAGGTTAATATCTGATACTTCTTATCACATATACAAACTACTAATTTACAAAATTATGTTAATTTAAAATTGTTCTCACCATAGTAGGTCACCGGTATTCCCTCTTCTTTGATATCAGTCCTGGGAACTATGAAAAAAATTCAATGATCATTTCATTTGATACATCAACGCACTTTTATTCTATATTCATTCTCTATTTTTAAAATTTGTACAAATACTGAACAATACCCATAATAATAATCAGTAAAAGTGTTATTCCTTTTCCGAAAAGAAACTGTTAAAACAAAACTTTGAATAAGAATAATTCAGATATTAATAAAAAAATTAGCAAAATCTCTAATTTACAAATGTTATAACAGAAGGTAAAATTTTTTTTATTCAAATAAGTGTATGCCCACATAGTTTAAATTAAGTAATGTAAGCCAATAAAAAATAATCAAAAGAAGAAAATTAAACTTTTAAATATTCATAATTTTTAAACATAAAACTCACAAGCCGGTTCATTTTCATCAGTTATTTCTTCTTTAAGTGAAATACCAGAGTTACTTATATCTGAAACAGCAAACAACAGGAGATCAAATCATGACTCAATGATAAAACAATAATTATATCTGAAACAGCAAACAACAGGAGATCAAATCATGACTCAATGATAAAACAATAAAAACAAACAATGTCAGATTGAAAATGTAAATAAAAAAGTAAATTGTTCAATTTACAAATCAAAATGCAAATCAAATTCAAATATATGTAATAATTGATACACAAGACGTTACAATGAAATGCAGCAATATTTAAACTTTTAGCGGCACTTGGAAATTTTCAATACCAATTTGAATTGATCTTCCACAGCCTATAAAAATATTTTCATAAAATTGTCGATACTAAAAAAAATAGCATCCCTTAAAAACAAAGCAACAATTTAAAAATCAAAATATTATTCAATTACTCTTGCTATATAAGAAGAGCGTTAATTGCAAAAAGCCAATCGATCCGGATAGATAAAATTATTCTCCTATTATTGTTATTCTCTTCTTCAAGTAATGCAAAAAGTGGTATTGTTGGGGACCACAAATAAAGTTAGTCATTTTTTAATATTGGAAGAACAATCAATTGAGCTTACCATAGACTTTGGCCCCAGTAGGTTAATTTAATCGGCTTTAAAAGAACCAAGAAGAAAATAAATAAAATAATTATTTAAATTTTTGAACAAATACAATATAAATTTTAAACACAAATAGAAACAAAAAACTATTAAGGCAAGGAAATATCCGTCTGCCGAAGGTCGATTTAAAATAGTACTAATTTCTTCAAAATTTTCCAAAAACAAAAAGCTATTATAAAAACTAAAACAAAAATTTTGAAAAATTATTATCTTTAACATCCAACTCTGTACAAAATAATTAAATTAAGACTAAGTTAACTTAAAATTATTCTCACCAGAATAGATCTCCAGTATTCCTTCTTCTTTGATATCAATCATGGAAACTGCAAACAAATCCAATAATTATTCCATTTGAAACATCAAATAACTTTAGTCAATACCTTCATTCTCTTCTTTTATAATTTAAACAATTACGTAACAGTACTCATAATGAAGATAATCATAAAAAAAATTTAAAAAGACTAATATAAACAAAACAATAAATCTTAGGCACATTCATAAATGAATGCTAAGATTTTTAATTCAAACTAAGTTTAGGTAAACACTGTTAAAATCAACAAAATAATCCCACTAAAATGAATAAAAAGAAAGGAACCATACCTCTAAATATTCATGATTTAAAACAAAAATACTCACGATTGGACTCAGTTTCATCAGTTATTTGTTCTTTAATTGAAATACCAGGATTACCTAGAGACACACATTTTCAAAACAAATTTGAATTGACCTACGACAGCCTATAAAAAGATCTCTGTATATAAAAACATTGACGTTTAAATAAAACAAAATCCATTAAAAGTAAAGTAAAAATCATAATTATCAATTCTTCAAGCTTCAAGCTAAACACCAAGGGCAGGAATTGTAAAAAGGTAATAGATCAGGATAATTAAAATAATCCCAATAAAATTAATAAAAAGAAAGGAACCGCACTTCTAAATATTCATAATTTAAAACAAAAATACTCACGATTGGACTCAGTTTCATCAGTTATTTCTTCTTTAATTGAAATACCAGGATTACCTACATCTGCAAAAGCAAAGAACAGAGGATCAATTCTTGACTCAATGATATAACAACATAAGCGAACATATCAGATTGAAAATGTAAATAAATAATTCATTAGTAAAAGATTTACAAATAAAAATATAAATAAGTCAAATAAGTTAAATTAAGTGAATAATAAGTTAAAAAAGTCAAAATCAAATATAATATTTAATACATAGCACATTATATATTAATACATAGCATATTAATTTGAATTGACCTACCACAGCCTATAAAAAGATCTATGTATATAAAAACATTGACGTTTAAATAAAATAAAATCCATTAAAAGTAAAGTAAAAATCATAATTATCAATTCTTGCTAAACACCAAGGGCAGGAATTGTAAAAAGGTAATAGATCAGTATGGATAAAAAAAAAACCTACTAACCAATTTGATCCATCATAACCCAAAAAATATCTCATGAACTTAATAGATTCTGAACATCTAAAAAACCAGGGAGGTTATAATAACATGGAAGGAGCATGATACCCAAAGAGGTCATAATGGCTATTATCACCTCCCTGATGAGATCCCTCTGCCATTGTCTTGGCCCACTAGGTTGATAACTTGAGTGCAGGGTTTGAGTGAAGTTATTAGTTAACTGTTATTTGTTTCCAGATGACTGGAATTTTTATGTTTGATTGCTTTTCTGTTCTTTTGGAAGTAGACGGTTTCAGTAAAATATTTTATAAAATCTTTATTTAAAGCCTCTGTTAAAGCAATTGAGTTTTTTAAATCAAAGGTTATCAAAAGTATATCCACTTCTCAAAAGCATACAATTTTTTTTTTGACAAATTATTACTCTACACATTAAAATTATTCAGTTTATTTCAAATCTTAAATTTTCTTCTGTCAAATAGGTATTACAAAATTTTCAATAATTATTTTTTCTAAATATTTAAAAAAACTATTTGTTAACAACTTAAATAAAAGAAAGTTAAAACTTTTATAATAAACCTGTAACTTCATTACAAAAAAAATTCTTGTCATCTTAGTTTTTTAAATTTATCTATGCAAATATCTATAGATATATTTTAAGAATGTTTAATGACAAAAATAAGCCATGAATCCTTATAAAAAAGATAGAAAAGAGTTATCATTTTAAAAAAAAATGTTGCAAACCTTCAAACTTCTGAACAATGTATTTATCTTATAAATCTTCTGGCTATATTGTGCATTCTCAAAACACTCATCTAAAAGCATGCAATGTATTTGATATACATCTCAGTACAATAATCATTTATATAATTATCAATTTGTCTTTACATATGATTAATTAACATTATTTGTATATAAATCTTATCTACTAATTATTGTTTGGTATAGATTACTAAATATTATTTATTTTAATATTTACTGGTAAAAATACAGAATCGTGATCGAAACATGTCGGAATTCTAGATTTTTAGGACCTGACTGATCTTACATCAATTTCTTCTTCATCTCCTTTTTATAAGGAATCAATATTTCCTCGTCAGTTACGATCCTAGCTACCGCTTAACCTTCGTCAAAATAGGCGAATACTCGATAAGTTATGGGAGTTTCTTCATTTTGAGATAATAATTGCCATCCTCGATGCTTTCTAAGAGTTTCTAAAGGTCTTCCTTGCGTTAAATGTCTTAAATCGTTTAATTATGGGCATGCCTAGAGACTGCAGCTTCGAAGTTGTGTTGGGAGGAAAAAACAGAACATTAACATCGCTGATTGATGTGGTCCGTACAATTATCAATAAGAAGTTGAAAATTTTCGCTGATTTTTATTCCATATCTGTAACCATTCGTTGAAAATTTCGCTTGTAGTACATGCTTTTGTGTTTGCAAGATTGGCTATCGGTAACGTTTTTGTTTTTAAAATACATTGCTTTCGCGGATTCGCCAGTCATGAGCGAACTTAATTTTTCAGATCAATCCATGTTGGCGGCTAACAATATGGTTATAGATTTTTTTAAAGAGAGATGAATAGAAAAAAAAAAGTTAAACCGACCGAAATTCATAGAAACGATTTATCCCTCACTCACTCACCTCTCCTCTCGAAAAGTTTTTTTTTTTTAACCAGATTTTTTATTTGGAAATTCGAATTATAAGACGTTTACTTGGAAGACGAAAATAAATACGAATTATCGAAGGGACTGGATTGCAGTGTTTTTATAGGAAATAAAGGTTTCCCTTTATTTCTTCAAGAGACCAGAAAATCCATACGAATTATCGGGATATGAATTATCGACATTCTTCTGTAATATAGATTAACATATAGGCGTCATCGATATATCGTTGTAAAATATCGGTACCATAGACATATTGGATGTTAATATCGGTAGAAAATATCGGTTTTTCAACTCCGATTTATCGCGTTTCGATATTCCAACCCTAGACTATTATTTGTTCTCTGCCCTAGGCTATTACTTTGTTTACCCTAGGCTATTACTTGTTCTTGGATAGCCAACAGGAATCCTAGTTTCAGGAAATATATTACCACATTTTAGCCATGTTAACGATGATTGTGTCTACTTCTGTATCCATCAATGAATGATAAAAACGTCCATGTAGTGGCTTATTTTTCCATATTTCTGTTAAAGCAGCATAGTCTGATTCACTATTTGGTGAGGCAGCACTTATTAAATTTGAAGCAGTGTAATTTGTGATTTAACCTTTCTAAATCCTGTCTATCCACTATAGCCAAATGAATAGGCCAAAGCTGGTATGGAGTACATGTTCAAGCCTTAATTAAATTTCTTCCATCTAAATGGGATTCAAGCACCAATTTAATTCGGTTTATCAATTTAATTTAATCAATTTATTTCTTTGAAGTGGCCATGAATTTAGCAATTGGTGCATTCCGAGGTATTTGTAAGAGTCAGAGTCTCTCAGCGGATTATTTATGACATCTTATTTATTATTATTTAATTTATTTATTTATTATTATTATTTATTATTTATGACATCTTATTATTTATGACCATGTTATTTCCTGTGATAATTCTTCCTCTTTTCACATATAGTATCCTGTTTTTTCTGTACCTAGATGCAAGTGTATGTTATCACTGAAAGTCTTTTCATTTTTGGCATACAGTTTAAGATCATCCATATAGAATGAATGAGAGATCTTAGTTATAGAATTGAGTAGGTAACCTTAGCCCCTCTCTTCCAATAATTTGGATTGAGTGCCATACAGAAACAAAAAGGACTAAGGGAGTTCACCTAGGAAAACATCTGCTCTTTATTGGGATATATTTATTGACATCTAATCCATTCTAAATTGGTACAGTTTAATAAATTTAATATAACCTGGTAAAGATTATCCATAGATCTTCAAAACATCCAAAAGCCAATCATGAGGAACTGAATCATATGCTTTAGGGTAGTCTATCCAAGATAAAGCTATATTGCGAGACCTCTTTGCAACTTGAGCAGCAAAAGAATCAATTGTCAAAAGTTCTTTGCATCCTCTTGAACCTTTCTTATTTCCTAGCTGCTCTACTACCATGGTACCATTTCTTTGAATGCAGTCAGTCAACTTGTTTCCGATAACAGATGTTAGTAACTTGTGCACACCATGTGCAAGTTATAGATCTCACATCCTAGGCTTCTAATTTTTCTTTGTTTCCTTTCCGTATTAAATAAGTTATACATGCACAGAAGTTACATGGAACGTTTATCTCTTCAGATAGTAGTTTCTGATACCAAGAAGAGACTAATGAATTGCTTCATTAGATTCATCTTCGGAATCCCCAGGCGCTCCCATGACTCCAGTTGGTATGCCGAGTTAAAGTGGCTACAACCTGTTTTCCGACGGCAATACTTCCTAGGTATCTATCTTTTCCGAACCTTCAAAACCAAAAAGCCTCCTTATATTATTGATCTGTTCACCGCGTGTTTCTCTGTACACTCTTTAAAAACCTGATTCCAATCTACAAGCTTGTTTAAACTCTTTCATAGAACTGTCTCTTTCAAAAGATGCTACTTCATTTTGGAATTCCTTACCCAACTCCAATCGCAAATCCTGATCCTTAAACTCCTTCAAGCATTAAGTATTTCTCCACCTCCTTAACTATCAATATTCTGAATTTATGTAAGTACTATAGTTATATATATCTTCATTCTATATTTATAGTTAACTGTTTATAATTTCTATTGTTTGTTAGTGTAAATGTCTGTAATTATTAAAAATTCCTTTATTTCATTTTAGTATTTAACTTTTCTTAATTATTTACTGTATGTAAGCTAGAAAAATAGTACTGGTACTGAACATTTCTGTTATTCTAAGGGGACTAAAAGTCCCAGAATAAAATTTATTTTCATTCATTCAAGAAGCAAGATGGCTGTAAACATTACTAAAACACACCAAAGCGGTAATTTTCTATTTTATCTGGTCCAGAAGCTTTCCAGTTTTTCATTAGTTTGAGTGCTTTTACCACATCATTTACAATAATATTGGTTGCTTTCATAGGTTGGAGATCTAATAGACTACAGTGTATATTTTCCAACCAGTATTTTTATAACATTTTTTTTCTTTCCGGAATACCTTTCTAATATTCAGATATTTCATTAGGGTTTGGGTAGACGTCCTTAGTAATATTCTCTTTAGGTTTTATATGCTTATAAAAATATTTCTCCCTCGTATTAAATATACAATTTCGTCTTCTTCTACTATCAGCTCTTTTGAATACCTTCTAATCCTATTTGCATATACTGCTAATTTCTATTTGGAGAGTTTTCACGTAAACTCGAAGGGTTTGGTTTAACTCACTGCTTGCTAACCCTCCAATATCGAATATTATAATTTCGTCAATTTTCTTTCTTAGTTTTGAAGATGCATTTTCTGGATTTCGAAGTTAATTAGTAATAATTCATATTTTACCGAGAAGATTTTCAATCTTTTTTTTTTTCTTCTTTTCCAGGGAAGATCTTTGCATTCATTAATAGTATTGCTCTGTTCTCTATATATTGTATTAATCTGTTCTAGCTGTTTTTTAACTGTACTAGCTCCCACTTATATCCAGTGACATATCTTTTCCACAGTTGCCCCAACTGATATACTCTTAGCAAATATTTCATTGACAGCCTTAACAGCTGAAAGTGTTTTTTTTTAGTATGATATCTCAAATATGTTATCAAATATCTGGACTCTAATACTAATTGTTAGTCAATGATCTTAGACTCCCAACAAAATGTAGACAGTAGATGTTGAAAATTTTGTATGTATTCACAATGAGAGAGAAATAAAAGCTGAGGTAGGTAATGTTAAATTAGTGATAATGTGAATATAGGTATATGCTCATGTTTTAGTAATTGTGTATTTAGGTATGAATTGTGATTATAGGTGCAATATTTGTTGATTCTAGTAAAAATTGTTCTGAAGATGAGGAAATATTTCCCCCGAAACGTAAACATAATTAAATAAAGGAGAAAATTATATAGGAAGTTATATATTGGTCTTCATTTAATAGATTCATAAGAACTTCCTAAGAAATTAAAAGATAGAAAATAATTAGTTTTTATGTATTTCTTTTCTTGTTCAATTACATATTTAATTTGATTTTTATTTATTTATTTTTATACTTTTTTAAATTTATTTTTTGGCAACTCCTTACACATATGAAATTTTCTTATTTAATTAAATTGCTATTAATCCCTTCCATTTTCCATTATATCACGATGCTATGATTTTTAACTCGCCACCTTTAGTTTATCTTAACTCCATTATTATTTAATTAATCATTTTTGATCTTTGACCAATGCGTTTACCAGCAAGTTTAACCAGCTTTTTTTTTAAATCATTAGTTTTATCTTTTAATCAAGTGTTGTATTTAAATCGTATGAGTATATAAGTTGTATTCTTCAGAAACTAAATGGCGTATTAGTAGGAACAGGGTCAACTGCTGGTCCAATTGAAAATATAGCAACTATTACATTATTTTGAAGAAATTTTACTTGCAGGACCCGTCCCAAAGACAGCTGAAAAAATGCAGGTCATAATATATATTTATTTATTCCACTTCATTTCTGTAAAAAACATGGAAAACAGAATTTTTTTTTTTTTAAATTTTCAATCATCAAGAAGAAATAACCAATCATTCAGATGAAGATGAAACAGCCAAACCTGATCTGTGCACTTGTAAGTTTTTTTTTTTTCGTAAATGTTTGAATTTTTTATGTTTTCATCTGATTCTTGTAGTTTTCTATTTGTTTTTGTTGGAGAAAGAAATTAATTTTAGAAGCAAGAAATATAAGTACATGTTTGATCAGTTGATATTGGTTATAGTTTCATTCCAGGTTAAATTTCAATTTACGATGACATCCTGAGTAAGGCCGAGTAGAGTTAAGAATAGGCCCCTTCTGATGGGTTTTCGGTTGCTCTATTATTTATTATTTCATTGAAAGAAAAAGAAAAAAAAAAAAAATCACTCCAATATTTTGGTACTATTTCTAAATCACAAATAATGATTTTATAATATGATATGCACATGGGTAAGAGTCTGGGATCTCATCGTAAATTGAAAATATAAGGTTGGGTTTTAAGTGTTATAAATATTACAAAAATATTATTTGTGATTGAGAAATAGTAAATTTTAGAGTTATCCAATTTTTTAAATGTAATAATTAAGTTTTAAAGCTATTTCAAGTTTCAACTGAATTATAAGTAATGAAAACACTATTTCTCTACGGAGTGAAGTATATCAACAGAATTTTTTTTTATATTACAGAATTTTACTGTCATCAGATTTGGTTTTAGCACTGTCAAAAATCCATATATTCAAATTTTCGGGCGAATCTAAAAATAAAATTTTTTAGGCTAAAAATTTTGCCAAGGGTTTCAAATTTTTTTAAAGATTTAAAAAATTACCAACAAATCAGCAACTATTTCAACGATTCAAATAAAATTTGGGTCGTCTGTAAAGAACCTTAATCTGCAGGGTCTCCTTTAACTGTGATCTTCCCAATTTTATTTTTATTTTGTAATCAAATTTTTTTATACAGACCCTCTAGATAATGAAATGGCTGTTTATATTGATGGAAACAAGGAACTTCCATCTTTCCAACGAGTTCAAGAAAATCAAAATCGGATGAACTGAAGACGAGATACAGAGCTTCAAATCGATGCGTAATTTAGTGGCTAGCAAATTTTGAGCTCCCTCGAAACTAAAAAAAAATTATTTTTTGTTTTCGATGATATTTTTAACATGAAGGTTTTTCGGTGCGCTGAATCTAATTCTGCTATAATTTTGGAGTAAAAAAATCTATAAGGCTGGTTTACCCAATAATCTGAACATTTTTTTTCAATTTATTTCACCAAAAAGCAATCATTTCTTAATGTTTATATTTTTTCTTTATTATACACTGAAAAAAATATTTTTAGGAGGAAAAACCACGTCGATATCATTTTTCAAACTCGAGATAAAAGATAAAGTATTTTCAGTGTGTGTGTTTTTTTTTTATTTATTTATTTTTTTTTTTTCTCGGCAACTTGGATCCATTGGAACCAATGCCGATACACCTGTCCAATATTTTTGGATGAAGAATCACCACAAAAAAATGGTTGAAATCGGTGAATCATTGACTGTGCCCTCCCCTTATAAGTACCATTTCCACTTTTCAGATAACTGGACGTACAACCATCCGATCTTTTGATATTAATATTAATGATTAGTCTTTATAAAAAAATACAATCTGATTTATAAAAGTTTATTTAACAAATAAAACAATATATATTACAGTAAATTTACTTCAGAATAAATTAAATGAAAATCAACTTCAAAAACACAAAATAAAAGGATTTATCAATTTCACAAACAGAAACAGAAAGAAAACTGAAAATAAAACAAAATTCTGCAAATAAACGTGTATCCATCAAAAGTAAGAAATTCGAACATAGTAAACAAAAGCACCAATATTTTTCAGTTGGAAGCATGTTCTTTATTTACAATTACAAGCTCAGCTTGATTCTTAAGTACTCTTCAACACTGAGTCCTTTCGCCTTTACTACAATAAGGATTAATGTTAGATCATATTTATTCATATTGCGATTGATGAATTCCATGATCATTTTCAAAAAATAGTTATCTCTCATTGAACTTGTAATGTTAAAAAATAATTTTATCCAGGATTTTTTGTTTGTTCGCGTTGCTTGCCACCTACTACGTCCTTGCCTACCACAGTCTGGAAACCTCTGATGTTAGTAATTAATTTGTTATCTCAATGTCCTATCGCAAACACACATAAAAATAAATGCTAGCACAACAATAAGACTAGTATTATCTTTTGTCCTGTGTCCTGCTTCTTCAAATGCACTGCCAATTTATTAACAAATAAACTATAAGTCTCTTTAGACATTCTAAAAACTTGTTACCATCCTCCATTAGTTCCTTAAATAATGTAGCAAACCCATTCTCACTATCCTTGGAACCCATTTCCTTTTACTCTTATTTTCATGTTCAGTATCCAAAGTTATGACAGTAATCATTAACCCTCTCATTAGCTGATTTAATTAATCATTTCACAGCGAATAAAGTTAAATTTACACAATATTTAGATGCAAGTAAGCTGAGAGAAAATAACAAGGACATATGTTATAACTTATGCTTACTGCTTTACAGATACAATAGATCACTGATGAAGCTTCCCACATGTATGACGAGCCTTTATATGTCTTTTTATATCACTTTTTCTGACTGTTTTATATTCACAAAAGGGACATTGATTAGGCTTCTCACCAGTATGACGAGCCATTATATGACTTTTTATGTGACTTAGGCTAAATGCTTTATAATCACAAAAGGTACATTGAAAAGGCTTCTCACCTGTATGACGTCCAATTATATGTGGTTTTAAATCACTAGCTTTTACTGTTTTGAAGTCACAATAGAGACATTGATAAGGCCTTTCACCTGTATGACGGGCCATTATATGACTTTTTAAATGACTTGCTTGCACTGTTTCATAGTCGCAATGAGGGCACTTATTGGGCCTCTCACCTGTATGACGGCACGTTATATGTCTTTTTACATCACTTTCTCTGACTGTTTTATATTCACAAAAGGGACATTGATTAGGCTTCTCACCAGTATGACGAGCCATTATATGACTTTTTATGTGACTTAGGCTAAATGCTTTATAATCACAAAAGGTACATTGAAAAGGCTTCTCACCTGTATGACGTCCAATTATATGTGGTTTTAAATCACTAGCTTTTACTGTTTTGAAGTCACAATAGAGACATTGATAAGGCCTTTCACCTGTATGACGGGCCATTATATGACTTTTTAAATGACTTGCTTGCACTGTTTCATAGTCGCAATGAGGGCACTTATTGGGCCTCTCACCTGTATGACGGCACGTTATATGTCTTTTCAAAGTACCATTATGTCTGGTTTTATAGTCGCAATGAGGACATTCATGAGGCTTCTCACTTGGATGATGGAACATTATATGTTTTTTTAAATCACTAGCTTTTACTGTTTTAAAGTCACAATAGGGACATTGTTTATTCTTCTCACCTGTATGGCGGTGCATTATATGACTTTTAATGTTACTTTTGCTTACAGCTTTATAGTCACAATGAGGACATTGATAAGGCTTCTCACCTGTATGACGGTACATTAGATGTCTTTTCAAAGTAGCACGATGTATTGTTTTATAGTCGCAATGAGGACATTTAAGAGGTTTATCACCTGTATGAGCCATTATATGCCTTTTTAAGTCAGTTATATGTACTGTTACAAAATCACAATGATGACATTGACGAGGCTTCTCTCCTGTATGATGGAACATTATGTGTTTTTTTAAAGTACTAGCTTTTGATGTTTCATATTCACAATAAGGGCACTTAAGAGGCTTATCACCACCATGGCGGATCATATGCCTTTTTAAAGAACCAATTTGTTTTGCTTTATAGTTACAATGAAGACAGTGATGAGATTTCTCACTTGTGTGACAGTCTTTTATATGTATTTTTATAAGACATTTATCTACAACTCTATATTCACAATGAGGACATTTATGAGGGTTCTCAACTGCATTAGGGATTCCACATTCCTCCAAATCAATGTTAATCGTAGATTCCAAACCATACAGTTTGATCTCCTCAACCTGGTACAGGGAATCTTTGGCACCTAAAAACAATAAATAAGTCTACATTAAAAATAAATAAAGAAAGGCTAAGCAAACACGAAGGTTCGATACCAATACCAACCATACCTTAGTCCACTGACTCTCATAAAAACCCAAGTCAGCAAGATCTAACTTAGTACAATCCTCCCACCTGCTTTCTCGGTCTACCCCTTGGGCATTTATCCGCTATATTTAAGCACGAATTAACTAAGATTAAAAATAACAAATGTAACAAACAAGTTTTACAAATGTTAATGATTAGATGAAACAAGATTTTTTTTTTTTGATTTCATAGTATGATTTAAAAAGATTTATAAATATTAATATTTTAATGAAACAGGATTTTTTTAAAACTTCTTATTAAGAATGGTGACTAATTAGTATTTTATGTTTGGTAAAAAACAATGAAAATGCCCGCGAGCCAAGTGTATAAAAAAGGCAACTGTGATATAGATAATGAAGGGAAGATGCCAGTGTCTGAAGGTGCCACAAATATTATATTATGTAGTTAAATATTTTCCAGAGTAACATCATCGCAGATTTTGCTTATATTTGTGGTGACGTCGTACAAGTTGGCCGCTTTAGCAATATAAACCATCTGCGATATTTCGGTCGCTATCAA
This sequence comes from Rhaphigaster nebulosa, assembly GCA_948150685.1. NCBI lineage: Eukaryota > Metazoa > Arthropoda > Insecta > Hemiptera > Pentatomidae > Rhaphigaster > Rhaphigaster nebulosa. The sequence continues at coordinate 6,481,832 of OX411306.1, forward strand.
ACCGATTTTAAGTTTTGTTATCTTGTTGAAAAGGAATTTTTACAACCTAAAATAAATATTCCTTGCATGTATTGTGAAAAATTAATATTTTGGAAGATGTTTGGATTTAAGCTTAAAAAAAGATCACACCATTCTTAAGCCATCTTTTATACAGACAAAAATGTCAACGAAATCTGTCTAAGGGATACAATTTCTGGAGTGTACTGAAATAACAACAATCAAATTGAATAAATTCGATCTGGCCATTTATTGACAAATAAATTAAAATTTATAGAAGACCTCAAAAGCAAAAAGAGTAGGAAATTTGAGTTTCAGATTTTATTTTTTTTAAAGTAGATCACTCTATTTGTTGAATAGGAAGCGATCAATCAAAAATATTCAAAGTAATTAAGTTCCAATTACAACATCGTAAAGAAAACAAGATCCCCTTTAAGAAATGTAAATTGGCTTAACAAAATCAATTGTTAGGGGTGCTGGCTTTCAGGGAGACCAATAGCGAGAAGTTTTATTTTATTTTTATTTTTTAAATCAATCTTTACATGTGCATATTTATAAGTTTTCCAAGAAGTGGAGTATCTGCGTAAAAATGGGAGCGTTCTTGACACATTAACAATCGACTAATGATAAAAGAGTATTCTTTGTAGAAAATTGATAATTGTTTTATAAATTTTTGACAAAATTAGCTGTATTGTTTTTTCAAAATACTATTGCTAATACTATGCATTTAATGATTTTGCCTTCAAAATGATTTGGAATAAAACTTGGTGTCACATACATAAATACAATTTTGGATTTTAAAAATAGACTTGAGAACATCCAAGGGAAGAGCTGGTAACAACTTAATAGTTGAAACAAAAGTTAGGTTGCGGCTTGACACCGACACCAAAAAATAATAAATCATTGAACAGTTCAAATTGAATTGAAATAGTTACTTACTTATTTTACTTAATAATATACTTTTGTAAATAAAATTTCTCGCTTTTTATTGGTGCTTGTGTACTGTTTTAAATAGGCTACTTTTCTTAACAGGTCGTGTGTATAGTTTTGATGACGTTCTTATTTTATTTATTTTTTATTATAAAGTTTTTATATAGATATTTTTAGTTGTTCTTTTGCACCGTTTTTATCTCGGTTTTTGTTTTGTTTTTTTCGCATTTTTCAGAGAATAAATTTAAACATGAAAAGCATGGGTAGGCCTCATATGAGATAGCTTGTTTAATAATTTATAAATGGGTTTTGACGGGATTCGGTGGACGGTGATAAGTAGACCATTATTGATACTGTCGGTATCGAACCTTTGAGTCCGATGAGCCTTATTATTATTTAACAACCTTTGCTAAATTTAATTATTGTGAAAATGTCATCCAGATAGGAAGGGGAAAGGACAAGTTGAATAAAAAATGTAACCTATAGCAGCCCACACGAAATTAGGCAGGTCTAGAATATTGGGGGGTGGACTCTCGCTCCACAACCTAACTTGTCATTCACAGACGAAAGGTTGCAATCGCTGAGTATAGAAAATAGTTATTTCTATACTCAGTGATTGCAACCACAGAAAGTGTTAGGTTCCCCCTCCCTTGGCTAATTACCTTGTCTAGTTCAGTCCCAGTAAATTTAGTAAGGTGAAAAAAATCATATTGACGTCGATTTGGTTTATTATTTTCAATAATAGACCTTTGGAATCGACCACAGAAAAAAATTTTGTAACCCCCCTCTCGAAATTGGAAGATACGTAGAATCCAAATATCGAAAAAAAAAAATCCGTCCGTCCGCCGTCCGCGGCTTTTCTCCGAGACTGTTGGACCAATTTTCTTGAGATTCGGTACCAATGTCACAGGTCACCGGTCACCCCAGGGTGATCCTCGGAACTCCACATCACCATCCGTCTGTTTGTTTCAAAATGGTGGCCAATTAAAGATCTTATATGCCCATAACTCGGCCATTTATAAAGATAGAGGGGAAACATAAGGTATTTTGAAATCAGCATAACAAGGCATTAAAAAAAAAATTTTTAAAAATCTATATAATTGCCGATTAAAGATCCTATATGCTCATAACTCGGCCATTTATAAAGATAGAGGGGAAACGTAAGGTGTTTTGGAATCAGCATAACTAGGCATTAAATAATGTCCGCAAAATTTTCTCAACAAGCTTCAAATTTCATTTCCTTTAGTGCCTAATGCTTAATTTTTTTTACTTGGACAGAATAGATATTTTAGAAATATTACGAAGTGTAAATAATAAACTATTATGTAATAATTTGCAGCGTTTTTAGAAAAAAGGCTTAAGCGCCAAAAATTCGAAATTTAGGTTTCAATTGATTTTGGGACGTAAACACCAACTCTATCGGTTCCCGCTCAGGATATATCGAGAAAAAAAAAAATTGGAAATGGTCTAAAAGTAGACCATCACTCTCTATATTCACATTCTCCCAAATAACCATTGTTGAGAATAAACTCAGGCAACATTGTATTTCCTCCGGGAAAATAGACCTTCGTCGATTTCGACTGTTAAACCTGGTTCACCAATTATTATAGGATTTCTGAGTAGCGACGCGGCACAGTGTAAAAAATTACACCATTACTGTACTTGATTTCATACCGAATTCTTCGTGATAAAACTTGAGACTAGTGTATTCACTACTCCAGAAATATACAAAATATACTACAATTTCAAATTTTAAATCAGATGATTCGAAGTTCTACATGTTCATTTATTTATTTCGCCACTTATCCTCGTAAGACATTTCATAATTTAAAAAAAACATTCTTTGTTTATGCAGTATTCATTTTTCTTGTAAAAATTTCACAGCACTCCAGCTTTATTTGGCACTTCACGAACTATATCGATCAAACCCATCACGGAAAAAAAAATAAACCTGCACCTAATCAGCTGTCGCGTATACTAACTGTCATATGTTTATTCAGAAACAAACCAATTAAAAAAAAAAACAAAAAAAAAAACACGAATAGATCTGCCTCCTCACTGAAAATTAATATCAGGCAAAAATAAATAACATTATAACCTTCCTTTCCTCATTTAAATCATAAAATATAAATTTGTCCGTTTTGTGTATAAGACCCACAGGACTTTATCATAGGATATTAATTACCCTTTCATTCTTTTCAGTCAGTCAGATACTAATGAAATTTAAATCTTACCTTGATCAGAATAAGTGAGAAAAAACTTTTTGATCTTCGAGCTTTTCTCTGAAAAAAAGTAAATGTAGAAACATTTATTGTAACCAAAATAATTCATCTTAGATGTTCATATTACTAAACTCATTCGCAGATACCTACTGTAGTCCCCAGGCTATATTATCATTGCATATTCAGGTAGAGGACTGATATGGAATAAATATATATATAAATATATATATATATATATATATATATATATATATATATATATATATATATATATATATAAATATATATATATATATATATATATATATATATATATATATATATATATATATATATATATATATATATATATATATATATTGAATTTAGATTACTTTATTAACCGTGCCTATTGCCCTTTAAATAATAAAAGCTTATTAAATTTTTGACAAATTTCAAAAGCATTAATTTTTTTCATTTTTATAAGTTTTACTTGTTTATAAGTTCTAATTTTAAAGCATAATTTAGAAATTAGTCTTAAGAGATCTTTGCAGTTACAAACCCGCGGAGAAAAAATACAATCCAAGGGAACTGGTACATTACTTTAAGAATATGTAATTGTTCTGAGAATAATGTTAGCCATCCTACTAGTTGTTTAAATACATTTTCATTTATTTTACATATTCTCACTATTCAACTGTATCTTTTTAGATACTTCTCTAAAGAGAAAGACTAAAATCTTCGAGAAAATGTTAAATACAAAACCGACTGCATTCAGTTGATTACCAATTAGATATTTTTAATGCCTTAATTCAGGTCTCTCTTAGGTATTCATTTTTAGGGATTCTAAAATTAAATGACCAATATGTTAATTACCACTCCAAGGCTTCTCGTTGTTTGTCTAGCAGAAGTGGTCCAGTTAGCCCGAAAAACTTTTAATATATAACAAGCCATGTAGCCTACATATATAGATAGATAGAAAATTTTGCTTTATTCTGGGATTACGTCCCTTCAGAATAACAAAAATGATCAAATATAAAGTAAATCAAATCTGGACAAAAAATTACAATAATAAAAGTAGATAAGTTTTTACATCAATAGTAATAAAAATAAGTAAACAAAAAATGAGTTCTCAGTTAACAAAAATATAAAAAAATGAGAAAGAAGAAAAGAAAGAAAAAAAGTAAATAGGAGGGAAAAATGAAAATTATAAATAAATGTCCACTTAAACATCATAAACTCTTGATCACATTGTTTACCATAAATTAATTTTTTTGCCAAAAAAATTAGGACAAATGGACAACAAATATACCTTAATGTTTATGAATAAATATAATATGAGAGGAACAATATAGAAAATCCTTCAAAACGATTTAATAAAACTAATGCAGTCGGACTGACAAATTTTCTGAACGTTTCATTGACAGTCTAATATTGAATAAATTAAAAAAGACATGGGTTGTGGAACTATTGATAATATTAATGATATAAAAATTATCAAAACAAAACAGTATTTTAATACTAATCATTGAAATGTTATTCCTGTCTCGCCAGAATTAGTTCTTCTATTATTACAGCCATAGGCCAAACACACCTTTCAAAACGAAAATAAAATAAAATATATTATTTGGAAACCGTCGCAATAAATAAGTTGAATTGGAAAAAGAAAGCAGAAAAATAAACAGAAATTCCAAAAAACGTGAGAGGATGAAAACCAGATGATTAGAACATTTCACGATGATCGAAAGAACAATATCGACTTAAAAATTGAATTTAATAAAAAATAAAAACCCCGACTAAGGAAATAACTTTGATGTCTAACAACACTATTTGTCCGAAGGGACGGAGTTTACTTGCATATCTACTCAAGCGTATGGCTGGGTTGTTGGTGAAGTTGACGCCCATGAATATTGAACCTTGGAGTTGTAGTCGGGTGCCTTCCATACCCAAACGAACATAAATACTCTTCTTTAATCAATACGTTAATTTACTTTCTGAATATTTACATGCACAGATGTAAGAAGCATTCCGTATTTTGATATGCACAGATGCATAGGACGGAATGTAATTGGAAGGGACCTTAAAGTGTAGTGGGAAGCAGAAGGCTGTAACGTAGGGTTGGAATATCGAAACGCTGGATATATCGATATATCGGAGTTGAAAAACCGATATTTTCTATCGATATCTTAACATCCGATATATCGATATATTATAACGATATATCTATGACACCGACATGTTTAACTATATTACAGTAGAATGTCGATAATTCATATCCCGGTAATTCGTATATCCCTATAATTTGTATGGATTTTCTGGTCTCTTGAAAATATCCCTTTATTTCGTATAAAAACACTGCAATCCAGTCCCCTCGATAATTCATATTTATTTTCGTCTTCCCAGTAAAGTCCAGATTTTTAAGATCAGTCAGGTCCTAAAAATCTAGACGTCCGCCATGTTGGGATCACGATTCTATAGTTTTACCAGTAAATATATCAATAAACAATATTTAATAATCTATACCAAATAATAATTAGTAGATAAGATTTATATACAAACAATGTTATTTAATCCTATGTAAAGACAAATTGATAATTATATAAATGATGATTGTACTGAGATGTATATAAAATAAATTACATGTTTTTCGATGAATGTTTTCATTCATTTCATGAATGTTATCACAATATAGTCGGAAGCGTTATAAGATTAATAATTTTTTTAGAAGTTCGAAGATTTTATTATTGAAAACCCCTTGAAGACTGTAATATATGAAATATGGCTAAAATTGTTCGAAATAAAAATCTTTTATAACATTTTTTTTAAAGTATAATTCTTTTCTATCTTTTTTTTTATTATGATTCATGGCTGATATTGTTTTATAAATAATAATTCTTAACCTTCTTCACAGTTTAACATTACAATCATTTAATGCACTTTTCTCTTTGCTTTTTTATCCATTTCCTTTCCATATATCGTTATTTTCCTAGCGAATATCGGTGGATAACAAGATTTTTTTTAAAAATTTTTTATTAAGAATGTTTGGTAAAAAATAATTAAAATTATTTATAACTAAGAAATGTTTTCTTTCAGTGGTAAAGTAGGGACTATTATAAATTTGAAGATTCAATACAAAGATAATGTGAAGGATAATTTATAATTCCCTTTCGCTAATAAACTTTTACGTAATTTACCGAGCGATGTCAACATACGAGTTCTCTTCATGAGTTGGCTCTTTATTCAATATATTAATTGTTTGACTTATAAAACCCATCGCAATGGAATACGAATCAGCAAATACATTCGCCTACTGATCAGTATGCACCAGATTGAGCCCAATGTGATTTTTGTCATTAACTGTAGACTTGACATCAACATACTACTGCACGAGTTTGATAAAGTAATAAAAGAGATGAAAATATGACGTACCGACAAAAAAAAAAAAAAAAAAACACTTAAGAAATAATAATTACTTACCTTATAGCGGAAAGAAAGTAAAAATATAGCTACAAAGTTCAATTAGCTGTATCTTCGCTAATAATGATCCATATTTTGGGATAAACACTAACTATTTTAATCCTGTTGTGTATTGTTATATAATTTCAAAAGGAAAAACATTTTAGGTTAAGATCCTGTATCTCGAAGTTAAATTTTGTCATATAAGAATGACATTTCTAAAAATAATTTTTTTTTTTTTTTTTTTATAAATGTTCAGACAATCTTAGTACGAGCAAGCTTGCCCGCCACGTCAAGATCGAATGTCTTAGGGCAAGTCGAGGCCCTGAAGGGACCAAGTGATAGAAAGGCCCTAATTTATCAAGATCGGCAATGCTCCATAATAGATGTTTAGTACTTAAATGTCCTGAAAAGAACTAGTGGAGGGAACATATTCTGGTAGCATACATATATCTTTGACTGTTGGTTGCGCACATTTGCTGTTGGGGCTTATTCCTTTTTAAGGTTAAAAAACCTCAATTTCCCCTTTGTGTTGTAAAAACCCATTGGTATTGAAATTTAACATGCTATGCTGACTATGCATGTCTGTTAAGTAAAAGATAAATTACTGAATAAGCTTGCAATGTCTGGTTTGTTATATAGTAATACGTTGACCCCTTGTTGGACCATCTGATTGAGATAGATAGATAGAAAAATAACTTTATTTTGGGACCTTGAGAATAACAGAAATATACAAATTTAAAAACATTTATCTGGCCAAAATGACCCAATAGTAAAAACGCTGCAAATTATTACACATTGGTTTATTATTTCCAAATAGTAATATTTCAAAAATATCTATCCAAATTAAAGATATTAAGCAGTAGGCACCAAAGGAAAAGAAATTTGAAGTTTGACCCAAGCTTTTTTTTTTTTTATTTTAATGCCTTGTTATGCTGATTCCAAAACACCTTACATTTCCCCTCTATCTTTATAAATGACCGAGTTATGGGCTTATAAGATCTCTAATCGGCCGCCATTTTGAAACAAACAAACTGATGTTAATGTCGAGTTCCGAGGATCATCCTGGGGTGGCCTGTAATATTAGTGACGATTCTCAAGAAAATGGGTCCAGTAGTCTCGGAGAAAAGCCGCGGACGGCGGATGGACGGATTTTTTTTTATTCGAAACGTAAAACCTCACATTTTGAGGGGTCACGACAATTTTTTCCTTGGTCGATTACAAAGATCTATTATTGAAAATAATAAACCAAAATCAATTAGTATTTAACTTAATGTCAATAAAAATAAATAAACAAAAAAAAATAATTTTTATCATAAACAATTGTACTTGTAGTGAAAAAAAAAAGAAAAGAAAAAATATAAACATGATTCATTATTTGCAAAGTTGAAACTTGAACATTAAAAAACAATCATTTACTTCTAATAAAAATTCTAATCTTAAATTTCAGGTCAGAAAGGCGCCATCTTGTTTCCTGTGAGTGGACTGAGGTTTTGAATTGTAAGAGGCTATAAATGTAGGAAGGGTAAAAAGGTTTGGTACTGGAAAGATTCGAGGAAATATTATCGACAGGTGGAGGGGAAGAGCCACATTAACTCACCATAAAGATGGGACTGCTTCGAGGTCCAGAGGACAAATCTTAAAAAGCAGTTCATGATCCGCTTCAATCTCTATGCCACACAGCCATAGTCAAAGTGGGGATAAATTAGTGAGGATAGGGGGATTGCCACATTTTAACAAAATGCCTGAACTGAATACTGCAAAAACATTCTGTGCAAATCAGTTAGCTGAGAACAGACTATTTATACCTCACCCTCACCCAATTAAATTTGTATAATTGACTACAGTAACCTTCCAAACTGTTGTATGAACCAAAGCTACCCTCGCTTCACAACACGAACATAGCAACCATGACTTGGAACTTGGAGCAGAAAACAGTGTTTTGTTCAAACCATGTGCGTACGCATGGGGAGTGCTACAGGTGCACAGGCATCTGCTAATATCTCAGAAATATGTTGTTGTTTTTTTTCCAATAAAACAGTAGATAGAAGCAAAGTCAATGGATTCAACTTAAAAAAACAAAACATTATTTTTTTTTTATATTTTTTCAATACTTCTGATCATCATTTTTTCCTCTATTACACTAAAAATGATGCAATTATGTTAAACTTATTTATTGTTCCAAAAATTATATGATCATAAGGATGTGTCATCCGGAAAAATGTAGGTATATAGCAATAAATATAGGATGGTAAATTTTTGATAAAATCATTATTATTATTTTCTTATTACAGAATATTCTTGAAATGTTTTTTTAAATAATTCGTGAATAATTCAAAGGTAAATAAATCAAACTTGTACTTTTATAAGTAATCAGTATCAATTTATTCCTGCTTATCATTTTTACAGTCTATAAATAAATTTACTAAAACACTACCAACATTATTGAATATCAAATATACCAAAATAACAAATGCAAGTAACTAAATATCATAAAATGGCAAAATCTCTTTATATAAAATACAATATAAAAACATAAATCTGACCACAAATTTATTTATAATAAATATCAAAATGAAATTAATCAATTTGAAAACTAAAACATCATGATAATGATATAGATATCATACTATTCTAAAATAGTTTTAAAATAATTTATAGGTTTTTAAGTGAAGTTACTCAAAACGATTGTATGCCAGTTTTTGTGGTTAATATCTGAATTTACATGATTTAAACTAAATCATTTGTCAATTTTCTTAAAAACTGGAAGGCACAAATGGTTGTGAAACTGTTAAAAAGATTATAAAACAACTAACAATAATAATAAATGGAATTACAAATATTGGTGAGATGATTAGGTTACTTGATACATCAAACTCATACGAGTCAAAGTCTACATTAAAGAGTGTAATAACATAGCCCATCTTATTTTATTATTATTTTTTTTTTTTTTTTTTTTTGAAAATTGAAATATTCCAGAACATGCACCAACTATTTTAGCCCTCATCAGAAGAACGACAAAGCCTCTAGCATTTATCAAGAGTTGAAAAATGTCAGAGCTTAGGCTCATCAACCTCCTCCAGCTCCAGTACCAGACCATCAACGAACCTTGCTTGACATTTTCCCAACAATTTTGTCAAACCTGTTAGACTAGCTGAACTTGACAAAACAGATCACCAGAATAAACTCAGTTATGAGGGTATAGGAGCATCCATTCTAGGTTTTATGGTTCAGACATTCCTCTTGATTTATGTAATTTTGTTTCAGAGCTGAAGAACCTATTACAGTTCCTTTTAACTATCATAAGCAATATCCGACACCTAACACAATCAATGTGCTTTAAATATGGATAATTTAAATAATTATAATAATAAATTTAATAATTTTGCAAATGAAAAAATCTCAATCTGTTCACTCGATCTCGACTTTCTATCCGAGACCTTAACAGGAGCAAAAGCGGAGCTGCAGTTATAGCACGTTCTATGCTAGTATCCATAATATGCTTATCAATGTGTCCTATCATATACCAATCATATGCACCACACTATATAAAAACAGCTAATTTTTTTGTGATAAGTTTAAATGTGAGAAGTGGGCTCTTTAATTCTAAAAATTATTTTTAGCAAAAGTACAACTAAATCTGAAGTAGGCAAAAAGTTTTCTATAAACATGATAGGCCAGTGAAGACAGGGAATTTCGACACTTGAGAGGCAAGGATGAAGTGATAGATAGTACAAGGACTACTTTAGAGAGTTGCTGAATTAAAATCAAGCTCTAGGATGAGAACTAGAACAACAGAGAAAGCTGGAACCCTCAGATTTTGGAAAAATGGAAGTTATTATGAATAAAAAAAATGACAAAGCACCATGCGGTTATTAAATTCTTATGTAAAGAGGAAGGGCCTTACTCCTGCACAAATTAAAGAGCACTTGGATAGTTTGTATGGGGAATCCTCCCCCTCGTATTCTTTGCCAGAAAAAGAATGGGCAGAATTATTTAAGTTAGGGAGAGAAAGTCTAGAAGACGACCTGTGTCCTGGTCGCACACACACACACACATATATATATATATATATATATATATATATATGTACATATATACCAATCATATGCACCACAAACAGCTAAAGATTTTTAGTGTGGTGATAAAAATAAGTTTGGATGTGAGTAGGGGCTCTCTAATTCTAAAACTTACTTTTAGCAAAAGTAAAACTAAATCTGAAGTAGGCAAAAAGTTGTCTAATAAACATGGTAGACCAGTGAAGAGATTAAACAAAAAAGGTAAACAGTGAAGCAGCATATGTTTTTCAATTTATTTTCCTCTAAGTTCTATACACTTAATATAGCACCATTTCATCTTAGGCAACATTTCGATACCATGAAAAAATTTTTTTCTTCTTTGTTAGAAAAATGCTCTTCCACCGCTGCTTGGACCTCTTCATCGGTGTTAAATCTCCTCCCACTAAGGTCAGATTTTAACTTTGAGAAAAGATAGAAGTCGTTAGGGGCCAAGTCTGGGCTGTAGGGTGGATAGTAGGTTTCTTGGAATCCGTCTTGCTTCACAGCAGCCTTGGAAATCAATGCTTTGTGGACAGGGCATTTTCCTGAAGAAGCAAATACCTCTGCTCAAACTCCCCACCTTTTCTCTTTGATGGCATCTCGTAAGCGGTGAAGTAGTGCTTCCCAAAAAATCACCTTTTTTGTCGACTGGGTGACTTTTGCCAGACTTCCTCTCCCTAACTTAAATAATTTTGCCCATTATTTTACAGTGGAATATGAGGGAGAGGACTCCCCATACATACCATCCAAGCTCTTTAATTTGCGCAGGAATAAGGCCCTCTTAACACAAGAATTTAATAACCGCACGATATTCGATCTTGAACATTGTTAAAATGCACAGATTCCTTCAAGGATAGATACGAACAGACAGGACTAAGGAAATGCGGGTGATGGGTATGGAGAGTGTAGGTATAGACATGCATGGTGGAATATTTTTAACGTTTTTTTAAAATTACAAGATTCTACTTTATTAAAGGCAAAATGGGGACATATTTACGAGGCCTTTCACAAGTATGATGAGTCATTATATGTCTTTTTAAATGACCGCCGCCTTTTACAGTTTTGAAGTCACAATGAGGACATTTATACTCCAATAACATCAATCGCCTCCTACATACTTCTCTCCTCTGATTACTATCAGGTACTTTATTCATGGGTGGATGACGACACTTTATATGCCTTTTTAAATCACTCATTTGTTTTGCTTTATAGTCGCAATGAGGACACTGATGTGGTCTCTCATTTGTATGACGAGCCATTATATGTCTTTTTAAATGACCACCTTTTACAGTTTTGAAGTCACAATGAGGACATTTATACTCCAATAACACCCTTCGCGATCTACATACCTCCCTCTTCTGACTTCCATTAGGAACTTTATTCACAGGTGGATGACTATACTTCATATGACTTTTTAAAGCACTCATTTGTTTTGCTTTATAATCGCAATGAGGACACTGATGTGGTCTCTCATTTGTATGACGAGCCATTATATGTCTTTTTAAATTACTTGATTGTACTGTTTTATAGTCACAAAGATAGCATTGATGAGGCTTCTCATCTGTATGACAGGCAGTTATATGTGTTTTTAAATCACTAGCTTTTACTGTTTTAAAGTCACAATGGGGACATTGATGAGACCTCTCACTTGTATGACGAGTCATTATATGATTTTTTAAAACACTCTTTTGTTTTGCTTTATAGTCGCAATGAGGTCTGTCATTTGTATGGTAGTCTCTTATATGTTTTTTCACAAGACTTGTATATCTAAATCTATATTCACATTGCGGACATTTATGAAGATTCTCAGTTGTATTAGTCATTACACATTTCTTGAAATTGATGTTAATCATAGATTCCAAATCATACTGTTCGATCTCCTTTGCCTGGTACAGTGAATTTTCGGCTCCTAAAAACAATAAATATTTCTACATTAAAAATAAAGGTTTAGCGAACCAGAAAGTTCGATACTAGTACCACCAATCGCCCCCTCCACTGACTTCCATCAAAACTCAAATCAGTAAGATCTGACTTAACACAATCCTTCTACTTGCATCTCTGTCTACCCCTAGGACGTTTATCTGTTGGTTGAACATTAAAAATAATAATTGTAATTTTACAAGATTTTCAAATGATAATTATTTGATGAAACAAGAAAAGATTTTGTTATTAGAAAAATCAATTTCTATCCATTAGAAACACAATTCCAACATTCAATATATCGATTATTTTATATAATAAATTTAGTTTTCTTTTTAATGATTTTTGTTTCAATTCTCCGACTGAAGAGTTTAACTGCATGAAATGGGAATGTTACCCTTTCAAAATATATAGTAGAATTATAACAATAAAGCATTATATTATTACTGAAGAGATCACACAAGAATGCATGTTTATTAAATTTGCCGAAGTGCATTAAAATAGAACTTTCTATATGCACTCTAGGCATTGTGCTTTTGTCAGTGTAAACAAGGGAATTGTAACGATGTTTTGGCGTTTCATCAATAACAAACTTTTTTTTCTTTAAATTGCCGTGACCAGCATGACATCAGCCTTTGCTGTATGTGAAATTTCACAATTTAGTGAAAATCGTTTGAATAAATTTACCATTTTGTTTCCATTTCCATTTCATCATTCATTGTCTAGCTCCAGCTCTCAGATAATCTGAATCATCCATTATTTAATCTTCATTATTTAAATTAACTATCTCATTCAATTTTAAATAATAAATGAATACAAATAATTCACCCTTAAATAATTCATCCGTTCACGAGACATAAGAGGAAAAAACGAATGAAAAGTTGGTCCGGATAATAGTAACAATAATAATTCAATTATTCAATTTTTTAGTAGAACAAATTGAATGACGAAAAAAACATAAAAACATTCATATTTTAAATATATATATATATGAATAATTAAATTAAGTAGAATCAAAATAACTTGAGCATCAAAATAAAATAATTGTAGCACAAAAATGAAATATTAAAGCGAATATCATTTGCTGTTTTATTAGGAAAAGTGATAAAAATTTTAATATTTGTAAAGTTCATCATTATAAGAAGAATTAAAGAAATTCGATTATGATTCGTTTTGTGAAAATGAGATAATATAAAAAGATTTTCATAAATCTCGACATTATGAGGGAGATGCGAGTATCCAGAGTAAAAGAATTGATGAAACGATTCCTTGGTTTGGTGCTAGCCTAGGGATTAAGGTCGGTGCGCGTGGCGAGTCTCAAAGGAAACAATGTGTTAAAGTTTTTCCTGGTGCGAGGCACTAGGGGCGGTGCTCCATTGTGGACGAGGCCTTAGTCATTCGAATGAGCTAATCGGTTTGTATATCTGGGGTCAAAGGTTTATGTAAGTAATGATGTTTTGGCTGATATAAGGAGGTGAATAGCATCAGCCAATAGGTGCTATTTTGGATCGTGTCAGCATCTGGGAAGTAGCTCAATGTCAAGAGCTACAAAAACAAGATTATGCAAGACATTGATCAGACCAGTACTTACGGGTCATTACATACCACTTCATCCAAGCCAAATCTATATATCATCTCAGATTTGTATTAAATTCAGTATGCTTTGTCCTTTCATATAGATAAGATTATACACCAAGTTATTGTTTACCCAATGAAAAAAAAAATTGTACTATTATTATTTACTAACCAAGTAGTATAAAACTTTCAGATTATATTTTTTTAAAAATATGCTTATTTCAGAAAGAAATCAGTAATCAATGTATCAAAAATTTACAAAAAAAGAAGGGAAAGTAAAAAAATAATGTATCGAGTAATGAAAGTTTTAAAGTAAAATAGGGTGTTTTACAAAAATAATTATTATCAATCAAAGGCGGTCTGGTCTATTAATCAAAGGAATACATTTTTTGAAGCAGTTCTATTATTCTGCCATGTATAATAATAAAATAATGAAATTTTACATGCCTGATATAGAAAAAAAAAAAAATAATTTCAATCAAATCAGGAAAATTTTTAAGTAAAATATGGAGTTATACAAAAAAATTATTTTGAACTTAAGGCGGTATGTTAAAGAAATAAATTTTTGTTAGTAATTCTAATGATATTAGCTACCATATAGAATCATAAAAATAATATATAATATACAATATAGGCTTAATATAGACAAAAAACCATTTTAATCAAATTAGGAAAATTTCAAAGCAAAAAAGGGTTTAAAAAAAAATTATTATGAATAAAAGACGGTTACGGATTTTTTTTTTTTTTTTTTTTTTTTTTTATTAGTTCTAAAATTAGCTACCCTACAAAATAATAGCATTTTACCTGCTTAATACAGAAATAAAATAATATATATTTTACCAAGAATTAAAAAGATATTCAAAGAAACGGTTTTATTTGTTTAACTATGTTCAATAATGAGCATATGTAATTAATGTGGAAAAAAAAAAATTAGCCACCCTCAAAATTTGTGATTTTACATAATTACTTATTCCTTATAAGAACTACTTAAAAAATGTATACCTTCGATTAATACACCCCCTTTGGTCCATAATAATTTTTTTTGTTAAACACCATATTTTACTTTAAAATTTTCATAATTTAATACATAATATTTTTTTCAAATTTTTGGCGTATCATACATTGATCATTGATTTTTTTTTTTTTTTAAACATAGTTTTTCAATATAATCTGACAGTTTTATGCCATTTGGTTAGTAAATAACAATAGTACAATTTTTTCCATTGAGCAAGCAATTTTTCTGGGAGCTACAAGGGTATACAAACGTTGGTTTTGTCAAAAGTCTAAGTGGCTGTAAACAAAAAACTAGTTGAGATAGAGCAATAGCATTTGGTATATAATCTCATCTTTATGAAAAAATAAAGCATACTAAACTTTATTAAAATATGAAATAATGGATGTCATATTCCAATATTTCTGGATGATTTGATATGGAATGACCCTTACGAATCAGAAAGATGGACTTTTTTGAAATGTGACAAAAGGGATCTCCTAACATTTGTCTGATGCTTCAATGGGTGGATAGTTTTGGAGAAGATTCAAGGACTGTGCTTGGAGATTGGACACTTCACCGATTAAACTAGTGGAAGCTGCTTGAGGAGGCCAAGATTCAGTAATGGGTTGCCGCGCCGATTGAGCAGAGCAATAGGACCAGTTATCCATTAACCCTAACTTTCCTCCAACTCTGGATCAAAGCGGAAGGACGAACAATTTTTGAAATATAGTTGTGACATGGAAAATGCATTTGCGCATGCCTAAGCAAAAGGAGTGGATGAAATTTGATAAAATTGGCCATCTAGTTATCAAACCGAACAATTCTTGAAAATATCATCAAAATCGGTTTAACGGCAGGTGTTATGCCCATCACATGTTGGTCAATGAATGTCGACTGGAGCAGATATTGGGAAAGGTTAGGTTGTTGATAAGTTTTCTAAATTGTAAAAGAATTAATCCCTATCATATCTTTCAGGGCATGAAACTAATGATCTCAAATTCTTATCATTTTTTTTTATTTGTTCCATTTCCCATCCACATTAGCCATGTAAAATTTTATTTTGATATCTAGAATACTTTTTGAGAAAATATGCTACTGCATTACTGAGAATTGTAGCAGTAAAGGTATAGTGCAAGGTATAATCTAGGCAATTTTCATCATACCACAATGTATGATTTTTTCACTAAAATGCTCATAACTGCCCACAAAATCATTTAGAAATATATCTATTAAATGGAGCACTCATTATCAGCTTAAACTTGGACTTCGTAAATAGTTTGAAAAAAAATTTTTAAAGTTAGAATAAAAATAATCTGTAAACAAAATATATTTTTTTTTTTAATAATCCATAAAATATAAACTTACAGGATCTGGAATAAAATAGGTGTCTTTTTTAACTGCCATTGTGATTAGTTAAGCATTACCAAGAACTGAGTGATAGAGACATATATTTTAATCCATTTACGGCGAAATATAAAATTAGTTGAAAGTTCTTCAGAGAAATGCTTTTGGGATAGCCTAATTAAAAAATAAAACAAAAAATTTTTTTTAAAGATAGAGGTGTTTAGGAATTTCATATTCCCTATGCAGCTTCACCAAATGTGTGTGTTAAATAACCAATCTTGGTAATATTATATTGTTTATACAAATAAACATGTTTCTCTACTTTCTACTACTACTACTACTTATACATTAAATGTATTAGGAAAAAGAAGGATAGATGTCTAGCGTGAAAGTTCTCGCTCGGGTATACTAGTATTTAAAAACGCTAGAATAATTATCTTCTGTCTTTTAATTTCTTAGAAAGATCTTATCAATACATTAAATGAAGGGCAACATATAACTTCTATTATAATCTTAATTTATTACGTTTATATTTCCTGGAAATATTTCCTCATCTTCAAAACAGTCTTTCTCAGCTTATATTTCTGTTCCACTGTCAATTTTATAAAAATTACCAACATCTTACTGGGAGTCTAAATGACCTTAGATTTTGATTGCAATTGTAATTTTTGATTTCTTTTACATTTTACATATAAAAAAAAATTTCATGAATTATTATTCTTCCTTTTTTTAGTTTTTCCTTCCCATATATGGTTGAAATTGAAATAAATATCTGTCAGAAGAACATATGCACCATACTTTGAATCCAAATTGTACTATAATAATTTTCATTTTAAGAAGATTTTCGTTAAGTGTCTTTCAAAATAAGGTGCTATCTGTTCCTCTAAAGATATATTATTAGAAAAAAAAACTACGTTTAGAAAATTCAGTAATCCAATAACTGGTCTCAATTTGGAAATGTGGTCACTTTTATCCAACTGATTGTTAGAAAAATAAACAAATAATAGATGGGAAAAATGAACGGGCATGAGCCTGACTTCATTAGAAAAATTTCATATGAATGGCCAATATTGTGTTTACACAACATTAAAGTAAACCAGATTTTGTAAAAACAATAACTGATTTCATAAAAAAAAATTTCATCTCAATAAAAGACAATGATACAAACAAAGAATCTCAATGATTTAATTGTAGCAACCTTTAATTCACCAAAATTTAAATCTCACTACTCATTAGCGTTGAAAAACAATCAAATTTACTATTTTGTTTTAGTGAAAAAAAAAAATAAAGAAAATTTATATAAAGATTATTTTTATTAATTACCAACCTTAAATAAATTTCTGATGTAATAAAAAATAAAAATATTTAAATTTATTGAAGAATCAATTACATATTCTTAAAGCAAAGTCCCAGTTCTTTGGAATGAAGTTTTTATTTTGTCACCACACGTTTGCAGCAGCAAACAAGATAACAACCTCTCTTGGTTAATACAAATAATTTCAAAAATTTTAATTTTAAAATAATAATTCATAAACTTATAAGAAAAAAAAAATTAATGCTAACAAAATTTGTCAAACATTTACTAATCTTGTATTATTTAAAGAACAAAAGGCATGCGATATAAAGTAACATAAATTCATTATTTGTTTTCTTTTATTCCATATCCATCCTCTACCTGAATATGCAATGATAATATAATTTGGAAATTACAGTAGATATTTGCGACTGAGCTCAGAAATCCGAAGCACTTCGGTAAACAGTGAATGTATCTAAAATTTTTTTTTTTTTGGAAAGAAAAACTTGAAGATCAAAGAGTTTCTTTGATTTTTTGTAGTCAGGATAAAATTTAAATTTCTTCAGTATGTGACTGACTGAAAAGAATCAAAGGCCTATGAGAATTTCCAGCACAAGTCATAATGATAAACAGAACAACCAACTGACTTGAATGAAGTATTATGATCGTAGAATAAATTAGTGTCAGTCACATGTCCCTGTTTCGAATATTAAGGGAGATACAGAATAAGAAAGAAAAAAAAAGAGGGAATCAAATGGGCCGAGATAGTAGAATGGGAAACTTGGAGAAGTGGGGGAGAACGCACACATTCTCTCCTACATCGAAAGCCTCAGCTGCTCTGTTTAGTTCACTCTATGCTCGCTGGGAGCGTCAAAGAAGAAAACATATTATTTTTAATGTGTGTTGATGTTTCAGCCTAAGTTACAGGCCTTCCTCAGGGCGACCAGTCCAGAGCAATACTTAAGGGCAAGTAGTACCAATTAATAATAATATATTTAATTACTAAATGATAACTTACAATTAAATTTAGTTTGATGTTTTTTGTTATGTTTTGTGGTTTTAACGTTTGACTTGGTTCTTAAGCAATGCTCTGGACTAGTCGCCCCGATGAGGACCTGCAACTTAGACTGAAATGTGAGCACACATCAAAACTTAGCTTTACTTATCAGTATTTAATTCTTTCACCGAATCCTCTCATCTCCCTTCCCCAACCATCTTCTCCTTCAGCTATGTTATAAGTCGTGCTAAAGTCCAAGGGTGGTAATAGTAAAAAGGTAGGCATAAAAATTTGTAGGCAGTATGCCAGCACATATGCTCAATTTAAAATAAGTGTTTCTTACCTTCATCTGGGACAATGAACTCTCTTTCTTGTTTCACGTGATTAGATCCATCTACAAGCATGTAAATTATATTTTCAACAAAGCAATAAAAGGAAATATAACAAATTTAGAATAATAAGTAATGAGGAAAAATAAAAAAAATTCATTAGCAATTTTTCTACAAGAGCAAGAAACTCATTCGATTAATGTTATTTTATTAAAAAAAATTCTCACATCTATAATAAGTCCTTTCCATCAATAAATAAGAAACCTTCAGTCACTACAAAATTGGTCAATGTTAAGTCATTATATATTAATAAAGTAATAAGGCTGAGCTAAATAAAAAGTAACATAAAAGTGATTTGTAAAGTATGCTAAAAAGATGATTTTTTTTTAGTGAAATATTAATATAATAAATTTTCCTGAGCACTTTCCTTTCAGATATCCTTGACATTTTAATAGTGAAACTGCATAGGGTCCATGTTTCCGAAGTGTACGTGACAACTGGTCTCACTAACGTTTTGTACAAATTTATTTTTGTTTTTCATGACAATAAGGAAGAACGGAAAAGTTTAATATTGGCGTAATAGGCGCGGTTACCTGCCATTATTCTTTTATCGATCTCTGCATTAATTTTATTTTCTTCATTAATCTCCACCCCTAGGTAAGAAAACGTTTTCACTCTTTCGAAGCAATATCCTTCCATTTCTATGTTTCTGGACTAACATACATATACTTGGTCTTACATTCATTGACAGTGAGGCCAACTTTCTCTCCTTCAGCTTTTAAGGCTTGAAACATCTCTCGCAGTGATCGAATATTTCTTGCTACCAGAAATATACCGTATTAAATGTTTTATAATACTAATCTATATTACATTTAATTTAATATGTATAATAACAAACTGTATTTTGAATTGCTTATTTTTGAATTTTTGTGTGTTTTAGAACTGAAGATGTATGTATAACATTCGAAACTAGTTTTCAATAAAAACAAAATTATAGAAGTGGCAAATAATTTATCAATCCCTAATGATTTTTTTTTTTAGTTTGGTTTTAAAAAGAAAGAAAATTAAGCCAGTTCCGGTCTCTTGGAGAAATGCCTTTGTCCATCCTATCCACAAAAACTTCAATCCTAAATTTCCTAAAGACTATCATTAACCTCTAGAAAGATTAGTGCAATCCATAATATATAATTTCCTTGAAGAATCTTAACTACTTGATCCTTTCTACTATCATAGTTTATAGTAATTAATGGTAACAAGTTTAAGTAAAGATATATCTCTAAGTTCCTTGAACTTGAAATACCTAATATACATGCAATTTTAACTGGATATAACAACATCGCTTGTAACGATATATCGGTTATAGCGACTCGTTTTAGGGGGTAAAAACATTTGTTATAACAGTGGGGCAGTACCTTGTAACCGTTTTCAAGGGAGAAAATGATATGACAAAATAGTAAACAATGACCTTCAGAGCGACATCATCAAACAGGGTATCGAGGCTAAAATATCATAACAACACAAATGCTCGAAGGAATCCTAGATTACTGATTTCTTTTAGTTAAACGAGTTTAATAGTCTTGAATGTTCAATCTATGTTATTTTATTTTACCCTAATTATTTTTGTCATATTGCACCCTCACAAGAGAAGTGTTACATCATAGAAAAAAAGCTGTGAAATGTAATACAACTTCACGCTAAGACTCCAGACGATGCTAGTAACACTATTTGATTTATCAAAGTTGGGTTATGGTCCGACCAATAAGTGTTACTTCGAAGATTTCTGAAAAGTAATAAATTTCAAGATTCAATACCCCTCTTGAGAGGATGCAATATATTATTAAAAACACAGTTTCATTTTAATTACTCATTTAATCACTTTGGAATCATTATTCCAAAACATTTTAAATATTCTTTTCATAAAATTGCAATGTTCTATTCTTGTAAGCCACGGTATTATAAAGCATTCTAGCTTAATATTAAGCATATTATTTATATTTATATTTAGCATTCTAAGCATTGATAGCTTAATATTAATACGGTAACTTTTTTCTTGCGCGACTTGTCAAATCCACATTTAGAATTCTAGCTTCAGCCTAACTGACTCAAGAAGTGATAAGTCAAAAAGATAAAATGAGAAACTAGAGAGATGTACCACACAACCGGACCCAATGGTGGCAGCTCTTACGGGAGACCTTTACTCAATAAACGTGTTGCCGTGCTATACATGTATTTATACCACAAAAATAAACAAATTAACAGGACTGTAAAAAGAAAGGTGAGATTCATATGCGTTTGAAAAATTGATAAAAAAATGAGGATGGCTAAAGGTAGTGTGTAATTAATTGAATGCGAAACAGATCTCTTTTGAGAATTATAACACAGGCATATAACATAAATGGACAGACTATGCCCTAACTCCACAACAGGAATAAGCTTCCAATTGTAACAACAAATTGATTTAGCAAATATTAATCCTTATCTTCAGTTATCTGAAGTCAAGGGATATGAAACAACATCGCAATAATAATATATATATTGACAGTCTATCTACTTAACATTATGAATACATAGAGATTATTTCAGTTTCTTTTTTTTTTTTCTTTTACCGCATTTCATGACAGTGAAAATGATAGAGCATGTATTTGATACTCTCTGTCTAATCTAACCTTAAATAAGATTAATATCTGATACTTCTTATCACATATACAAACTACCAATTTACAAAACTATGTTAATTTAAAAATTTTCTCACCATAATAGGTCATCGGTATTCCCTCTTCTTTGATATCAGTCATGGGAGCTATAAAAAAAATCCAATGATTATTTCATTTGATATATATATATATCAACGCACTTTTAATCTATATTCATTCTCTATTTTTAAAATTTGTGCAGATACTTAACAATACTCATAATAATAATCAGTAAAAGTGTAAATCCTTTACCAAAAAGAAACTGTTAACAACAATAATACAGATATTAATAAAAAAATTAGAAAAATCTCTAATCTTACAAACGTTTCTAACAGAAGTTAAGAATTTTTTAATTAAAATAAGTTTATGCCCACATAGTTTAAATTAAGTAATACAAATCAATAAAAATCAATCAAAAGAAGAATATTAAACTTCTAAATATTCATAATTTTTAAACATAAAACTCACAAGTAGGTTCATTTTCATCAGTTATTTCTTCTTTGAGTGAAATACCAGAGTTACTTATATCTGAAACAGCAAACAACAGAGGATCAATTCATGCCTCAATAGTAAAATAACAAAAGCAAACAATGTGAGATCTAAAATTTAAATAAAAAATTAAACTGCTCAAAATTTTACAAATAAAAATTCAAATATATGTAATAATTAATACATAATACATAAGGCATTACAATGAAATCCAGTAATATTTATAACCTTTTAGTAGCACTTAGACATTTTCAAAACTAATTTGAATTGATCTTCCACAGCCTATAAAAATATCTGCATAAAAACATCAATATTAAAAAAAAATAGAATCCCTTAAAAACAAAGCAACAACTTAAAAATCAAAATCTTATTCAATAACTCTTGCTAAATAAGAAGAGCGTTAATTGTAAAAAGCCAATCGATCTGGATAGATAAAATTATTCTCCTAATATCAAATTTGGCCCATTGCTATGCAACAAATATCTCAGAAATTTAAAAAAAATCCTGACACAAAACCGTGATTTAAATCTGAAGATTTACAAATGACAAGTCCGATTTTCAATAAACATACAAATTAGAGATAATTATAATCGAATAGCAATTATCGGATTTATCTATAATAAATCCAATATTTCTATAATAGGGCCTGCGGCGAGGAAGACTACTGGCTCTGATCATCATCATCATAGATCTTACAGATAACGGTATTGGAAGAATTATTATCGGATTATTTTGGATTAAATCACTTCTGCTTCAGATCGACATCCTGTGATCACTTGCTCTTATCCTTTTTCTCTTAAAGTCAGGCGATTATAAAGCGAGAAGATTCGTTTAGCGACCCACCTTTTTTTTTTTTAATCTTTATTTCAAATTCGAATTGAGTGATAATTGATAACTTTACTTCTGTCTATGTTTGTTCTAACCATTCCACCATGTTTTTAAAATTAATTTCTTATGTATAAATTAAAATGTAGAAACTATCAAATATTGCAACACAAGGAAGATAAAGAGTATAGGCTAGCTTAATGAAAATTTAAAGGGCGTGAAAATAAATAAATGAACAAGATTTTGTTCTGATTAATAGTTAAACACCAGCATTAATCAGTTGACATCAGCATGATGGTATAGAAGGATCAATCTAATTAGGGATTGATAAATTATTTGCCACTTCTATAATTTTGTGTATATTGAAAACTAGTTTCGAATGTAATAAATTCATCTTCAGTTTTAAAAACACACAAAAATTCAAAAATAAGTTATTAAAATACATTTTGGTATTATTACAAATATTAAATTAAATGTAATATAAATATAAAGTGGCAAATAATTTATCAATCCCTAACCAGCACTAGTTTTAAAAAGTGGACATGTTCATTTCCTATCGGTATAGTGAATAAAATCAATTAAATCCTAACAAGGGCAGTTAAATTTTAGTAGGCCAACAAATGTAGATGTAAAATTACCAGCAAGTTTCTGTATAAGCTATTGAAGAGGAAATAAAGTGCAAATAGAGGAATAAACATTGAATATTTTTCTGAAAGAGAAACTAACTTTCAAAGAACAATAGGCAATTCATACATATTTCTTAGGTGTTCCAAACTGTATATCATTTAAATTCGTATTTCTTCTGATGTATTCTAAATTTCTTTTGAAAATTGAACATGTAGCCAATATTTTATTTATTTTTTTCACATTACAAAAACATTTCTCATATAATCATAGATATTGATTAAATATAATAGTTTGGCAGTTAATTTAAAACATGTAGTTTGGTACAATTAGTATAAAATAGGCTTAAGTCGTCCATCTTGTTCGTAAAACAAGGAGGTATCGAGAGTATAAATAATAATTACTTTAAGGACAATATTTGATGAACTCATAGTTAAACGTATGGGCACCATCAATAGATCTGAACTTAATAAAAAATTGCTGATGCTGCTAAAACGATTGAAGCAAAATATTGCAGTTTATGCAAATAGAATTAGAAGATATTAGATATCAAAATCTGTCTCAAAGAAAGCAGAACCATTAGTTTAAAATGGAAGAAAAACATTTTTACAGCTCTCTAAAATCAAATATAAATGAAGACTCAATTTTAATTTCGCAGCCAGAGGAAACTGATTTTTCTAGCCATATAAATATATGGAGCATTCCAAAAAAAATTAATAAGAATACATTCTGGCTGAGTAACATTTACAGTGAAGCAGAATCATAGATAATTTCGATTATAGATAATGTGCAGATTACTGAAGATATTCATAACTCAATTAAATTTACACATAACTGGAAAGCACCTGGGCCAGATAAAATTCAAAACTATTGGATGAAACATTTTAAAAGCTCCCATAAGGCATTAGCTACTTACTACCAGAAACTACTAAGGGATTTAGATACTCCTCCTACGAACTTCTGTTTGGACACCACGCATTTGATTTTGAAACAGAAGAAGGAAAGCCCAGAATCAAAAGACTATCGCCCAATAACCTGCGTTAATGGCATTTACAAATTATTGACTGCTAGAATAAGTAGTAAACTCAAAGAACATTTAGGAAAGAACAACCTGATGGCAGATAAACAGCTGAGATGCAAAGAAAATCCAAAAAGATATAAAGAGCTCCTGGTGATTGACTCATTTATAGCATCCGAAGTATCTAAATGATGCCGCAACATAACCATGTCATGGATTGACTATCAGAAAGCCTACGATTCAGTCCTTCAAGACTGTTTAATAGAATTAGGAATCGATCCTTCTATACAACCATGCAGATGTCAACTGTTTAATAGAAGTTCTTAATATTTATAAATTTGAAAAAAAGGAATAGAACTTTTACAACACCAAATAAAACTATGGAGGATATTACTTGCACACCTAACGGAAAAAAACTATTCAGATAAAAATAATGTTTCTTTAAAGTGGGGAATAATTCAGAAAGACACATTAAGCCCTTTATGATCAACCCATTAAGATCTATACTAAACACTTCTGTTATAGAATATTCACTAGATAAGGAAGCAATGATTTCCCACTCGCTTTATGGATGATTTGAAACTGTATGTCAGAAAAGAGAGGGACATGAGAAGTTTGCTTGAACTGGTGGGTTCATTTACCAGAGATATTGGGATGAAATTAGGTACAGAAAAGTGGAACTGTTAACATTCACAGAGGAAAGTATAAAAATTCAACAAATATTAAACTTTCAAACATTGAAGTAATCAAGCCGTTAAATAAAACTGATTCCTGCAATTATCTTGGCATCACACACAGCTTCTGAAATTGAAGAAAGATATTAAAGAAACCTTTGAAGAGGAATTCAAGAGACGTGTTCAAAAGTTTTTAAAAATACTTTGAATACTTGATAAATACTCTGAATACCTGAGCAATCTGAACTCTTCAGTACCGAGGCTGTATATACCCAGGAAACATGGAGAAAGAGGTCTTATCAGTTTATTGAAGGCTTGCCGAGAACACGAAACATGGCTTAGGATATACGTAGTAAGGCCCTTAAGTTTCCTGCCTGCCCTCATTCCCCTACTTCAAACAGGCTGAGACTTGCCAGCCATGCATGTCTATGCCTGCACTCTCCAAACCCATCACTCGCACTTCCTCAGTCCTATCAGTCCACATCTAAACTTGAAGGAATCTGTGTGTTTTAACAATGTTCAAGGTCGAATACCGTGTGGTGTAAAGAGGGTCTTAGTCCTGCGCCAATTAAAGAACGCTTGTATGGTGTGTATAGGGAGTCCTTCCCCCCTTCTCCCGTATTCTACTGTAAAAGAATGGGCAAAATTATTTAAGTTAGGGAGAGAAAGTATAGATAACCACCCATGTCCTGGTTGCCCGTCGGAAGCTGTCACTTCCGAAACAATCCTACTTGTGGAAGCTGAATTGCTGTCAGATCGGAGGCTGAAGCCCAAAGAAATAGCAGTAAAGTGGTGGCTTTCAAAAACAAATGTTCTGAGGATCATTAAAGAACATTTGCATATGAGCAAGGTGAGTGCAAGATGGGCTCCAAAAATTCTTTCGGCTGCTCAAATAGAAGCACATGTTCGCTGCTACAATGAATTTATATGTGGGCATAATGCTGACACAAAAAATTTCTTAGAATCAATTATAAATGGGGATGAGACAATGGTTCTATATTATGAACCACTCAGCAAAAGGGAGTCCATGGAATGGAGAAAACCAGGAGATGCACCTCCGCTAAAGACAAAAGTCACGGTCGACAAAAAAGGAAATGACTACCATTTTTTGGGATTGTAGAGGAATACTGCAGATTGATTTTAAGGAAAGGAACACCACAGTAAATGTCGAATATTATGCTACTTCCTACTTCTAGTTCTAATTCTCCGCTTACGAGACGCCATCAAAGAAAAAAGGCTGAGAAAGTTGAGCAATGGTGTTCGGCTTCTTCACGATAATGTCTCTGTCCACACAGCTTTGATTTCTAAGGCCGCTGTGAAGCACTAAAGATTCCAAGAAACCTCCCATCCACCCTACAGTCCAGACTTGGTCCCTAGTGACTTCTACCTTTTCTCAAAGTTAAAATTTGACCTTTATGGAAGGAGATTTAACACTAATGAAGAGGTCCAAGCAGCAGTGGAAGAACATTTTTCTAACAAAGAAGAAAATTATTTACCAAGGTGAAAAACAATAATGACAGACCATCATAATCCATGTATTAGGCCAGACACAATGCTTATTGATAAAAGAAAAAGTAAAGTAAAATCATCGAAATAGGAGTTTCTGCTGATAACATGCAGAAAACAATAAGCGAAAAGATCAGGAAGTATCAAGAGCTGTGCGAGGGAGGAATTGAAATATCAATATAGGCAGGTAAAAATAAAATTATTGCCAATATTCGTATTTAAAAATGATCTAATTCCAGAAGAAACAATTGACAACGAAGTTCAAATAATGCGGAAAACGGTATTATTGGTGGCCGCATGTATAGTCAGAAATTTTTTTAATATTAGAGGGACTATCTATTGAGCTTAACTCTGACCTATGTTCGGGTAGGCCAATTTAACTGGAACTAAAAGTACGGAGAAGAAAAGAAACAAATAATTACTTTTATTTCTGAACAAATCTAATATAAAATTTAAACACAAACAGAAAAAAAAAAGTACTAGGGCAATGGAATATCCGTCTGCCGAAAGTCAATTTAAAATAGTATTCATTTTTCTAAGAATTTATACATAAGATCAAAATTTCCCAAAATACAAAAAGCTATTATAACAACTAAAAAATAAAATAATTTAAAAATAAAGTTTTGAAAAACTATTAATTTGAAATGAACTAACTAATAATTATTTTCTTTTTCTTTGATTCATAAGTAATATTAAAATCAATATACAAAATTATAATTATCAAAAAGGAAAATTATCAAGCAAATAAAAAAGTTCAACTGTATGACGTAGCTTTGGGAGCAGTAATACTTAATACACTATGATTTCCTTTTTTTAAAGTTAATAAAATTTAAAATAATTATTTTAAATGCAACAAAATTATAATCTTTAGCATCCAACTCAGTACAAAATAAATAAATTAAGATTAAGTTAACTTAAAATTTTCCTCACCAGAATAGATCTCCACTATTCCTTCTTCTTTGATATCAATCACGGAAACTGCAAAAAAATCCAATAATTATAATTGGAAACATCCAATAACTTTAGCCAATATCTGCATTCTCTATTTTTATAATTTAAACAATTACGAAACAGTACTCATAATAAAGATAATCGGAAAAAAGTTTAAACTTTTTTGATAAAAAAGACTAATACGAACAAATAAACAATTCAGCAAAAACCAAAACATTAGACTTATTCATAAATGAATGCTAAGATTTTTAATTCAAACTAAGTTTAGGTAAACATAGTTAAAAATGAAGAAAATAAGTCCACTAAAATTAATTTAAAAAAAGGAACCACACTTCTAAATAATAAACATTTTAGAAATAAAATACTCACGATTGGACACAGTCTCATCAGTTATTTCTTCTTTAATCGAAATACCAGAATTACTAATATCTGAAACAGCACACAATAGATGATAAATTCATGACACTGATAAAACAACATAAGCAAACATTGTCACATTGAAAATGTAAATAAATAATTCATTAGTTCAAAGATTTACAAATAAAAATACAAGTCAAATTCAAATATAATATTTAATACACAGGTCATTACACTGAAATGCAGTAATATTTATAACCTTTTAGTGTCACTTACACATTTCAAAAATCAATTTGAATTGACCTTCCACAGACTGTAAAAATATTTATGTATATAAAAACATTTATGTTTAAATAAAATAGAATCCATTAAAAGTAAAGTGAAAATCAATATCTTAATTAACAATTCTTGCTAAACGCCAACTGCACTAATTATAAGAAGTTAATAGAACAAAATAGATAAAATAAAAGCCCTGCTAACCAATTTGATCCATCGCTACCCAACAAATATCTCATAAACTTAGCAAATTCTGAACACAAACTATGACATCTCATTTGTAAGTACAAATTAAGAGTAAAGATATTCAGAAAATATCGTTATTTTTACATATCGATGTTATTTAAAAAATAAATCGAAATTTTTGTCTGATAGTAGAATTCATTCGATTTATCGTAATATCAATAGTTCGTTCATGAACTACATATCTCTACTGTTTTAGAGCTTCTAGTTACTTAAAGTTGCCATGGATCGTATAGGTATGAAAAAATTTATTTTCTTCTGCTCTAATAATATTTTGTAATAATTGCCCTTGGCATATAATGGGCATGTATGATCTGATTTGAAATGGTTACACTTCTTTTATTTTCTAATGTTAATCTGGGATCGAAAAGTGTTGAATTGTATAATAGCCTATAAAAACACTATCTTGTCTGACTGATCCCTGATAAATTATATTTCCAACTACCATAATAACTGTAAAAAGCATGTTTTCTGATCTCTTAACAAATCCAGTACTTCAAGTTCCAGAATCCGAATAACTCCTTTTTACAGTACATTTTCTAACACTACTTTTTGATTTAGTTTACTACCATTTTTTAATTTAATTTTAAGTCTCCAAAAAGGTCTTCTATGCCTATAACTGATCTAATAGAACGTTTCAATCATTTTGAATAAAGTCCATTGGAACTAATATTATTTAGATTTTCTTCTTTAAACTTTAAGTACTACTAATACCTTGACCACCTAATTTGAAAATTTATCAATAAAACAAAATAAAATATTTAATAATTTTATTGTTTGTTAATACTTACATGAATCTTCTTGCATTGACCACAATCAATGAATTATATTTTTTTCAAATGTGAGTAAACAAATATCTGATGTGGACACCCCATGATTTCCATGTACGCCTATTAAACTATAAATCGGTGGCTCAAAAAGTGACCCTGAATTTGTTTACTAGTTTCCGAACATAGCAGTACCTCAAAAACGACACGGCGTCCTTACATCCATCTATTGACACACACACAAGCTCTTGTTTCTTGAGGTCTTATTCCGTTATTATTCGTCGTTTTCTTTCAGTTGGTAACAAGTTCCCAAGAGATTTCTTCTTGTTCCTTGACAACATTAGAACTGTCCATGTCACTAGATAAAGCATTGGAAATCGACGGTTTGATAATTTTAAGCGGAAGAAACCGCTTAACGTATATCTTATTCTCCAATTGCAGACTTGTTCAGTTCAGATATGGGGAGGCAAAAAAGTATTTTAACACTTAAAACAAGAAATAAAATTGTTTAATTAGAGTGAAAAAAAAATCGCATTTATAACCTTTATTACCGAAGCATATGATTTCTGTAATAAATGTCGATATATCTTTTAATATAAGTTTCTTATGACCTTCAAGTAAAATACCCCTTTCGGATCTTCAATTTCAACCAAAATCTATCATATTACTTATATTGATATAAAAGTCTAATTTACCAAATTTGAGATGTTTTACATTATATTTTAATATAATTTTTGATGAAAGTCTAATATGACCTTTCAGTAAAGTAGCACTTCCGGTTTGCCAATTTTGATTAAAATTTATTGTGTTATTTATATTAGTATGCAAGTCTTAAATACCAAATTTGAGAAGTTTTGCATTATATTTTAATAAATTTTTTTATGAAAATCAGAAATGACCTTTAAGTAAGGTACCACTTCAGGTAATCAAGCAGTGACCAAAAAGGGAGGTTCACAACTAGATTTTACAATAATCCTAAATACAAAATTTTAACTTTGTACGGCTAACAGTTTTTGAGTTATGCGAGATACGTACGAACGAACGTACTCACAGACGTCACGACGAAACTAGTCAAAATGGATTCAGGGATGATCAAAATAGCTATCTGTGTTGAAATTTGAAAACCGAAAATTTTCGCGATTACAGTACTTCTTTTACTGCGTACAAGGAAGTAAAAAAAAAAATAAGAACAATAAAGGAAATAGTAAAAATTAAAAATTACATATTTTAAAACTTGTGTATTTACAACAAATTGATTACAATATATTTAATTTTGATTTTAAATAATTACAAAACTATTAGTGAAACTAAAAATACTGTTCAAAATTTAAATTGTCACTATCCCAAGCAATTGACACACAGTTTCTCAGAGCGCTCCAAACATATGGATATTTTGCATTGTTACGAAGGAAAGATGTTTTTCTCCTTTTTTTTACTGGGCATATGTAACGAAGCTTTCGCTTATTTCTTGGAAGTTTTTCCACGTCATCAACAAAAGGTGTGATTGCAATTCTGGCCCGAATGGCCCTCGGAACATGGTTTGTCATTCTAGCCTTCACATACGGTTCAACTAGCTGGCGACACAATGTTTTATAACAAGAACTTTATTCTGTAAATTTCACATCTTTGCTTGCCTTATAAAGAACAAGAGTATTGTTAGTACTCATATCGACAATCCTAAAAAACATTACCATCGGCCATCTACGTGTGCGGCGACTTGACGAATATGTTGAGCATCCCTTGCCCACTGTATCAAATCCACCTTTAGTATTCTTGTAAAATGAAATGATTTCTGGCTTACCATTATATTACAATACTATGCAATACTATAACTTATATACTGATTTAAATAAAATACTAGATTTTGGTCTAAATTAGAAAACCGGAAGCGGTACTTTACTTGGAGATCATAATAAACTTTCATCAAAAATGATATTGAAATATAATGTAAAACATCTCAAATTTGGTAAATAGGACTTTTATACCGATATTAAATCGAATGTATTTTCAAGATTTTGGTTCAAATTGGTGAGCCGAAAAGAGTACTTTACTTGAAGTCACTATTAACTTGCATCAAAAATTACATTAAAATTAAATACAGAAATCATAAGTTTTGGTAATAAAGGTTACAAACGCAATTTGGTTCCCAATCCAATTAAACATTTTTATTACTTGTTTCAATTGTTAAAATTGAGTATAAAATACTGGTTTTACTTCCCATTTGTGAGATCAACAAGTCTGCAGCAGGAGAATAAGATATTAGTTAATTGGGTTTTTCCGCTTAAAATGTCGAAACTGTTGATTTCCAATTCTTTATCTAGTGATATTGACAGTTTTAATGTTGTCACGGAACATGAAGAAATCTCTTGGAAAATAGTTACCTACTGAAGGAAAACGACATATAACAACGGAATGGGACCTCCGGAAACAAGAGTGTAAATGTTTTTGTGTGTGCCAATAGATGGATGTCGCGACACCGATTGTCGTTTTTGAGATACTGCAATCTTCGGAAACTAGTAACCAAATTCAGGATCACTTTTTTAGCCACCGATTTATAGTTTAATAAGCGTACAAGGAAGTCATATGTTGTCCACATCAGATATTTATATTTTGTAAACAAACTTTAATACCAACCTTTCACTTTTACATTCAATAGGTTACTAATAACATAGGAAGCTACTGAGTCATACTGGGATTTCCCATAATCGGTAGGAGAGGAAATTTCTAGAAATGGCTACTGTTAGGTCCCAGGGGCCATGTCTCAGTACTTAAGGGTTAATTGAAATACTAGAGTTACCTAAATCTGAATAAGCAAACAACAGACATAATAAATACATGGTTATTTGACTAAAACAGTTATGTTTATAACCTTCAAGTGGCATTTCCAAAACTAATTTGAATTAACTTTGCACAGCCTACAAAAGTATCAGTGTTTAAACAAAATAGAATCCATTAAAATTAAAATGTTAAAATCAAAACCTTAACAAACAACTGTTGTTAAAAGCCAAGGGCTGTAATTGTAAAAATGTAATAGAACTGGATGGATAAAATAAAACCGGTACTGAACAATTTCATCCATAGCTACCAAACAAATATCTCATCAACTTCAAAAATTTTGAAGTTGAAATTTAATCCCAGCTGTAAAAATTAGAGACAATTATCGGATCCCTCGAATAATCAGGGAGGTTATAACAATACTGTTATCAGTAATAATAGCACTGTTATCATTCGTTCCTCCTAGCCATAAACGATTACAGCTTGGAGGAATGAATAATCATTCGAACTTTTAACAAGCTAAATTAACATCACAAAGCCAGTTCAATGAAGCAAATTAGAAGTCCAAAATAAATCGGGTCTGTTCCCAAAATATATTGACATCGTATATAAGGCGTAAGCGCCATTTAGATGAGAAATTAAATTAAATGAGTTTAAATATACAAAAAATTATAAAAACCAAAAGACGCTTCCAGTAAAGAAGGCCAAAAAAATATTATAGAAAAAAGCAAGTCAGATTCGTCTTAATAATAAATAATAGCTTTATTTTCATTGTTTAGGGAAATATTAGCCTCTACCATATGAGGTAAGTCTGGATTATAAACACATACTATAACATTTGCCATTACTCCAGTTAGGAAACACTAGACTAATTTAACGTACAATAATATTTTAAAATCAAATATTCCTAAAATGCTTCTAAAAAATTGGCGTTCTAGCTAATTTTACATAGTATTTTACTTATTTTACTGGTTCAACACTGCTGTGGTACAGTGCCTTCCTGTAGCAATCTTAGATTCGTCTAAGCGTCCTTTAAAACCCTCAAATAAGAATTTTCATTTAAATAAAAAATAGAAATTTTTGGACTTGATTTGCTGGAGGATTTTTTTCCTGCTGGTGTCCTCCGTTTATTTAGGTTACATCCGCTTTGGATTTTATCCAAATTCAATGTTACTAAAACCACTGGAAAACTGAATGTCTGATCACTAGCCTATTATACCAATAACTTTTAAATTTTATGTTTTTATAAGAGAGAAAAAGTAGTGTAAAAAAAAATCCTCAAACGTTTTATTTTATATCTCCGGTTCTAATTTTTTTTACGGAGGTCGGGTTTGTGCCATTTCGTGTGAATTGGTTGAACGATGAAGTTATCGCAATATTTTTGATTTTCGAACAAATATCGAAGGCACGAGTAAGGTGAAAATTTAAAGCAAATTTTAACGCTAATTAATAATTAACAATTTCTATTTAAGTAAACAAAATATTTTTAATGGAATCAATAAAACTCATTTATGTCATCTCAATCAATTCAATTCATTTTTATAGTTATCGATAAAAGATGATTGTTTTTACCGAGATCGGTAAAAGGTCAAATGCCCACAATACCAGTTTTACAAGAGAGCAAATTGAATATTCAATAGTTTGCTATAAACCGCCATTTATCCCGATTCCTTTACATGAAGTTTAATTATCCTTCAAATTTCATATAAAGGAATCGGGTGAAATGCTGATTTATAGTGAACTACTAAACATTCAATTGGCCCTAGCGTATAATTAGTATTCTGGACAAATAACCAATTTACCGTCCTCCGCATTAATCATTATTTGTTTAAATTAATAGTTATCGATTTCAAACCCTGCTGGTTCGTTTAAAAGGGTTGTATGATTTGGGCAAGTCATTGACAATATTTTTTTTGTTTCATTTCTCTTGGGAATAAAATTAATCCTGACAACCCCTTATCCTTGTTATCGGTTGAAATTGAAACTTCGGGCTATTTGGAGCTGGAATATTAAAATGGAACCTATTACAATGGCGGAGCTAATACATTATTTTAACTAAATGTGCGTTCATACCTTGGCCAAACAATGGTAAATCCCAAGCCAAATCAAACGGAAAACGTTTAAAGGGGGTTTACAGAAGTTTAGCTAAATATACTATCCGCACGCTACTCGTACTTTTGTTGGCATTTAATTTCGGTTTAAACTATTTTTATTTAAAAAAGAAACAATTAAAAATTTATAATTTATGTAAATACACAAATGTGTGGGTGCAACACTAGTGCTTACGTGGCGCTTCCTGCATGAATCGGATCGGACACAGATAAGCCAAGCTTAACTACCCCCTTTGGACTTTTGATTTGCCAAGGTTTGAATGCACCTGAACATAACATCCCTAATTCACTAAGCAACAGATAAGTGAGACAGAACATAGAATGAGTCCGTGTTTGAGAAATAGTTAGTGGAAGGAAATTTTTCCTAGGTTTCTTGGAATTAGTGATGCTAAAGGGAATAAATTCATCAACACTCTTATCTATATTTTATATACTTGTAGACAAGTTCAAATGGAAAAAGGTGGAATTATTAGACTAAAAACTAAATTTTATTCCTGAAAGGAACAAGTAAGGCAGAATTCCTGATCTTCAAGGAATTCATGGCTGATGGGCACTCTTAACATACCTAAAACAACCGAAATGTTAAGAGAATGTAACTTGCCAAAGGATGAAAGTGATCCGGAAGTTGATGCACTCAGCCTCCCTGAGATCAATTGCAGTGCACATTCAACAATTTTTTTAACGATCCACACAGTGATTGCCTCATAAACAAAGTTAGGGACACAATGAAGATGAAATCCAATTCATGGGCACACTATGGACCGAATACAAATGAAGAGACAATTCTCCACATCCCCATACTTTGGAGTTCAACTTTGAAATGATTTCATAGTTTGCAGAGCTCCACTCGATTGAAAAGTATGAGAATACCTTATTCATATATGAGTCAACGGACTCCATCATCACCTGCATTATATCCAGTAAATACAATGGCATTAAATCTCTAGCAGCTTCTATTTGAATATGGTGGGAGCTCTGCCTTACCAAACGACAGAATTGGGAGTGAATCATCCCAGAATTTCTTGCATTATTTTAAGCAGCGAGAAGATTCGCTTCTGAATAATCCTACTGTGCTGTCCACTATATAGCTTGGTCTTTGTATAGCTAATTTTTTTTTAAAAAGAAAACTGATGCAACTAAAAATTTCTTTAGAAAGATGGCTTCACATATCATAGATTAAACTAATCTGGCAAGTAGCCATACAGAAGTCAGAGCAGACGCAATCATTGGCATGGTCTAATCTGGATGAATCTTTGAATGATCTCTTTCTTAATATCTTTCTAGCAATGTTGGGAAGTGACTTAGATAAAAGCAATGATGAAGTCAATCCTTCATCATGAAGAAAAAGAAATTGAAGAATACTCCAGTAAAAAATTCGACCTTAATGCAGATATAATAGTACATTGTATAAATATTAAGTTCTATATTATTTTATCAATTTTTGTTTAATGTATGCTTATATTGTTTAACCTAATGTTTTTGCTCCTTTTTATTAGTGTATTATTTTTAGATATAAATGAATTCCTCTTTCTGAAATTCCAGTGATTAAGCACACAGTAAATGTAACCCAGATTACTGTTGAAAGATCCTCTCCAACTATTATGAATGGATATTAATGTGCTTTATTATTTGATAGATTATTTTATCAGAAACAATTTTTTCCTTTATAATAACCGACCCTAATATGGTCTATATTTTTCTGGAGTGTAAAAAAGGTTAAAAAAAACAAAACAGAAGCTATTGGTATCAAGATTTTGTGTGATGTGGTAACAGGTAAACAACCAAATAATAATCAATTGAAATAAGTAGGTAAATCGAAAAATGATACTCCTGAGTTATGTGTATTGTCCAGGTCTTCTTTTTATTGAAAAGAAGTTGGTAACTCAGGTTACCCACTTATTCCCAGTGACCATTGAAAAAGAGTTTCAGATATATATATTATTAAGATAATAATTTAAGGAATATTGCTCACTAAGGATCATTATTATTGATTTTCAATCGGATTTAAATTGTATTCATTCATTTTAATTACTGATTTTAAGATAATTACCACCTAAACCGTTCATCATATGCACCACACCATAGACTAGCAGCTAATTTTATGTTTTTTTCCATATATATAGGTGTGCTAATTATTGAACATGGAATAGTTCTCTCAGTTGTACTTTTACTAAAATGATTTTCAGTAAAAGTACTACTGAATCTGAAGAGTTAGTAAAAAGTTGTATTCAGATATAAATATTATCTATCTTAATGTCACTTATGAGGCCTCACCTGTATGATAGTCCATTAGATGTTGCTTAGTATCACTTTCTTTACTACCTTATAGACACAATGATGACATTGATAATAAGGCTTCTCATTTGAATGACTTGCATTTACTGTTTTATGATCACAATTACAACACTTATGAGGCTTCTCACCTGTATGACAGGCCATTATATATATTTTTAACTTTTAAACTGGAACCTCATCCCTCTCAAGAAGAACATGAAT
The DNA here is from genome assembly GCA_948150685.1 of Rhaphigaster nebulosa. Taxonomy (NCBI): domain Eukaryota; kingdom Metazoa; phylum Arthropoda; class Insecta; order Hemiptera; family Pentatomidae; genus Rhaphigaster; species Rhaphigaster nebulosa. The sequence continues at coordinate 6,518,732 of OX411306.1, forward strand.
CTGAAAGACCTGCATTTGTGCTTTAATCTAATGCCTATATAATTATCAATATCCTCTCACTGCAATATATCATAATATATTAATTGTTACTAATTAATAAATTAAATATTTCTTTGATTTAAAAAAAAACACTAGACATTGACTTTTAAATTTTAAACCACATTGTTTTACTTATTGCTCAAACTTTTTTTCCTTAATTAATCTGATTGCATAGATTTAACACGTTTTACATTTTTATCATCATAAATATTAGGTTGTTAGAATATGTTGACTCCTTTCTCCTCCCCCACCATACACCCTTTATAACAAAATTATTGTACGTGTGACAGTAATTAGCTTATTATTTTCAGATTAAAGACTACAAAATACTTCATATATACCTATATCATCAATATTATTACAAAAAAGTATATATTTGTTGACCTGTATTATTACACTAAAAACACAAAAAACTCCTGCTGACTTCCTATTTTTCAAGCATAATCTCTGACTCAAAAAATTCAAACAGAATTCCAGATCTTCAAGGAACTCAAGGCTGCTGGACACTCTAAACATGCTAAAAGCAACCGAAATATTAAGGTAAGAGAACTTGTCAGAGGACAAGTGATCCGGAAGTAATGTAAAACTATCGAAAATCAAAAAAACTTTTTCTGAAATAGAAATAACATCAAAATCACTTAGTTTTGATGTGCATAAAATGTAATTATTTTAAGGAAGTAAAATAAAGGAAGTCATAGGTATGTAACTATATTTTTAAATATTGCACATAAACATAACATAATGATAAAACATACCTAATGAAAACGAATGGATTCTTGAATAAAAAGTTTGAAAAAAGTCAATAAATGACTGAAAAATGAATTATTAAAAATATCGATGTTTTCCTATGGATGTTCCATCCCTATCCAATTCCTCTGAAATCAGTGTTGCCAGGTCTGTCATGTATTTTCCTCCTAAACTTATCTAAATTTTTCTCTAAATCCACCAACTTTAACCCTAAGATGGGATATAATAAATGATAAAAAATTTATATAAGGTTTATCAAATTTTTAAAAACATTTTTATATTACTTCAATTCAATATATATATAATATTATTTAAATTAGTTAAACCATTATATTAAAAGATCAGGCCAAATTAATGATTACAAGCAAACTTAAAACATCACAAAACAAGATAAATCAAAAATGAACATTTAAGATCCAAAATTATTATTTCAAAATTGTTGCCATTCAGGTTTAATCACATTATTTATTGAATATTTTAATTCAGTCTCAACATAATAGCTACGTCACAATAAGAATACTTAGCTATAGCAACATCTTTTTATTACCCTGTACATTTAGTAAATAAGTGTAAAATAAATTAATAATAAAAATTAAGGTGCATTTTCAAACTGCTTTTTTGTTTTCCTTCTAATCATTTTAATTTTTAGTTTCTAATCAGATGATAATGGTGAATGCATTTAGCATTAGATAAATCCAAAAAAAAAAAAAAATCAAAAACTTTCTCATCCTAAAAAATATCCTAGAGTTATTCTTTGTTTATTACAAAGAGTCTAAATCTGATCGGAAAAAACCAACCTGACAATAATTTTTAAAACTGTCGATAGTTTAGCTGCAGTAGCATCGGGACTATTGATAGTTTTACATCACTATCTGGATGTTGATACATTCGCCCAACCTTAGATCAGGTCAGTCCAGTCGGTCAGATGCATAGCCCATCTCTTCAGCTGGCCATCAACAATTTTTGGAGCGATCTACACACGCCTCATTAAAAAAAAGTTTTGCACTTTCAGAGTTAAAGAACTTATTCCTGCTCCTTTTAGCTATCATAAGCAATATCCAACAACTAAGATAGTCTGGGTACTTTAAAAATGTCCATTAATAACTTTCCAACAGATAACATCTCTATATTATTATTTTGGAATGCATATGGACATATAATAAATTAATATAGCTCATATTATGTACTATTTATCTCCTGATCCAGATGTATTATTCAAGACCATATACTATATTTTGAAAAAAAACATCGTAATAACATGAGCTATGGCAGAACTGCAATTGAAGAACATTCTAGACTAGCACCATGGTAACAAAGAGGATTTATTTTTCCATGTGTGCTAAATGCAGCTGTGATAAAAACTGAAGTATGAAATATATATAGTTTGATAGTGAGTAGTGTTATCCCAAACCCTAAAAATGATTTTTATTAAAAATACCACCAAATTTAAAGAAAAAAAAAAAAAAAAAAAGCTGAATTCTGATGCAAATATTATCTATCTCGATGACACTGATGAGGATCCACACTAGTATGATGGACCATTATATGTTGCTTAGTATCACTTTTTTTTAATGATTTATAGTCACAATGATGACACTGATGAAGCCTCACACCTGTATGATGGACCATTATATGTGGCTCGATATCACTTTTCTTTACTGTGTTAAAGTCATAATGATGACATTGATGAGGCTTTTTATTTGTGTGACGGGCCTTCATGTGCACTTTCAAATTACTTGCATACACTGTTTTATAGTCACAGTAACGACACTTGTGAGGCTTCTCACCTGTATGGCTGATCATTATATGTTTTTTTATACTATCAGATCTAACTGCTTTGAAGTCACAATGTGGACATTTTCGTGGCTTCTCACCTGTATGGCGGGCCATTATATGAACTTTTAAATAAGTTGCATTTTCTGTTTTAAAGTCACAATGAGGGCACATATGAGGCTTCTCATCTGTATGGCGGGCCATAGTATAAATTTTTAAACTACTAGCTTGTACTTTTTTAAAGTCACAATGTGGGCACATATGAGAATTCTCAGCTGGATGAAGAGCCATTATATGTTTTTTTAAATTACCGGCTTCAACTGTTTTAAAAACACAATGGGGACACTTATAAGGTCTCTCATCTGTATGACGAGCCATTATATGCTTTTTTAAATGACTTTCATATACTGTTTTATAGTCACAATGAGGACACTTATGTGGCCTCTCACCTGTATGATAGGCCATTATATGTCTTTTTAAATGCCTTGTGTCAACTGTTTTAAAGACACAATGGGGACATTTTTGGGGTTTCTCTTCTGTATGAAGGGCCATTATATGCTTTTTTAAATTACCAGCTTCTACTGTTTTGAATACACAATGGGGACACTCATAAGGTCTCTCATTTGTATGACGTGCCATTATATGCCTTTTTAAATGAGTTACATTAACTGTTTTAAAGTCACAATCAGTGCATTTATGAGGCTTATCACCTGTATGAAGGGCCATTATATGTTTTTTCAAATGACATTTTCTTACAACTCTATATTCACAATGAGGACATTTATGAGGCTTCTCTTTTGTGCTATTATTAGAGATTACACATTCCTTCCAATTGATGTTAATCATAGATTCCAAACCATACTGTTTGATCTCCTTGGCCTGGTACAGGGAATCTTTGGCATCTAAAAACATAAATATATCTACATTAAAAATAAATAAGGCATAGTATAAGATTCTTATAAATGTGAATAAAAGTTACACTGCCTAAACTAAATTTATTTACAAATATTTGGGGGAGAGGTTATAACAAAGAGGTATAACCCCCACTCAAAGGCGGAGTTGGTTGCTGTGCTTCTTCTTCATCTCACCTCCAAATCGCACCTTGTAGGAGTGTTCCACTGTTCTCTCTTCTGCAACTCTGTGTCTCTAGCCTTTATGACTCTTCTTCTTGACCCAAACCTCCTGACCAGGCAGAAACTTCTTAAGCTTGATTTTCAGGTTATGCTAATTACTGATTATATATGCTGCCATATTCCATTTTTCACTTCTATTCTGAAGTCTACCCTCATTCTATCAATTGCTGTTGGTGGTCTTCTTCCCATTAAAAGAAATCAGTAATTTTCTGAAGGATGATTTTAAGCGCTGGCAACATTTGTTGAAGAGCAGATTTGGTCAAAATTTATCAATAGATAGCGGATTTCAGATGGAATTATTGATAAAGATAACTACATCTGTAAATGACGAATAATTTAACTCTATCTGTCATCTTTTACCTTAGATAATTATTCAAATAAAAAAGCATTCAATAGATAACAAATATTCAAATAAAAAATCATTCGACAAATAAATATTTTTTGATAAATATCACTAAAAAAATTATTAAATTTGCAAATAAAAAAAATTATTAACTGAATATAGAAGAGTAAAATCTAAATAAGAGACATAAAATAATTGTTAGGATATAAATGAAAACTTCCAAACAAGGAACTTATTACACAAAACGAGTCTCTAAAATAATGGGAAACAACTAACCTGCCAATATTTTGCCAATTTAGGTACAATCAGGAAAAATGAAGAGGGAATGAAAATATATATATATATATATATATATATATATATATATATATAGAGAGAGAGAGAGAGAGAGAGAGACGTATATAAAAAGAACAAAATACAGCACGTCTCACATCCACAGTCTAGAAAGACACCAACCAGAAACTGAGCCCCACCCCAAGATACCCATATATATACTGCAGGATAAGGGAGGTGGCTGTGTTTAGAACTTCCGTTTATATCCTAACAATTACTTCATGTCTCCTTTTGAGTTTTATCTCTTCTATATTAATATATAATATATTCCAGACCGGTTGTGGCAGATAATTATTTATTCTGTTATCAGCTGTGGATCGGTGAACCCTCCTGGGGCTCACCCAGCATCTATAAAGTGCGCACCCTTAATTGGGGGGATAAACCTGGCAGTTGAGCGTGATCTTGGCCAAATCACCTCCTTGCACAACTACTGACTAAGAAACAGTATGGTCCTTACCAAGTACTGAACTCAAGACCCTTAATGGGTTGTAGTACCACAGTTTTTTTTCAGTTTATTAATATATGTTCTGGAACAGCCATGTATCTACTGTTTTTTTTAATATGGACCTTCCTTTCCTCTGCATTTTCACTTTCCTTTTTTTATTATTTGATTTATTTTAATGATCTTTTGTACATTTTTGGCTAATTAGTATTTTTATTATCTGTTTTTTGATGATCAACTGTTTGTAATTTAACCTTTAGCTGTTGTTAGGTATATGTGAAGGTATTTTAGGGTAGGATGCTGTCTCTGGTAAGCATCTTTTTGGTCTGTGGATGTGAGATATGCTTCATTTTGTTCTTTATATCTTATATATATATATATATATATATATATATCTTTTTTGTTGTTTTTCCCCCTCTACTTCTGTCCTGATAATGCCTGACTTGATGAAATATCAACAGGTTAGTTGTTTTTCGTTTTTTTGAGGCTCTAGAAATCGTGACTAGAACTTCTTTATATGGGTGCAAACATATAAAAAACGAAAATGCTAACATGGCTGGCCTCAGAAAAACTTTTAGCAGCCAAAAAACCTCAGAATTTTAGGCCTTTTTTTTTGTTTGTTTTTTCACCTATAAGACGGGAAGAAGGAGTCGACTATTAAAATAGACAATTTCAGCGATTATTCTGATGTCCCTCTACTCGCTAAGATAGTCCGTTCCGATTTAATAACAAGGCAGGATCTATCGGAGCCTGTATCAATGTTAAAACCGAATATTTTTGTTATAAGGACCTCGATCCTCGCCAAAAATAGTATTATTTGTAGAGCGTTACAATATATGTATACATGTAACCCTCCCCCTTACCCGACCCACCCTTCCTCAGTACACACCTTATAGGCTTTCTGGGCCTAATAGCTTTAAAGGGTATGAACTCGGAGATTGTTAAAAACAGTGGCTTTTCGTAGCGGTATTACAAAATAATGATTCGGCTAAGTAGTTTGGTCGAAAACTACGGTCATAAAACATCAATTTGTTTCCTACTTTGTCAAAAACTGAGACAGAGAACTATACACGAGTCTGTAGCTTGGAAATGTGTACTTATTGAGAGAAAAACTTTTTTTTTCAGTTATTCATCAGTAACTCGCTTTTAGTACATTTAAGTTAAAAATGGGTCATTACCAATTTTAAAAAACATTAAATTTTCTGAATGTTTTGTATGTAATATTTTTAAAAATTCGGAATAGCTACTGAAATATGGGGCCGTGCAAATCTGCAATAATTCCCACAAAAACGCAAAAAGTTAATTTGATTCTGCCTCAATAATTATTTTTCAGAGCAGTATGTTTAAAAATGCATAATAACCAATCTTGTAGAGAATACAAAATATTACTCTATATAGATGCCAAGATATATTGAAATAATAATTTGAGAGGAAGTGAACTGGAAACTGAATATATCACCAGCTCTTCAAATTAGTATTCCTGATGGTAATGTCATCATTAATCCATTAGATATCTGATATATATATTTGTGTAGTTCATACAAGCAAGTGAACTTTGACAGAAACAGTGAAAAAATTACTACGGGCAACAAATTTCATGCAGATATGGTCAGTTTTGATTGAAAATGGTGATTTCGAAACCCTATTTAACAGGGAAAATTAGGTTTTGAAAACAAACTGAATAAACTATAGCTGCAATTTTATAAATTAAGAATTTTAATTCATCAAAAACAAAATTTTTATGAAAAGTGGATATATCAACTTTTGATAAAATAATTAGGGATTGATCCTTCTACATCATGCGGATGTCAACTGATTTGATAGAATACTCCTTAACTATTAAAATTTGTGACAAGTAGATCTTACAGAGCAGGAAAAAGGCCTTATTCAAAATCATCATTATTGATTTAAAATACTTATTGTTTCAGAAAATAAATTATTTAAGTCTAAGGCATTAGTTTTTTAAAGTTTATGACAATTTGAGGTTTTCAGAAAAATAAAGAGCTTCTAGGTATTTTAATTTTTGTTCAGAGTTTTCTCTATGTAAAATAAGAGGGTTTTCAAAATCCAAACTATGTTTAAGTTAAAAATATAGTATCAATGTCCTCATAATGGCTGAATGGACGAACATATTTGTAAAATTTTGAGACTACTATGCCTTTTTATCTTGCTATATCAGGCTAATTATATTGATCACTGAACTAATTTTGTGTCACGTTTTTATCCCCTAAAAATATGTGTATAGATATAATAGTGGAAGTATGATTGAGAAGTAATTGTAGAAGTTGGTTAGGGGACAGAGAGGGGTGCGGTCAATAACAAAAATAAGAAGAACACAAAAATAAGAAAGCTTATTTAATTGTGTGCTGATGTTTCGGCCTAAGTTTTAGACCATCATCAGGGCTTAGAAAAACGAGGTAAAAACAGAGACACCATAGTATTAAAATATGGAAACAAACAGCAATATAAGTAGAGTGGCCCTGAAATCAGGGTAAAAAAAAATTCATGATTTTCTTTGGAGCAACCTGTAATTTTGATCTATTCTGTAAAAAAGAATAACTTGATTTTAGGGGTTGCTACAATCATTTAAAATTTAAATTTCATTATGAAAACAGGTAGGAATGAGCCATTAAGTTCTATTGCAAAGGAAATTTTATTTAAAGCAACAGTTAAGTTATACATATAATAATATAAATGTAAAAGTTATTTATAAAGTATATTACATCATTTTAAGATATTAAAGTCAATTTCTATGAGTTTGGGTACTTGTTTCTGAATTTCGTAAACAATTCTGTGTATTTGTCGCTTAATATCACTTTTCTTTACTGTATTAAAATCACGATGATGACACTGATGAGGCTTCTCATCTGTTTGATGGGCCTTCATATGCACTTTGAAATCACTTGTCCTAACTGCTTAAAATTCACAATGGGGACACTTAAGAAGCCTCTCATCTGCATGACGAACCATTATATGCTTTTTTAAATAATTTACTGTTTTAAAGTTACAATAAGGACACTTATGAGACTTTTCATTTGTATGGAGTGTCATTATAGGTCTTACATATTATCTGATCTTACAGCTTTGAAGTCACATTTTTAATGTAGGCACATATGAGTTCTCAGCTGTATGAAGAGCCATTATATGTTTTTTTTTTTAAATTACCAGCTTCTACTGTTTTAAAAGCACAATGGGGACTTACAAGGTCTCACATCTGTATGACGGACCATTACATGCTTTTTTAAATAATATTCATATACTGTTTTATAGTTACAATGTGGGCACATATGAAACTTCTCAGCTGTATGAAGAGCCATTTTATGTTTTTTTAAATTACCAGCTTCTACTGTTTTAAAAGCACAATGGGGACACTTATAAGGTCTCTCATCTGTATGACGGGCCATTACATGCTTTTTTAAATGACATTCATAAACTGCTTTATAGCCACAATGAGGACACTTATGTGGCTTTTCACCTGTATGAAGGGCCATTATATGTTTTCTCAAATGACTTTTTCTTACAACTCTATATTCACAATGAGGGCATTTATGAGGCTTCTCAGCTGTATTAGACATTACACATTCCTTCAAATCGATGTTAATCATAGATTCCAAACCATACGGTTTGATCTCCTTGGCCTGGAGGGAATCTTTGGCACCTAAAAGCAATAAATATATCTACATTAAAAATAAATAAAGGCTCAGTATAAGATTATTCTAACTTAGAATAAAGGTTATATAAGCTTCAAGTATAAACACTACCTAAACTAAATTTATTTACAAATATAAGGGGGAGAGGTTATGACAAAGAGGTATAACCCCCACTCAAAGATGGCGGTGGTTGCTGTACTTCTTCTTCATCTCACCTCTAATTCACATCTTGTAGGAGTGTTCCACTATTCTCCAACTCCATGTCTCTAGCCTTTATGTTTCCCCTTCTTGACCCAGATATCTTGACAGGCAGGTACTCCTAGAGCTTGATTTTCAGGTTGTGGTAATGCTTCTGCTGCTATATTCCATTTTCCACTTCTATTCTGAAGTCTACCCTCATTCCATCAATCGCTGTTGGTGGTCTTCTTCCCATAAAAAGAAGGGACCGACCATAATTAGTGATTTTCTGAAGGATGATTATAAGTGCTAGCAATAATTGCTGAAGAGCAGAATTGGGTGAAATTTATGAATAGATAACTGATAATGGATTTCAGATGGAATTATTTATTATTCCATGTGTCAAATAAAGATAACTGCATCATCCATTATCCGTAAATAACGAATAATTTAGCCCTATCTGTCATCTTTTATCTTAGATTATTATTCAACTCAAAAAAGCATTGATTTATTTATATTTACATATATCTTTTGTATTTTTATTTCTTTATTTACTTCTTCTATTTCTTTTGTTCTTACTTATAACATTGCCCATCTATTGTGTTGTATCTGTTCCAGCATCTTACCATCAAATGCTGAAAGTTCTCTCCTATACCCAATCCATGTAGTGCCCTAACCACTTGTCACGTTAATTCTTACATTACTTTTACCATAACTTCTATTACATTCTTGTTATTTCTGAAACCTGACTCAAACCTTACATCCCTTCCTCCTCTATTTCCCTACAATTACACCTTCATCCATGACATCCTGAAAACCTGTGTCCTCGATAGCTCTTCTCCGTTCGATCATCTCCAAGTCGAGTTCCTTATCCTTGAAATTTCCTTAATTGCTTCTCCTCTACTTTATGATGTAGTATATAGTCCTCTCCTCGCTCCATTCGATCCGTCTTTTGAATCAACGCTATTGAACTTTGTTCCTCTCTACTCCAAAAAAATCATCTCCGATGACCTCAACACAAATTTCCTTTCCGATTCCATTGATAATTCTATCTGGAAAACCTAATCTTCTCTTTTCCCCTCCTTATCGTTCCTTTTTCTCCCATTTACCATACCTACAATTGGTTGGACCTGCAAATTATTGACTCTGCACAGAATCTCCTTCCGTCTTCTCAGTCGCAAGTTCCTTATCTATCCTCTCATGGCCTAATCCAAATTTCATATAATATCCAAACTCCATCGATCCTACCTAAAACCATTACTTTCTGCAACCTAGATGCATTCACTCATGAAAATATCCAAACTGATCTCGAAACTCTAGATTGGAATGGAATATATTCTTGTCTCTCTATAGATTCCATGGAGGATATTCTCCCTTCCTATCTTCTCAATATCCTTAATATCAACGCTCCCCTCAAAACCTCCACCTTTCGTCGCCGACTTGCACCTTGGATGTGTTCTGATATTAAGGATCTACAGAAGAGACGTGATGCTGCCCATAGACACTTTAGACGTACTAGCCTTGCAGATGACAGCCAAGCATTTGGGGTACTCCACAACATGACAGAAACGATTCGGTGCGCAAAATCTACCTGATTTCATGAAACCCTTTTCTCAGCTCCTGATTCCAAATCAAAATGGCTACTTCTCCGCAAACTTTCCCTTTGTGAACCTTCTAGATCCTCTCCCTCACTAGTCTTTCCAGTTTCACCTGACAATTTAAATTCACACTTTATCTGCGCTTCTTCTACCACCTCTCCACCCATCCCTTCAAACTTTCTCTCAGGGACATCATTTAACAATAAAGACTATTTTTCTTATATTTCCCTCACTGACCTTTTGTTAGACAAAATAAAATCATCTACTAATTCTACTGGTGCAGATGGCATTCCCCTCAAATTAATAAAAATATGTCTCCCTGAAATCCTTCCGATTCTCCTTTTCATCTACAATTCCTCCTTTCAGTATTCAGTATTCCCTACCTCATGGAAAAAAGACATTGTTCTTCTTATAAACAAAAATTCTAACCCTTCTTTTCCCGATGATTTTCATCCAATTTCAATCCTTTTCAACTTTTAGAAAGACTAGTGCAATCACAAGTTTCCAATTTCCTTGAAGATTCCAATCAGCTTGATCATCTCCTATCTGGTTTATGACCCAGCTTTTCCATTCCACACAACCTACCCTAATTAAAATTATGAGCGATGTTCATGCCGCTTTAGATGATAAAAAGTTAGCTGCTCTTGTATTTCTAGACTTCTCCAAAGCCTTTGATTCCATAAGCCATTCCATCTTTTTTTTCCAAGTTAAAATCATTAGTTCTGTCTGTTGGTTTCAATCTTTCCTCTCCCAACATACCTAAGCAATATCTCTTCCTAACCAACTTTTATCTTCGAGCATATCTCTTCTTTTCAGCTCCTACATCAAAAACCTTCATAAATTGATCGTTGTTCCCACCACCTCTATGCTGATGATTTCCAAATATATTTATCCGTTTCTCCCTCCGAATTAATTGAAGTATTTACCAAGATCCAAGAAGATCTAGACACAATCCGTGCATGGGCCAACTTACATAAAGTAAAGTTGGCAGCAAAAACTCAGGCCATTATCATTGGTTCCAAACCTTTTCCCCTTCTCAGATCCAATACCAACTTTCCTACATTGTACCTAAACTACCATCGCATCACTTTCTCCTCCTCTGTTAAAAACTAATACCAACTTTCCTACCTTATACCTAAACAACCAACCCATCACTTTTCTACTCCTCTATTAAAAACTTAGTTATTTTCATTGACCAAACCCTCTTCTGAAACCATCATATCGGCCACAACTCCCGACGATCTATTTTTACCCTCAAACTATTTCATCGTTTCCGCCATCTCCTACCCTAACCTGTACATAGACTCCTAGTATCCTCCCTCACCTTTTCCCAACTACGGCTGCGTGGAGTATGGAGGATTCTCGATGGATCTCGGGGACAGATTAAAGAGAATTATGAATAGCTTTGTGAGATTTGTTAATGAGATCCCAAGAGGCTACCTTGTTTCCCACCACTATACTGAGTTAGGGTGGGTCTTCCCCTCCTTCCATAGACAATATCCTAGGAACATTCCTTTACCAAGCAATCAATAACTAGTCTACAATTCCCACCCTTCCTATGTCTACAATCACCTCCAATTCAAATCCTCTATCACAAGATCTCGATCTTCTAACCTTTATACACTTTTCTACAGATCTGCCTCATTTCAACACTCCTTTATTGCCCTCTCCACCAGTTTCTGGAATTCCCTCTTAAAATCCGGCATGCCCTCTCCTTATGCACATTAAAAACCCTCCTATTCTAATTCCTCTTCACATTACTGTCCGATGCTGCCTGACCATATATGCACTCTGTTATAAGAAGCTGGTTCCAATAATTATGTTTGTTTTTTTAAATACCAACACATATTTCATATCATTCTTCTTAGATAGTGTTTCGTTTTTTTCTACATATTCAAAAAGAATTTCTTTCTTTTTTTATGTTTCTTAGTTTTTTCATGTAAGAATTCTTTTTTATATAGCTATAATATTTATGCCCCATCTAAGGTTTTGTAATAGATTTATATTTGTTATTCTTATTTTTGCTACAGTATCATGTATGTATATATATCTTGTTAAATATTTTTATATCACAGATGTAAATATGATTTTGTTTTCTATGGTCGTTTTTTTTTTTTCCTGGTTGCTTATCAGATGATTTTCTTTTCTTTCTTTTTTATAAATATTATTTTCCATTGATGTTTATACTTATGTTTTATTTATTTATTATATAATATGTCTCATGGTCAGAAACAATGATTATATTTTTGTTCATGTTTGTTATTCTAAAGGGACTTTGTCCCAGAATAAACTATTTTTCTATTTTATTCTATTTATACACACAAAAATATATATTTAAAGAACAAATGCAGAACATCTCATATCCACAGTCTAGAAAGACACCAACCAGAAACTGAACCCCATCCGCTTATGAATTTATGCATTTTTTTTAATTTCCACTTCCTCCGTTCTTTTTCAATACATTTACCCCAATTCAGCAGTGTGTCAGCTGCTGTTATAATTTGCCTTGTTTCATAAATGGGGACACTAATAAGGCTTCTAACCTGTATGATGAACCATTATATGTTTTTTTTTAATAAGCTGCATTTACTGGTTTAAAGTCACAATGAGGCTTCTCACCTGTCATTATGTGTCTTTTTATATCTGATCTTACTGATTTTAAATCACAATGTGGACATTTTTGAGGCTTCTCACCTATATGGTGGGCCATTATAAGGTTTTAAATCACTAGTTTGTACTGTTTTAAAGACACATTTAGCAGATAACTATTTCATTAATGAATACTCATTGATGTGGAAGAAGATTGAAGCGCTTATGTCCCTGCCTATTCGCCATTTATTTAGTTAATTTTCTGATACATTTTTTATTTCAAAGACTTTTTAGTAATTGTTGGCATTTAATTGCTACTGCTCTTGAAATTGAAGATCTTTCATCTGTTTGATGGCCCATTATATGCACTTGTAAAGTACTTGCTTGTACTGTTTTAAAGTTTTAATAAGGGCACGTCATAGGCCTACCACTTGTATGACGATCCATTATATGTGCTTTTAAATGACTTAATTGTACAGCTCTGAAGTCACCATGGGGGCATTTATAAGGCCTCTCGTTTGTATGATGAGCCATTATATGTCTTTTTAAATGACTTTTTTTTTTACAACTCTATATTCACAATGAGGCCATTTATGAGGGTTCTCAGTGATATTAGACAGAACACATTCCTTCAAATAGATGTTAATTATAGATTCTAAATCGCACTATTTGATCTCTTTGGTCCCTAAAAACAATAAATATTTACACATTAAATATAATAAATATTTCACATTAATGTTGCCAGAATGCAGGAGGAAGGGGTACCAAAAAAGATGCTGGGCGGAAGGCTCTACCGTACAAGAGGGAGAGGCATACCCTGGCTGAGATGGGAGGATGTTGTGATTCGGGATGCCGGAGACCTTCTAAATACCCGCAATTGGAGAGCGACCGCACAGGATAGAACCAACTGGCGAAGGCTTATTGAGGAGGCAAAGGATCACATCGATCTGTAGCGCCACTGAGATAGATAGATAGACATTAAATATAAACAAATAAATAAAGGCTTAGCGAACCCGAAGGTTCAATGGCAATACCATTAATCACCCTTGCATACCTCTCTCCACTGACTTCCATCAAGACCTAAGTCAGCAAGATCTGACTTAGCACAATCCTCCCACCTAACTTGGTCTACCCCTTGGATATTTACCCACAGCACTAATTAACTTATATTAAACATAATAATTGTAATTTCACAAGATTTACAGATGTTAATTATTTTGTAAAAACAACTTACTTTTTTTCCACAATTCACTATTTGATCAGATTCCAAAAGATTTATAAATATTAATTATTTAATGAAAAAACAATTTTTCTAAAAATCTAGGGATGTGGTAGCGTTCCGTCATGCCAAGCAAAATCATTTGCATGAAAAATGATTGAAAAACTACAAACGCCACATGACTATTATCATGCCGATGTAACAAGTAGGGATTTTCGGGTATCTGGATCTCTGGAAATATAATGTCTTAAGAACTTGAAAATTTGCATATATATGCTTTAATATGAGAAAGGAAAGTTTTCCTCATCAGATTCTTCTCATTGTTCTTGTTCCGTTCTGACGAGGCTACAGTTTTATGTCTTAAAAAAGTTTTAGAAATGAAAAAAATGTTTTTATTACACATTACAGCCTATAAATATCTTCTTTATGAATCAATTGTGATGAAATTTAGCAAGTGTATTTGCTTTGGAGTGTTTAAAAATATTTTACGTAATTTGTGGAAATTAGACGACCTAAGAAAGTTTTAGAAAAAAACAACCTAATTTTCCCCCTCCCTCCTTCCCGCACATTTCGTACTTGTCTGTAATTGTTGTCATGACAACTTCAGAGATGTTAGGGATATCTGGCTGGTGCAATTTGAGAAGTGGTTGTGGTCTATAACTGTGAAAATAATTGTCATTGCTATATTGGCTATTGGGTACAACAGATATTCCCCAATTTCCACTTCAATTTCCGGGATGCATTTTTCTGGTTGAAATTATTAAACATCATTATTCCTCAAGTAAACATATTCCCTACTAAAATGAGGAGTGAAGTGCCAAGGAAGTCATCCTTGTATAGAGCAAATAGTCCAAAGCGCCGAGGATCCTTTTCTGGCAGGGAAGCATTTTTGATATCACTCCTGGTTTTACAGTATGGATATGAACTAATTATTACTAGAATAATTTTATTGTTGATAAAACACAATGGAGATTATAGCTAGCTTTCAGTGGTTGAGTGGAGAGTATTATAATTTGAAAGACTCAATCGCAAGATAATGAGGAGGCAGATTTATAATTTGTAAATAGTAACCTGACAGTTTACATGCTTGTTTTTGAAATTATAATGCCCTTTCGCTCATAAAAATTTTTGTATTACAATTAAACTTTTGTGAGCCAATAAAATGCGCATTTTTTGTCTTTTAACATCAGAAGGGTGCTTCGCACAGAAAATTTTATTATAACTTAAATTAAACAAAATTAAATTTAACATCGATACTATCCTCAAACATTAAATCTTGTTCAGCAGTTTAGCCAGAATAGGCAGTCAAAAATATGAATATTTTACCATTTTGACTGAAAGGTATGTTATGCTCAGTTTATACAGCTGTAACTCAAAAACGGTTATTCCAAATAAAAAATAGTAAATAACTAAAGTTATGGAGCGTCAAATTCTAAGCTTATAGTACACCTGTTTTTATACTTTTCTCATTCTCATGCGTAGATATACACAAAAAAACTAAAAGCAATCATAGTGCAGAATATCCACAATCTAGCTATTTTATGGCCTACATAGCTATTTAATTATCTAAAAAACAATAAAAGAATCATCAAAATCGGACCAGTATAAGCAAAGATACAGCACATCGGACTAACCGGAAGTGGCAATTATATCACAGATTTTACAATTTTCTCGTAAGCGGCTCAAACCATTTTGATGAAACTTGCCAATGTCTTCTCTTTAAAGGCATTTAATTTTTCATGGATGCAGTATACCAACGAAAAAATGCAGGGAAAAAAATTATGATGAAAAGAATATTTTATTTGCGCTTAACTTGAAAACCATGCAATTTATATTAAATAATGTATAGAATCATATGAAAGGTTATTAAATTATCTAAAAAACAAAAAAATAATCATCAAAATCAAACAAGTATTAGCAAAGATACAGCATATCTTATGAGGAGTACAAGACCCTAGATGGATAACCGAGCACATCTAAAAGGAGACAGATGGGACCGAACCTCCTCCCACAAATCCACCAATCTGTTGTCAACAATACACTATATAATAATGTAATTTAAGAATACAAAAGGAGAAATTAACTTAATAATTTCTACTTTTATATTATTTAATGTAAACAAAATGTTTCCAACCAAAATTTTTGTAGCACTAAAATTGTTTAAAAACATGTTTTATTGTATTTAAGTGGGATTATGTGAAGAAGTGAATGCTGCTGAGTTTATTTCAAGCATTGTTTATGTGAACTCTTTAAAATTATATTAAAAAGATAACTATTATAGAACGGTAAGGGAAAGTTCCGTGATGCGCACACCGCACCAGATTTTTTAAAATAACTTTAGCACTACAACTCTGTACACTAAATATTTTTGGTTTGTCAAGCTGAAAATATATTTTAAAAGTTTCGGTTTAGTTTCAATGGAAATTACATTTAGTTTCCATGGAATCATTTTTGTTCCATTAAACAATATAAAAATAGGAATTATTAAGTTAATTTCTACTTTTATGTTATTACATTACATTGTTATAGAGCGTTTTGTTAACAATAGGTTGGTGACTTGGTGGGAGGGGGTTCAGTCGACTTTGTCTCCTTCTCGGCTTTCCATCTAGGGTATAGTTGTCCTTATTAGATACGCTGTATCTTTACTGATACAGGCCCGATTTAAATAATTGTTTTTTAGGGAATTTAATTACATTTCATTTGGTATTATACAAAATTTACCATCAAATGCTCACTTTTAGAGTTATGTGCAAATAAAATTTTATTTTTGCTATAACTTTTTCCCCTGCATTTTCTCATTGATATACTACATACATGAAAAGTTAAAGAGCTTTAAGGAGAAGACATTAGACAAGTTTCATTAAAATCGTTGGAGCCGTTTACGAGAAAATTGTAAACTCGGTAATATAATTAATTGTCACTTCCGGTTAGTCCGATGCGCTGTATCTTAGCAAATACTGGTCTGATTTTGATGATTCTTTTTTTGTATTTTAGATAATTTACCTTTCATACAATTCTATACATAATTTACCAGAAAATGCATACTTTTTAAGTTATGCACAAATAAAATATTCTTTTCATCATAAATTTTGTCCCTGCATTTCCTCGGTGAGGTACTACATAAAAGAAAAGTTAAAGGCCTTTATGAAGAATAATTTAGGTAAGTTTCATCAAAATCGTTAGCCATTTTCGAGAAAATTGTAAAAAAGGGTAAAATCGATTATGTAAAGTGGTACTTCCGGTTAGTCGATTTTGACAAAAAAGTTGCTGCAACACTACATGAATGTGCCTACCTTAAATACGTAATTTCAGTATTGTACAACTCTTTGTTTTTGAGATAGGCTGTTCACAGACCATTTTGCGATACTTAGTTATTTGGACTCAGGGGACCTTAAAACGTGTATTTCCGTTGAAAACTCAAATTCGAAAATTTTGATGATCGCATTACTTCCTCTAACTAAATACTTCATATATAGGTAAGGGAAAGTAAAAATAGTAATGAGCATGATACAATGGCATAATATAAAAACTAACAAGTAAGGAATATATCAGAATATAGATACATAGAAATAAAGATTTGTAGATAGTGCATATGGATGATTCTGAAACTAAGAGCAATTTAGGCTACCTAAATTTTTTAAAAATTTAAGCCAGCTAAATTTAAAAAAAAATTCCAGTGTTTTCAGATGAGTTCCCTAGTCATGACAGCATGTAAGCTCAATTTAAAATAAATGTTTCTTACCTTCATCTGGGACAATAAACTCTTCTTCTTGCTTCACGTGAATAGGTCCACCTACAAGTATGCAAATTACATTTTCAACAAAATAATTAAAGGAATTATAAGAAATGAAGCAAAAAAATAAATGATAAAAATAAGTAATGAGGATTAAAATAAAATTTGTATTTTTCACTGACAGGAGTCAACCAATTCACTATATTAATGTTGTTTTATTAAAAAAGTTTCTCATGCTTATTCCTCAGTAAGAAAAAATAAAAAACTTTCAGTCACTACACATTTAGCTAATGTTATGCCATTATATAATATATAAAAGAAAATGGATTTATAAGGTGCACCAAAAAGAAGAATTTTTTTTAGGTTGGTGCCAAAAAAGAAAGGATATTAAATAATTTCCATATTTTATAGAAATGCCATAGTCCATCCTCTCAACAAAAGCTCTAACCCTACATTAGGGATTGACAAATTCTTTGCCACTTCTATAATTTTGTTTTATTGAAAACTAGTTTTGAATTTTATGCATTCATCTTCAGTTCTAAAAACACACAAAAAATTCAAAAATAAGCAATTCAAAATAGAGTTTGGTATTATTAAACATATTAAATTAAATGTAATATAAATCAGTACTATAAAAAATTTATGAATAATGAATTGGTACGACAAGATAAATAAATAATTTTTAAATGAAATTCACCCTTCGATTAAATTCACAGTAAAACTTAAAAAAAAAAAAAAATAAAACCATAAACTTTTTAGATTTAGAAATCTCAGTAATAAACAAACATAATGAACTTGGAATTTACTGGAAACCCACCCACACGGATGTCATTATAAACAAAGAAGCTAAGAGACCGATAGCACAAACTCGCAGCCTTTAATAGCATGATTTACCGTCTTTTGAATGTACCAATAAATGAAAAGAACTATAATTAAGAAATTGAAATAATATATTCAATAGCAAAAAATAACAGGTACAATAAAACTACTATCAATCATATTTAAAAAAAAAATACAAAAAAAGACAATTAATGATATCTATTCAACAATCCCCGAAGATAGGCCCATCCCGAAACATTATGTTTTGATTCCATATTACAGCTCTATATACACCATAGTCGGAAATGAATTGAAAAAACTAGGATTAAACCCTGCATTTAAAATATAAAAATATTTCTCTTCTCCTAAAGACAAAAATACTTCCCTTTCCAAAAAAGCGGAGTATGCGAACTAAATTGCAAGATTTAATTTGTACAATTTTTTCAATAAGTGCTATATTGATCATTCAGCTTTGTTTATCTTCTATCCTAAAAAATTGCCTTTGTTACTTCATTAACCTCAAAAATTGCCTTTGATACTTCTTTAACCGTATAGAATAGCTACAATTGTTTTTAGCATGAAAAGGGTGAACAACTGAAATCTTTCTATATATCGAAATTTCCGTATATCAAATTTTTTTCATGGAATCTTCATGTTCGATATGTAGAATTTCGACTGTATCTGATACTCTGTGTTACATACACCAACTACCAAATGGTATATGTTCCCAGTGTAACCTTAAATAGGGCTAATATCTGACTCCGGCTCCACACCAGTACCAAATCGTTTGCCACTAGTGTGGTTCAGAGTAATAGTGAATGTAGGAGCATAGGTGAAAGCACTGGCCAATGTTTGCGTTGGCCGTTCCCGAGAGGTTTTCTTTCACACATCAAAGGGATTTGCCATTGCCATTGCCTACTATCCACAACAGTGACAAGCTGCTTGCCCAACAGGTTCCTAAATTTTGGATTTTATAATTGTTGTTACTTTAAAGTTAATATTGAAATAATCAATAATTCACAACTTAATAACTTTTAGTTGTTAATTGGATTTGTTTTGATTCATACTATTTTCTGCCTAAGTTTTGTTTGTAAACCACATTTTTTCACAAACATTTGGCAAACGATTCGTCAAATGGTTTGCCATGTCTGTGGATGCCACATTTGTACTTTCACATTTCAAACTTCACAAACATTGGACAAGTTGTTTGACAAATAATTTGCCACTGGCGTGGAGCCGGCATAATACTTCTTGTCACATATACTAACTACCAATTAACAAGATTATGTTAATATAAATTTTTTTTACCGTAATAGATCTCTGGTATGTCCTCTTCTTTGATATCAGCCATGGGAGCTAAAAAAAAAAATCCAATGATAATTTCATTTGAAACATCAACACACTTTTATTATATCTTCATTCTCTATTTTTAATATTATATAAAAGTACTTATAACAAGGATGATAAGTAAAAGTTTAAATCTTTTCACAAAAAGACAGTCGAAAAAAATTAAAAAAATTTGATCAAAAATAATACAGACATAAAAAAATAGCAAAATCCCAAATCTTAGAAATTTTTAATTCAAACCATGTTTTGGTTCAAATAGTTCAAATCAAGAATGTAAACCAATAAAAATTAATCAAAAGAAGAAAATCACACTTCTAAATATTCATAATTTTTAAAGATAAAACTCACGAGTGGGCTCAGTTTCATCAGTTATTTCTTCTTTAATCCTAACGCCAGAGTAACTTACATCTGAAACAGCATGAACAGAAAATAAATTCATGACCCAATGATAAAACAACATAAGCGAACATTGTTAGATTGAAAACGTAAAAAAATAATTCAATTCTCCAAAGATCTACAAATAAAATTCAAAAACAATAATTAATACATAGGTAATTGCACTAAAATGCAGTTCTGTTTCTAAGCTTCTGGTGGCATTTGTACATTTTCAGAACTAATTTGAATTGACCTTCCATAGCCTATAAAAATATCTATATAAAAACATCAATGTTTATAAAAAATAGAATCCCTTAAAAACACAAAATCAAAATCTTATAATAAATAATAACTCTTGCTAAATAATTATTAAATGAGCACAGCACAACATCAAATGCAACCGTGGTGTCCGAGAGGGATACCCTTTGCTCTCTCAGAGGGATATCCTCTGCTCTCTCAGAGGGATACTCTCTGACCGAGCAAAGGGTATCCCTCTCGGACGCCACGGTTGCATTTGATGTTGTGCTGTGCTCATTTAATAATTATTTAGCAAGAGTTATTATTTATTATAAGATTTTGATTTTGTGTTTTTAAGGGATTCTATTTTTTATAAACATTGATGTTTTTATATAGATATTTTTGAAGGTGAAGGTGAAGCAGGTGGTGATAGTGAGCAGAGGGTATTCCTCTGCTCTCTCGGAGGGATACCCTCTGCTCTCTCAGAGGAATACCCTCTGCTCACTATCACCACCTGCTTCACCTTCACTTTCGCCTAAGATGTTAATAGGTTCTTATAAAACTATCACCTGATCATCTAGAAGCTCGTGGTTGTGATCATCGGCTCGAAAGCACTCACAGCCAGAAATATTTTTTAAGAGCTCATATATCTGTATGATACGGTGTCGTCCTGAGTTTTGGTCATGTTTAGACAGACCTTATAAAGTAAACTATGTAATCACAAGTAATAATGTAATTTAAGTATTTTAATATAATAATATAATAATGTGTTATTTAAATAGTTTAATGTAATAATGTAATTTAAATTTATTTTAAGAATGATTTCACTTAATCCAAAATGGATCTAGTCCCAAACATTATGGTCAATGGAGACTCGGGTGTACATATAGTAGTTTGGCAATGAATTCTAAAACATGTAGTTCGGTACAATTATCATAAAACAGACTTAAGTCGTCCATATTAATTGTAAATTAGGAGATAAATATCAAGTATACAAGTGATATTAAAATAAATATCCAAAATAACAATTTTCAAAATTGTATTACTTCACATAAGCTACTAGGTAAGGCGGCCATTGACGATCATTCGTCATTATACTTTCTTCGATATTAACTTATTCTTCTATAAATATATTAATTTTTTACCTTTCTTATGAAAGATCATTGATTCCCACCCTTCTTACTTCCTTGTACGCAGTAAAGGAAGTATTGTAATCGTGAAAATTTCCTGGTTTTCAGATTTCAATGGAAATATCCATTTTGACCATCCCTGAATCCATTTTGACAAATTTCGTTGTGATATCTGTACGTACGTTCGTTCATACCTATCTCGTATAACTCAAAAATGGTTAGCCATAAAAAGTTAAAATTTTGTATGTAGGATTACGGTAAAATCTAGGGAGTTGCGAAACTCCCTTTTTCGTCACTGCATGATTACCTGAAGTAGTACTTTACTTGAAGGTCATTATTGAATTTCATCAAAAATTATATTAAAATATAATGTAAAACTTCTCAAATTTGGTATTTAAGACTTGCATTATAATATAAAAACATAATAAATTTTGGCTAAAATTGGCAAACACCGGAAGCGGTACTTTACTTGAAGGTCATATTAGACCATCAAAAATTATATTAAAATATAATGTAAAACATCTCAAATTTGGTAAATTATACTTTATTTATTTATTATAATATAATAAATTTTGGTTGAAATTGAAGAGCCGAAAGATTTACTTTACTTGAAGGTCATCAAAAGGTATATCGACATTTAACACAGACATCATATGGTTTGGTGATAAAGGTTATAAACGCGATTTTTTTTCCACTCTAATTAAACAATTTTACTACTTGTTTTATGTATTAAAATTGAGTATAAAATACTTATTTTCCTCCCCATTTGTGAGCTGAACAAATCTGCAGCTGGAGAATAACACATAAGTTAATCGGGTTCTTCTGCTTAAAATGTTGAAATCTCCATTTCCAATGCTTTGTCTAGTGACATAGACAGAAAACGATAAATTAATTAACGGAATAAGACATTCATAAACAAGAGCTTATGTGTGTCTGTATGTGTCAACAGAAGGACGTCGCGATACCGAGTGTCATTTTTGAGATACTACTATCTTCGGAAACTAGTAAACAAATTCAGAGTCACTTTTTGAGCCGCTAATTTATAGTTTAATAGGCGTACAAGGAAGTCATGGGGTGTCCACATCAGATATTTTTCATTTTTGTTCGGGTGGGAATATCAGGCTGAAAGAATTTCTGGCAGAGTTATTATTTACTTTTTAATACTTTATTTGTCTCTACCATTATAATTAGAGATATTTTATGCTACTTCCCATGTTTATTCATAGGATTTTTTTTTAGTATTTCTTTGGATAATTTTAATGTTTATTTTTATTTATCATAATTATCTCATTTTTATTTAAGATACCTATTCATTTTTTATAAACAAAAGCTTATGTTGAGGCTCCTATTTTAGGCTCTATAATTTTAACACATATTTTCTTAAAATTACGGGGTTATGGTTTAATTTATGTTATTATAGAATTTATTTTGTTTCTATAACTCAGTATGGTTATGTTTATACTGGGTAATATATAAATATATTAGAATTCCTAAATATATTTTAATTATCATTTATTTCATTCCTCTTATTTTTTAAGTATTAAGTTTGATAATTTATTAATCTACGCAAAGCACCTGAAATTATATATTCCTCTTAACTAGAATCCATAAATGAAGATCTCAGTTTAGAATAAATAAATGCCTTACACCAAAAATATTATCATGAATTATTAGTACAGATAAAACATGATCCAGTCAAGATCCTAAAAATACAAGGATGGAGTGATCGCATTTCGATATCGAATATTAAGCTTACTTTCGGACAGACTCAGCTATTTTCAGTATTCGATGTACAACCACTACACTATACGATGACAACGAAAGGCTTGGAATGAGAAACTGGATGGTGTCAGCATAGAACAGGGGTGCCTGAGGGTTGCTGTTGGCGGAGGGCATGACTCGCAAGCGGATTGTAGCACCAGATTAGATAGATAGAAGTAAAACGAGGCTCAAAAATTTCAGCTCGCCCCTGCCTTTTTTTTTATTGGGTTTAACATCCTTTCCTATCCTATGAAGGCATACAGGACAGGTTATCCTACAGGTTACGAACCTATTCTAACCAGAGTGGGAAGGTCGAGAATCATTACGTGAGGCCGCCACAAAATAAATTTCAACCCACCCAGGCCGGATTCGAACCGGCGCCATAGCAGTCTCGGGATTTTCAAGGCGACGCCTTAACACTCTCGGCCACCATGGCCTCTAGCTCACCCTCCCCTTCTCTCCATGCTGGGATAGCTTATGTGAAGTAGTACCAGGAAAATTATCTAACAACCAGACAAATGAACAAGTTCTACTGGATGACATAGTCCCATCTCTTCAGCGATAAGAGTTTTAAAGTAGTAATATTCATTAATCTTAACCGTTCTATCATTGTTCGTAACATTTGGGAAAAGAGCCAAGGACAAATGATATATTATGTGATAAGATTATTAATAGTATTATTAATAATATTATATACAATTTATGTAGTGTAAGTGATAGCTTAATACTTGCATTATGTGAAAACTTTATCTCAAAATAAATAATTATAAATAATTACAAAATATAATAACCTCACACTGCACAGCAGTAGAGGACTGGAATATGTATGGGTATGAAATAAAATGATACTTTCAGTTGGCGCTAAACGGTTTAACACACTTTGATTTATTTTCCTCAAAATTTATAAAATTTGAAATAAATATTTTATATGCAACAAGATTATTATTCTTAACATTCAAGTCTATAAAATGATTAAATTTAGATTAAGATAGTATAAATATCACTCACCAGAATGGGTCTCAGGTATTTCCTCTTGTTTGATATTAAACATGGGATCTGCAACAAAATCCAATAATTATCTATTTGAAACATCAACAAACTTTAGCCAATATCTTAATCCTCTACTTTTATAATTTATACAATTGTGTAACAGTACTCATCACCAAGATGATCGGAAAACAGTTTAAATCCCATAAAAAAAATAAACCGTTAAAATTGTGATAAAGACTAATTCAAACAAATAAACAATTCAGCAAAATGCCAAATACTTGAAAAATTCACAAATGAACACTAAGATCATTAATTCAAATTAAGTTTAGGTAAGCATAGTTTAAATCAAGAATATAAAGCCATAAAAATTAATTAAAAAAAAGAAAGGGAATGGCAAATCTAAATATTTGTAATTTTAAAGATAAAACTCACAATTAGGTTCAGTTTCATCAGTTATTTCTTCTTTAACCGAAATGCCAGAGTAACTTATATCTGAAACAGCAATGAACAGAGGATAAATTCATGACTAAATGATAAAACAACATAAACAAACATTGTCAGATTGAAACATAAAAAAATAATTCAATCCTTCAAATTGAACAATTAGTTTACAAATAAAAATACAAGTCGAATTCAAATACACTGGACATTACACTGAAATACAGTTAAAGTTACAGTTATGTTTATAACCTTCAAGTGGCATTTATACATTTCCAAAACTAATTTGAATTGAACTTCTGCAGACTATAAAATATCTATATCCAAGCATCAATGATTACACAAAATAGAATCCATTAAAAGTAAAGTTAATATTAAAATATTAATTAACAACTGTTTATAAACGCCAATGACTGCAATTGTAAATTAAAATAAAGCCCTACTAACCAATTTGTTCCATTGCTAACCAACAAATGTCTCGAAACCTTAAATAATTCTGAACACAAAAGTGTGAAGTCTCTCAACATCAAGAAATAGTGGACGATTAGGGATATGTCATAGGAACTGGAACGAGAACGGTAACCTAATCTCGCTCTGGAACGTTTCGGAACAGTTCCAATGGAGTTACAAAAAAATTGGTTCGGTAAGAGGTGAGTACCAAATACTCCAGGAGCTGAGGAAAAAAAACGTCTGGTTTCAAAAAAGTGTTTATCGTCTTGGCCGAAAGTATTCTCATAATAGAATGGAAATATGAAGGTCTACCACCTTGGATCGGTTGCAATCAAATTTATAGATCAACGAATTCGTTATTTTCGCCACTTTTTTCAAATTTTCCTCAGAAACTCGCTCCTAGTGCATTTTGAGTAAAACTTTGATAAGGCAAATTTTAACGAATGTTAAATTTCCTGTAAGTTTTATACTTGATATTTTATAAAATTCGGAACAACTACTGAGATATGGGGCCGTACAAATCTGCAAACAGTTAGATATTCAGTGGTTTCGCCTTAATAACTATTTTTCAGTGCACTTTTGAGCAAAATGCATAATAACCAATCTTATAGATGATTAAATTTCCAACAAGATTAATACAAATTATTAGTTATTAATTATTATTATTTTTCACATTTTCCTCAGTAACTCGCTTCCAATGCATTTTAGGTAAATCTTTGATAACCAATTTTAAAGAACATTAAATTTACTGCATTTTTTGTAATATATTTTAAAATTCGGAATAGCTGCTGAGATGCGGGACCGTAAACATCTACAAAATGTCAAGAAAACGCAAAAAGTTAAATATTCAGACGTTTCACCTTAATAAGTATTTTTTAGTGAAATTCAGTTAAATACAAAATATCTGTAATTACCCTCAGTTTACGCCAAGAAATATTGAAATAACAATTTATATTTCTCTATAATTTTTATTTTAGACCTATTGCCCCTCTAGTAAAAAAAAATCCAAGTTTTCGACCTCCGCCTTCAAGTGCGTTTTTCTTCTAATTCATTCGCTTCCTCCTTTTGTGCCTCTCAGCGTAGGTGAGTGCATAGCCACGAACTCCACTCCTCTCCACTGTTCCTTGCTAGATTCCTGGCCCGACGGAGATCTTTGCCTCTTTTTCTGCAAATTCTATCGATGTATTCCAGATACGACACTCTTGGGCGTCCTCGAGGTCTTCTGCCATCCGGAGCGTAGTCCATCGTCTTCAATGGGTCCCTATGTTCCTCCATCCTAACCACATGGCCGAACCATTTCAATTGGCGGGTTTGCAGAACCTCCTTCAATGGGGCGACCCCCCCCAGTTCCTGTCGTATCCTCTCGTTGCGAACACGGTTCCTCCTAGTCCCGACTGTTCTTCGCAGAAATTTCATCTCAGCCGCAGTGACTCTGCTCTCCTGTCTGTCTGTCAATATCCAGCTTTCAGCGCCGTACAGAAGTATTGGTAGGTACACAGATTTGAATATATGAAGCTTAACGTCCTTAGCCACCTCTCGCTTTCCTACAACAGTATTGCAAATCTGGTAGTAGACTGCATTTGCCTTGCTTATTCTGTTAGATATTTCCAAGTCCACTTTCCCAGATCTTTCTATGACTGTTCCTAGGTAGGTAAAGTCCGTGACCACTTACAATTCCTCTCCATTGCAGTTTATATGTACGTCTTCAATCTGCCTTCCTACTTGTAATACCTTGCTTTTACTGGTATTGATCTCCATCCCTTTTCGACGAAGTTCCTCATACCATTCAGTCTCTGTCTGCTATAACTTTGCAACCGAATCAGCGACAAGAATAACATCATCAGCATAGAGGAGAAGCTGGACCACCACTGGACGAAGGTTTCTTCTCTCCATGAATGTCCTCTCTGTTCTTCTTTTACAGATGGCCGCCACTTCATCTATATACATTAGAAATAGAAATGGGTTTCGACTATCTCCTTGTTTGATCCCCCTTGTTATGTTAAAGTGACCGGACTCTAATCCATTCAGCCGGACAATTCCCTTTGGGTGTTGGTAAATGGATTTAATGCCCTCCACTAAGTTCCTTAGGGCATTCTTAGCTCTAGCAGCCTCCCATATCTCATGCCTGGGAACCGTGTCAAATGCAGCTTTAAGGTCAAGGAAGGCGAGGTATATATATTTTTATCCCGGAAGAATTTTTTTTTTTTCAGTTTTTCCAAAATATCTCGCATCCAGTGCATTTAAGATAAAAATTCGTAATTATCAATTTTAAATAACGTTAAATTTTCAGCAAGTTTGTATCTATTTTTTTTTTTTTTTTTAATATTCGGAATAACTACTGAGATACGGAGCCGTGAAAATCTGCAAAAATGTCCAAAAAATTCATAAAGTTGAATATTCCAGTGGTTTGATTAATTCCAAGTACAAATAAAACTACAAACACCCTAAATGCTAAGAAAAACTTTGTCTTCCGACATCAAAAGGGACGGGTTTCAAAATGGTGGCCAAAAAAAATCCAAATTTTAGGACACTTTTTGTTTTTACACCTATAATTTCTTAAGGGTGCATTCTATCGAAAAAGTTAAGATACATTAGACGCTAAATTTGATGCTAATTTAATAAACCATAACTTTTTCGATGCACCCTTTAGGAATTAATGATAAAAAAAGTCCTGAAATTTGGATTTTTTTTTTGCCACCATTTTGAAGCTCGATCCCTCGTAATGCCGGCAGAAAAAGTGCAAACCAAACTGGACTAAAATGTTGATTGCTGGAGATGAGGAGATTGCCAATTTCGAAAGGTGAATTTGACGAATTAAATTTTTTTTTTTTGTTTAATACAAGCAGAATTTGATACTCTACAACTTTTATTTTATGAGTTTTTCTCTTAGAGAACTCATTTCTAATCTGCAGACTCATATATAATACTACTTTACCAAATTATTATGTTGCGATACTCATTTAATGAAGTATTTTATGTTTTTTAATTTAATATGCCGCAACAGTAATCCTAAAATGTCAAGTTTTTTTGGCCGCCATTTTTCAGGTAGCATGATCCTACTGGTAGACTCTTATTTTTTAAATAGCAATACCATAAGGATTCAAAAAATTGCTATCAAAGCTTTCTTCAGATAATGTCAATTTTTTGGGCGGACTCTCGGTTTATTATCTATTCCTGTCAAGTAGAGTACATTTCTGGATTGTCCTATTTTGGATTTGCTTATCTATGAGTATAATTCTGTTATTTACTATGTGATCTATTTGCTCTAAATAAATATTTATTTTTAATATTTTAAAGTATTTATTGTTTTAACCAATTTTTTTTTTAATTATATATTTGTTATCTAATTATTTTAGCTCAAATTACTAATATAGTTTGGATCAGAAAATTTTTAATTTATTTATAACAACTACGTAATGGGTTTTTAGATTTTTATTGTTGGTGCCTGTCTGTTATATAGTTACCTATCAGTTATTTTTGTTTTTTATTATCTACAGAGGAGATATCTATATATAAAGCAACTGTAAAAACCCTAAAAATATAAATGCAAAAGCACTTTCATTTCATAGCATCAAATTATCAATAAAATAAATTTAAGTTTGAGAGACTTAAATATTCTACCAAATGGGAACCAGAAAGGTACCTCGGAGGAAATTTGATCATTTTTACATTTAGAATGCTGATTACGAATTTCAACTTTGTTATCTTGAATTTTTCCAGGAATAATAAAAAAAAAATGTTTTTTCTTTTTTGGTTCTAATTTGAAAATTATGTATTAATCCTATAGATTCTAATATCCTTTTTATACAAAATTAAAGAAAAGTAAATTACCTAATATTCTGATTCTAATGATTTTTTTTATTTGATCGCTCTGTTTTGATGCAAGAAAACAAAAAGAAAGTCTGAGTTATGAGGCAGAATATCCAAACTACTTTTTTGTGCTCTTTTTTTATATTTCCCAGAAAAAATTGAGATAACAAAGTTGAAATTCGTAATCACCACCCGAAAAAACATAAATAAGTAAATTTTCAGAACTTCTTCAAAATTTTCCAGCTTAAAAGTACCATAGCCCTGGACTAGAAATTAATCCACATAAACAATCATTTAAAGTGTAAATAAATAAAAATCAACATATTGGAAAAAAAAATCACAATAAAATATATATATAACAAATAATATAACAAAATAATCTATGTTTTAAATTATATTATAAATAATACATCTTTCTCTATATCAATTTTCCTTTATCGAATTTCACATAATTTTTTCGAAGTTTTGGGGTATTTTTCTTTATCATCAGAACTAATTCATAGATTACAAAAAATTGACTAATAACTATATAATTATTTTATACCATTAGCAAGTAAACATTAATTTCATTAAATATCTTATTTTTACCTCACATAAACCACATTCATATTATCCCTTGATTCTATTAATCCATATATAATATTTTGTAATTTTGTGAAACAGCATATTTTACAAAGAACATATCTGGTGAGACAGCAAAATGTTATGTCACTTTTTTCTAATCATGACAGTCTTCTTCAACTGGGGAAAGAATTGACAAGTATTCTTTTTTAAATAGGCTAATGGGCAGTGACCCAGATTAAGAGAGAGACCCAGCTGATGGAATCTTACGACTGTGCCCTTCTTTTCTACCTTCTAAAGCAGAGGTTACCAAACTTTATGTCACAGCGTATGACTTCCACTTTTCAGAAAGATTGGTATACTATCTGATGTAATAAGGGGTGTTAATGGGGACAATGCTGATCAGAAATACAATTGGCTGAATCAGTTGCACAATCTATTGTCCTCTGTAAATAAACAGTCAATCTTGGAATTAGAAGACACTTGTGTATTCCAGACTGAAATGGACGAAAGGCTAAGACTGAGACTATTTAAGAGTTACATGGAGGAGCGAGATAAACAAAAACTGATTGCTATTTAATACAATCCGTTATATCCTCTCATGTATTCAGAAAGTGATAAGCCTCAACTATATCTCGCACTAATTTCCATGTTCTCAATGACTAAAACATTAGTGCAAATCAGATTATCCGATAACTATTCAAGCCGATGATAAAAATAAAAATCTAATATTAACAATAGTGACAAAATAATTAATTAAATCATTAAGAGTAGCAAATGTTGAAAATATTATAAAAGAAAAGAAAGAACATAAAAAACTATAATAACAGATTTTTATAAGGATGGAATAATAGACAAAAACAAAATAAGAATGAATTTAATAATGACAGAAAGCAATTAATAAAATACTTTAAAATAAATTATATATCAGGGTTAACAGATAAAATAAAGAAAACATTCGCTAGATAACAACATGATAATAAAGCTATAACTATATACATGTCCATAAAACTAGGTAAGAATAATAATAATAAAATACACACATACTTAACAGATATGAAATATAAAATAAAAAAGTTTTATAAACAAAATAGATTGTATGAATTGTGAGCAGGTATATAGGAAAAACTTAAAAAAAACTCAGTACTAGAATAGCACAACATCAAAATAACTGTAAAAAATATTTTTATCACAGTACTAGTGTAGCACAGTATTTAACAAAACAAACAATTTTGATTTTGAAAATATAAGGATTTTAGAAAGTGAAAAGATTACTAAAAATAGAAGATTAAATACAATTTAGTGCACAATATAAACTGGATACCACCCATAATGACATTAGTTACAGTGACGAACCAGCAATAATGATTGAATAGTCAGATGCCTTGAACTTGGTATCCAATATTAATTGGATAAGGACATGGTTTATAATGACATATCAGTCATAGTGACTCGCTTTTTATTAACATAATGCGTAAAAACATTGGTTATAATAGTGCGGCTGTGGAAAAGAGAGTCAGCTCAAAATGTTAACGAACATTGTAAAAATTTTCAAGGAAGAAGATGGTAAGTAGTGTAAAAATTACAGAATTGTCCTACATTTTGTATACACAGAATGAAAGAGGTACAAATAAAAATTGCTAATACCATAAATTTTAATAGTTGGACCCTACCATCCCAAAGAGCAGCCCACCCTCAATTATCAGGCCAAACCAATAGCCTTAATAGCTGATCTACCAGCAACTTGCATTAGAGGAAACATGTTGGGGGTTTCAATGTTGAACTTAACCTGTGACTGAAGTTCATTCCAACAAAAACAAATTTTTTGGATGTCACCCCTTTCATTCAGGATCCGCGATACTGATACGTAAAATGCCTTTGCATAGATTCAACAGGTTTTACATTTATCATCATAAATATTATAATACGTCGACTCCTTTCCCCTCCCCCATCCAACTTCTGCAAAAAAAAAAATTGTACATGTGACAGTAATTAGCTTATTATTTTCAGATTAAAGACTACAAAAACTTCATATACACCTATTATCATCAAAGTTACTTAAAAAAAGTATAAATTTGTTGGCCTGTGTTATTAAACTAAAAACCAAAGTTCCCGCTGTTTGGCTGTTTTTCAAGCATGATCCACAGCTCGAAAAATTCAAGCAGAATTACCGATCTTCAAGTAATTTAAGGTTGCTGGCCATTCTGAACATGCTAAAAGCAACCGAAATGTTGAGGGAAGACAACTTTTCAGAGGGAGAAAGTGATCCAAAAGTTGATGCACTCAGCCTCCCTGAGATCGGATGCAGTCCAGTCGGTCAGATGCACAGCCCACACTCTTCTGCTGGCCATCAACAATTTTTATAGCACAGGCACACAGAGCAATCTGTCGCGGCGATTTGCGATCTCAGCCTGCAGTGAGCTGACAATCTAATGCATTACTGCTTACTGCACTATACATGTCACATAGAAGAGGATCTATCGAGAGCCAGTCAGCGATGCATTTCTATACAGCTAAAGCGATCTAGAGAGATCGCAGATCATCGCAACAAATCGCATTTTGTGTGCCTGAGCCTTTAGAGCCACTGATTGCTTTATAAAAAAAGAAATTATGTAGTTTCAGATTTAAAGAACCTATTTCTGCTTCTTATAGTTATCATAAGCTATATCCAACAACACAGTTTAGGTGCTTTCAATATGGCCAATACTAACAGATAACATCTAAATATTACTTTGGAAAGCATATGAACAGATATATATAAATACAGACCTTATTATATACTATCCACCATCTGATCCTGACTTATTATCCAAGACCGTACTATAAATCAAATATAAACATCATAATAACAGAGCTGCAGTTATAGAACATTCTAGACTAGCATCCATCATATGCACCACATCAAATACAAACAGCTAATTTTTGATAACAAAGATGACCTCCATCTGTAAAGCTCTCCTAATTACTGACATATGAAATATATATATATAGTTTGATTGTGAGGAGTGTCGTCTCAAACCCTAAAAATGATTTTTATTAAAAGTACCACCAAATTTGAAAAAAATTGTATTCTGATGTAAGTATAATCTATCTTGATGAAACTGATGAGGCTATACATCCTATAGGATGGCCTATTATATGTTGCTTCAAATCACTTTTCTTTACTGAATTAAAATCACAATGAAAACATTCATAAGACTTTTCATCTGTGCGACAGGCCTTCAGATGCACTTTTAAATTACTTGTACTTACTGTTTTAAAGTCACAATGAGGACACTTGTGAGGCCTCTCACTTGTATGACGGACCATTATATGCTTTTTTAAATAACTTTTATATACTGTTTTATAGTCACAATAAAGACATTTGTGTGGCTTCTCACCTGTATGGCGGGCCATTATATGCACTTTTAAATTACTTGCTTTTTCTGCTTTATAGTCACAATGAGGACATTTGTGAGACCTCTCCCTTGTAATAAGAGCCATGATATGCAATTTTAAATTATTTATATTAACTGTTTTATAGTCACAATGAGATTTCTCACCTTTATGAAGGGCCATTATATGTTTTTTTATACTATATGATCTTATTGCTTTAAAGTCACAATGAGGACATTTGTGAGGCCTCTCACTTGTATGACGAGCCATGATATGCAATTTTAAACTACTAGTATTAACTGTTTTATAGTCACAATGAGGGCACATATGAGATTTCTCACCTTTATGATGGGCCATTATATGTTTTTTTATACTATCTGATCTCACTGTTTTATAGTCACAATGGGGACACTTATGAGGCCTCACATCTGTATGACGGGCCATTATATGTTTTTTTAAACAGCTTTCATATACTGTTTTGAAGTCACAATGAGGACACTTATGAGGTCTCTCACTTGTATGATGAGCCATGATATGTTTTTTTAAACAACTTTCATATACTGTTTTAAAGTCACAATGAGGACACTTGTGTGGCTTCTCACCTGTATGACGGGCCATTATATGACATTTTAAACCATTTGCTTGCACTGCTTTAAAGTCACAATGAGGGCACTTCAGAGGCCTCTCACTTGTATGACGAGTCATAATATGTCTTTTTAAATTACATTTTTTTACAAATCTGTATTCACAATGAGGACATTTATGAGAATTCTTAGCCATTTTAGACATAATACATTCCTTCGAATCGATACTAATCGTAGATTCCATTCCATACTGTTTGATCTCCTTAGGCTGGTACAGTGAATCTTCAGCACCTAAAAACAATAAATATTTCTATATTAAAAATAAAAAAATAAATAAATGCTTAACGAACCCAAAGATTCGATGCAAATACCATTAATCGCCCCTACAAACCTCCCTCCACTGACTTACATCAAAACCCAAGTCAGCAAGGTCTGACTTAACCCTTTAACGATGGTGTACTGCTGTAGAAGAATAGCGCTAGGTGGGATCCTAGAATGGTGTACTGCTGTAGAAGTCCACCCCTTTCTGCCTGTTTTTCAGATAAAGAGGGTGAACTGCTACTGAAGTAGGACCTTGAAATAGTCTTACACTATTCTAGAGAGCTACTCCTGCTAATAGCTATCGCAAGAATTCAGTTAATTCAGATCTCGACCCTCGTCTTCTATCCCTTTTTTTTGCTATATATTTTGGAGTACCTGGGATCAATATCAAATTTTTTTTCTGCATTCCTAATTACCTATATGATTTCTTATAATTATTAGTGAAATAGACTTCCTTTAATTTTCTTTATTTTTACAAAATTTTAGTCGAATAAAGTGATAATTTCACGAATTACCACCATAGGAAAAATAATTAATTTTTTATTCTATTATAGATAACACCAATATTTTTTCTATAGACTATATACTATACAGGTGTAAATTAAAACAAATGAAATAAGATATGAGAAATTTCTTTAAAACTACTCTATAGAGCGGACACCAAGCTACTCGTAAAACTTGAATAAACAAAGAAAAGATTATATACTCTTATATGCACTATATCATATTTTTCATAAAACTTTAAATACAATAAAATAATTTCCCGAATTTTGTCTTGAAAAAATTAAGTCATTTAATATAATTAATATTGATAAAAATTATCCTCTTTTTTTTTTCATTTTATGTCAGAGCAACAATAGAGGTAGAAATTAACGGAAAAAAAAAATTTATTGCTAGAAACATTCGTTCAATTATGCGTGATTGTGGTAGTCGTTTATCAATAAAACCATTCCGCCCAGAGAATCCATTTGTCACTTCAAGGTCAACGTCCTGTGTTTCATCTTTTCAGAGGTGAACAAATTCTCTAAAAAACAAAAAATAATCGAAATCGGGCCTGGTAGCATGTTTTTGGTTTATTACTTTCAGCAATGAACTTAAGTAAACAACCAAGAAAAAAATTGTTAAGCCCCTCTCCTCAAAATTTGAGGTTTTACACTCCAAGATAGGCAAAATCAAAAAATCAAATTAAATGGCACCAAAGTCACAGATCACTCAGGATGATACTGAGAACTCTGTATTACTGGAAATTACAAATGCTCTCTACTTATTTTTAAAACTAAAGTGTGGGTGAATCATTACACCAAAGCCTAAAGTCGAAGAAGTTCGATGTTGTAAACAATCTATATTCTTAGTAACTGTAGATTATGCCCATTATTTAATTTTAACAATTAGTTTTCTCACCGCAGCTGATTTTCTGGTGGATTCCTTGACGTTTCCCAGTTTCTCAGGTCGTTAGACACCCTGATATATATATATTTATTTTTTTTGTCGCATTATGTGCCACGGCCTATTAGACCTATTGTGCGCCATACGATGACAAAGACTCTGATATAAATTTAATTTTTTTCTAATAATTTTTCTCTCAATTACACTATTGAAGATTTGAAAAGAAAATGGAAAATTACATGAAATTCGCAAGTTACCATTTCATACTATGATGATTAAAGCTATGAAAATGCAATAAAAATTAAGAACAATGAAACCTGATAGAGGTACATAGATTTGATCAAAATAATGAGCATAGTACATTGCTGCGATATAAAAACGAACAAGTAAGGAATATATCAAAATATAGATAAATAGAAATAAAGATTTGTAGGTAGTAGCATATGCTCAATTTAAAATAAATGTTTCTTACCTTCATCTAGGACAATAAATTCTCCTTCTTCCTTCACATGGATAAGTCCATCTGCCAACATGTAAATTATATTTTCAACAAAATAATAAAAGGAATTATAAGAAATAGAGCAAAAAACAAAACAAAACAGAAAAATAAATAATTAGGATGAAAATAAAATTATATTAGTCATTTTTCTGCAAGAGCCACTTAAGTCTATTCAAGCGCTAATTATACTTCAATTCGGCTAATGGTTTATGCCTTCTTCAGTAGAGGAAAAAAAGAATAGGGTACTTAGCGGAACAATCAGGCTATAGTGCCCTACTCACTACTTGAGAAGTCCCAGTCCTTCCTATCTCTTTCCATGCTATCACTATCTTGTGGTGCCACCCAGGGAGTCTGATGGGACTTGTCGATGACAGAGGAAGGGTCCATCACATCAGTTAAATAGTGATGGAGCTGTTAAACAGCCAAGCCAGGTAGAGGAAGCTCAAACTATGGCCGAGTGGCTGGGGATATATAAAAATACACTGCACAATTGATCCATTTGGGGCACCCCATTGTCATTAATTGCCCATTGCAGGAAGATTAATTAATTCTCCGTTTCAAGTTCTCCAGTACATAGAAGAGAAAGAGGAGGATGAACAAGACTGGGACACAGCCTCAGGATACCGCTGACGATCTGAACCTGCGGGACCTTCAAGGGATCGGAATAGATAGGACAAGAATTCCGTAAGACCAATTTCTGAAAAGACTCTGGATTCAGAACTCGAAAGTACCTGCTGTCAACAGATGGGGAACAAAGAGAAGAATGAGCTCTATGGAATTCTTCATATTTTAGAGACCAGTCTCAACTACCTTGAGGAGAAGAGGAGAAGAAAGAGACCTCTATCTCGGAGATATCCACTTCTACTTGTGCTCAAACCAAGACTGTACTGGCTGCAGGTGGTGGCCCTCCGGGAGCCAACAAACAATGATGGAACTGAGGCTACTGTAGATCAGCCTGTACCACTACATTGCAGCATGTGGTGTACTGCAGCAATATGTTAAAGGTAAGGAAATATACATACAAGAATAATCTTAAAATGCTGCCTTTGTGGCAATATTTTTGTAGAGATCTAGCAGCAGCTCAAATGGCCCTCATTGAGGGTAATCACAGGGAGAAGATTACAGTCTCTTCTATATACCTCCCCTACAAAGAAGGCAGGCAACGCACACTGTGGCCTCTGGGGAAGCACCAACATAAGAGGTGGGTCTGCAGTTGAGTTTATATTAAGTAATGAGCTTGAAATTTTTAATAAAGGCAATACAGCCACCTTTGTCAATAGAATTAGGACTGATGTCCTCGATTTAACCTTAAGCATACACTGTTGGCAACAGTAATAAATACATTGTCTAATTATTTATTACTCATTATGAATCTTCCGAGGTTATTTTTTCAATTTTACATTCATTGTACTGGTTTTCATTACTTAACGCATGTAATAGGGTATGTGTCCAACTAACAAACGGCATATATGCTTGTATATTACACAAACTACCAATTAAAAATATTATTTTAATTTAAAATTTTACTCACCATAATAGATCTTCGGTAATCTCTCTTCTTTGATATCTGCAAACAATACCAATAATTATTTCATTTGTAACATCAACTAACTTTTGCCAATATTTTCATTCTATATTTTTATTATTTGTATAAGTACATAACATTACTCATAATAAAGATAAATGGTAAAACCCAGTCTACACTAGCAGACTTTGGTCTCAGAGACGTCGCCTAGCGATTTGTCTATAGTCACTGGACAGAGGATTCAGCGGAACCAAAAATCGCAGGTCCATATGTTCAAAATAGTAGATAAACTGCAACTGTCGAAATGTTGCGCAAACCTCTATAGTGTGGACTCATCCTGAGGCGAGTTCAGTCAAAAACTCGGGAAGTGAGATCTTTTGAGTTAAAATTATAATTAATAGACTTGATGGCCTGTTAATTTGAATCGAATAATTTGTATTTTATATAAATTTACAATATTAACATTTATAAAAGAGATGCATCAGCCTGGTCCTATAATATTTAATAATCAATTCGTCATTATTAACAATGATTTATAAATTAATGTTAGTTTGACAAGATTTTATCAAAAGAAAATTGGAATTGGTTGACTTATAAATTTTTAAAGGCAGATTGGAAATAGTTAATTAATGTAAAAATAGATCTGTCAGCGAACAACACGCATGTGCACCAACGTTTACGTTTTCGTGCACTTCATTTAAAATGATGACCATTCAAGTACTCATCCCTGATGAAGAGACGAGAATAACTTGATCAAAGCAAATTTAGGTGTGTACACTGGACCGAGACAATATATGGCCTCAGAAGATAGTCTATAGGCAATGTCTTGAGATGGTCTATAGATCGCCGAGAGACATTCCGTGCAACACATCTACTAGTGAGGACTAGGCTTAAAAGTTTAAATCCTTTGGCAAAAAGAAACTGTGAGCAAGAATAAAAACATTTAAAAAAAAATAGCAAAATCCCTAGACTTAGAAAAATTTATAACAGAAGGTAAGAAATTTTTAATTCAAACTAAGTTTATGTCTATAAAGTTTAAATTAAGCTTGGATATGCAAAAGGGAATAAATCCGCAGATGAAGTGAATAAAGATAAGTTACATAATGAAATAATTGCTATGTGTATGGAGCACGTGCTCTCCAAATATGGATTGATTATTGATTTGGAGTACCTGCACACCTTTATAAGTGAATAAAACGTGAGAATGCTCCACTTTGTGAGCAGGTATTCAGTAAAATGCCAATCTACTCAAGTATTTTACTGGAGTACTTGGTCACATAGTGGAGCATTCTCATGTTTTATTCACTTAGAAAGGTTCTCAGAATCAAATACTTGGAGCATGTGCTCCATACACTTAGCAAGTATTCCATTGTGTAACTTCTCTTTATTCATATCTGACCGGCAGTGTTGGGCAAATTTTATTCAAAAAATAATTAATAAATAATGATTTTTTTTTTATTCAAGAATAATGGATAATCCAAAAATTATTCTGATGAAAGAAATTATTCATATAAAAAAATATTTGAATAAAAATTAATAATTTAAAAAATTGATTTAACAGAAACCGTGTACAATCTTTTATTTTCTAGTAGAGGAAAATGTTCTATTATGAGATTCTTGCTCAATCTGAGATACCCCTTTATCTCCTCTGCATTGATGAACTTACTAACCAATTGCGTAAAAAACTACTTGTAAGTGGCCATTGAGGCACTGGGCAAGCAAAATATTTCCCGATTGGAGCCTTCCCTTCTCAGAACATTTCAATTATTCAACTTGTGTTAAAAGAAAATTTTTGTGACTTACATTTGACTGCTGATTTGGGCAGACATGGTAAGTTGTTTTTGAAAATGATTTTTACTATTTATAATCAGCTTTTCATATAGTTTATTTGTCACTAGTCCTAAAGTTTCTAAATTAATGGGAAAAATTGACCTTGTGATAAAAAAAAAAGTAGCTGTGCCTAATATGAGACACAACAGAATTTATCAATATTTTTTTTAGTAATCACTTTTGTTGTTTTTGTTTTTAAGGTTTACACATTTAATAGTTATTTCATTGTTACATAATAAGTTTTTTTCCTTCTAATATGACTGAAAATGCTGATATATAATCTAGCTCTAATCAAAAATACCAAATTTAGGGAAAGCTTATTAGGAAACTAGTACAAATAGATAATAAAAACAGTAAAGAAGCATTGTTATCCTTTTTGTGGTAAAATAAATATAGAAGGCACTGTCTCTTATAAAGAATACACACTATCTAATATTGGGCAATGCTTTGAAAAAACAACTTCTTTTTAAAAACTGTTTTAAGCACATTTGCGATACCATTCTTTAAAAAGTTTGTTAATGTTTCAACAGATTTATTAGTTGGTCAAAAAAAAAAAAAAATTACTAAATGTTATATTGTGGAAACATTTTACAAAAAGTATCTTTTAACAGGGCACTTTCCTCAATTCAATATCATTTTAAAGGAGGGAAATAGAAATTTTTGTATTTACTTCCAGTTTTTTCGATTAACAATTTATAAACCTATTCGTATAATTTATATTATATTATATAATTATAACTTCACAAATTTCATTCATAATTGAAGCTTTATTTTAAACTCCCTTTAAGTACCACTCTCTTCTCAAACAGGTCATCTGCCAAGCTATTAGCTCTTGGATTATTAGTAATGTTTGTAAAAGAAAATAGTTTTTCAACTGGTGCTGATGATGGTAATGGTTTATTAAACCTACCGAACATTTCCTAATATATTGATAATTATTTAACGTAATTCTCCTCAACATGATTGCCAAGATACTGCCACATTTCTAGTTCTGCTCTGGTCTCCACATTTCTTGCGGATGTAGATGACTCATCCAGCCCAAATCAAAAGTCATTCGGTTCTGAAATCGAAGTTTTTAGGTTATTTATATCATGTGGCAAGTCCTCTTTAATGTTCATTTTTTTTTTTGGGGCATGTTTGCATGTAAAAGTATCTCATTTTGTCTGCAGAAATCAACAAAGTATAATGAATTAAATTTGAATGTGCTAAAGCATCTACAGCTGTATTTTAGGATTGCAAATTCATAAAATTATAAAACTCATCAAACCGTGAAGTTAGAAGACCCTATGCAATTGACTTGCAATATCTCCAGTCTTTCTGAAGCAGAAGCTTAGCTTTCTTTTCAAAACAAGATGGAAAGGGAGCATCAATCCGTAATAAACATTTTTATCATCCTGCAAAATATCAATGACTTGTGCTAACAGCTATGAACAAATCAGAAATTCTTAAATGTAAAAAAATGCATTTTCAATTAATATTTCTTTCAACGATAAAGCTCTCTAAGATCAGAACACTTCTCTTTTATGCTTAGTAATTTTTTTAAAATGTCATATAGAGAATCCCATCAAGTTCCTCTCTTCCTATTAAAAATAACTTTGATTGTTTTATTCTATAACTTAGAGGAAGGTCTCTATAAAATAATAATAAAACTTTATCACATATCGAAGAATTCTGGAAAGTTCCTTTAAAAGTACACAAATCATAATAAATATTAGAGTTCTGCCCATTTCTAATTAAGAATATAGATTCAGAAAAAAATAAAAATTTGGTTATTCATTATTTTATTAAACAAAAATAACAATTAAATTCAAAAAGTAAATCAGTAACTTCATTATTGGAAAAACTATTCATGAATAAAAAATAATTGAATAAATTATTCGAACCAAAATTTATCCAATAATGCCCAAAACTGCTAACTGAAGCACCTGCTCAGTTTTTTAAGGAATGAGCACGTGCTCACTTTTATTCACTTCACTTCATATTTTGCCATTTTTAAAATTATAACATTTTCCACACTGTTTAGCATCCTCTTTAATGGTCGGGTATACAATACTTGTTTTAAGGAATCTTCTTGATTAAATACCTGCTCAAACAAGTGATGCTGATTTGACCTGATGTGCAATCTCAAATCCCTTGATTAATTCAAATCATCGTAGTTGTAATAGTTAAACTGCTGCAAGTGGCCGGTTAAAGGGCCATTCTCCAGTTATCTTCTAACGTAAAATTATTTTTGTTTACCTTTCCAGTACATTTTTGGATTAAATACATTTCTGGATTGTCCTATTTTGGAATCAGGTATTACTTTATGATCTAATTATTATAAATAAGCATTTGTTTTGATTATTATTTTGAACCCATTTAAGTATACACTGTAACAATTTGTTTTTATTATCTCTTATCTAATTATTATAATTGCAATTTCTAATATAATATAGTCATGATCAAAAAGCTTTTAGTTTCTTTATGTCAACATAATGAGTTTCTAAATTCTTAGTATCAATTTTGTTGTTATCTGCTATTTTTGGTAACGTATATTGCAGGGTACAAAAAAGTTATTAAATTTTTTTTAAAAGTTTCAATATAACTATTTTACAAAAACTTTTAAAATTAATTTACTACCACAAAAGTTAAACACCAAAAACCTTCTGAAAAAAAGTCCCTTAAGAACTTATATCATTAGAAGTTTTTGATAAAACTTCTGTTAATATAAGTTCTTCCCAAAACTTTTTTTTGTAAAAGTTATGATAACAGAAGTCCATAATCAAAATTTTTAAATATACGTTTTCATATACTTATAGGGTAAAGCTTCAGCGGAACCTAAGTATAAATAAAATTTGAAATAAATAAAAAAAAAAAAAAATTATATTCAATACTACATTTTTAATTTCAATGGGAAAATTGCTTGGATTTTAATAAAATCACCTATGGAATGCTTATTTAAAGATAAGAAAACCTGTCAAGACACAATGCCATAATTATTTTCCAAATAAATCTAGATTTTTAATCATAGATATGCCTATGTAAAATAACATATTACTCACTAAATGGTCCAAAAAAGAAACATGCAGCATTAGATTTTTGACTTTTTACTCAAATCACTTCAAAATACAAATACTTAATACCGCAAATAAAATTTATTTATAAAACTATCAAATTGAGACAAACAATTCATAAAAACAATAACAATAGAAAGGTACAACACAATTAATAATACTTTGCAATCGAAAACAGATAACAAGAATAATGTTGTCTTCAATAGTTTGCGTTAAGGTCACAGATGAGACAAGAATAACAATAATAATCATAGTAAACGAATGATAAATATAACAAGGAAAATAAAACTAGAACTTTTTATTAATTCTAATGATAATAGTTATATTATTGTAATATGTAAGGTAATTAGTTTTATATTGTAGATTAATAAAACTTAATGAGTTATAAATGCTATTGTGTAAAGTTAAGTACATTAAATATCTGAGTATGTTTTCATAATGGGGACTCAACACCGAAACAACAACACATTGTTAAGTAAGAAAATAAAGCATACATAAAAGTTCTCATTTGCTCATCTATTTAACAATATAACATTGTTTGCAATACTTACATAATTAAAAGAAAGAAAAATTAGTGGAACAATTAATAGTCATCATATTAGAATAAAGTGACCAGACATCTCCCATTAGGTGGGACTATATACATACATATATATATATATATATATATATATATATATATATATATATATATATATATATATATATATATATATATATATATATATATTCCTTTATGGCAAGGATAAGAATAATACATATAATAATTGTATAAAACATTGTATGTGCATGAGGCAAGCCCCGCTTCTGCCACTCCACAATATGCATGTAACAGCTACACTGAAAATGGAACCTTTAGTCGAAACATACATAATTTT
Organism: Rhaphigaster nebulosa; assembly: GCA_948150685.1. Classification (NCBI taxonomy): domain Eukaryota; kingdom Metazoa; phylum Arthropoda; class Insecta; order Hemiptera; family Pentatomidae; genus Rhaphigaster; species Rhaphigaster nebulosa. The sequence goes on from OX411306.1 coordinate 6,561,877, forward strand.
TTTTTTACTTTCAAATGAAACACTCGACCTGTTATATCGTGTCTGTCATAAGGCTTTTGTCCGTCTTTTATGGCATCTCCAATTTCAGGCCATTTCAATTATATATAAAGGTGATAAACAAATCAGGACAATCATAGTAACTAGCATATGTCATCATATCCTGAATTTTCTCATGCATATAATGGGACCCACCAGTAAACAAGGATGGGAACATAAACATCTTTTCAATATCCAAAACGTTACCATCACCCTTGCCCATGGCATCTTTAAGATGAATAGTAACGCAGCTTGTTCTCATTAAATCTTATAAAGCTAAGCCTTTCCGTCTCTAGCTTGGCGTAGATATTAACCAAAAATTGGTTGAAAAGACTGCGATACAGCAAGATGTAATTAATGCTAACGTTTTAGCTTCCGAACATAACCGTTGTATACCATCATAACACATTTGCAACATACGAATTTTCCCATGCGTGGACAAAGCCTTCCACCTGTAAAAAATGATTTAAAGTTTTGAAAATAACTCTTTTTATGTTTCAGAAATAAGTTTTTCTAATCACGCCTTATGCACATCTGCAACATAAGGAGAGCAACCATTATATTGAGCTCCATAGGCATTGTCGTTTTTGAGATATCAGTGATTACTAAATCAATTAGTGAGTGAGTGGTATATTTCTATTATACTGATAATTTAATTACTTTATTTTTAGATGACCATCTCTGTGTGTATGTGAAATATACAGTTATAAAATTATTTTAAAAAAAAAACTGAATGGGTTTTCATGGATACAATATCTAATATGCTTTTATGTATTGTTTATATATATATATATATATATATATATATATATATATATATATATATATATATATATATATATATATATATATATATATATATATATATATATATATATATAGTATTTTAGCTAATACTGGACCGGGTTGGATGATTTTGTTTATATTTTATTTAATTATCTTTTAAATGAGCGCATATAGCTTTCCAGAAGATGTAAAGTTTTTAACATATTCGAAAAACTATTTTTTTCTTAGGCTTTAGAAATAATTTTTTTTTCAAACACTTAGATTACAATTTTTTTCAAACCCAACCTTATTGCACATCTAGAGCATAAAGTGAACCACCATTAAAAAATTTCAGCTTCATTTCACAGCCTTTATTGTTTCTGAAATACAGCGATGACTATATAGATGGTAACTTGTATTTATAGATACTAGTATACCGGAGCGAGAACTCTATCCTTTTTTTAATCTCTAATACATTCCAAGTATAAGTGATATTTGGGAAACATGTTTATTCATATAAACAACATAATATTACAAAGAAAGTTTATTTAACACACATATTCGTTGACTATATGGAATTAACAGTTTATAGATAATAAATAATTAGCTTGCCCCACTGGAAAATATGAGTATGCTTTTAGTTCAAGAGTTAAGCAGTAAGACTCAGCTATACCATTTTCTAAGTCTAGTATTCATATTTAACAGCGCTTTAAGAGTAAGACATGGGAAAATATATATAAACTCTATCATTCATAGACACCTAAAAACAACATTTTATTTAGAAAATAACCTTTTCACTCATATTAAGAAGTTTTTGTATATAGTCTCAACTTGCTTTTACGACTGACTTTATATCGTGAATTATCTCGAAAACAGTAGATTTTAGGGCTTTAAAACACTGTACCAATAGGAATGTATATGATCTTGATGCCCGCATCAGGATCTTTAAAACCTGACACATACCGCCTCGATCCCCCGATTCCCAATCGTCGGAGCTTTGAAACCTCACAGTTTTTTTATCACTTTTATTGAAGCCCTAGTAAGACTTTAACAATTGAAATTCATCAAAATTCATCATTCCTGAGCGTCAGAAAAGGGATCTATACTACCGTATTATATATAGAGAAGTGATAGATTTATATTTTTACAAAGTCAATGTACAATATATAAATGATAATAAAAATAAAATCATTTTTTTTTGCCTGTCCCGCATAACATTGTAAAACATCTGGCCACTTTATATTAGAATAAAATTTACCAAAGAAAAATCAATAAACAACACAAATAGATATTTAGACATAGATATAATATAAGATTGGGGTGTCTGTGGAGAAGAACGATTGAGGAGATAGTGGCATTTTCAAATATTCGTTGGCTTCAGTGACCTCAACCTCAGTCTCCACTATTATATAGCATTTATTCCCAATTTATTTTTCATGCTTTTCTTGATTTTCATTGACTTCCATTAAGAAAGATTTTATGCCTGAAAAGAAAGAAAACGACAGCAGTTAATTAATAGGTAATTATAAAACCAAATTTCTTTTGATACCAGATATACACAACTCACTTTGGTTGTCGTGTGTTATATGATTTTCTGGTATGCTCATCACTGAAAATTACTTTTTCCGCAGATCACCTCCTGTCTTTGTCAAACTCATCTATTCCTCGCTCAGCTTCTCTTTGACATCTGGGAAAAAGAATAATAAAATATTGTAATAATCCGCTAGGGGCGCTGCCGTGTCAATACTCCATGTGTATGTTTAGGAGTTAACCTTATGGCTGGGTATGATTAAGGTTGTTTTCAATATGTGTATTGTAATACAATTAAAGTGTAATGTTGTGGCTACAAAGTATTTTCCCAATAAACCCCCATTCTTGTGTTAAGTACAGTGGAGCGTCGATTATCCGATCATTCGATTATCGGAACGTTTTTTTTTTTTTTTTATTTGTGTAGTTTTAATTAATTTGATCATGTAAATCACTTATTGGTATTGTTAAAATTATTGTTATTTTGAATAAAATTAAACGAAAAATAAAATTGTTTTTCCCAAAACGTCTATAAAATAAGCCATCCTTAATTATCTATCAGAAACTGCTTCGTTAAATAGTATTTGTAAACCTAGAACTGTATACCTAATTAGTTCATTGCATTTGTTTCTGTGAAACACTTTCCCTTCATTTGGCTGGTTGTAGATAGCTTACTATCGGTTTTAAATCGTTCTTTGTGAGGTGTATACCGCATTGCGATCACTTTTTTTTAAAATTAAAACATACCAACAAAAAGAAAATGAGTGGTTCATTCATTAAAAGATAAAATGGAAATTAGTACGCGGAAATTATATATATATAATTATTAATTATATATATATATATATATATATATATATATATATATATACATATATATATATATATATATATATATATATATATATATATATATATATATATATATATATATATATATACATGTGTGTGTGTACAAGTACGTGAATTTCGATTATCCGAATTTTTGATTATCCGAACCACCACTGACAACATTAGTTCGGATAATCGAAACTCTACTGTATTAAAGATACAACAAATACTTTTATTAGATATCTACTGCCATGTTCAAAAATGATAATTAATTTAAATATTTCATAATGAATCGATCGATAGCTAACGAGGGAGCTGAACATCTGGCATTTCTTTTTCAGAAGAAGCAAAATACTAATAGCCAAATTTATTCTAAACACTACTTGAGTTCTTGTGTAGTGAAATAAAGTTTTAAATGACTACAGTTTCTAGCTTCATGAAATACAAACAAATCCCTATTAGATTCAATTTCATTAATTTAAATCATCCACTTAACCACATTTTAGGCCATTTGTCCATTACCATGTTGTTTTCCTAAAACAATTCATATAAATGTATGCACATATATTATAATAAATTGATTTTTTAATGTGATTGTATAAAACAGATTTTTTTAAGTAAAAAAAAAATAACTATTTACCTGACTTTAATAGTTATATCACTAATTACACTCGCCCATGTTTGATTAATGAGAATATGCCAATATTACAAACAATTATTATATTACCTCTCTGTAAGTTAACAATAACTATGTCTTCTAATTAAAATCTTATCATTTACTTACAATGTTATTCTCATAAATAAAGCATAAGTAAGTGTAACTTTAATAAGCAATAACAACTATTAAAGTTAAATTACTATTGAAAACATTTAAATAATTGTCATATAAAAAATATTGACTCTTCAAATTTTATGATGATTGTTAATGAAGAAAAGTTTTGAAAATCAATTAATGTTTAGAATAAAGTAAAGTGATTTGATAATATCATGTAATACTGTTATTTAGTTTAAATAAAATTTTAATATCTTGTTACCGAAACTTGAAAACAAAATCTGATTGTTGAATTGGGATTATTTTTTAATTGAAATAATATTCAGAATAGCATATACAGTATTATATATTAATTTAATGCACTTACCTCTTTTAATATTTTCACATTTCCTGATCAATTTTTTCCCAATCTCCGGATTTCATGGTGTTTGTCACCATATTTGATTTTTTGTATTCAATTACAAAACTTTGAAATTAACTAATCTCAATAGTAAACTCTTCTACTTTGCAGAAGTTTGCTGCCCGTGGCGGCTCAATTTAAGGATTAATGATCATAAGCGGCAATTATACGGTAGTTCATAAAAAAACTAAACAATTTGGTTGTGTATGGATACGACACATGAATAGAAAGCGCACGTGCATCACTCTGATGCCTGTTTACCTAAACAGTACTGATAACATATGGAAAATCAACAATCACCTACCAAATGGAGATGAATATTTAAAGGATGTTAGGCTGATTCTTTGATTAAATAAGGAATTGTACAGCCGGCCCTAATGTAGACACATATACAGCATGTGTATTAAGGGCTTAAGCCCTCAAAACATAATAAAAACAATTTAAGTATACATTTAACAATTGGGTGGTACAACTTTACAAGAGGGAGGTGTTCCCCGAACTTACCCGAAGGTCGCCGGACTAGCACACTCTAGCACCATTTGTACAAACCAAATGCTTTGTATTCATATTTAACATTCATATTCATTGGAATTATTACTGCCTTAATTACATATTATTTAAATAGGGATTGATAAATTATTTGCCACATCTATAAATTTGTTTTATTGAAAACTAGTTTCGAATGTTATACATTCATCCTCAGTTCTAAAAACACACAACAAAATTCAAAAATAAGCAATTCAAAATATAGTTGGTATTATTATACATATTAAATATAATTATAATATGTATATAATTAATATGTATTAAATATAATTTAATATGTATAATAATACCAAACTATATTTTGAATTGCTTATTTTTGAATTTTGTTGTGTGTTTTTAGAACTGAGGATGAATGTATAACAGTCGAAACTAGTTTTCAATAAAACAAATTTATAGAAGTGGCAAATAATTTATCAATCCCTAATTAGATTGATCCTTCTATACCGTCATGCGTATGTCAACATATTATTTAAAATTGTTAGTGCTGACGACTTCCTGTGATCTGGAGAAGTTGCAGTAATAATTTAAAGGAGTGATAATTTAAATTACGGTAAGGACCCGACCTCAACTGAAAAGGAACTTTTGGGGTTTGTTTATCTCTTGAGCGAGCGGAAGTAGACAGCTGTGATCTAATTAAAGCAGTAATAATTGAAATAACGGTAATACCCAGACCTCAACTGAAAAGGATCCGTTGCTGTTTTGTTTATTTCTTGGGCGAACGTAATGAGTGGAAGTCGAGAGCACTAATAATTTTAAATAATATATAATTAAATCAGTAATAGTTTTAATAATTCCAATGAACACGAATGTTACAATTGGATGCAAAGCAGTTAGTTAGCACAAATGGCGCTAGAGTGTGCTAGTCCAGCGACCTTCGGGTAAGTTCGGGAGAAACCAGTGATAACGCGCCCCTCTTGTAAAGTTGTACTGTTGGAGTAAATACCAGAATCATGCATAGTTCTGGATTTCATGAAAAATTTACAAATTTGGATTTATCCCCTTTTGCATTTATCAAGAATGTAAACTGATAAAAATTAGACAAAAGAATAGAACCACACTCCTAAATATTCATAATATTAAAAATAAAACTCACGAGTGGACTCAGTATCATCAGTTAATTCTTCTTTAATTGAAATACCAGAGTTACTTATTTCTGAAACAGCAAACAACAGACATAATAAAATCATGATTATATAATAAAACATCAGCAAACATTATCAGATTAAATATCATATTAATATGTAAATAAAAGATTCAATTATTCAATGGTTTACAAATAAAATAATATCCTTTAAGTGCCATTTACACATTTAGAAAACTAATTTGAATTGATATTTCACAGCCTATAAAAATATTTGTATAAAAAAATCAATGTTTAAAATCATACAGTAAAAATATTAAAATCAAAATTTTAATTAGCAACTCTTGCTAAATACCCAGGACCGTAATTGTAAAAAGGTAATTGAAGTGGATATAAAAGAAATGTCTTACTAACCAATTTGATCCATTGCTACCCGAGAAATATCCCACAAACTTAGAAATTCTGAACACAAAGTATGATGTCTGAGTTGAACAAATTGCTACACTTTTTTCCACTAAATATAAATATAAACAAGAGAGAAGGTTATCATCGAATAGTAAATATCGGATTAATCGATTATTGAAAACAATTGAGTTTTATAATAGGATCTGCAGCGAGGAAGACTAGAGTGATCATTTGAACTTGCAGATAACGCTATTGGAAGGATATTAATAATTGAGTCATAAATGAGCTTGAAGCCGATCTCAAAATGCTTGTCTTAATAACAATCTTCACAACCCTCAAGAAATCGATGAGCGCATAAAGCATCTATCTGAAATTATATCTAAATCAGTTGACATCCGCATGATGGTATAGAAGGATCAATCTAATTAGGGATTGATAAATTATTTGCCACTTCTATAAATTTGTTTTATTGAAAACTAGTTTCGAATGTTACACATTCATCCTCAGTTCTAAAAACACACAAAAAATTCAAAAATAAGCAATTCAAAATATAGTTGGTATTATTATACATATTAAATTATATAAATCAGCAAATTAGTAAATCAGTACTGATTTTTATAATTTAATATGTATAATAATACCAACTATATTTTAAATTGCTTATTTTTGAATTTTTTGTGTGTTTTTAGAACTGAGGATGAATGTGTAACATTCGAAACTAGTTTTCAATAAAACAAATTTATAGAAGTGGCAAATAATTTATCAATCCCTAATTATATCTAAATGCTTAGATTTCAGACTCAACTGTAAAAGGATTCTGTATTAGAAATTAAGCATTTTTAATCAGCGTGCCGTATAAAGGAAAAATTCAAACCCGTGTTGCCAATAGGCAAGCTAGGGAGTTAATAAATAAATAAGTACAAAGGAAAAAAAATATTACAAGACGACGGTGGATGCAAAGAAAAAAATCCTGAAGACTGAAGACGTGAGTAAATGGCATCACCTAATACGAATTATCAAAACAGAGTGAACCGGAATCCATACTATCTCAGTATGAAAAATATGTAGCTAACCTGGACCCAAAAGATCAATCACATTGGAAGGTTACGAGACGCCTTTGAAATAAATATGAGAAAATTTCCTCCCTAGTAGAGAATGCTAAATGCACTAGAAAAAAGCTGGAGCATTTGCAAAACATTTCAAGAAAACGTTTTCTCTAATAACAATAATGGCATTGATAACTTTTTCAATTACTTCCGCTGAAATTTATAACCCTCAAAGAAATTATTGTACAGATTAGGGGACTTAAAGCAAGGAAAGTACCCAGAAATGGTTTGGAACCAGTTATTACTTTTAAAAAATGATATAAACTAGACAAAAATTAAAGACCTAAATGTAGGCTTTATTAAACTGAGAAATGCACTAGAACAATTATTAACGACATAGCGTTTGAGAAGATAAAGGTTAGGCAAAATTAAGATAACGATGCATGATCGATTAACGTATGGTTTATATAGAACAAAATATTCTTCCCCACACTAGAAAGTCACATAGTTTTGGAGATATAGAGACAGACTTCTTCTAAAGTGAACGGCAAGTTTTTAGTTTTGATCCAGTGATAAAATCGAGTGATCCCTGGATGCCAAATTTTCATGGTTCTTCTTCAATCTAGGCTTTCCAAGAATCGAACCACATAGCCTGGACATTGTGTCGGAAACACCATTTTCAAGGCAACAGATTTCTGATCTGTCATAAGCTGGAAAGATCGTCCAATCATAAATTATCTTTATTTTTTAAGTCCTTCGACGATGGCTTGCGCTTCTTTTTCGACTGAGGAGTGATGCCGTTCGGACTTGTTGAGGGTTTTCGAGAAAAATGCAACAGGACGACGATCAACGATAAAAGGAGCATCATCTCTTATAGGGGCTCTTGATGCTTAAGTTCTTAAATGTTGCAATAGCTTCTGGAGATAGCAGATAAGTTTTGGTTGAAGTTCGATGTGATTAGATCTGAATAATTTGTAAACATCCCAACTCCTCGCCTCAATGACTATGGGTCCTTGGGAATAGGCAACTGTAAAAGCGGCTGCAAACGTTCTTGGTCAGGTCGGATTTAATTATGTGAGACAACACAGCTAAGAAGTTGAATCTATTCTAAACTAAATTGGCATTTATCTATGTTGAGGGTGACGTTGTACTTTTTCACAGCATCAAAGAAACGTTGCAAATTCTGGTAATTGTGTCTGCTATATCCCTCCCTCCGACTGCCATATCATCCAAATACGCAAATGTATTTCGTAGTTCCTCTTTCTTTTTGATTTCGTCAATTTTCCTTTGAAATACAGCGACTCAGCAATACAGCAGTGAACGGTCGTTCGCTTTCATCAATCGAGATTTGATGATAATCACTCTGGAGATCGATGATGCTAAAAACTTTGGATTTCGAAACCTGATTCATGTCTTCTACTTTTGGCAAGAGGTAAGCATCCAAAAGTGTAAATCTGTTTATAGTCTAGGAATAGTCTATTACCATCTATTGTCAACTAAGTCCTTACTAATAAAAGTTTCGGAGCCCCCCGTGCCTATTAGGACATCAATCGTTACGCCATTGACTTAGCTAATGAAGAGGGAGACGCGGCTAGAAGTAGCCTTGCTAGAAGCTGAAGTTTCTTGGACTGACACACTCTACTAAAATGAACCTTCTTTTGACATGAATGACAAATTGCATTTTTAGACGGGCAGGAATCCTTGGAATGGCGTTTTCGCCAGCCACAAAAAAAAATTTGATGAAACAGCCGAAATTAGGCGATGTGAATTTGGACTTGTCTCAGAACTAGATGATTCGTTATCTGATACTTGACAAGTTTTAGGAGCTGCATTAAGAGATGGTATAGATTTTGAGAACGACTCCGAATGTTTCCGGGCTAACTCGAGGCCTCTAGCTTTATCAAAAGCTTCATCTAATGTCAGTATTGTATACTTAAGTATGTAATAAATTTGTACATACATTGCAACGTTCTTAAAATAATACTAGCTTTAGCGATGATAGAGGTCCTTATTTCAAAAATAGTCGGTTTTAATATTGATATAAGCTTCGATAGATCCTGGCAAGTTATTAAATCAGAACGGACTATATTAGCGAATAGAGGGACATTAGAATAAAGCTAAAGTAGTCTATTACAGGAATGTAGATCGGGAGAATGACGAGACATTGGCTTCCTGCGAGGTACACATTCTTACTGGAAGACATCTTGTCATTCTAAACATTTTCTTTTTGGTTAATATTAATGGTTTTAATTTTTCTTGATTAACTTGAAATTCTTCGGATCTTTCACCATTTATTCTAACGATGCATCTGATATTATTCATTATTTATTAGCTTTATCAAGCTTATAAATTCTCTGAGGGTACTGTACAGCTCTTCACGTTTTATACTGTCATACACTGATTTGAAATAAATGAAAAGATGTTGAGTTTTGCTTTATATTCACAACTTCTTTAAAAAATGGTCCGCACACAGAAGATCTGGTCCGAGGTGGATCTTCCTTTCCTAAATCCACTCTGGTACGATCCGAGTTCACGTTCGGCGTATGGTAAGAGGCGTGTGAATAAAACGTGTGACAGTATCTTATAGGCACAGAAAAGTTGGGAGATCAGGCTTGAGATGTTTTTCCATTTCCTTCTATAATTAGTTATTCTTCAGTATAATAAATTGATAGAAACAAGACAAAAGCTACAAACCTAAATGTATGCTTTATTATACTGAGAAATACAGATGACAGAGAGAGAATAAAACGTTATTGAAAGGTTAGGCAAAATTAAAATAACGATGCATGATCGATATACAAATGATTTATATAGAACAAAATATCACATCTCTGGTCTTCTATACAAACTCAAGAAAGTAGATACTCCACCAATATCAGCATATTCTGTATTTCCTTTCTTAACTGTAATATAAATTCAACCATGAGACTAATCCATGCCGCTACTCCAGAAGGTTCAGTTCATTTTCTTAAGTGAACATTTTAAAAACGCAGTATACTAGATGTCATGAAGTTGCTGCATTCTTAATGGAACAACATCAGTAAATCAAGCCAACTATTTTTTTTTTTTTAGGATGAGTAGTATATGTTTGGAAAAAAACAGTGTTTTCTTCACTTTTATTTTTTTTTAATTTTACATCATTAAAACATTAATTTGTAATATTTATATATAAAATAAAAAAAAAGTTTGTTATTTAAATTATCTATGAACTTAACGAGGTATATAATCCATTCTCTTATAGATAACAGTGCTCTTTTGTAAACGACAGTTACTGTAAATGATTATAAACTGATTTAAATTGGACAACGTGGCCATTATATATTTTGTCCTCAATATTTTATTTCGTAAGACTTTTTTAGCTAGGAGGTTAAAAATTACCACGAATATTTTTTCAAGGGCCAGCCGCGTGCCACATTGTAAAACTTATCTCTTTGTAGGTCTGCCCCTGGCTCTTTTGAACCGTTTATGCATCAGCACACACCAATGGAAACTGTCCTTATGCATTCAATATCTCTCTTTTCTTATATCATATTGGCGTTGAGTAAGACGTGATATTTTCCATGAAAGACCTTTGAGCTGATCTTGCCTTACGCCCTACAGTTCTCACCAATATTTAAAAAATATTTATACCGCTCAGTGAATTGAATATTATCCTTTCAAATTCACCAGGATTCAACCAGGAATTCACAAGCACAGCCATCTTAAACATCTATATTACTTGTAATCATGCATTTAATACCTAGCTTTAATCTCAATTAATGTAATAAACCATTTAACTCGGTTATTTTTTTTTTAATTGTAGAGAAATCAAAATTCGGGCCTTCTTATTTTCACTTAATTTTCCAACTATAGAATTCTTTGCCACTGATATGAATTCTTGATCCTAATGCTGGATTATTCTTTTCCCAATGCATTCCGCTATATGTGATCAATATACATAACTAGATATGATTCTACTAACCTTGTATTCAACAACTCCAGATCGTTAACACTGCCAGTCCTATGTGGAATATTATTTAGTATAGCAATGCATTCTAACTCATCTGTATGCACCATTGCTTTCGTTAGTTCATGAAACTTCACTCATCCCATAAATAATTTCTGTAAATCACAGCGGAAAATTCATTTGATGTACATTTATACATTAGAGGTGAAAGTTGATGAAGATCAGCTACTAGGAGAACAGACATTCCTCCAATATTCCTCTGCCTCAATCTGATGCATGCTGCTCTCGATAACAATTCGATACCAAACATTGATATTTCATCTATTATTATCAATTTAATGTGAAATAATTTGTCTCTTATAGTGATGGCAGCGTCACTGGATAATACAGGTAAATTTCTTGAAAACTGAGTAATATGCAATGCTAAAGCAGTATGTAGTGTTATATCATGAATTAAGAATGCAGCCTTACATGAGGGCGCACACATTAATACTACGATATTATCTCTATCTGTACCAGGCCTGTTAACAAAATAATGATTTACTAATTGATATATAGCTAATTGTACTATTATTATACCGGCCGATAAGCTGAGAAATATTTTTTTGGAAATCATGTTAATTTTAAAACAATACGACACGTGCATTACAAACTCTCTCTGATCGCAATTTAATTTGTAAATTTAACTTTTCGATGGTTACTCTTAGTGACGAAGGGACGGGGAAGGCTCTCTCTATCACTTTCCAGTGTTCGATGCCCGGCCGTCAGAGCCTTTCGTCACTTCCAGACCAATAACTAGCGGCGGAAGCGAGAAAGAGTGCTATGTTCAAACGCGTTTTTAGGTATTTAATCGAACCTCACATATATTTCATGAAGATAGGGTTTTGGAAAACTCCTCGGTAACAAATAACACACCTGATTTTACATTTTCTCAATTTCCGAGAGACATAATTTTTTTATTATGCATAGGCATAGGCACTAACAAAAATCACAATTTAAACCACAAAACAAGTTCCTGCGATAATACAAGCCTTGTAAAATGCCCAAAAATGGCCAGTTTTCACGGTTTTTAATTTTATTTTTAATGTGAAAAATTGTTGACCGACTTTAATTGTTTAAAACTCACTTTTTCATACTTTTAAACCCTATTAAGTACTATTTTTTACTTGTTGATATTATTATTTATATTTGATCTGATTTATTTGATTACCAGATATCCGCTACATGAAGCAGATAAAAGTTTAAAGATTCAATTAAAAAAAATAAATGTTGCTTAGAACTAAAGTTAGAAACTCCAATCAAAACTTTTTTGTAATCCAAGAGTGTTAAATCTTTGGTTTAATCTTAACACAAAAATGCTTTCAAAAACATACAGCATTTTCTTTAAAAGACTTTCCTGAGGGAGCAAAGAATATCCACCACTGGAAAGTATGGAAGGACCCCCAGGTAATATGGTTCATGCACTCCCTAATAAAGGATGCTGCACATGCTTTTGATCCGCTATCAGTTTTTTAAAAATTGTTAACAAAGTCTTGATTTATAACTTTTTTTTTGGTAACTTAGGCAATTATATGATATATATAGGCACTTTTTTTTTTTGTTTTGTTTTACACATACATACATTATTGCCTCTCGAGTTTTTGTATTGCCATAAAGAGTACCCAGCTGGGATAGCATGACCTAAGATCAACCTGCCTACATTCTGATTCAGTCCAATCACTGATGACAGCCTGTGTCCAATTTTTTGGGAGAAAACAAAGCTGGTCGAAATTCTTAATTGAATACCAAGGGACAGGGTTTTTGAAATTTCTAGGATCAATTATGTGTACCTTGTCTGTATCCAGTTCGTTTATGTCTACAAAGAGTGGTGGCTGTTTGAGTACATTGTGCTCCTCCTAAATCAAGTATTTTTGAATACTGAATTTTTTTGTTTGCAAAAACGGGGAGAAGTCACTCCATTGGTGGTAAACATATTAATTGTTCCAAAAATGATTTGATCATAAGGATGTGTCATGCGGAATCATGTACACATCAATAAACATGGGATTGTGTGTGTATATGTGTGTATATATATATATATATATATATATATATATATATATATATATATATATATATATATATAAATATATATATATATATATATATATATAAATATAAGCATTATTATTATTACGGATATTATTAATACAAAATACTCCTAGAATGTTTAATTAATTTGTAAATAATTCAAACTATAAATACTTTCATAAATAACCAGTGTCCATTTATTTCCTGTTTGTCATTTTTACAGTCTATAAAGAAATTGACTAAAACAGTACAAGCATTATTGAATATCAAGTGTTAAGATCAAATGTAATGCAATAACCTAAATATTACACAAATGCCAAATAAAATTAACTAAATATTATAAAAGTCTCTATGATATACAATTTTTATAACCTGCTTTATTTCCAAACTGTTTTTAATAAAATACAAATTAAATTCCCATAACAAGTTCACATATTTATAATTAATATCAAAATAAAATTAACTAATTGGAAAACTAAAACATTTATCATTTATGCTTAATTATTGATATTACCATTTTACATGTTACAAATTTTTAAAGAATTTGTAGGTTTTTAAACGAGATTACTGAAAGATTGCATCAGTGTTTTAGTTTTTGGTTAATACCTGTACTTAATACAGTGTTCTATGGTTTAAATTAAATCATTAGAGGATTTTCTTAGACACTGGAAGAAGAAAGGTGTAGGTCAAAAGGACTTCCAACGGAGGCACAGCATATGGAAAAATATTCATTTGGGTGGCATAGATATAATTTCAAAAGAGAGTAAATCTCATGGTTTCTTACATAATATTGATTTTTAAAACAACCATATCGCTGTGAAAAAGTTTTATTTTGAAATTCTCTATTTACAGTAAACCAACAGATTTTGCTTATCAGGCTTTTAGTTTTTTTCAAGATAAATAGGATAAGAGCTATCCAACAGTTCATAGGTATTGAAAACCTTACGAATGTTATGGCTCTTATTGAGATATTCCTACAATTTAAAAAAAGTGAAAAGAATTTCTATTTTAATTCATAAGACCAAGTGTTTACTTCCAGTTGTTGCTGGGATTCCAAACTGAATGGTTGAATGAAGAGATTTTTGAAACTTCAAAAGCATAATAAGAATTTTATTTCTCTCTCAAGAATGTCACAATGTTTTTTAAATCAAATATGCTTTTTGATTCCTTTTCTAGTTTTAAAATTAAGAATTAGTTACTGTAGTTATGTTTTATGTAAATATAGATCTATGCGAGAACTCTGTAATATCAATTGAAAAATCTAATAATTTTCAAAACTCATGAATATCACGAGTCAGTGAAGTGTGACATTCCTGTGATTATTTTCATTTACTGAACTATTTATGATAGCGAACTTTTGCATTAAAGAGGCTGGCTGATGTAGAATGAGCAAAAATATACCAAGTAACGTTCTTGAAAGTTGCTGAGGAAAAATCCTCATTATTTCCGATGAATAAAAAAAATATATAATTAGTCAAAAACTCTCAAATCCTTGATCTACTTCCAACACTTAATAAAAGATAAAAGGGATTAGAAATCAGAGATCACGAATTCCATCAAGTGTCGATATGTGTGAAAAAAACTGAAAGTAATATATTAAGTTTTTACTATTAAGAAGGACTTATTGGTGCTCTTTTATGCTTTTAATGTTCACATCTTACAATTTTCTTTTTAGTTGATCTGTTGTATTTTAATTGGACTGAAGCTGAATATCTAGTTTTAATGATGATTCAGTGACAATGTAATTTGCAGTAACCAGAAGTTTAAATTTCATATTCAGTTTTGACACAGAATGCTATAATTAAAATTCTAGTTAGAACATTAATTTTAAAAATGACCCAAATAATTTTTTTTCACAGTTATAGAACCTATGCCAGCTCCTTTTATCTATCATAAATAATGTTCAACAACTAACACAATCTATGTACTTTAAATATGGCCATTAGTAACTTTATAAATGACAACATCTCAATATTACATTGGAAAGTAAATGAATTGTTCCGTATTGATATAGCCCTTATTACAGAGACACACCAAAACATCCGATCTCAACTTTTTATCCAAAAATCCGAATTATTGTAAGAAAGCATTATTTGTTAATAAAATCATAGGTTAAAAAAAAAATAATAATAAAAAAGTGTGAAAATGTGAAACTTATTTGGGTGAAACATTATTACCGTTTAGACAAATTTATTGTCATTTTGACCCTGTTCCTAGAAAATTTCTGAAAGAAATGAGATTGAATAACATTTTATAGGTTATTGTTTAAAGATTTTTATGTATTTTAGTGGGATAATAGCTAAACAAATAAAAAAAATTACAGTTATTACTAATGTTTGCCGTTCTACATTAATGAAAAAAAAAAGTAAAAAGAAATGATATCCCCCAAAAAAATAACTCCGCTGTAAAAATATTCCAGCAGCAAAAAAAAGAGTAGGCATAAAAAGATGTGATATCAATGCTTAATCTCCAGGAAATGAATCTCGGTGCTCCACAATCGGTTCAGGAGTATTTGTGAAAACCATGTGTCATCCTCAGTGCTTCGCTCCTCGGTTAAGTAGGCAACATGTTCACTTGAGATTTCTGACTGGGACAACTATAATAGCAATTTTGTTCTTTTGACTGTGGTAATAATTGCTATTGCTACCTTGGCAATTGGGTACCAATAGGCACTGTCTAATTTTAGCTTCTATTTCTTTTAAGCCCCGAGAGATGCATCCTTCTAGTTGGAATCAATAACAGTCTTCAGTCCTCAGATGAACATATTTCCTACTAAACCAAAGAGCGAGATTCATTTCCTCGCAGAACAGCCTTTTAAATTTCACTCATTTTTACGTCTGCCCTTTACTTGCTGCGAGGACATTTTTACTATGGAATTGTTTTCTAGAGGATATTAACCATCTTGATAGATCCAATCACCTGTATGACGGTGTATTATACCAGGAATGTTCTGAAAGTAAGAATACTCAATTTAAAAAAAAAAAATTTATTTAAATAAAAATTACAGGATTTTGTAGATAAATATGGCGGTTATTTCTCCACCAAGTGGCCTTTCCATTCTATGCAGGTTGTGACCCATGGCACACTAAAAGAATTCTCTCATCTCCTTCTTCCACTTCAGGACATCTCTGTTGGCTGCTGCTGTCCTCCACCAGTAATGAATATCCAGGATGGATCTCGCTTAGGTTGACACATTATCCATCCATTGCAACCGGGTGCTTCCCACTCTTCTGATGGTATATATTTTTTCGCCCAGGATTTTTCGTGTCATCTGGTCTGGTGTCATCCTTGACCAACCCACTGGATGCGAACAACCTTGATAATTCTAAGTGGGCGGACGTTGTTATGCAAGAAGCACAATTCCTTCATCAACATTGCCCTCCATTTGTTTTATATTGCTCTCTCGATATTTTTTAGAGTATCCCAGTATCGTGCTGCATGTGGTCTTCAAGAACAGTTTTTTCGATTTTGTGACATAGGCTACTGGGTGCAATGGTGTCGTCGTTGCTGCACTTGTTGTTTACTTCCAGCTGGACGTTCCAGATCCCTATGTCGCGGTGTTTAATATCAGTTTGTTAACTGTCTTATAGTCATACTGATGAGACCTCTCCCCTTAAATGATGGTCCATTATATGTTGTTTAATATCACTTTTTTTAATTGTTTTATAGTCACAATGATGACATCGAAGAGACTTCACATCAGTATGATGGGCCATAATATGTTGCTTTATTTCACTTTTTTTTACTGCTTTATAGTTACAATGATGGCATTGATAAAGGCTCTGATCTGAATGACAGGCTATTATATGTACTTTTAAAGTACTTGCATTCACTGTTTTAAGGTCACAATGAGGGCACTTATGAGGCCTTTCACCTTTATGGCCGGATATTATATGCCTTTTTAAATGACTTGATGATTCAGGTTTCTCACCTGTATGACGGCATGTTATATGTCTCTTCAAAGTACCAATTTGTGTTGCTCTATAGTCGCAATGAGGACATTGGTGAGGCTTCTCATGTGTATGGCGGTACATTATATGTTTTTTTAAATTACTTGCTTCAACTGTTTTAAAGTCGCAATCGGGACACTTATGAGGCCTCTCGCTTGTGTGACGGGATATTATATGCCTTTTTAAATGAAATGTTTGTACTGATTCATAATCACAATAGGGACATTTTTTAGACTTCTCACCTGTATGATGGTGTGCTATATGTCTTTTCAAAGTACAAAATTGTGTTGATTTATAGTCACAATGAGAACATTTATGAGGTTTATCACCCGTATGTTGGGCCATTATATGTACTTTTAAATTACTTGCTGAAGTAAAATCACAATGTGGACATTTATGAGGCTTCTCATGTGTATGGCGGTGCAATATATGACTTTTTAAATTACTTGCTATAACTGTTTTAAAGTCACAATGAGGACATTTATGAGGCTTCTCACCTGTATGACAGGACATTACATGTTTTTTTAAATTACCTTTTTCTACTGTTCTAAAGACACAATGGGGACATTTATAAGGCTTCTCACCTGTATGACGGGCCATTATATGTTTTTTTAATTTGCTTGCTTCTACTGTTTTAAAGACACAATTGGGACATTTATGAGGCCTCTCACCTGTATGACAGGCCATCATATGACGTTTTAATGTAGCTGCATATACTGCTTTATAGTCACAATGAGGACACTTAAGAGGCTTTTCACCTTTGTGACGGTACATTATATGTTTTTCTAAAGCACTTGCTTCTATTGTTTTAAAGAAACAATGGGGACATTTATGAGGTCTCTCACATGTATGACAGGCAACTATATGCTTTTTTAATTGACTTACATTTACTGCTTTATAGTCACAATGATGACATGGGTGAAGCTTCTCATCTGTATGAAGTGACATAATATGTTGCTTTATATCACTTTTTTTTAATGCTTTATAGTCACAATGGTGACATTGATGAGGCTTCTCATCTGTATGACGGCGCGTAATGTGTCTTTTCAATGTACCAATCTGAGTTGCTCTATAGTCGCAATGAGCACATTGGTGAGGCTTCTCACGCGTATGGCGGTACATTATATGTTTTTTTAAATTGCTTGCTTCAACTGTTTTAAAGTCACAATGAGGACACTTATGAGGTCTCTCACTTGTGTGACGGGATATTATATGCCTTTTTACATGAAATGTTTGTACTGATTCATAATCACAATAGGGACATTTTTTAGGCTTTTCACCTGTATGATGGTGAGCTATATGTCTTTTCAAAGAACAAAATTGTGTTGCTTTATAGTTACAATGAGAACATCTATGAGGTTTATCACCCGTGTGTTGAGACATTATATGTACTTTTAAATTACTTGCTTCTGCTGAATTAAAGTCACAATGCGGACATTTATGAGGCTTCTCATGGGTATGGCGGTGCAATATATGACTTTTTAAATTACTTACTATAGCTGTTTTAAAATCACAATGAGGACATTTATGTGGCTTCTCACCTGTATGACAGGACATTACATGCTTTTTTAAATTACCTGTTTCTACTGTTCTAAAAATACAATGGGGGCATTTATAAGGCTTCTCACCTGTATGACAGGCCATTATATGTTTTTTTAAAGTGCTTGCTTCTACTGTTTTAAAAACACAATGGGGACATTTATGAGGCCTCTCACCTGTATGACAGGCCATTATATGACGTTTTAATGTAGTTGCATATACTGTTTTATAGTCACAATGAGGACACTTAAGAGGCTTCTCACAAGTATGACGGTACATTATATGTTTTTTTAAAGCACTTGTATCTATTGTTTTAAAGAAACAATGGGGACATTTATGAGGTCTCTCACATGTATGACAGGCCACTATATGCTTTTTTAATTGACTTACATTTACTGCTTTATAGTCACAATGATGACATCGGTGAGGCTTCTCATCTGTATGAAGTGACATAATATGTTGCTTTATATCACTTTTTTTTAATGCTTTATAGTCACAATGATGACATTGATGAGGCTTCTCATCTGAGTGACAGGACATTAAATGTACTTTTGAAGAACTTGCATTCACTGTTTTAAAATCACAATAAATAGATGTATGAGAGTTCTGAGCTACATTAGGCATTACATATTCCTTCAAATCGTTTTTATTCGTAGATTCCAAACCATACAGTTTGATCTCCTTTTCCTGGTACAGGGAATCTTTGGCACCTAAAAACAATAAATATTTCTGCATTAATAATAAACAAAAGCTCATCAAACTCAATTGTATGGATATATAATGGACAGGGTAATGCAGCAGAAGTACAAGTATGGCTGGCTTCTTCCTTGCCTTGCAAAGCATACTTCTGATTTGGCTTACCCAGTCCCTCATTTCCTGATTTTCTTGCTCAATACTTATGTAAACCTCTATATACAGCACTGAGCACGGCCATTTCTAATAGAGAAATGGTATCACCAAGGATTCTTAAGAAAAATGGGTCCCTGTCCCATAAGGAAGCCCATACAAAGAGCACAATCATTGAGGAGGATTTCAATTACATCGCTAAAACAATTCAAATTAAAAGAATCTAGAAGAAGCTAGAGGATTTAGGATTAATAAACAGGATCATACTGTATGGTTAGAATACATGAATATTACGAAACGTTGGGGTGAACTTATAGAAAATGATAAAAAATAGACAATAATAAAAAAAAAAAATAATAATAATAAAAATTCATAGTATGATAAAATTGTTTATAAAACTCTACTGAGGTTCGAAAAAGTAAAAGGAGTGGTGCGCTGAGTTCTGCTATGTAGCATATATCAAATAGGATTGGTTAGGATTAACATTTCCAACTACAGACTTGGAGCTAAGGAAGGCCATTCTGAATACCTACACTAAAATGGTACTACTTCCGAAAGGATAGTTCAACAGAAGTCAGATTTTAAGTCCTAATGTATAATAATTTGTTAGTCAAATCATGGCGGTAAAAAAATATTCTATGTCATTAGCGAAACTAATTTCTATCTACTAGAATCGATATTCCAGCTTTCAATATATTGATTATTTGACTAGGTTGTTATAAAATTCCTTGTGCATTAGTATAGCTTTATTTCAGATTACATATTTTAGACATTATTGAAACTAATATTCAAAGTAAATAAAGTCCATAGTTTTCAACTACTTTCACCCATCTCTCTGCCAGTAATTGGATTTGATGCCGGTACCACGCCTTTGATTTTGAGGCAAAGAACTCTTCATATCCAATTTTTAAGTCCTCGTAATTATCAAAGAATCGACCTTTTAAAAAATGAGCTATTGATCTAAAAAAAACCATAACCGGATGGTGCAATATCTGGGCTATAGCAGGATGAAGCAAAAAGTTTACTCCTTGCAGTTCCGATAATTTTTTCTAGGTCAAACGAGAACGATGTGCAGGAGCATTGTCATGTCGCAAAATGGCTTGGTTCCTATTGACCAAAGCGGGGTACTTTATAATCGAAACTGCATAAACTCTGTCTAGCTGTTCACAGTAAAGGTTTGAGTCCACTGCCTGACTATCTCGAACAAGCTCAAAATGCAAAACATCCTTGATGTTCCACCAAACACAAAGCATCACTTTTTTCTCAAACCGATCTTGGTGAACCCCTGGTTATGCAGCTTTACCAGCCTGTATCCACTGCTTATATTTGCTAGGTTTTTTTTTTTAAATATCCACTTTTCGTCACTTGTGATAATTTTTTTAATTTAAATGTAAATGACCTCATGAAGCCAACTAGAGTCACAAGGAATTAAAGTAAACATTGAAAAAAAATAGTAGGAACAAAAATATTCTTATATGATTAATTATGAGAGTTGGAATTAAATGTTATGTTCATGCACAAGGACTTTTGTAGCAACCTAATATATAATAAATTTTAGAAACAAGATAAAAGGGCCACAGGAGCCTCAGAATTTAAAACAAACTTATGTGCCAAATTGTCATCCATTCAGGCATCATTGGTACATTAGCCAAAAATTGTGCGGAAGTGCTTCTGAAAAATATAATAAGAGGACTATCCAATCAGGCACAAAGGGACATAAACAAGCCAACCAAGATACATTACAACAGCACAAAAAAGCAAAGGAAATATGACGTCACCCCCACCTTGGATATCTCCGAGATAGGGTGACCTGCTCCCTGAATGGACTGTCGAGAATAGGAGGTTCATTTTGGGACCTGAGGTATCCGGCTACTAGAACCATATATAAGGGAGTCGTGTTGGGCATCTTGAGGTATGCATCCCCTGCCTGGAGTTATCTCACACAAACGCAGAAAAAGAAACTGGCGATCATCCTAAGACTGGCACTGCTGAGGGTCACCAAGGCATACAGAATCGTGTCGCACGAGGTGGTGCAGGTACTGGCCGGAGAGATGCCCTTGGATCTCTTCCTGCGAGAGGACACCATCAAATTCGATGTTAAGAGGCAAGGGCTTGATGTAATTCCGGAGGGATTGCAGCAAAGGATAGGTGAGGAGCCTGGGAAGTGGAAGAAGGTGTTGAGGGAGGACTCACTGGATGAGTGGAACAGACGGTGGGTCACTTGTGAAAAGGGTGCAACCCTTAAGAAGTTCTTTCCTACCTCCTTTTCCAGACTAGCGGCAAAGTGGGTCCATCCCGGTTAGTGGCCCTCACAGATTCTGATAGGCCAAGGGGGTTTCCGAGAGAAGCTGCGGAAGCATGGCAAGAATATCGATCCCAGGTGCCCCACCTGCGGTGTGCCTGATACAGCCGAGCACGCAGTAATATCCAGTGCCGCCATGGATGGACATCGAGCCTTGCCAGCCAGGAAAGCCGGACTGTACGTCTTTAAAGAGGCCGATTTCCAGAGGTTGGTAGAGGAGGGGAATTACCCCTTCTTCATGGAATATGTAGGAAGGTGGAGATAGGTCGTGAGTCCCACACATTTCACTCTTGGTAGGGGTCATCCACCTGAAGAAGAGGAGGCTGCTGCCGCTGAGACAGCCTGAGGAGTAACTGCAGGAAGAAGCTAAAGTCGAGCAGCAGTCTTGGGCAGTGCAGAGGAGGCTCAGGGTGATAAGTCAAAGCCAGCCTTGACTACACGAACCAGGAAGGAAGGACACAAAGGTGCAGCCCCATCAGTAAACGGTGTGTAGCCGCGCACTGGGCTGCACCATAGAATACCCAAATATTGTTCTCATAATTAAGATACCCTTAAATTATGTATGACAATAATAAATAGTTTAAAAATAAGTAAATAAATAAAGCTGAGTTTTATTGGCAACCCATGCGTAACACTCCACTGCTGCTGAAACCCCGTATGCCAGAAATGACCAGGTAGGGAGAATTAAAAAAAAAAAAAAAAAAGCTGCAAGTGCTAAATACCTCCTCATGGATAACCAAAACCATAAATAAAAAATTAAAAATATATAAGAAATGTTATGTTAATGTTACAAATGTTTCCTTTAAGCATGGAATTGTTTGTATTATGCTTTTCAACGCAAGCAGACCTTTTGCTGCAATTATCACATTTTTACCTGAGTTTTGGAGAAGGGGAGTAGTGAACAAAGAAAATCATTATATGACTAAAAAACAAGTCAGTTTATTTGATACATACAAGAAGTTATGTACCTATATTATATTTTTCTATGTTGAAGAAATAAAACAAATAATAAAACAATACTTGTTCTAGACTTCTAAAAAGTATCACCACAGCCAGCGCCAAACAAGTGGATATATTGAGATGGGTGTTTCAAGACCCTACAGTTAGAATGTCGAAGACCCTTCTACATTAGGTTCAGGAAATGTTGAGGCATACAATACTTATAAAATTAACCAGAAAATGAGCAAAAATTTAACCATAAATTATTTGTAAAAACTACACCAGTGAGTACACGCAAAATTAACCCTTAATTTGGCAAGAATATATTTAATAGATTAAAAAAAAAAAGATTTTTGTTTATGTTTTTTTTCAAACTGGATAAGTTGATTTTAGAGTTTTAAAAATTTGGACACATTTTTGGCTGTGATATGAAGCATGTGTCTTGTAGGATACATTTCCAAATAAGCTGATTTAGGATAAGCAGTGGGTATAATGAAACGCAAAAACTTTTAAGAAATAAAAGGTTTTTTTAATAAAGAATATTGATATTAAAGTTATTAAATATTGGTTCTAACTAAAATATTTAACAGATATACCATATAAAATATTAAATCAGGAATTAAAGAGAGGATATAACCAGCTCTCCAAGTAAATTTTTTTTTCTTTTAAAGAAAAAAGCAATACATTAAATGAGGTTCAGAAGACCTCATATAGATAATAAAAGTGCTAAAAGTAAATAAATAAAATAAACAATAAAATAAAACTGATTTTTTTTTTGTAAATTAATAAATAAATTTGGGTAAGCTTACTATTTTAATAATAGTTATTGAAGTAATGATTTTTTAAAATCAATAATAAGAATCTATCAACTTATAAATTGATCCAAACAAGAATTCTCAAACTATCAGCCGATTTGGTAATGTATCCTACAGGATACAAACGATAAAATGTAATTTTCTAGGCAAATATCAAGTTAATCAATCTATTATTTTTTTTAAACCAATATATACATAACAATACACAAAAATATTAATTTTAACCCGATAAATTTAGAGAATAAATAATCAAAAACTGACTGAAAAGTTACCTAACCGGAGATCGACGCCATTTCAGTGGTTGAGGGACAATTCACTGTCTAAAATAAACAATCTTCCACGGCAAAGTCGTATTGGAAACTGGTGGAGGTTATGCTACAATCCCCAAAGAGAGATATGGAAAATAAAGGAACTAAAATAGACACACCAAATTTAAACTAAAAATCGGGTAAATCATGTATCTTGCAGGATACACTGCCAAATTAAGGGTTAACTTTAACCCTTACAACACCAGGTGAAGAAAATAAGACTAATAACCGGGTGGGGTACTTATGCACTCAAACTAATTTGTTAGTGATTTTTACTACTTGTCTTGATTTAATTGCTGTAAACATCGTAAAGAAAAAAAAATACATAAATGGAATCTTACTGAAAATTATAAAGATCCAAAATGCCAGGTACCTAGGTACTGTAGGTACCCTAACAATAGCTTTTTGAGAAAAAAATCACCATAAGTCGCATGCTGAGAATTTTCTCAAATTGACAATGCAAATTCAGCATAGATAATTAAAGGAAATATGTAATGTAATTTCATAAATGTATTTCTGTTTTTACGAGCATGTCATGAAAAAAAAAGCTAAGCATTGGGTTCGGGCAGACCTAAAGAGGATAATTCTTTTTGTTATTTCAGCAGGATACCTTTTCAATTTAAAGAATAGAAAGTAATTAAACCATTCTCTGAATTTTAAGGGAAAAGCACAGTTTAGGTGATAGTGGGATAAGATTTTATAAAAAAAAAATGGTGATCGCAACAGTTGCGACCCCGGTTACAGGGCACCGCTTAGCTTATCACAACTGCTGCAACCTCACTCAGCACTGAAAGATTTAATTCATTGCTGAAATTAAAGTCACCATTTTAATCCTTATTAGATAAGATAGGTGATTGTTTACTTTGACTAATCCTTTATTTAATTAGGCATACCAACTGCCCCTTTCACTCTATTTTATATTTATAAATTTCCATTTTATAAATATAAAAATGTCAAAGGAAAAAATTGTCATTTGTGGTCTTCTGATATACTACTGGAAATAAGGAATTAGCTTGAAGGTAGGTAACAACTGAGGAAATTTGTACGGTGGAAGGTGAAAATGTGGTGCATCATAAAATGGCAGCATTTTGGTTCATGCGGTTCAATTCTGGGAACAACAGCCATCAAGATTATGCTTTGTATTGGGTGCAATTATGAGTGTGTTTCGCACTTTGAGGTGGTTCCAGATGGTAGGGCTATTGATGCAACTCCAAAGAGTATATGAAGCTATAAAAGAGGGGTACTCTGTTTTAGTCAACCAGAATAAGCTGATATTTCAGCAAGACAATGCTCCTGCTCATCCTTTATGCTCAGTCAAAAAAAAAATTCTCAGAAATTGAGGGTGTCTAGCATCTTGCCCGACCCTCCTTTTAGACCTGACATTGCACCTTCTGACTATGGTCTTTTCCGGTCAATGGCACATATCTAGAGAGGATTAGAACATTTGGAAAACGAGGATGTCAAATCAGGATGTGAGCTTTTGGCATCGAAAATCAAGGACCGGTTTCACCACCAAATTTAACTTCTGGCAGAAAGATGGGTTAAAGTAATTGACAATGATGACCTATATGTTAAAGAATAATTTTAATGTGTAGATTCTATATAGAAATTTAAATAAAACTCCTTTCAAGCAGCCTACAAAAGCCTTTTGTAACAACCTAGTATGTTTATTCTTTAAAGGCCCGTGGCTTCTAATTTTGTCCTACTCATCATTTATAATATCGTAAGCCAACGACAGGAGAATATTATACTACTGTGGCCTTTTTATCTTGTTTCAATATCAAAAATAGTCTCCCTCCTCAATATCCAGATTTAATAATAGATTTTGTTTTCTTCCTATTTTACTTTCAATTTCAAAGAATTTGAAATTTCAGAAGAAAACGGAAAACTGCATGAAATGAGCATGTCACTCTTTCATGAGATAACAAAGATACAATCAAAATTAAGAACACTGAAAACTAATATAAATGGATAAAAATAGTAATGAACATGGTACAATGGCATGATATAAAAACTAACAAGTAAGATGTATATCAGAACATAGATGCAGAAATAAAGATCTGTAGGTAAGATGCCAGAGCATATGCCCAATTTAAAATAAATGTTTCTCACCTTCATCTGGGACAATGAACTCTTCTTCTTGCTTCACATGAATAGGTCCGCCTATAAGCATGTAAATTATATTTTCAACAAAATAATAAGAAATTTAACAAACAGAAAAATTCAGTAACTAAACATTTAGCTAATGTAATGCCATTAAAAGTCTCATAGTCTCTTGGAGAAATACCTCAGTCATATCCTACCAAGAAAAACTCCAAACCTACATTTCCAAATCCTTTCTAACCTCACTTTTCCTCTAGAAAGATTAGTCCTTTCCGAAATATATAATTTCCCTGAAGAGTCTAAACTACTCAATCCTTTCTATTACTATATTTTAAATTAATTAGTTGCAACAATTAATTAATCAATAATATCAATTTATAATTTCATATACAAAAATACAGAATATATAGCCAAAAAAAAAATTAGACCCATTTTACAGACGATTCACTAAATAGTTATAGTATGGGACTACCACGGAGTAGGTAATTCAAAATAGATATTGACCATGTGCCATTACCGATTATGAAAACCGCTGATTACATTACACTCTTTGTGTTTTTATATGTATATGTATATGTATATATATATATATATATGTATCAAAGGATCTTCTTTACGTTGCTCCATACTCGTAGTATACCGATGAGAGGTCCAACTGACTTGGTTGCAGAGGGCCTGCTCATTGTATATATATATATATATATATATATATATATATATATATATATATATATATATATATATATATATATATAATCCACCAAGATGGCCGGCGAAGTACTCGATTTAAATTTTGCTATCAACACATTGAAGGATGTTTTGGATTACAATCTCTTAAGAAAGGATCTGCGACCGATGGTCGGTAAATCTATAGAACTGTTGGAGAATTACATAAGTAATATTTCTAATCGGTCTGTTAATTTAGAGGGTGGAGAGCTAGTTAAAAATGATAACCTAACTTTGTACAATAACATTACATATTCCACTGTAACAAAGAAGGCAGTGTTGAAAGTTCAAAATAAACCTGTTTTTAAAGCAATTATCAAGCCTAAACAGGAATTACAACCGAAAGAAATTAGTACAGAGTTTAAAGCTTTAGAGAATCCTAAAGAATTACATATTCCATTCCAGAGGGTTATTGAGACTAAAAATGGTGCATTAATAGTTCAGCTTGACCGAGAAAAAGACCTAAACAAAATTGAAGAAAACATAAAAAATTCGAACAAAATATCATATCATAAATTAACAAAAAGGATTCCTCGTGTTATTGTTAAAAATATTGAAGATGACATAACCTTGGAAAATATTACTGATTACATTGTTGCTCAAAATGATGATATTCCACTGCAACAAGATAAAATAAGACCTGTAGTTATACTAACTACACGAAGAAACAACACCCGACACGCAGTGTTAGAAGTAGATGCAGCAACACGGGAATTACTACTGTACAATAGGATTAGCTTGGGCCATCAAAAGGTTGCGATTTAAGATTATTTTCGAATAAGAAGATGCGCCAAGTGCTTAAAGTTCCATCACAGCAGTAAGGATTGCAGAGGAAAAGTAGCATGCTCAAGATGTGGAGGGGAACATTCGGCGAGTGATTGTACTTCTGAAGAGGTTAGATGCATCACCTGCGAAAACTTCAACAAGTTCAAGAAAAGCCATAAGCAGCGTCCAATAAACCACTCTGTATTTGACCGAAACTGCCCATCGTACTTGACAGAAATACAGAAATTGGCATCTACACTGACTACAGCATTCCTCTACAGTAAGTACCAACGACCATATTTCAGCTATCAACATATACCATACACAACTCGATTTATTTATTCATGGCGTATAGACAATTAAACATCTTACAACTCAATACACATCATTCCAAATACACAACAGACATGCTACAACAATACATAAACATAAAAGGTATAGACATTTTATTACTTCAAGAGCCTTACACAAGGTTAAATAAAATTGTAGGTTATCAACAATCAAAGGTTTTTCAAACAGTAGATAAAAATCCCAGAGCTGGTGTCATAGTAACCAATAAAAATACTGATGCCTGTATGATATTGCAATGATATTCCTGACTCCGATTATGTATGCGTAGAACTATCGTATGGCAAATTAAAATGTATTGTAATTAGTGCTTATTTCGATATCACCCGGAATATAATTTTAGACTTACAAAAGATAGAAAAAAATTTAAAGGATTTCAATAGTTTTAATATCATTATCGGCTTGGATTCTAATGCGAGATCTAAATATTGGTTCGACAAACAAACTAATGATCGGGGTAAACTGCTGGAATCTTTTATTGTTGAGAATGATTTATTTCTATTAAACACAAACTCAGAACTAATGACTTTCCAAGGTGCGCGAGGCAGTACTAATATTGATCTGACTTTAGTAAATACAATAGTGACTCGACATAACCTTGTAAGAAATTGGACAATTTCGAGAGAAACCAATTTTTCGGACCATAACATGTTAACTTACCAGTTGCAGTTACAAGGAAATGACAGGACAGCAGAAAAAATTAAAGGCTTCTTATATTTGACCGAAAATGGTGACTGGGCTAAATTTTTGACTAACTTACGACATCAATTGGTTAAACAATTTTTTCCTCAACGTCTTAATAGCAACATGGAACTGACGGATACTGACATAGAAGACCTGATTTTTCATGAGTTTCCTCATACCTCCACTGATAGTATAGTTAGCAAGATAACCAAATCGATTATAAAATCTTGTAATATTACATTTAAAAGATCAGGTAACTTCAAAAATCGAAAGGAACACAGATCAGTTCCTTGGTGGAATCCTGAACTAACTGACTTACGCAAACAGACAAACCACCTTAGAAGAACTTACCAACGGACAAAAATAGACACTGAACTACGAGAAACTAGAAAAATGGACTATTTAAAAAGTAAACAGGAATATCAACTGTTACTTAAACAATCTAAATTAAAGTCCTGGAAGGAATATGCTAATTCATCTAACGCGTGGCAGTGGCCTTGTAAGTTTGCCACCAATAAATTAAAATCACATAGCTTACTGACGACTGTTCGAACTGAAGTAGGATTTACAGCTGACACTAAAGAAACATTGTCTCATATCTTAAGTACGATAATTAAAGAAGATAATTTAAACACTGACAGTGACGAACATAGACGAATGAGAGAAGACGTACTTACCCTACCTGTTACTGTCGATGACGTAGACATTCGAGATTATGAAGTATTGCAAATCATTAATAAATTAAATGACAAAAAAGCTCCTGGAATAGACAAAGTAGACTCCCGTATGATTAAAAAAATGGCTGACACTTTTCCAAAATTGTTAACTGGACTGTATAAAATCTTATTTGTGAGAAAAGAATTTCCAAATAGCTGGAAAGTGGGTAAATTAACTTTGATTCCTAAGTCTAATTCATATTCACTTAGACCTTTGAGTATGCTCTCTGTAATGAGTAGGATTTTTGAAAAAATACTAAAAAACAGGTTAATGCATCATCTTAATACTAATAATATACTTGACCGACACCAGTACGGATTCAGACCCCAATCAGGAACTGACGACGCTCTCAGTGAACTGGCCGATCATATCACTAGCGCACTCCGGCAGAGCAATAACTTATTAGTTGTATCATTGGATATTGCTGGTGCTTTTGACGCCTGGTGGCCTGCGATCTTGACTAATCTAAAAAACTATTACTGTCCTAAAAACTTATACCAAATCATTCAAAATTATTTTACTGATAGAAAACTTGCCATTCAGACAATGTTTTATTATACTGATAAGAAACTGACTTTGGGAACTCCTCAAGGGTCAGCATTATCACCTTTACTATGGAACATTTTAATAAATACAGTTTTTGAGACGGACTTACAGAAAAATACTACATTATTAGCATACGCTGATGATTTGTTATTACTTATAAAACGACGAGATTTTGGCGATTTACAGACAATAGCAAACCTGACACTATCAAGGCTTAGACATTGGACTCGACGCAACAAACTTAAATTTAATTCGGAGAAGACTAAATACATAATTTTTACCAAAAAACATAGAGTACCGGAACTAGATATACGACTCAATTCAGTAAGACTAACTCAATGTGACACATTACAATATTTAGGTCTACTCTTTGACAGAAAACTAAATTGGAACAGACATTTGGACAATCTTTATAACGACACATTACGAATTATAAATGGACTGTCAATAGCTGCTAGAGCAACATGGGGCCTCAGATCGGAAGTATTGAAAGTAATTTATGAAGGCGCTGTACTTCCTAAGATGCTCTACGCTGTACATGTTTGGCATCCGGCTGTACAACGTAAGAAAAATTTGTTGAAGTTGCAGAGGCTTCAAAGGTTAATTTCAATTAAAATATGTAAGGGATTTCATACCCTATCATATGAGGCCGCAGTTCTATTGACAGGACTTTTGCCAATCCAACTAAAAATTGACGAACGTACGACCTTATTTAACATTAGGAAAGGAAAGACAGGTTATAAAGACATGACACTAGACAAAATGGACAGAATCACTGACTGCATGTTTTGGCTACATCCAGCAGCAAATTTATGGACTAGATCACAATGTGCTACTCAGGTCACCGAAAACACTGATGTTTACACAGACGGTAGTAAGGAAAGCGAGAATACTGGATGTGCATGGTTATTCCAAGCACCAGATGGAAGCAATGTGGAACAAAAATACAAATTGGAATCCTATTGTTCGAATAACCAGGCAGAAAAATTTGCTGTGCTAAAAGTGACGGAATACATCAGTAACGACCCGCTACTAACGAACACACACATCACTATACATACAGACAACAAAATCTTACTGGACTCTGTAAATAATTCCGACATTCATGACCATTTGACTGACCAAATTAGACAAAATTTAATAGAGCTTCAAAACATAGGGAAATCAGTGACTCTTAAATGGGTAAAGGCACATTCAGGGGTTGAGGGTAATGAACGGAAATAATTCTCAGAAATGGACAATGGCCTGATACAAAACAAAATTTGCTTTCTAAATTCAAGACAGACTTGCTGAAATTTATTAAAAATATAGACTTTGACTCACTGACCAAAGATGGGCAGCGTAGGTGATCTCTTGTCGGCTATACTTCATTTTTATTTGTTTTTATTTTTGTTTGTTTGATTTAGTTTTGTTTTTATTTCAATTAAACCACTAATTATGTATGTATTAAACCACTAAATATGTAAATTTGATAAATTGAACCAATCATGTAGTATGCCTCTAAGGCATGGAGCATGTAAAAAAAATAATAAACGGTCCTTATGTGGGGTTACCATGTAAGGAAAAGATGAAAAAAAATAATATATATATATATATATATATATATATATATATATATATATATATATATATATATATATATATATATATATATTTATATACACACACAATGAGCAGGCCCTCTGCAACCAAGTCAGTTGGACCTCTCATCGGTATACTACGAGTATGGAGCAACGTAAAGAAGGTCCTTTGAGCTGGTTCCAGATGGCAGGGCTATTGATGCAACTCCAAAGAATATATGAAGTTATAAAAGAGGGGTACCCTGTTTTGGTCAACCGGAATAAGGTGATATTTCAACAAGACAATGCTCCTGCTCATCCTTTAGGCTCAGTCAAAGATAAATTCTCAGAAATTGAGGGTGCCTAGCATCTTGCCCGACCCTCCTTTTAGCCTTGACATTGACCGTCTGACTGTGGTGTTTTCCGGTCAATGGCACTTTTCTTGAAAGGATTTGAACATTTGGAAAACAACGAGGATGTCAAATCAGGATGTGAGATTTTGGCATCGAAAATCAAGGACCGGTTTTACCACCAAATTTAATTCTTTTGGTCATTACATTTTTAAATGAATATTATTATTATTTCATACTAATAAATTGAGTTTTTCTGTTTGTATTTTATATGATTTATTTTATAACCAAACAATTGATCCAAAATTAAAGAAATACATCATTATTTTATTTAAAGTTAAAAATTAATGTAAAAAGTTGTATGTTTTAACATTGGTGACCCTGCGAGGATTGGGTCTGTTGCAAATTCATTTTTGTTTTAAAATTAAAATTTATGAAAAAGTTATATATATTAACAATATATATATATATATATATATATATATATATATATATATATATATATATATATATATACATATACACATAGATATATAGATATTAGAGGTAATATCGACTTCCGAAGATCATCCAGGGGCGACCTGTGACTTTCGTCTCAAATCTAAAAAAATCGGCCCACTTGTCTCAGAGAAAAGCCGCTGATGGCTTCCGAATTTCTTTTCTATTAGATTATTGGATTCTATATATCTTGAAATGTAAAACCTCAAATTTTGGACGGATGCTGAAAATAATAAACTAAAAAGAAATTCTTCATTTCTTTAAAGTTCAATGTCATATACGATCTAGGTGCCAAAAGACTGTAGATTATGCCCATTTTACTTTATTGTTTTCAGTAAAGAACTTGTATAATCGACCAAGAAAAAAAAATTTAACCCTCAGTCAAAATTTGAGGTTTTAACAAAAAAATTACGGTTGCAGACTAGTATACAGTTTTCTGTATCTTGTTTTAACAAGATCGTCGTTTTGACCCTAGTTTTTTACCACATCAGGTACCCAAATTATTATGTTGTGGTATTCATTAGACAAAGAATTCGATCCTCTTTAATGAAGAAGTGCGGTCAAAGACTAACACATTAATAAGTAAGACTTATTTATTTTTTGGCAACGTTTCGGCCTAAGTTTTAGGCCATCATCAGGGCTAAAAGAAAAAACAATACACGTGGTCCTTAGCTGGCCTTTATCGCGATAAATAAATAATAAAATAATATATTTTTTAAAAGATTTTTTTTTACAAGAGGAGCAATACATACAACATACCTGAAAATTAAAATTACTCCATTTTTTGCAAACCAAAGTGGGCTAAAATGCCACTTGCTTGAGATCAGGTGATTGCCAATTTCGAGAGGTATACTTGACCGAATTAAAATTTTGGTTTATTGTTATATTGATAATAACATTATATTATACCAAAAACCTTGTTAATTGGTATTTGGTAAATGTTAGTTTTAATAATCATCTGATCATATTATTTGACAATTTTTCTCACCATAATATACCTCTGGTATCCCCTCTTCTTTGACATCTGTCATGGGAACTACAAAAATTCCAATGATAATTTCATTTGAAACATGAGCTAACTTTTATCAATATGTCCATTCTCTATTTTTTATAATTACTTAACAGTACTCATAATGAAGATAATCGGTAAAAGTTTAAATCCATTGGCAAAAATAAAGTTAAAAAATAATAAATTGAAAAAGACTACTAAAAGCAAATAAAAAATTTAGCAAAATCCCAATTCTTAGAAATAAATACAAAAGAATGTTAACGATTTTTAATGCAAATTAAATTTAGTCAAACAAAGTTAAAAAAATGTAAACCAATAAAATTAATTAAAAGAATGGAATCACATTTCTAAATATTCATAATTTTAAAAAGATAAAACTTACAAGTGGGATCAGACTCATCAATTATTTCTTCTTTAATTGAAATACCAGAGTTACTTATATCTAAAACAGCAAACAACAGATGACAGATTAATAATCAATGATAAAACAACAAAAGCAAACATTGCTAGATTAAAAACATAAGGAAATGATTCAATTGTTCAAAAGTTCAAAGGTTTTATGGCATAGGGAGGTGGCGGCCCCATCGCCCGGTCATTTTACCGCTGTCAGCCACTGGTCCTCAAGGTTGCGGGGAACAATCACACTGACACTCACCCAGTACACTAATACAGCACTCTACATTCACCCCCACACAGCAAAAACAAAAGCTACTAACAGTACACACCTTAGGGTTACATGTAAACTTATTATTAATTAGTATACCTTTAAGGCATAGAGCATGTATATCTAATAAACGGTCCTTATGTGGGGTTACCATGTAAGAAAAAGATGTAAAAAAAAAAAATATATATATATATATATATATATATATATATATATATATATATATATATATATATATATATATATTCAAACAGTGCAATTTAGACTTGAGAATGAATTTGAATAACTGTAAAGCTTGTATCGCTGTTTGATAATGAAAAATTATTAGCAAACTTCTTTTACTGATGGCTCAACACATCACGAAAAATAAAAACAATAAACACTTTGGTTGCTCTTTGCACATCTGGGTGTTTTTACTAAAGTTTTACAAAGCCACACTTGACAAAAGGGAAGCAGGTAGAAATCCCTTCTGTATTGCTATCATTAATTAATAAACCAGTGTTCAAATAACTTTTACTCACTAAAATCACTTACACTATTTACAATTGCATAATTTACTATGTACAAAATTGAATTAATTATACGATAATAACTCAATCAATGGCCAGTCATATCATCGGTCATATAAATTTTTTACTTTTTTCATCTTTAAATACTTATAGATGTAAAAAGAAAATATATTGGCACATATAGGAAGATACTAATAACGAAAATAGCCAAAGTATAGTTTTGTAAAGAAAATCAAGAAATTTAGTAGAAAATTCCAAATTGCCGTAACCTTTGACATGTTGAAGATAAATTGGTAAAAAAGGGGTAGACTTTAAAAGAAAATTAAATATTCTACTTCCTTTCAGATTGAAGCTAATCAGTAAAAGTTTAAATCCTTTAACAAATATAAACTATTTAAAAAAAATGTGAAAAAGATTAATAAAAGCAAATATAGTCTAGCAAAATCCCAAAAGCGCGCCCCTAATGTAAAATAGTACCATGCGTATTAGTAAAATCCAAATTCTTAGAAATATTTATATGAGAACGTTTAAAATTTTCAATTCAAACTATATTTAAGAAAACAAAGTTTAAATCAAGAATGTAAGCCAATCAAATCAATTAAAATAAAGGAATCATACTTCTAAATATTCAAAATTTAAAAAAAATAAAACTCACGAGTCGACTTAGTCTCATCAGTTATTTCATCTTTGATTGATATACCAGAGTTGGCTTTATCTGAAACATCAAACAACAAAGATTCAAGATTCAGCGATAAAACAATGCAAGAAAAAATTGTTAGATTGAAAACATAAATAAATAATTTAATTGTTAAAACGTTTACAAATAAAAATACATGTCAAACTCAAATATAATGATTAGTACCGAGAGCAGTAATGTTAAAAAAATAATTTCATTAAAAAAAAAAAAGGACTATGAAATAAATGTAAAGTGATAGTGCTAAGATTCAAATGTTAGATTATAATTCTTGCTAAATGCCAAGGGCGGTAATAGAATAAAATGGTAAAAGGAATAAATACATGTAATAAATGTCCTGCTTACCAATTTGTTCCATTGCTACGGAGAAAATATTTCACAAACTATGATCTATATCAGATGTTGTCGAAATCAAGATGCACTATTATTATAAATTTTAATTGCACTGAATATAAACATTTGAGCCTATGAATTAGAGCTGTGTAGATCCTGAACGAGCTAGTTCGCCAAGAACTGTGGCGGCAGCAGTGATAGTGATATCAGCGCCAGGGAGGTTATTGATGTAAAATAGGTTTGCCAATATATATAAAATTAATCATTTCATTTTCCGTTTTTTCTCTCTAAATATTATTAATTAACCAATTTTCTTATCTCGAATTTCAATAGCCAAATTATCTTCCATGTTTAGTGGCAAACCTATTAATTACCTCCCTGATAAGAAGAAAATGAATAGAGTTCTCTCTGTGTTTATTGTTGTCTGATATTTTCTTGTTCTTCTATAGTACTCCTCTTATGCACCATTAGTTTTGGAAATAAAAATACTGATTTCAATTATTGACAGTTATTTGGTGTACACCGTACCCCGACCACCAATTACACTAAAGAACTATTAAGATATTCAGCAAAAGGTACCAAAGAGAACAATAATTGTTATTAATCTCATTATTAGTTCAGACAAATTAATAAAAAATACAGCAAATGGGGAAAATATTTTTTAAAGTTTTGAAACTTTGGGAAAAGACTTCTAGAGGATGCAGTTGTAAAAATCATAAAACTTGCTCCTGCAGAGGTGTTCCCTCCTTTCCACTTTCCAACCCAAAAGACCATTTGGTAAACCTTTGGAATCGCTACTAACGACGTTGAAGAGGTCTAAATTCTCAGACCAGACTATACTTTCACCCACTGCGCATGCCCAATTAAATACTCAAACTGATGGATGCTTTTCACTTGGAATAGTCATGTAGGGTTGTCAGACTTCCCGCCTTTTACCGAATAGATCTCTTGTCCCCACCGCCTTCTTTCCTACACCATCTTTAAATTTAAATAGCATGGCCAATCTCTTCAACGTTCTATAAGCTTCCGATCTGGGAAGTTTAGTCCAAGTGGTGAAAAAAATTTACCAATTATATGTAAATCTAAGGATCAATAGATTTTCGTCCATAAAGTTTTTGAAAATTGCATTCATGTTCTAATGAAAAGGCGGCGTTGAGCTTCAACGAATTCGGATGCGCCCTTGTTGTCAGCAATCGTTTATCATTACTACACCTCTGGCTTACCATTCTGCCGCTCCCTGGCGTATGATAGTTCGCAGTTCCTGACTTGGTCCTTGGATCGAAATTGTTAATAGCATAACCCGAATGAGTTGGTCATGGATCAAATTAACCTTTTTACTCTGTAGAGAGTCTTCTTACCATTGCAATACCCCTTCGTAAAAATGCTGGAAGTCTGACCTAACCCTACACCAGCGTTCCAACTAAGAAGGATCCGTCGGTTTGAGGATTTAATTGCGCATGCGCAGTGGGAGAAAGTATAGTCTGGTCTAAAAATCTAGACCTCTTAACAGTTGTTAGTAGCAATTCCAAAGATTTACCGAGCGATTAGGATTAGGTACGGAGGAAATTTCATTGTAATTAATTTGTGAACGAGCCTAACATAAAATCCTTTTCTAGGATTTTGGATATTATGTTTAGTAAGCTTATAGGTCTGTAATTTGAATCGATGCCTGGATCTTTATTCGGTTTCGGGATTACAATGGTTTTAGAAGTTTTCCAAGCGATGGGAAAGTGATTAAATTTTAAGATTGAATTATATATTTTTGTTATGAAATAAATTGATTTCCCGCTCAGATTTTTAATAATTATACAAGGAATGCTGTCGTCGCCTGGGGCTTTCTTAGATTTTCATTCCATGATTATTTTGGTAGTTTCTTTGGGCGAGATAGATGAGAAGTTATTACTGGAGGAATTTTTTAAATAGTCATGAACAGATTTTGTGATTTTTCGGTTGTGATGGTTTGAACCCAACTTAGAAGTTATTGTATGGCTTGCTTGAAAATAGTCGGCCAGAAGTTGAGCTTTATCTTTGTCCGTGTGAGCATAAGTGTTTTGTAGTTTTAAAGATGGTATTTTCGATGCCTGGTTTGTGAAGATTTTTGAATTTTCCAAATGTTTTTATCACCAGGGTAAAAATACTAGAGGAAAGATTTGTTTTTAGAGATTACAATTTACTTATCGTCTTTAGATAATAATAATTATATTCAATGTTTTTTTGTTATTTACTATTTTTAATATAACTATTTCAAATGTTATCGTATTTTAACATTTTACAGGATTAGTTATAGGCGTAGTAAATCGTAAGATAACTTGTACTTGTGCTGTAGTGATATATTATAAAACATGGGGAGGTTGTTACTGCTGCAGACCAAAATTAAGTGACATGTCACTGCAAAGCCTCTACCGACACTCACCTACGCTAAAATATCATCCCAAACAGAAGAAACAAGTTGAAGATTCCACTTGTCCCTCTATGCCTAGAGGATGAAGATAAGGGCAGAGCACATTCTGTGTGAATGTGAAGCCCTTGCCTTCTTCAGATTTCATTACCTAAAACAGGCAATCCTCGAACCTAAAGATATCACTAGATCTAATCCTAAGGAATTAATGTGAGGAATATTTTTGTAATTACGGTGATATCTTTAGGTTCGAGGCATAGAGGGGCAAGTGGAATCTTCCCCATGTTTTATAATATATCACTACAGCACAAGTACAAGTTATCCTACGATTTACTACGCCTATAACTAATCCTGTAAAATGTTAAAATACGATAACATTTGAAATAGTTATATTAAAAATAGTAAATAACAAAAAAACATTGAATATAATTATTATTATCTAAAGACGATAAGTAACTTGTAATCTCTAAAAACAAATCTTTCCTCTAGTATTTTTACCCTGGTGATAAAAACATTTGGAAAATTCAAAAATCTTCACAAACCAGGCATCGAAAATACCATCTTTAAAACTACAAAACACTTATGCTCACACGGACAAAGATAAAGCTCAACTTCTGGCCGACTATTTTCAAGCAAGCCATACAATAACTTCTAAGTTGGGTTCAAACCATCACAACCGAAAAATCACAAAATCTGTTCATGACTATTTAAAAAATTCCTCCAGTAATAACTTCTCATCTATCTCGCCCAAAGAAACTACCAAAATAATCATGGAATGAAAATCTAAGAAAGCCCCAGGCGACGACAGCATTCCTTGTATAATTATTAAAAATCTGAGCGGGAAATCAATTTATTTCATAACAAAAATATATAATTCAATCTTAAAATTTAATCACTTTCCCATCGCTTGGAAAACTTCTAAAACCATTGTAATCCCGAAACCGAATAAAGATCCAGGCATCGATTCAAATTACAGACCTATAAGCTTACTAAACATAATATCCAAAATCCTAGAAAAGGATTTTATGTTAGGCTCGTTCACAAATTAATTACAATGAAATTTCCTCCGTACCTAATCCTAATCGCTCACTCTTACCTATCCAAAAAAAAAATTGTACATCCAAGTCAACAATTCTTCCTCTAACACACTTCCTATCGCTGCTGGCCTTCCTCAAGAGTCCTGTCTGTCCCCAACCCTATTCAGCCTCTTCATATCCGACTTCCCGGCTCACCCTAACGTTATGAGGTCCTTATACGCTGACGATACAGCCTTGTACACATCCTCCTACCGCATAGACACAATAGTAAACCGTTTACAACAAAACTTCAAAATAATCAACACATATTGCCTAAATTGGAAATTAAAAATCAACCCCACTAAATCTGAGGCTATAATTTTTACAAAATGTCGGCCACAAATAGGCCACGAAATTTACATAAACTCATCCCACATACCGTGGTCTAAATCTGTAAAATATCTTGGATTGACTCTAGACAGATCTCTTACTTTCACCCAACACATTAACAACAAAACTGATTCAGAAAAAAAATTAATCTATAAAATGTTCCCTTATTTCAATAAAAAATCCAAACTGAGCTCAAAAAATAAACTTATCTTATATAAATCAGTCATTCGTTCTCAAATCACTTACGCATCACCCGTGTGGAGTTCAACTTGCATAACCAATTACAAAAAACTCGAAAGAGTCCAAAACTTATGCATGGGAATAATCAACAATTACCCTCGTTACACAAAAATAGCCACAAAGTTACAAGACTTGCAACTACCCTTAATTCAGGAATTTGTTTTATCACAAACTGCTACATATTTTGGTAAAAAAACAGCCAGTGAAAATCCACTGATAAAAGAGATCGGTAATTATAACAAATGTACACTCATAAAAGAACGAAACATTTATTGTTAAACTAACAATTTTCATTCACGTATTTTTATTATGTTTTCATTAACTTAATTATAGCTTTAAATGTTTAGATTATATATATATATATATATATATATATATATATATATATATATATATATATAAATCTTTTTTCTTAACTGATTGTATGAATGTATTCATTTATTTGATTTCTCTCTTTCCTCTTAATTATTAATTTAATATTTCCCAATTGTTTCTAAAAATCATGTAATATGGTACATGAATTATAGTGCATGATTAAACATACAAGTCGATTAATTTATATATACTTTCAAAAAAGTTCTTTTATTATCTCTATAGTTTTTATATAGCCTGGTTTATATACATACATATACACAATGAGCAGGCCCCTGCAACCCTGTCATTGTCATAGTTGAACCTCTTACCGGTACATTACAAGTGTGAGGCAAGTTAATGCAGGCCCCGGTTACATTGTCACTGTTACAGTTGACTGGTTTACAAGAATGGATCAGCTAAAAGAGGATTAATACGACCCAGTTACAGTCACAGTCGAACCTCTTATCAGTACACTAAGAGTATAGACCAGCTAAGAGCAGGCCACTGCGTGTCTTACAAATTCACTACGAGTTAGTAGTGAGTAATATTTAATAACGCTAGAGTGTGCTAGTCCGGCAACGTTCGGGTGACCTCGGAATGAGCAAGTGATAACGCGCCCCTAGTCTATAGTTGTACCTTAATTTAATAATTAAGAGGAGAAGAAAAATCCATACTAAATTCAAGTTAGTGAATACATTCATACAATCAGCTAAAAAATATAAATATATATATATATGATGAATTAAATAAATTATAATTAACGAATTGAATTCGTGAAAACACACTAGTTAGAAATACCCGTATTTTACTGATAAGGTTTAAGGCCTCGTACGCACCTATAACAAACTGCCGTTTCGTTCCTCCGAACCGAACAAATCTAGGATCGGGGCGGCAAAACTTTAAATAAATAATGTTCGGAAGAACGAATCGGGACTGATTGCTCCGCGTGCGGTTTTTCACCGTCGCATCAAAGAAATGCTCGAAACGGAATGAGACTAGTGTGGACGGGATCGAAGGTAGCACCGTACCGTTCCTCCGTTCTTCGAATTCCTTAAATATCAAAAA
The DNA here is from genome assembly GCA_948150685.1 of Rhaphigaster nebulosa. Taxonomy (NCBI): domain Eukaryota; kingdom Metazoa; phylum Arthropoda; class Insecta; order Hemiptera; family Pentatomidae; genus Rhaphigaster; species Rhaphigaster nebulosa. The sequence goes on from OX411306.1 coordinate 6,602,969, forward strand.
ATTAATAACATTTATTGGAAAATCAAAAATAATAATAACATACTATCAATGAATAATAATATGAAAAATATTAATCTCATCAATGAATAAAAATCTTAGGTACCTGTAAAATAGGTACCTGATTTTCCAACGGCTTGTTGAGTAACTTCTGTAATGATTCATTTTAATAAGATTTATTTTTATCTATTTTTTTATTTCAAGTAAAATATTAAAGTTTTCAATACAACCATAAAATCTAAAAATGTACAATGTTCATCATTCCAGTCTTTAGTAAACATTTTAAAACAACTATTAACATTTTTATGTTAAAAATAACTTTTACAACAAACTTAATACGATTTTAATATTCCTCTGTTATTAAAATGGCCGAACAAATTAACTTGGGATTCAGAGCAGTAGGCTTAAGACAAATAAAATAAAACTTTAATACTAAATATAAAAATTTAATATTAAACAACAACCTAGAATGCTAATATAAATAGACCTACCGGCATGTAGTCTACAAGTAACTCTTCCACTATCACCTGACATACTTCCGGGACGATTTCACTGATTGGCTGTTTTGACATCCTGAACAAGTATTGTAAGCTTGTAAAGGAGTCACCCGAGGCCAAAAACCGTAGGCTCACCGCGAGCCTTTCCTGTACGAAAATTGCTCTTCTAAAGGTCGTGTCCTGTTTAGCGATTTTCGGACTTACTTTCTGCAGCAAGAATTCAAAATCTCCCGGATGTATCCGGGTAAAATTTTTGTACAGGCCGCTGACCTCCTGAAACTTCAACTCAGCCAACAGGCTGCTCCCACCAAATTGTTCCCGTTTTGAATATAAGTTCGCTGTCCACCAACGCGATTTTTCTTCCTCTTTTTTTAAAAGATAATCAATCAAAATGTACGCGGCTGCTGCCACTTGCTGCTGAGATGCCATGTTGATACTGGAGCGAGAACTCCACCACAACTTCAGAAGAACGCTCGATTCTCCCGATCACCCTCTCGTGTCCAATTCGTACTGAACGATGTCTTGTTCTTCGAAAGAATTTTCGAATCGGTGGTACCGTACAGAGAAACGGAACGGCAGTTTGTTACAAGTGCGTACGAGTCCTAAGTCTGTGGAACAGGTCGTAACTAAGGAACGTGGAGTAGTGTGCCGGTAAGGTTGGAGTGAGTGGAGCAAGCTGTCACTGCATCGCCACACTGCTATTGTCTATCCTTATTGTTTTATTTTTCTTCTCCACATACGATAATTACTTATGATTATATTACTCTTCTTCAAGCTTACATAACTTTATATTACTTTGTTATATTTTACATACTTTTTTCCATCTGTTTCATTATATCTTACATAGAAATTATTTATATTATCTTGAGATACTTTTCATACTCCTAAATCTTCATTCTAGTAGCTATTATGATTAGTATTTTTCAAGTATTTTACTATATCTTTCATTTCATTCATTATTTTTCTTTCTAAATTTTCACAATAATTTTAAATAGCCTTTTTTCATTATCTATTAACATATTTTTCTTTATTTCTTCTTATTCACATTGTGATTAGCATACTTTTCTTTATATTTTATTAACGTTATTTATACTTTACACTTTATTAACATATTTTTCTTAATTCCTTATTTTTCACATTAATGTTAGCATATTTTTCTTTATACTTTATATTTTTTCATCTTACCGTTTAACTTGTTTTTATTTTTACTGGTACTGCCACTGTTGTTACATCTATTGTTATCTTATTTTTTCTTAGCCCTGATGGTCTAAAACTTAGGCCGAAATGTTGGCACACATTATAATGAGTTTTTTCTTATTTACTGACAGCACCCCTGACCAAGATTCTCCTACATATTTAAAGATTCAATTTTTAAAAAACATGTTGCTTAGAACTAAAGTTAAAAACTTCAAACAAAACTTTTTTATAGTCCAAGAATGTTAAATCTTTGGTTTAAAATTAACAAAAAATGTTTAAAATATACACAGCATTTTCTTTAAAAGACTTTCCCGAGGGAGTAAAGAATATCCTCTAACACCCGCCCTCCTGGGATTTATAGAAGAAGAAGTGTACCTTGTCTGTGTCAATTTCGTTTCTGCCTACCAAGAGTGATGGTTGTTCAAGTACATTGCGCTCCTCCTAAATCAATTATTTTTAAATAATGAATTTTTTTTTGTTTGCAAAAACATAGAGAAGTCACTCCGTTGATGGGAAACATATTTATTGTTCTAAAAAGGATTTGATCATAAGGGTGCGTCATCCAGAATCAGGTACATATCAATAAACATGAGAAATTTGTTAATAAAAGCATTATTATTATTATTACGGATATTATTACTACAAAATACTCCTGGAATGTTGAATTAATTTGTAAATTATTCAAAAGGTAAATAAATCAAATTATAAATACTTTCATAAATAACCAGTATCCATTTATTTCCTGTTTATCATGTTTACAGTCTATAAAGAAATTTACTAAAACACTACAAACATTATTGAATAATTAATATCAAAATAAAATTAACTAATTGGAAAACTAAAAAAATTATCATTTATGCTTAATTATTAATAATACCATTTTACATGTTACAAATTTTTAAAGAATTTGTAGATTTTTAAGTAAGATTACAAAAAGATTGCATCAGTTTTTTTAGTGTTTGGTTAATACCTGCACTTAGAACAGTGTTCTGTGGTTTAAATTAAATCATTAGAGAATTTTCCTTGACACTGGAAGAAGAAAGGTGTAAGCCAAAAGGGCTTCCAACGAAGGCACAGGCAAGCTCCTCAACTGAGCTAAGAGCAAATCATTCCTAATAATTTGAGAAGTATTGAAATTAAGTAGACGTTCATCTACTATTAATAAAGATCTGAAAAAATTCCTAAGGAAAGAGGAATGCTATGTTATACTCAGGAACCATTTTGAAAAATGGTATCACTACAGATCAATGAAACGAAAGGTAATGAAACTATTTTTAGCATTAGATACCTCCCCCTCCCAAAAAAAAAACACTCTAAAGGGTATAAAATAATTAAAATCTGGTGGGGAAAACCAACCTGGCAACACTTCTTAAAATTTTTAAAACTATCGATAGTTTTACATCACAATGATTTACTTACCAATTTTTCATTGCCACAAAATATTACCCAAATATATTTTTTTTCTATCTTTCTACAGCTATTGAATATTTTTTGTAAATTCGGTTGCGGAGGATCTGTGACATTCCTGAGATTGTTTTGTTAACTGTGACCGTTTAAGCAGGTATTTGGGATCAACAGGTCTATTATCAGTTTTTATAGTTTAGGATATTAGTTCTACTATTTTATTAGTTTATAAGTAATAATTAAACATTGTTAACTGAAAAAAAAATGCATGAATAAGAAATAGCAGAAATAGTTCTACTCTGGCATTCCTGTGAACAGTTTCATTTTTGTGGATAAAAAAAAATATTAAACATTGAAAACAGTAACAACTTATGAATATCCTCCATAATCGATTACTAGAATGGTGCTAGAAGACATTGCAGTAACCAGAAGTTTATTTTTTCACATTCAGTTTTGACACGACAGACTATAATTAAAAATCCAGTTGGTACATTTATTTTGAAAATGACCCAAATAATTTTTTTTCACAGTTAAAGAACCTATCCCAGCTCCTTTTAACTATCATAAGTAATGTTCAATAACTAATACAATCTATATGATTTAAGTATGACTATTAGTAACTTTATAAATTACAACATCTCAATATTACATTGGAAAGTAAATGAACTGTTCCGTATTGATACACCCCTTATTTCAGAGACTCATCAAAGTAAAATTTGTGAAAACCAAGAATGTCTTCCTCAGCTCCTCGGTTTAGTAGGGAACATGCTCATTTGAGGAAAGAAGACCATTAAAGGAATATAAATTTGGGTGAGGTTTCTGACTGGGAGTGACTTTCTTTATTTTGACTGTGGTAATAATTGCTATTGCTACCTTGGCAATTGGGTACCAATAGGCACTGCCTAATTTTAGCTTCCATTTTTTCTAAGCCCCGGGAGATGCATCCTTCTAGTAGGAATCAGTAACAATCTTTAGTCCTCACATGAACATATTCCCTACTAAACCAAAGAGCAAAGCAGCGAGATTTGTTTCCTCGCAGAAGAGCCTTTTAGATTTTTACTACGGAGTTGTTTTTTAGGGGATATTAACCATCCTGATAGATCCTATCACCTGTATGATGGTTTATTATACCAGGAACGTTCCGAAAGTAAGAGTACTCAATTTTTTAATTTAAAAAAAAAAAACAATTTTATAGATAAATATGTCGGTTATTTCTCCACCAAGTGGCCTTCCCATTCTATGCAGGTTGTGAGCCATGGCACACTAAAAGAATTCTCTCATCTCCTTCTTCCACTTCAGGACATCTCTGTTGGCTGCTGGTGCTCTCCACCAGTAATGAATACCCAAGATAGATCTCACATCTGTCGACAGACGATCCATTCATCACAACCGGGGGCTTCCCATTCTTTTGATGGCATATATTTTTTCGTCCAGAATTTTTTGAAGGTTCTGGTATGGACGCGAACAACCTTGATAATTCTAACAATATCAGGGTTCATGTTTTATCACCTCATTGGTTGAAAAAAAATGTCTATCCATGTGAGTCTTCAGGAAATCGAAAAGATGAAAGTCTAAATGGTGCCTAGTCATGGGAACATGCAGGGTGGTTCAAAATTCCCCAACTGAATGAGTCCAAAACATCTTGGTGGCATTGACTGTGAGTTGGCGGGCGTTGCTATGCAAGAAGCACAATCTCGATATTTTTTAGAGTATCACAGTATCGTGCTGCATGTGATCTTCAAGAACAGTTTTCTCGATTTGGTGACAGAGGCCACATGGTGCAATGGTGTCATCGTTGCTGCACTTGTTGTTTACTTCCAGCTGGACGTTCCTGACCTCTGTGTCACGGTGTTTAATATCAGTTTTTTAATTGTCTTATAGTCATACTGTGAGGCCTCTCCCCTGTATCCATGGTCCATTATATGTTGCTTAGTATCACTTTGTTTTATAGTCACAATGAGACATTAAAGAGACTTCACATCAGCATGATATGACAGGCCATAATATGTTGCTTTATATCACTTTTTTTTACTGCTTTATGGTTACAATGATAACATTGATAAGGGTTCTCATCTGAATGACAGGCTATTATATGTACTTTTAAAGTACTTACATTAACTGTTTTAAGGTCACAATGAGGGCACATATGAGGCCTTTCATCTTTATGGCGGGATATTATATTCCTTTTTAAATGACTTGTTTCAAGGTCACAGTGGTGAGATTTTTGAGGTTTCTGATCTCTATGACGGCACATTATATGTCTTTTCAAAGTACCAATTTGGGTTGCTCTATAATCGCAATGAGGACATTGGTGAGGCTTCTCACGCGTATGGCGGTACATTATATGTGTTTTTAAATTACTTGCTTCAACTGTTTTAAAATCACAATCAGGGCACTTATGAGGCCTTTCGCTTGTGTGACGGGATATTATATGCCTTTTTAAATTAGATGTTTGTACTGATTCATAATCACAATACGGACATTTTTTAGATTTCTCACCTGCATGATGGTGTGCTATATGTTTTTTCAAAGAACAAAATTGTGTTACTTTATAGTTACAATGAGGACATTTATGAGGCTTCTCACCTGTATGACAGGACAATAAATGCTTTTTTAAATTACCTGTTTCTACTGTTCTAAAAACACAATAGGGGCATTTATAAGGCTTCTCACGCGTATGGCGGTACATTATATGTTTTTTTAAATTACTTGCTTCAACTGCTTTAAAATCACAATCGGGACACTTATGAGGCCTCTCGTTTGTGTGACGAAATATTATATGCCTTTTTAAATGAAATGTTCGTACTGATTCATAATCACAATAGGGACATTTTTTAGACTTCTCACCTGTATGATGGTTTGCTATATGTCTTTTCAAAGAACAAAATTGTGTTGTTTTATAGTTAGAATGAGAAAATTTATGAGGTTTATCACCCGTGTGTTGAGCAATTATATGTACTTTTAAATTACTTGCAACTGCTGAATTAAAGTCACAATGCGGACATTTATGAGGCTTCTCAAGGGTATGGCGGTGCAATATATGACTTTTTAAATTACTTACTATAGCTGTTTTAAAATCACAATGAGGACATTTATGAGGCTTCTCACCGGTATGACAGGACATTATATGACGTTTTAATGTAGTTGCATATACTGTTTTATAGTCACAATGATGCCAGGGCATTAAATGTACTTTTAAAGCACTTGCATTCACTGTTTTAAATTCACAATAAGGAGATGTATGAGAGTTCTGAGCTGTATTAAACATTGCATATTCGTTCAAAATGATTTTATTCGTAGATTCCAAACCATACAGTTTGATCTCCTTTTCCTGGTACAGGGAATCTTTGGCACCTAAAAACAATAAATATTTCTACATTAAAAATAAATAAAAGTTTAGCGAAAAATAAATAAATAAAGACTCATCAAACTCAATGATTTGATGCCAATACAATATTGTATGGATATATAATGGACAGGGTAATACAGGAGAGAAGTACAAATATGGCTGGCTTCTTCCTTGCCTTGCAAAGCATACTTCTGATTCGGCTTACCCAGTGCCTCATTCTCTGTTTTTCTGGTTCAATACTTATGTAAACCTCCGTTTGGAAATGGCATCAGCAGGGATTCTTTAAAAGTTAGGTTCCTGTCCCACAAGGAAGCCCATACAAAGAGCACAATCATTGCGGAGGATTTTAATAACATCACTAAAACAAGTCAAATTAAAACAATCTAGAAGAAGCTAGAGGATTTAGGATTAAGAAGCAGTATATATATATATATATATATATATATATATATATATATATATATATATATATATATATATATATATATACTGTATAGATAGCATACATGAATATTACAAACCATTGTGGTGAACTTGATGAGGAAATGATAAAAAATAGACGATAATAAAAAAAAACAATAATTTAAAAAAATTCACAGCATGATAAAATTGTTTATAAAACTCTGCTGAGGTTCAAACAAACAAAAGAAGGAGTGGTGCACTAAGTTCTGCTATGTAGCATATATCAAATAGGATTGGTTAGCATTAACATTTCCAACTACAGACTTGGAGCTATGGAAGGGCATCCTGAATACCTACACTAAAATGGTACTACTTCCGAATGGACAGTTCAGCAGAAGTCAGATTTTAAGTCCTAATGTATAATAGTTTGTTAGCAATATCAAATCATGGTGGTAAAAACATTCTATGACATTAGCAAAACTAATTTCTATCTACTAGAATCGATATTATAACTTTCAACATATCGATTATTTAACTAGGTTGTTACGAAAGTCCTTGTGCATTAGTATAGCTTTATTTCAGCTTGCATATTTTAGACATTATTGAAACTACTATTCAAAGTAAATAAAGTCCATTGTTTTCAACTACTTTCACCCATCTTTCTGCTAGTAATTAGATTTGATGCCGGTACCACTCCTTTGGTTTTGAGGCAAAGAACTCTTCACATCCAATTTTTAAGTCCTCGCAATTATCTAAGATCCGACCTTTTAAAAAATGAGCCATTGATCTAAACAAACCATAATCTGATGGTGCAATATCTGGGCTATAGCAGGATGAGGCAAAAAGTTTACTCCTTGCAGTTCCGATAATTTTTTCTAGGTCAAACGAGAACGATGTGCAGGAGCATTGTCGTGTTGAAAATGGCTTGGTTCCTGTTGACCAAAGCGGGGTACTTTATAATCGAAATTGCATAAACTCTGTCTAGCTGTTCATAGTAAAGGTTTTAGTCCACTGCCTGACTATCTGGAACAAGCTCAAAATGCAAAATGCCATCGATCTTGGCGAACTTCTGGTTGTACAGCCCGTACCCACTGCTTATGTTTGCCAGGTTTTTTTTTTTAAATATCCACTTTTCGTCACTTGTGATAATTTTTTGTATTTAAATATAAATGACCTCATGAAGCCAACTAGAGTCACGAGGAATTAAAGGATTAGTCAATGTAAACATTGAAAAAATAGTCCGAACAAAAATATCCTATTAATAGGATTAATTATGAAAGTTGGAATTAAATGTTTTGTTCATGCATAAGGACTTTTGAAACAACCTGGTTTATAATAAATTTTAGAAACGAGATAAAAAGGCAGCAGTAGCCTCAGAATTTAAAATAAATTTATGGGCCAAATTGCCGCCCATTCAGTTATCATTAGTACGTTAGTCAACAATTTGCAGAAGTGCTTCTAAAAAATATAATAAGAGGACTATCCAATAAGACAAAAAGAGACATAAACAAGCCAATTAAGATCCATTACAACAGCACAAAAAAACAAAGGGAATATTTAAAAAATTATAATTACTAAAAGAATTGGTGCCAGTGCTAAATATCTTGTCATGGATAACCAAAACCATAAATTAAACATTAAAAATATATAAGGAATGTTATGTTAATGTTAGAAACGTTGCTTTTAGCCAAAGAATTGTTTGTATTATGCTTTTCGACGCAATTAATCAATTAGCCCTTATCAGATCTTTTGCTGTAATGCTCACATTTTTAACCTGAGTTTTGGAGGAGAGTAGTGAACAAAGAAAACCATAATATGACTCAAAAACAAGTCAGTTTATTTGATACATACAAGAAGTTATGTACCTAGCTACATTATATTTTTCTATGTTGAAGAAATAAAACGATACTTGTTCTAGACTTCTAAAAAGTATCATTACAGCCAGCGCCGAACAAGAGGATATATTGTGGTGGGGGTTTTCAAGATATTACAGTTAGAATGTCGAAGACCCTTCTACATTAGGGTCAGGAAATGTTGAGGCATATAACACTTATAAAATTAACTAGAAAATGAACAAAAATTTAACCATAAATTATTTGTAAAAACTACACCAGTGGGTACACGCAAAATTAACCCTTAATTTGGCAAGCATATTTAATAGACTAAAAAAAAATTATTTCTGTTTATGTTCTTTTTTACAGGCCTAGATAAACTGATTTTAGAGTTTTAAAAATTTTGGCACATTTTTGGCTGTGATATGAAGCATGTATCTTGTAGGATGCATGCCAATTAAGCTGATTTAGGATAAGCGGAGGGTATAATGAAACCCAAATAAATTTAAGTAATAAAAGATTTTTTTAGTAAAGAATATTGATATTAAAGTTATTAAATATTGATACTAACTAAAGTATTTAACAGATAAACCATATAAAATATTAAATCAGGAATAAACAAGAGGATATAACCAGCTCTCCAAGTAAATTTTTTTCTTCTTTTTTATTTCTCTTAAAAACAAAACATTAAATGATGATCAGAAGACCTCGTATAGATAAGAAAAGTGCTAAAATTAAATAAATAAAATAAAATAAACAATAAGAAACTCAATAAATTTTGATTTGAAGTAAAACAAATTTGGATTAAACTGATTTTTTTTTTTTTAAATTAATAAATAAATTTGGGTAAGCTTACTATTTTAATAATAGTTATTGAAGTAATGATTTTTTTAAATCAATAATAAGAATCTATCAACTTATAAATTGATCCAAACAAGAATTCTCAAACTATCAGCCGATTTGGTAATGTATCCTACAGGATACAAATGATAAAATGTAATTTTCTAGGCAAATATCAAGTTAATCAATCTATTATTTTTTTTAAACCAATATATACATAACAATACACGAAAATATTAATTTTAACCCTATAAATTTAGAGAATAAATAATCAAAAACTGACTGAAAAGTTACCTAACCGGAGATCGACGCCATTTCAGTGGTTGAGGGACAATTCACTGTAATAATTTCTAAAATAAACAATCTTCCACGGCAAAGTCGTATTGGAAACTGATGGAGGATATGCTACAATCCCCAAAGAGAGATATGGAAAATAAAGGAACTAAAATAGACACACCAAATTTAAACTAAAAATCGGGGAAAATCATGTATCTTGCAGGATACACTGCCAAATTAAGGGTTAACTTTAACCCTTACAACACCAGGTGAAGAAAATAAGACTAATAACCGGGTGGGGTACTTATGCACTCAAACTAATTTGTTAGTGATTTTTACTACTTGTCTTGATTTAATTGCTGTAAACATCGTAAAGAAAAAAAAATACATAAATGGAATCTTACTGAAAATTATAAAGATCCAAAATGCCAGGTACCTAGGTACTGTAGGTACCCTAACAATAGTTTTTTGAGAAAAAATCACCATAAGTCGCATGCTGAGAATTTTCTCAAATTGACAATGCAAATTCAGCATAGATAATTAAAGGAAATATGTAATGTAATTTCATAAATGTATTTCTGTTTTTACGAGCATGTCATGAAAAAAAAAGCTAAGCATTGGGTTCGGGCAGACCTAAGGAGGATAATTCTTTTTGTTATTTCAGCAGGATACCTTTTCAATTTAAAGAATGGAAAGTAATTGATCCGTTCCCTGAATTTGAAGGAAAAAGTACAATTTAGGTGATGGTGGGGTAAGATTTTATCAAAAAAAGTGGTGATCGAAACTGTTGCGACCCCGGTAACAGGGCACCTCTTAGCTTATCACAACTGTTGCAACCTCAGCGCTGAAAGGTTTAATTCATTGGTGACATGGGGTAAGATTTTATAAAAAAAAGTGGTGATCACAACTATTGCGACCCCTGTAACAGGGCACCCCTTAGCTTATCATAACTGTTGCAACCTCAGCCCTGAAAGGTTTAATTGAATTGACATTAAAGTCACCATTTTAATCATTAATCAATAAGATAGATGATTGTTTACTTTGACTAATCCTTTATTTAATTAGGCATACCAACTGTCTCTTTCATTCCATTTTATATTTATAAATTTCCATTTTATAAATATAAAAATGTCAGAGGAAAAAATTGTCAGTTGCGGTCGTCTGAGACACTACTAGAAAAAAGGACTAAGCGTGAAGGTAACAGCCGAGGAAATTTGTTCAGCAGAAGGCGAAAATGTATTGCATCGTAAAACGGCAACATTTTGGTTCAGGTGGTTCAATTCTGGGAACAACAGCCATCAAGATTATGCTTTGTGTTTGGTGCAATTATGAGCGTGTTTTGCACTTTTAGCTGATTCCAGATGGCAGAGCTATTGATGCTGAGCTTCACTGTGAACAATTCCAAAGAGTATGTGAAGTTATACAAGAGGGGTACTCTGTTTTGGTCAAACGGAGCAAGGTGATATTTCAGCAAGACAATGCTCCTGCTCATCCTTTATGCTCAGTCAAAAAAAATATTCTCAGAAATTGAGGGTGTCTAGCATCTTGCCCGACCCTCCTTTTAGACCTGACATTGCACCTTCTGACTATGGTCTTTTCCGGTCAATGGCACATTTCTTGAAAGGTTGACAGGTGAAAGGTTAACATTTGAACACTTGGAAAACAACGAGGATGTCAAATCAGGATGTGAACTTTTGGCATCGAAAATCAAGAACCGGTTTCACCACCAAATTTAATTTCTGGCAGAAAGATGGGTTAAAGTTAAAGTAGGACAATGATGGCCTATATGCTGAAGAATAATTTTAATGTGTAGATTCTATATAGAAATTTAAATAAAATTTCTTTTAAGCACAAAGCCTTTTGTAACGACCTAGTATGTTTATTGTTTATAGGCCTGTGGCTTCTAATTTTGTCCCATTCATCATTTATAATATCATAAGCCAACTACAAGAGAATATTATATTTACTACTGTGGTCTTTTTGTCTTGTTTCTATATCAAAAATAGTCTTTAATATCCTGATTTAATAATCAATTTTGTTTTCTTCCGATTTTTATTTCAATATCCCGATTTGAGATTTCAGAAGAAAACGGAAAACTGTGTGAAATGAGCATATCACCCATTCATGCTATAACGAAGATACAATCAAAATTAAGAACACTGAAAACTAATATACCTGGATAAAAAAAGTAATGAGCATGGTACAATGGCATGATATAAAAACTAACAAGATGCATATCAGAATATAGATACAGAAATAAAGATCTGTAGGTAACATGCCAGCGCATATGCTCAATTTAAAATAAATGTTTCTCACCTTCATCTGGGATAATGAACTCTCCTTCTTGCTTCACGTGAATAGGACCACCTACAAGCAAGTAAATTAGATTTTTTACAAAATAATGAAACAAATAATAAGAAATTTAACAAAAAAAAAAAAAAAAAATTCAGTTTCAGTAACTAGCTAATTTAGCTAATGTAATGCCATTAAATATCTCCTAGTCTCTTGGAGAAATACCTCAGTCTATCCTACCAACAAAAACTCCAAACCTACATTTCCAAATCCTTTTCTAAATTCACTTAACCTCTAGAAAGATTAGTCGAAGCCGAAATATATAATTTCCTTGATGAGTCTAAACTACTCAATCCTTTCTATTACTATAGTTTATATTAATTATTAGCAACAATTAATTAATCATTATTATCAATTCATAATAATTTCATATACAAAAATACAGACCATATAGCCCCAAAAAAAATTAATTAGACCCATTTGAGGAAAAATACACTAAATAGTTATTGTATGGGACTACCACAGAGTAGGTACACAATAAGCAGACCCTCTGCAACCCTGTCAGTTGGACCTCTCATCGGTACACTACGAGTATGGAGCAAGTTAAAGGAGGCCCTTTTTACACTGTCACTATTACAGTTGAACTTCTAACTGGTACACGAGTAAGAACCAGGAAAGTGCAAAAATACAGACTATATAGCCCATTTTAAATTTTAAAATCCAATTAATTAGACCCAATTTAGGAGGTTACCCTAAATAGTTATTATATGGGACTACCATGGAGTAGGTAGGTAATTCAAAATAGATATTGAACTTGTGCCATCACTGATTATGAAAGCCACAGGCTACTACTGTTTGTGTTTATATATATATATATACATATATGTATCTTTCTGACCCTTTTCATCGTATGAAGGGATTGAAGCAAGGATGTAGCATGTCATCTACCCTCTTCAAGATATATCTGCATGAGTCAGAAAAGCCTTGATGTGAGCAATGTGGGGATGTTGGGTCATTTATTGATTGCAAGCAGTTGCTGTCGTTGTTCTTCGCTGACAACCAAATCGGGTTTGCGAGGTGGAAGGTTTAACTCGAAATGATGCTATTTGCGCTGAAGGCCTGATACGAGTCAGTGGGTTTGAAAATTAACTTGGAGAAGACTGAGTGCATGGTCATTGGTGATGTCGATACTGGTGAACTTCTAGTAGATAAGGAAGCCTATAAAAAGATGGACCTATGTGGATATCTACCCAGATCTATCTGGGTTCATATTAGGATGCTGCGGGGTCGTCTGAGCATGATGTCAGAAGGAAGGTAGAGCAGGCCTAGAAGGCTAACCAAATGTTACATCCAATCCTCTGCAATACTCAGTTATCTACCAAAAACAAAAATCTAATTTTCACAGCCATGGTGGAGTCTATCTTAACGCACACCTCTGAAACGTGGACAATGACTTCCCATTTGCACTCAAAAGTACAGCCAGTTGAGATGGATTTCTGGAGGAATGTCACCATGTAACCAGGCTGAATAGAATTTGGAATGAAGTGATTTGCCAGAGGATGGATGAGGGTGCATCAGTGAATGAAAAGATCGGGACACGCAATCTGAGATGGTACTTCTTCTTCTTCTTCCACGGCTCTACAGCCCTTGTAGGGCCCTGGCCTCCGCAACAACGCCTCCAGTCTTCCCTGTCAGCAGCTCGACCTCTCCATTGTTCGATTCCCATCCTCTGCAGATCACTCTCCACATCACTCAGCCATCGCAGCCTGGGCCTCCCTCTTCTCCTTTTGCCTCCTGGTTTGCCATATAATAGTTTCTTCAGGTACCTATCTTCTCCCATTCTTTTTACGTGCCCAAGCCATCTTATACGGGCTGATTTGACATAGGTGACTAGGTCTGGTTCATTGTATAGGTCCCGAAGCTCTCTATTATTTCTTGACCTCCATTGGCCTTCATAACATACTGGCCCAAATATCTGCCAAAGCACCTTCCTCTCCCAGATCTGCAGCATCTTTTCGCATTCCTGGGTCAGGACCCACGTTTCACCGGCGTACGTGACAATTGGTCTTAGGATTGTTTTATAAACCAATAATTTTGCTTTACGTGATAAGTTCCGAAATCTTAATGCTTTTTGCAATGCAAAGAGACATCTGTTGCCTGCTGAAATTCTTGCTTTAATTTCTGCAGTGATGTCATTCTTTCGTGTCACTAAAGCTCCCAGATACTTGAAGCTGTCCACTTTCTTAAATGTGTGGTGGAGCAGTTGCACATGACTCTGCTCTTCCTGCCCATCATTTTTTGTGGAAATCATGTATTGGGTTTTTTCCTTATTTATCACCAGACCCAATTTTTTCCCAGCTTCTTCAAATTCCTGCAAAGCTCCGCCTTTGACCTTGCTGATATCACTACGTCATCAGCATACGCTAGGTGTTGGGTCATCCTGTTACATATCGTTCCTCCTGGGTTGGTCCTCATTGATCTCGCAGCTTGTTCGAGTGCTATGTTGAATAATACAGGTGAGAGGGGATCTCCTTGGCGCAGACCATTCTCCACCTCAAACTCTTCTGATAGCATATTTTGGATTTTTACCCTACATCTGGTGTTCTCCAAGGTCATCGCACTTAATCCGACTAGCTTTTCTGAGATGGTACGGTCTTGTGAAAAGAATGTCGGGTGAGTGTTAGCCAAACCAAGTCCTTCATTGAGTTCCGTCAGGGAGACAAGGACGCGGACGATCCAGAACTAGGTGGATGGAAAGTGCCCAGAAAGAAATGGCTGGCCGAGGTCTTCAGGAGGATGATTGGTTGGATCGGATCGTTTGGAGCTCTGTGCTGACTAGTTAAGGCAACCCTACTGGGAATGTCTAAATAAGTATAAGAAAGTACAGTATTATTATATATATATATATATATATATATATATATATATATATATATATATATATAGTATTTATTTTAAAATTTCTATATATCGAACATATAGGTTTCGTATATACAGAAAGATTTCAACTTTTCATCCTTTTCAGGATAAAAACAATTACAGCTATTCCTTAAGGCTAAAGAAGTATCAAAGGCAATTTTTTGGGATTAATTACATGTAACAAAGGTAATTTTATATGGTTTAGGAAAACAAAATTGAACGATCATATACAATACTTTTTGCGTTTAGCACTTATCATTATATATAGCATTTATCTTTATCATCGTCCTCAGAAGATAATTGCCTTGAAACCCCACTAGTTCCAGGCCTTTCTCCAACAGAGACATTTTGGGATGTATCTTCATATTCCTCGTCGTAATCTGAAGAAGACTCCCCTTCACCTTCACTCGCACCCGCCAAAAGCTCTAATAATTCTTCTTCAGAATAAATTTTTTTTGACATCTTTACGCACTTAACTATTCACTACCAAAGCAGAAAATATACTGAAGAGAATAGGAAAAATGTCAGGTAAAGAGAAACCGTATATGGTCATAAAAAAAGGGATGGAGCAGGTACAAGGGTTGGCCGAGTAGAAGGAAGCTATAAATGAAAAAAATGAATTCCCATGCTCTCTGTCGTCTTTGAAGGACATTGCTACTTCTTTAAATAGTCTACAGACGGCGATAGTCGAAGAGCTAATATAGAAGCTAATAGCAGTCAGGCGCAAAACAAGTCGAACTACTATAGAAGCTCACAGCACATGGGGCACTGCAACCACCAGAGTACTACATAAGCTCATAGCACACGGGGCACTGCAACCGCCGGACTACTATAGAAGCTCATAGCAGCGAAAGGGTTAAACAGGCTTATTATTTCAGAATTTATTCTGTCGCCAAGCATCATAACTGAAGACTGGTTCAAAAATTCTTCAAGGATCTGTCTTTCGAATCTTAGGAGAATGAGTAGAAACAAAGTAGTTCTGTTTTCTGAGCAGAACATAGGAAAGTACCAGACAGGCTTCATGAGAGGAAAGTCAACCATAGATCAGATATTCTCCATCATAAATATCCTAGAAAGGTGCAGTGAGTGTAATATCCACATACACCCTCTGTTCAGAGATTTTTGGAAAGCCTATGATAGTATAAAAAGAAATGAGCTGTACCAGAATCTTCTTGAAACGGGATGGCACCGAAGCTTGTATGTCTGATTAGAGCTACAATGAAGAAAGTGGAAAGCACAGTGCGAATTCAGGGTGACATGACTGGTAGCTTTGTAACCCACAAAGGGCTGAGGCAGGGTGATTGTCTCGCATGTTTGCTCTTCAATTTGGTCCAAGAAAGTGCAGTGAGAAAATCTGGGATGCAGGTTGGGAGAACAATATTTAACGAATCCAGTATGATTCTGGCATTCGCAGATGATACAGATATTACTAGAAGAACTCCTACTGATTTAAAAAATGCCTTCTTCTGCCTTCAGATAGCAGCATCTATAATCGGTCTGGAAGTGAATGAAGAAACAACAAAATATATACATGCAAGCCCAGGACTTGATGTACATGAGCCATATCATTTTGTGGCTGGTGGTTGTTTGTTTGTGAATGTGAAAGAGTATATTTATCTTGGTTCACAAGTAAACTCAAATGATATGCAAGCCGAGATCCAACGGAGAATCATGATAACAAATACATGTTATTTTGGGCTACAAAAGCATTTAAAGAGCAGAGCAATTTCTCGGACCACTACGGTTCAAATTTATAAAAACCTGATAAGACTCGTGCTTACTTATGCCCCTGAATGTTGGGCATTGACTGGTAAACAGGAATCTCTTCTTCTAAGGTTTGAAAGGAGAATCCTAAAAAGAATTTATGGCCCTGTTTGCACCAATGGGACCTGGAGAATACGCACCAATGGTGAACTAGCAGGACTCTACAAGAATCCAGATGTCGTAAGAGTAATAAACTAGGACGTCTTCGAAAGGCAGGGCATACATTTAGAATGACCCCAAACCAGATTCCTAGGATACTTGAAGAAAGTGTTTATGGAATGAGAAGAGTGGGTAAACCTCGGCTTCGATGGATTGATGGTGGATGCAAGGTCCATCTTAAGGAACCGCAACTGGAGAGTGGCAGCAACCAGTAGAGAAGACTGGCAGACCAAACAGCAGGAGGCCTTGACTCTTTAAGAGTTGTTGCGCCATGAATGATGATGATGAAAGGTTTACAAATAAATGAACAAGTCAAATTCAAATAGAATTATTAATGCATAGAAAATTCAGTAATGTTAAAAAAATAATTTAATTTTTTTTTTAAATCTATTGTGTCCACTCAAAACAACTTTACTTACCACTTTGGACGAAAGTCCAAAATATTTTTTAAATTTTTATGGTCAGCATTGTACACAATTAAATTATCTTTCAAATAAACATCTATATTGTTCCGGGAGAAGTGTAGTAAGTAATTAAGTCATAAAAAATGAAGCAAAGGTGACCTGATTTCCAAAGGAACTTGTACAAGATACTTTATAAAACATGCGTATAAGGTTCAATATGCAATATCTATACTAATAATGGTCCGATTTACATGATTCTTTTAATGTTTTGAAGGAAATTTAAATAGCTTTCGAAAAAGCACGATAAAACCAAATTTTATTGACTTCTGAAATACATAGATCTGTTGAAAGCTGCAGATCGAAAATGTTACCCTGCTACAATACTTTTCTTGCCTAGTAGCGGTATGAAAGTAAAAAACAGACTATGGAATATATGACCAAAGAGACAGAATAAATTTGCATATCTACTTAAAAACATTGGTGGGTTGATAATAAAATTGACGTCTATGAATATTGAAACATCCTGCCCAGTGATTTAGTATGAAAAAATTAAAGCATAATTCAAGGATCTTTTGGTATTAAATCTAAAAAAAATTAGAACCATTAAATGTATTTATCAGCTTCTTATATATACCCCTGTTTAATAATGAAAAATTATTAGCTAACTTCTCTTACTGATGGCTCAACACATCACGAAAAATAAAAACAATAAACACTTTGGTTGCTCTTTGCACGTCTGGGTGTTTTTACTAAAGTTTTACAAAGCCACACTTGACAAAAGGGCAGTGGGAATCTCTTATGTATTGCTATCATTAATTAATAAACCAGTTTTCACATATTTTTTACTCACTAAAATCACTTATACTATTTACAATTTCTTAATTTACTATGTACAAAATTGAATTAATTATACGATAATAACTCAATCAATGGCCAGTCAAAACATTGGCCATTTAAAATTTTTATTTTTTTCATCTTTATGATGTATTATATACTTATAGATGTAAATAGAAAATATACTGGCATGTATATGTAGCTACGAATAACGAAAATAACCAAAGTATAATTTTGTAAAGAAAATCACGAAATTTAGTAGAAAATTTCAAATTGCTATAACTTTTGACGTTGAACATTGAACATTGAAGATAAATTAGTAAAAAAGGGGTAGACTTTAAAAGAAAATTAAATATTCTACTTTCTTTCAGCTTGAAGCTAATCAGTAAAAGTTTAAATCCTTAAGCAAAAATTTAAACTATTTACAAAATAATTGTGAAAAAGGCTAATAAAAGCAAATAAAGTCTAGCAAAATCCCAATTCTTAGAATTATTTATATGAGAACTTTAAGGAGTTACAATTCAAACTGTTTAGGTAAAAACGTTTAAATGAAGAATGCAAACTAATAAAATTAATTAAAAGAACGGAATAACACTTCAAAATATTTATAACTTTAAAAAGAAAAAACTCACAAATAGACTCAGTATCATCAGTCATTTCTTCTTTAATTGAAATACCAGGATTAAGTATATCTGAAAGCGCAAACAACAGATAATAAATTCATAATTCAATGATAAAACAACGTAAGCGAACATTGCCAGATTGAAAACATAAATAAATAATTCAATTGTTCAAAGGTTTACAAATAAAAATAATAAAATAAAATAAAATTCAAATATAATAATTAATAATTAAATTGACATTAAACTGAGATGCAGTAATGTTCATGTTCTTTAAGTAGGATTTACACATTTTCAAAATTAATGCAATAGACCTTCTACAGTCTATGTATACAATTGGCAAAATAAAACAGTATGCTGAATAAAAAAATTCTATTTAAAACAAAGTAAAATGTTAGATTTTAACTCTTGCTATATGCCAACGGCGATAACTGTAAAAAGGGAAAAGGGCTGGATAGAAAAAAATGTATTCTTTAATAACCAATTTGATCCATTACCACAAAAAAAATTTAAGAAATTCTGAATAAAAACTGTGATGCATATGGTACAACTTTACAATGGGGCTCGTTATCACTGGTTAATCCCGAACATACCCGAAGGTCGCCGGACTAGTATACTCTAGCACCATTTGTGCTAACCAACTGCTTTGTATTCTATTGTAACATTCATATTAATTCAAATGATTAAAATTATTACTGCCTTAATTTCACATTATTTAAAATTGTTAGTGATGTCGACTTCCAGTGATATGGGGAAGTTGTAGTAATAAATTAAAGGAGTGATAATTGAAATTACGGCGAGGACCCGACCTCAACTGAAAAGGAATTTTTGAGGATTGTTTATTTCTTGGGCGAACGTAATGAGCGGCAGTCGACAGCACTAAAAAATTTAAATAATATCTAATTAAATCAGTAATAATTTTAATAATTCCAATGAATACGAATGTTACAATTTAATCCAAAGCAGTTAGCACAAATGGCGCTAGAGTGTGCTAGTCCGGCGACTTTCGGGTAAGTTTGGGAGGAACCAATGATAGTGCACCCCTAATGTAAAATAGTACCACGCATATTAGTAAAACCCCTATTCTTAGAAATATTTCATAAATATTCTCATATAAATATATGAGAACGTTTAAAATTTTTATTTCAAACTAAATTTAAGAAAACAAAGTTTTAATGAAGAATGTAAGCCAATCAAATCAATTAAAAGAAAGGAATCACACTTCTAAATATTCATAATTTTTAAAAAATAAAACTCACGAGTGGGCTTAGTCTCATCAGTTATTTCATCTTTGATTGATATACCAGAGTTGGCTTTATCTGAAACAGCAAACGACAAATGATAGATTCTAGATTCAGTGATAAAACAATGCAAGGAAAAATTGTTAGATTCAAAACATAAATAAATAATTCAATTGTTAAAAGGTTTACAAATAAAAATACATGTCAAACTCGAATATAATGATTAGTACCGAGAGCAGTAATGTTAAAAAAATAATTTAATTTAAAACAAAAAGACTATGAAATAAATGTAAAGTAATAGTGTTAAGATTCAAATGTTTGATTATAATTCTTGCTAAATGTCAAGGACGGTAATAGAAAAAAATGGTAAAAGGAATAAATACATATAATAAATATCCTACTTACCAATTTGTTCCATTGCTAAAAATATCTAACAAACTATGACCTATATCAGATGTTGTCAAAATCAAGATGCACTATTATTATAAATTTTATTATTTACTCATCTTAATTCGAAACCAATAGTCCATCCTCCACTGAATATAAACATTTGAGCTTATGAATTAAGGATGTGTAAATCCTGAACGAGCTAGTTCAAAAGAACTATTAAGATATTCAGCAAAAGGTACCAGAGAGAACAATAATTGTTATTAATCTCATTATTAGTCCAGGAAAATTAGTAAAAAATACAGCAAAGGGGAAAAATATTTTTTAAAGTTTTGAAACTTTGGGAAGGAGTTCCCTCCTTTCCACCCAAAAGACCATTTTTATTTTATTTTTTCAAGACTCCTTTTCCAAAGAAAACCGTAATTACAAAAACAGGTACAACTATAGACTAGAGGCACGTTATCACTTGTTCATTCCGAGGTAACCCGAACGTTGTCGGACTAGCACACTCTAGCGTCATTTGTGCTAACTAACTGCTTTGCATTCAATTGTAACATTCGTATACATTGGAATTATTAAAATTGTTTCTGCTTTAATTAGATATTATTTAAAATTATAGTGCTGGCCTGTGACTTCCGCTAATTACGTTCACCCAAGAACTAAACAAAACATCAAGGGATCCTTTTCAGTTGAGGTCGGGGCCTTACCGTAATTCAATTATTACTGCTTTAATTAGATCACAGCTGTCGACTTCCGCTCGCTCAAGAGATAAATAAACCTCAAAAGTTCCTTTTCAGTTGAGGTCGGGTCCTTGCCGTAATTTAAAATACAACTCCTTTAAATTATTACAAAAATTTGCCCAGATCACTGGAAGTCGACAGCACTAGTAATTTTAAATAATATCTAATTAAAGCAGGAACAATTTTAATAATTCCAATGAATACGAATGTTACAATTGAATGCAAAGCAGTAGGTTAGCACATAAGATGCTAGAGTGTGCTAGTCCGGCAACGTTCGGGTGACCTCGGAGTGAACAAGTGATAACGCGCCCTTAGTCTATAGTAGTACCTAATTTAATTTTACTCACTAACTTCTAACTCGTAGTGAATTTGTAAGACACGCAGTGGCCTGCTCTTAGCTGGTCTATACCCTTAGTGTACTGATAAGAGGTTCGACTGTGACTGTAACTGGGTCGTATTAATCCTCTTTTAGCTAATCCATTCTTGTAAACCAGTCAACTGTAACAGTGACAGTGTAACCAGGGCCTGCATTAACTCGTCTCTCACTCGTAGTGTACCGATAAGAGGTTCAACTATGACAGCGACAGGGTTGCAGTGGACTACTCATTGTGTATATGTATGTATATAAACCAGGCTATATAAAAACTATAGAGATAATAAAAGAACTTTTTTGAAAGTATTTATAAATTAATCGACTTGTACGTTTAATCATTCACTATATTTCATATACTATATTACATGATTTTTATAAACAATTGGGAAATATTAAATTAATAATTAAAATGAAAGAGAGAAATCAATACTAAATCAAATAAATGAATACATTCATAAGTTAAGAATAAAAAAATATATATGCACATTATATATATATATATATATATATATATATATATATATATATATATATATATATATATATATATATATATATTATATATAAAATCATGAATTAAGAAAATTATAAATAAATAATGAATTAAATTAGCAGAAACACACTAGTGTTCTGATAAGGTTCAAGTCAGTGGAACAGGTTGTAACTGAGGAGCGTGGAGCTGTGTACCATTAAGGTTCGAGTGAGTGAAGCAGGGCTAGGAGAATGGAAGAGTAACTCTTACGTAAGTTAGGCAACTCTTAAGTACAACTATAAGTGGAAAAAGTACTAGAGGAAAGATTTGTTTTTAGAGATTACAAGTTACTTATCGTCTTTAGATAATAATAATTATATTCAATGTTTTTTTTTTATTTACTATTTTTAATATAACTATTTTAAATGTTATCGTATTTTAACATTTTACAGTGTTAGTTATAGGCGTAGTAAGTCGTAAGGATAACTTGTACTTTAGTGATATATTATAAAACAGGGGGGAGGTTGTTATTGCTATAGACTGAAATTAAGTGACATGTCACTGCAAAGCCTCTACCGACACAAACCTACGCTAAAATATCATCCCAAACAGAAGATAATAGTTGAAGATTCCACTTGCCCCTCTATGCCTAGAGGATGAAGATAAGGGCAGAGCACATTCTGTGTGAATGCGAAGCCCTTGCCTTCTTCAGATTACAGTACCTAAAACCGGCAATCCTCGAACCTAAAGATATCACTAGATGTAATCCTAAGGAATTAATGTGAGGAATGTTTTTGGGTACAACTATAGACTAGGGGCGCGTTATCACTTGTTCACTCCGAGGTCACCCGAACTAGCACACTCTAGCATCATTTGTGCTAACTTACTGCTTTGCATTCAATTGTAACATTCGTATTCATTGGAATTATTAAAATTGTTCCTGCTTTAATTAGATATCATTTAAAATTACTAGTGCTGTCGACTTCCGGTGATCTGGGCAAATTTTTGTAATAATTTAAAGGAGTTATATTTTAAATTACGGTAAGGCCCCGACCTCAACTGAAAAGGATCCGTTGATGTTTTGTTTAGTTCTTGGGTGAACGTAATGAGAGGAAGTCGACAGCACTATAATTTTAAATAATATCTAATTAAAGCAGGAACAATTTTAATAATTCCAATGAATACGAAGTTACAATTGAATGCAAAGCAGTCAGTTAGCACAAATGACGCTAGAGTGTGCTAGTCCGGCAACGTTCGGGTGACCTCGGAATGAACAAGTGATAACGCGCCCCTAGTATATAGTTGTACCTTAATTTAATAATTAAGAGGAAGAAAAATCTGATAGTATGAATGTATTCATTTATTTGATTTAGTATTGGTTTCTCTCTTTCCTCTTAATTATTAATTTAATATTTCCCAATTGTTTATAAAAATCATGTAATATAGTGAATGATTAAACGTACAAGTCGATTAATTTATATATACTTTCAAAATAGTTCTTTTATTATCTCTATAGTTTTTATATAGCGTGGTTTGTATATATATATATATATATATATATATATATATATATATATATATATATATATTTAAATTTAATATACACACATAAACACAATGAGCAGGCCCCTGCAACCCTGTCATTGTCATAGTTGAACCTCTTACCGGTACATTACGCGTATGAGACAAGTAATGCAGGTCTGGGTTACACTGTCACTGTTACAGTTGACTGGATACGAGAATGGATCATCTAAAAGAGGGTCACTGCGACCCAGTTGAACATCTTATCAGCACAGTAAGGGTACAGACCAGCTAAGAGCAGGCCATTGCGTGTTTTACAAATTCACTAGAAGTTAGTAATAAGTGGGTAATATTAAATTAATAATTAAGAGGAGGAAAAAGCCATACTAAATTCATATTGGTGAATACATTCATACAATCAATTAAAAAATATAAATATATATATGATGAATTTTAATTAAGGAATTGAATTCGTGAAAACACACTAGTTAGGAATAGCTGATAAGGTTTAAGCCTGTGGAACAGGTCGTAACTGAGGAAGGTGGAGCAGTGTACCGGTAAGGTTGGAGAGAGTAGAGCATGTTGTCACTGCTACAAACCGAGATTAGGTGACATGTCACTGCACTGCCACACTCCTATTGTCTAATTTTTCATCTCCACATAGGATAACTACTTATGATTATATTACTCTTCTTCAAGCTTACATAACTTTATATTACTTTGTTATATTTTGCATACTTTTTTCCACCTGTTTCATTATATCTTACATAGAAATAATTTACATTACTTATATTATCTTGATATACTTTTCATACTACTAAATCTTCATTCTAGTAGTTATTATGATTAGTATTTTTCATGTATTTTACTATATCTTTCTTTCTATATTTTCACAATAATTTTAAATACCCTTTTTCATTATCTATTAACATATTTTTTCTTATTCACATTAAGATTAGCATACTTTTCTTTATATTTTATTAACGTTATTTATACTTTACACTTTATTAACATATTTTTCTTTATTTCTTATTTTTCACATTAATATTAACACATTTTTCTATATACTTTATATGTTTTCATCTTATCGTTTAACTTTTTTTATTTTTACTGGTACTGCCACTGTTGCTACATCTATTGTTATCTTATTTTTTCTTAGCACTGATGATGGTCTAAAACTTAGGTCGAAACGTCAGCACACATTATAATGAGTTTTTTATTTATTGACAGCACACCTGACCAAAATTCTTCTACATATTTAAAGATTCAATTTTTAAAAAATATGTTGCTTAGAACTAAAGTTAAAAACTTCAACTAAAACTTTTTTGTCCAAGAGTGTTGAATCTTCGGTTTAAAATTAACAAAAAATGTTTAAAATATACACAGCATTTTCTTTAAAAGACTTTCCGGAGGGAGCAAAGAATATCTTCTGACCCCCGCCCTACTGGGATTTAAGGAAGGAGAAGTGTACCTTGTCTGTGTCAAGTTCGTTTCTGTCTACCAAGAGTGATGGTTATTCAAGTACATTGCGCTCCTCCTAAATCAATTATTTTTTAATAATGAATTTTTTTATTGTTTGCAAAAACATAGAGAAGTCACTCCGTTGATGGGAAACATATTTATTGTTCCAAAAGGGATTTGATCATCAGGATGCGTTATCCGGAATCATGCACATATCAAAAAACATAGGGAATTTGTTAATAAAAGCATTATTATTATTATGGATATTATTATTACAAAATACTCCTGGAATGTTGAATTAATTTGTAAATGATTCAAAAAGTAAATAAATCAAACTATAAATACTTTCATAAATAATCAGTATCCATTTATTTCCTGTTTATCATTTTTACAGTCTATAAATAAATTTACTAATATTTATTATATTTATTTATTAATAATAAATATAATAAATTTACTAAAACAATACAAACATTACTGAATAATTAATATCAAAATTAAAATAACTAATAGGAAAACTAAAACATTTGTCATTTATGCTTAATTATTGATACTACCATTTTACATGTTACAAATTTTTAAAGAATTTGTAGGTTTTTAAGTGAGATTATTGAAGTGTTTGGTTAATACCTGTACTTAATACAGTGTTCTATGGTTTAAATTAAATCATTAGAGAATTTTCCTAGACACTGGAAGAAGAAAGGTGTAAGCCAAAAGGGCTTCCAACGAAGGCACAGCCAAGCTCCTCAACTGAGCTAAGAGCAAATCATTCCTAATAATTTCAGAAGTATTGAAATTAAGTAAACGTCATCTACTATTAATAAAGATCCGAAAAAATTACCAAGGAAAGAGGAATGCTATGTTATACTCAGGAACCATTTTGAAAATTTATCACTGCAGATCAATGAAACGAAAGGTAATGAAACTGTTTTTAGCAGTAGATAATCCCCCTCCCAAAAAAAAACAAACTCTAGAGGGTAAAAAATAATCAAAATCTGGTGGGGAAAACCAACCTGGCAACACTTCTTAAAATTTTTAAAACTATCGATAGTTTTACATCACAATGATTTACTTACCAATTTTTCATTGCCACAAAATATTACCCAAATATATTTTTTTTCTATCTTTCTACAGCTATTGAATATATTTTGTAAATTCGGTTGCGGAGGATCTGTGACATTCCTGAGATTGTTTAGTTAACAGAGACCTTTTAAACAGGTATTTGGGATCAGCAGTTCTATTATCAGTTTTTATAGTTTAGGTTATTAGTTCTACTATTTTATTAGTTTATAAGTAATAATTAAACATTGTTAACTGAAAAAAATGTATGAATAAGAAATAGTTCAACTGTGACATTCCTGCGAAGTTTCATTTTTGTGGATTAAAAACAGAAACAACTTATGAATATTCTCCATAATCGATTACTAGGATGGTGCTAGAAGACATTGCAGTAACCAGAAGTTTGTTTTTTCACATTCAGTTTTGACACGACAAACTATAATTAAAAATCCAGTTGGTACATTTATTTTGAAAATGACACAAATAATTTTTTTTCCCAGTTAAAGAACCTATTCCAGCTCTTTTTAACTATTATAAGGAATGTTCAATAACTAATACAATCTATATGCTTTAAATATGGCTATTAGTAACTTTATAAATGACATCTCAATATTACATTGGAAAGTAAATGAACTGTTCTGTATTGATATACCTCTCATTACAGAGACTCATCAAAGTAGTATTTGTGAAAACCAACAATGTCTTTCTCAGCACTTCGCTCCTCGATTTAGTAGAGAACATGTTCACTTGAGGAAAGAAGACCATGAAAGGAATATAAATTTGGGTGAGGTTTCTGACTGGGGGTGACTTTCTTTCTTTTTGACTGTGGCAATAATTGCTATTGCTACCTTGGCAATTGGGTACCAATAGACACTGCCTAGCTTCTATTTCTTTTAAGCCGAGGTGCAAAGCTCCGAGAGATGTATTCTAGTTGGAATCAATATCAATCTTTAGTCCCCACATGAACACGATCCATACATCGCAACCGGGTCCTTTTCACTCTTCTGATGACATATATTTTTTCGTGTGATCTGGTCTGGTGTCAACCTTATAATATGACCAGCCCACCGGACGCGAACAATGTTGATAATTCTAACAATATTAGGGGTTCATGTTTCACAACCTTGTTGGTTGAAATATTTTTCTATCCATTTGTTTTATATTGCTCTCTTGGTATTTTTTAGGGTATCACAGTACCATGATGCATGTGGTCTTCAAGAACAGTTTTCACGATTTTGTGACGTACGCTACGGGGTGGAATAGTGTTGTTGTTTACTTTTAGCAAGACGTCCCTCACCCCTGTGTTGCAGCATTTAATATCAGCTTTTTAACTGTTTTATAGTCACAATGATGAGGCCTCCCCCCTTGGTCCATGGTCCCTTATATGTTGCTTAATATCACTTTTTTTTATTGTTTTATAGTCACAATGATGACATTCAAGAGACTTCTTATCAGTATGATGGGCAATGATATGTTGCTTTATATCATTTTTTTTTACTGCTTTATAGTTACAATGATGGCATTGATAAGGGCTCTCATCTGTATGACAGGCCGTTATATGTACTTGTAAAGCACTTGCATTCACTGTTTTAAGGTCACAATGAGGGCACTTACAAGACCTTTGATCTTTATGGTGGGATATTATATGCCTTTTTAAATGACTTGTTTGTAATGTTTCATAATCACAATGGTGACATTTTTGAGGTTTCTCACCTGTATGACGGCGCATTATATGTCTTTTCAAAGTACCAATTTGTGTTGCTCTATAGTCGCAATGAGGACATTGATGAGGCTTTTCACATGTATGGCGGTACATTATATGTTTTTTTAAATTACTTGCATCAACTGTTTTATAGTCACAATGAGGACACTTATGAGGCCTCTCGCTTGTATGACGGGATGCTATATGCCTTTTTACATGAAATGCTTGTACTGATTCATAGTCACAATAGGGACATTTTTTAGGCTTCTCACCTGTATGATGGTGTGCTATATGTCTTTTCAAAGAACAAAATTGTGTTGCTTTATAGTCACAATGAGGACATTTATGAGGTTTATCACCTGTGTGTTGGGATATTATATGTAGTTTTAAATGACATGCTTCTGCTGTATTAAAGTCACAATGCGGACATTTATGAGGCTTCTCATGTGTATGGCGATACAGTATATGTTTTTTTAAATTACCTACTATAACTGTTTTAAACTCACAATGAGGGCATTTATGAGGCTTCTCACCTGTATGACAGGACATTACATGTTTTTTTAACTTACCTGTTTCTACTGTTCTAAAGACACAATGGGGGCATTTATAAGGCTTCTCACCTGTATGGCAGGCCATTATATGTCTTTTTAAATTCCTTGCTTCTACTGTTTTAAAGACACAGTGCGGACATTTGTGAGGTCTCTCACCTGTATGACAGGCCATTATATGACGTTTTAATGTAGTTGCATATACTGTTTTATAGTCACAATGAGGACACTTAAGAGGCTTCTCACCTTTATGACGGTACATTATATGTTTTTTTAAAGCACTTTCTTCTATTGTTTTAAATACACAATGGGGACATTTATGAGGCCTCTCACGTTTATGATAGACCATTTTATGCTTTTTTAATTGACCTGCATTTACTGCTATATAGTCACAATGATGACATAGGTGAGGCTTCTCATCTGTATGATGTGACATAATATGTTGCTTTACATCACTTTTGTTTACTCCATTATAGTGTTTGGCACCTAAAAACAATAAATATTTCCACATTAAAAATAAATTAAAAATTAACAAAAAATAAATAAATAAAAGCTTATCAAACTCAATGATTTGATGCCAATACCATAGAATATTTAGATGATGGCATGCAGGTTTAAATGGTTGTTTTTGAAATCATTATGCCCTTCCACTATATATAATAATGGATAGGGTATATGGGATATATAATGGACAGGGTAATGCAGGAGAAGAAGTACAAGTATGGTTGGCTTCTTCCTTGTCTTGCAAAGCATACTTTTCATTCGGCTTACCCAGTGCCTCATTCCCGGTTTTTCTAACTCAATATTTATGTAAACCTCCCTATGAGGCAACCAGCACTACCATTTCTAATAGAGAAATAGCATCAGCAGGGATTCTTAAGAAAAATGGGTCCCTGTCCCACAAAGAAGTCCATACAAAGAGCATCTATGCTTATCTGTGAGGAGGATTTTAATTCAACACTAAAAGAATTAAAATTAAAAAAATCTAGAAGAAGGTAGAGGATTTAGGATTAATAATATACTGTATGGTTAACATACATGTATATTACAAAACACTGTGGAGAATTTGATGAGGAAGTGATGAAAACCATAATAAAAATAGAGCTATACACAACCATATGATAAATTTGTTTATAAAACTCAAGATTACTAAGGTTCGAACAAGCAAAGGCAGGAGTGGTGTGCTGAGTTCTGCTATGTACCATAATATCAAATAGGATTTAGCATGAACATTTCCAACTACAGACTTGGGGCTATGGAAGGCCGTCCTGAATACCAACACTAAAGTGGTGCTACTTCCGAAAGGACAGTGCAGCAAGTCATATTTTAAGTCCTAATGTATAACAGTTTGTCAGAATCAAATCATTGTGGTAAAAAAAATATTTTATGTCGTTAATGAAACTAATTTCTATCCACTAGAATCGATATTGCAACATTCAATATATTGATTATTTTAAATAATAAATTTTAAAAACAAGATAAAAAGGCCACAGAATTTAAACAAACTTATGGGACAACAAATTTTCGCCCATTAAGGTATCATTAGTATATTAATCAAAAGTCGTGAGGAAATGCATCTGAAAAATTTAATGAGGAACAACCAGTCTGGCACAAAGGGACTTAAAGAAGTCAATTAAGATCCATTAGAGTAGCAGAAAAAAAAAAACTAACAAGAAAAATTGTAAAAACAATAATGACTTAAAGAATTTGTGCACAGTGCTAAATATCTCGTCATGGATAACCAAAACCATAAATAAAATATTTAAAATATACAAGGAATGATATGTTAATGTAACAAATCTTGCATTCAACCCTGGAATCGTTTGTATTATGTTTTTCAACGCAATTAATCAATTAGCCCTAACCAGACCTTTTACTGTCATCGTCAATTTTTACCTGAGTTTTGGAGAAGAGAAGTAGTAACAAAGAAAACCATAATGTGATTAAAAACAATTAAGTTTATTTTATACAAACAAAAAGTAATGTGCCTACATTATATTTTTTTATGTTGAAGAAAAAATAATGAAACGATAGTTGTTTTAGACTTCTAAAATATATCACCCCAGCTAGTGCCAAACATGTGGATATATTGAGGTGGAGATTTTCAAGACCCTACAGGTAGAATGTCGAAGACCCTTCAACGTTAGGGTCTGGAAATGTTGAGGCATATAATATTAATAAAATTAATCAGAAAATGAACAAAAATTTAACCATAAATTATTTATAAAAACTACATCAGTGAATATAAGTAAAATTAAAGTTAAACCTTCCAACACCACCTAAAGAGAATAAGACTATATACCGGGTGGAGTACTTATGCAACCTATCTACCTAATTTGTTAGTGATTTTTACTATTTGTCTAATATTAATTGCTGTAAACATTGTAAGGAAAATAAAATATACATACATACATATATATATATATATATATATATATATATATATATATATATATATATATATATATATATATATATATTAATTCTTATCGAAAATTAAAAAGATGCAAAATACCAAGCGGTTTTCAGAAGTACCCCATAAATCACAATAAATCGTATGCTGAGAATTTTCTCAAATTGACAATGCGAATTCATCACAGATAATTAAAGGAAATATGTAATTTATTTCATAAATATATTTCTGTTTTTACGAGCATGGTATAAAAAAAACAATAACTAAGCATTGGGTTTGGGCAGACCTAAAAAGGATAAATTTTTATTATTTCTACAGGCCATCTTTTCAATTTTAAGAATAGAAAGTAACATTCTCTGAATTTGAAAGGAAAAGTACAATTTAGATGATAGCCCACTATCATCTTATCCCAATAAGATTTCATTAAAAAAAAAGAAGAAAAAAGGAGGTAATTGCAACTATTGCGACCTCGGCACTGAAAGTTTTAATTCATTGCTGTCATTAAAGTCAACAATTTAATCCTTATTTGATGAGATAGATGATTTTTACTTTGACTAATCCTTTATTTAATTATGCATTAAACTGTCTCTTTCACTCCATTTTATAAATTTCCATTTTATAAATATAAAAATGTCAAAGGAAAAAATGGTCATTTGTGGTTGACTGAGACACTACTGGAACAAAGAACTTAGCATGAAGGAGACAGCCGAGGAAATTTGTGAGGTGGAAGGTGAAAATGTGGTGCATCGTAAAACGGCAGCATTTTGGTTCAGGTGGTTCAATTCTGGGAACTACAGCCATCAAGATTATGCTTTGTATATGGTGAAATTATGAGCGTTTCGCACTGAGCTGGTTCCAGATGGCAGGGCTATTGATGATGCTGAGCTTCACTGTGAACAACTCCAAAGAGTATATGAAGCTATAAAAGAGGGGTACCCTGTTTTGGTCAATCGGAATAAGGTGATATTTCAGCAAGACAATGCTCCTGCACATCCTTCATGCTTAGTAAAAGAAAAATTCTCAGAAATTGAGGGTGCCTAGCATCTTGCCCGACCCTCCTTTTAGCTCTGACATTGCACCGTCTGAATATGGTCTTTTCCGGTCAATGGCACATTTTTTAAAAGGCTAACACTTAGAAAACAACAAGGATATCAAATCAGAATATGAGCTTTTCTCATCGAAAACAAAGGACCGGTTTCACCACCAAATTTAACTTGTGGCAGAAAGATGGGTTAAAGTTAAAGTAGGACAATGATGCCCTATATTTTGAAGAATGATTTTAATGTGTAGATTCTATATAGAAATTTAAATAAAATTTCTTTTAAGCACAAAGCCTTTTGTAACGACGTAGTATGTTTATTGTTTATAGGCCTGTGGCTTCTAATTTTGTCCCATTCATCATTTATAATATCATAAGCCAACTACAGGAGAATATTATATTTACTACTGTGGTCTTTTTGCCTTGTTTCTATATCAAAAATAGTCTTTAATATCCTGATTTAATAATCAATTTTGTTTTCTTCCGATTTTTCGTTTAATTCCCCGATTGGAAATTTCAGAAGAAAACTGCATGTAATGAACAAGTCACCCTTTCATGCTGTAATAAAGATACAAAAAAAATTAAGAACATTGAAAAGTAATATAAATGGAAAAAAATAGTAATGAACAATGGTACAGTGGCATGATATAAAAACTAACAAGTAAGAAGTATATCAGAACATAGATGCAGAAATAAAGATCTGCAGGTAGTATGCCAGCACATATGCTCAATTTAAAATAAATGTTTCTCACCTTCATCTGGGACAATGAACTCTCCTTCTTGCTTCACGTGAATAGAACCACCTACAAGCAAGTAAATTATATTTTTCACAAAATAATAAAACAAATAATAAGAAATTTAACAAACAAACAAAAATTCAGTAACTAAACATTTAGCTAATGTAATGTCATTAAAAGTCTCATAGTCTCTAGGAGAAATACTTCAGTCTTATCCTACCAACAAAAACTCCAAACCTACATTTCCAAATCCTTTCTAAACTCATTTAACCTCTAGAAAGATTAGTCCAAGCCGAAATATATAATTTCCTTGATGAGTCTAAACTACTCAATCCTTTCTATTACTACAGTTTATATTAATTAGTTGCAACAATTAATTAATCATTAATATCAATTCATAATTTCATATACAAAAATACAGACCATATAGCCAAAAAAAAAATTAATTAGACCCATTTTAGGGAAGATACACTAAATAGTTATTGTATGGGACTAACAAGAAGTAGGTAGTTAATTCTGATTTAATAATCAATTTTGTTTTCTTCGGATTTTTCTTTTAATTCCCCGATTGGAAATTTCAGAAGAAAACAGAAAACTGCATGAAGTGAACATGTCACCCTTTCATGCTATAACAAAGATACAATAAAAATTAAGAATTAAGAAATTAAAATTTAAGAACACTTAATTAAATGAAAAATTAAGAACACTGAAAAGTAATATAAATGGAAAAAAATAGTAATGAACATGGTACAATGGCATGATAAACAAACTAACAAGTAAGAAGTATATCAGAACATAGATACAGAAATAAAGATCTGTAGGTAGTATGCCAGCACATATGCTCAATTTAAAATAAATGTTTCTCACCTTCATCTGGGACAATGAACTCTTCTTCTTGCTTCACATGAATAGGTCCGCCTATAAGCATGTAAATTATATTTTCAACAAAATAATAAGAAATTTAACAAACAGAAAAATTCAGTAACTAAACATTTAGCTAAGGTAATGTTATTAAAAGTCTCCTAGTCTCTTGGAGAAATACCTCAGTCCATCCTACCAACAAAAACTATAAACCTACGTTTCCAAATTCTTTCTAACCTCAATCTTTTTCACCATTTATATCGTGTGGTAAAGTTGTTATTGATTATAAAGAAAAATTGGACCAAGAAAAAAAAATGAGTGGTAATAATAATAAAAATAACAATTACAATTATAAAGACTCAGGAGTGGGAATGAAATAATGATAATAATAATGTCGACAATTTTTACCTTAAAAATAAAAAAATATTCCATGAATGGATTTGAAAAGATCGTTATAAGTGTAAAAATTATAATATTTCGATATTTGGTAAAATATTTTAAGGAACTAACATATTTATCAATAGTAAAAATAGAATGATTTTACCAATACCATAAAAATAGTTTTTTTCCACCTTCTAACCACTGAGCATGGACAAATTCCTGTAATTTATAAAATTTAAAATTTCTTTACTATATATATTCTTTTGAAAGGAAATCCAAGGGGGTTGGATTCACTTGCAATAAGGCGTGCGATATAAATTCTGGGAATATCACGGTGGAAAAACATTGCATGCTTTTGTTTTTTTAATATTTAAATTATTATTTTCTATTCAAATATTTTATTCTTAAACAAATACACTTTTTCATTTGAATAATTATTTGTGTCTTGATTGCTGATTGAAAACTGATGAATAAAGTTGTTCATGGAACAGAATAATGAATAAATAGGTTATTCGTAATTCAGGAATAAAATATAATTTTTATTCATTACTTCTTTACTGAATAAAAAATTTCCAACACTGTTAAGCGCCCATGCCCATCTGTAATTTATAAAATTTAAAATTTCTTGGCAAGACTTGTAGAATAGAAAAGTTATAGGTTTTGTCTCTTTTTTTTTATTTCATTAATTAAAATGGGAAAGTAATGCTAGATATTAATTTTTTAGTGCAAATAATATTAGAAGCAAATCTTTATTTAATATTTTTTATTTTATATCCTCTCAAGTAAAAAAGCAAAGAATACATTGCTTTTGGATAGTTTTGGAATATAAATGAATTATTTGTTTAAAAAAACTATTTGACGAATAAAATAGGTAGTAATAATAATGAAATAAAGAAACAATTTATAAAAGGAACTCACTCAAATAGTCATATGTGAGGATTAGGTAGCGGAGTTGAAATTGAAATCAAATGGAAAATCGACTAGTGCGAAAATAGTTATACGCTATCTGGGGCATTCTCCGAGATTACTGTGCCAATTGTTTTGAGATTCGACACAAAACTGACAGGTCACCTTCGATGATCCTCAGAACTTGACATTACAACGCACCATTTAATTTCAAAATGGTGGCGGATTAGAGATTCCATTCATCCATATCCCAGCCTTATATAAAAATGCAGGGAAAATATAAAGTGCTTTGTAATGATTATAGCAAATCAAAACAAATTCATTCCAAACAATTTTTCAATTTTGTTTAAATATTTGGAAATAATAAACCAAAGAGTAATATTTTCAATTATGAAGATTTGTAAACGACCAAGAAAAAGAGAATTTTACCTCTCTCCTCCTCCTAAAAATTTAAGGTTTTACGTTACAAGATGCGTAGAATAAAAATAAAAAAATCTCCGAAACTACGGGACCAATTTTTTTACTTCCTTGTACACAGTAAAGAAAGTATTGTAATCGGTTTTCAGTTTTTAGCGGAAATATCCATTTTGAACATCCCTGAATCCATTTAGACTAGTTTAGTTGTGATATCTGTTTGTTTGTATCTCGCATAACTCAAAAACGGTTAGCTGTAGAAAGTTGAAATTTTGAAATGCTGACGGATTAGAGATTTCATTCATCCATATTCCAGCCTTATATAAAAATGCAGGGAAAATATAATGTGCTTTGTAATGATTATAGCAAATCCAAAAAAAAAAAATTTATTCCAAACAATTTTTCAATTTTGTTTAAATATTTGGAAATAATAACCAAAGAGTAATATTTTCAATTATGAAGATTTGTAAACGACCAAGAAAAAGAGAATTTTACTTCTCTCCCCCTCCTAAAAATTTAAGGTTTTACGTTACAAGATGCCAAGATGCGTACAATAAAAATTAAAAAATCTCCGAAATTACGAGACCAATTTTTTTACTTCCTTGTATGCAGTAAAGATAGTATTGCAATCGGTTTTCAGTTTTAGCGGAAATATCCATTTTGACCATCCCTTAATCCATTTAGACTAGTTTAGTTGTGACATCTGTTTGTTTGTATCTCGCATAACTCAAAAACGGTTAGCTGTAGAAAGTTGAAATTTTGAAATGCTGACGGATTAGAGATTTCATTCATCCATATTCCAGCCTTATATAAAAATGCAGGGAAAATATAATGTGCTTTGTAATGATTATAGCAAATCCAAAAAAAAAAAATTTATTCCAAACAATTTTTCAATTTTGTTTAAATATTTGGAAATAATAACCAAAGAGTAATATTTTCAATTATGAAGATTTGTAAACGACCAAGAAAAAGAGAATTTTACTTCTCTCCCCCTCCTAAAAATTTAAGGTTTTACGTTACAAGATGCGTACAATAAAAATTAAAAAATCTCCGAAATTACGAGACCAATTTTTTTACTTCCTTGTATGCAGTAAAGATAGTATTGCAATCGGTTTTCAGTTTTAGCGGAAATATCCATTTTGACCATCCCTTAATCCATTTAGACTAGTTTAGTTGTGACATCTGTTTGTTCGTATCTCGCATAACTCAAAAACGGTTAGCAGTAGAAAGTTGAAATGGTGACGGATTAGAGATTTCATTCATGCATATTCCAGCCTTAAATATTCCTTACACATTCCAAACAATTTTTCAATTTTGTTTAAATATTTGGAAATAATAAACCAAAGAGTAATATTTTCAATTACGAAGATTTGTAAACGACAAAGAAAAAGAGAATTTTACCTCTCTCCCCCTCCTAAAAATTAAAGGTTTTACGTTACAAGATGCGAAGAATAACAATAAAAAAATCTCCGAAATACAGGACCAATTTTTTTACTTCCTTGTACGCAGTACAGAAAGTATTGTAATCGGTTTTCAGATTTTAACAGAAATATCCATTTTGACCATCCCTGAATCCATTTAGACTAGTTTAGTTGTGACATCTGTTTGTTCGTATCTCGCATAACTCAAAAACGGTTAGCAGTAGAAAGTTGAAAAGGTGACGGATTAGAGATTTCATTCATCCATATCACAGCCTTATATAAAAATGCAGGGAAAATATAAAGTGCTTTGTAATGATTATAGCAAGTAAAAAAAAAAAAAAAAAATTTATTCCAAACAATTTTTCAATTTTGTTTAAATATTTGGAAATAATAAACCAAAGTGTAATATTTTCAATTATGAAGCTTTGTAAGCGACCAAGAAAAAGAGAATTTTACCTCTCTCCCCCTCCTAAAAATTTAAGGTTTTACGTTACAAGATGCGAAGAATAAAAATAAAAAAATCTCCGAAACTACGGGACCAATTTTTTTACTTCCTTGTACGCAGTAAAGAAAGTATTGTAATCGGTTTTCAGATTTTAACGGAAATATCCATTTTGACTATCCCTGAATCCATTTAGACTAGTTTAGTTGTGACATCTGTTCTTTCGTATCTCGCATAACTCAAAAACTGTTAGCCAGCCGTAGAAAGTTGAAATTTTGTATTTGGGATTATTAAAAAATCTAGTTGTACACCTCCCTTTTTGGCTACTACATGATCACCAGAGGTGGTACTTATTTTGAAGGCTATAATAGATTTTAATCAAAAATTATATTATAATATAATGCAAAACTTTTCAAATTTGGTATATATGATGTATATATTCATATGACAACATACTAGATTTTAGTCTAAATTGGCAAACCGGAAGCTGTACTTAACTTGTAGGTCATAATAAACTTTCATCAAGAATTATTTTAAAATATAATCTAAAACATCCGAAATTTGGTAAATAAGACCAATATAAATTTATTATTTATACCAATATAAATAGTTTACTTGAAGGTCATAATGAACTTACATAAAAAATTATATTAAAATTTAATAAAAAGATCATATGGTTCGGTGATAAAGGTTACAAATGCGATTTTTTCCACTCTAATTGAACAATTTTATTACTTGTTATAAGTGTTTAAATTGAGTGTAAAATACTTGATTTCCTCCCCATTTGTGAACTGAACAAGTCTGCAGCAGGAGAATAAGATATAAGTTAAGCGGGTTCTCTAGCTAAAATGTCGGAAACACCGATTTTCAATGCTTTATCTAGTGGCATAGACAGTTTTAATGTTGGCACGGAACACGAAGAAATCTCTTGGGAACTGGTTACAGGAAGAAAACGATAAATAATAACGGAAAGAGTCCCTCGGAAACATCTGAAGATTAGTGATACCATTAGTACTTAAAACATATTTGAACCCATATCAAACCCAGTAGACGACTCACAGCCAACAAATAAGCAGCTTGTTAATGCTCAATCCCCCACCTGTTCATTTAAGGGATGTAAAAGAATATACAGCACTTGTTATATTCCTTCGTTATGACAAGGCCCTAATCGCTTCAGGCTTAAGACCTATGAGAGGAGATACCGTGTACCCCGAAAATACCAATGATATCTCACAATAGTTGCAAGTTTAAGAAGAAGGGCTGCTGACTTCCACCTGTATCAGCTTCCAGAAAATAAAATTTTCCAAGTTATCTCACAAACTTTGTACTACGCTACACCTGTGACAAATATAAAACAAGAGCTTGCCAACCATGGATATGAGGCAACATACATAATCAATGCTATATCACAGTTTAAAATACCTCTTCCTATATTTTAACTTTCTTGTACGAAGTTAAGGAAGTATTGTAATCGCGAATATTTTCGGTTTTCATATTTGAACGGGCACATCCATTTGGACCATCCCTGAATCTATTTAGACTAATTTCGTTGTGACGTCTGTTAGTTGAAATTTTGTGCACCTCCCTTTTTGGTCACAACGTGATCACCGGAAGTGGTAATTTACTTGAAGATCACAATAGATTTTCATCAAAAATTATATTAAAATGTAATACAAAACATCTCAAATTTGGTACATAAAACTTTTACATCAACATAAATAATATCCTAGATTTTGGTTAACATAAGCTAGCCAAAAGTAGTACTTTTTTTTTTTTGACCCAGCATATTTGCACTGCGGCCTATTGAGGCCTATTGTGCGCTGGCCTAAAACAGGCCAGTACCCTTTGCAAATCTGAGTAGACTCATCGGGTCCATCATCTCGCAGAGCTTAGGGTCAGTGATCCGGTCACAACCAAATTGGAGGTACCGCACTCTTGTCAAAGCATCGCATCCACAGATTATGTGGAAAGCCATTTCGTCCTCCATTCCACATAGTCTACATGTCGGTGTCACTCTCCTAAGGTTACTCCTATCCATAAACAGAAGAATCTCACTTCTTTTCGGACAGGGTCCATCTAAAAACAGTTTGGAATGTATATGTTTCCTAGTGTTTTCCCAGTAGTGCTTAACAAAGTGGTACTTTACTTGAAGGTCATTATACCAAATTTCAAAGTCTTTAAAGTTCAATGTTGTATATGATCTATA
The DNA here is from genome assembly GCA_948150685.1 of Rhaphigaster nebulosa. Taxonomy (NCBI): domain Eukaryota; kingdom Metazoa; phylum Arthropoda; class Insecta; order Hemiptera; family Pentatomidae; genus Rhaphigaster; species Rhaphigaster nebulosa. Next base: position 6,642,079 of record OX411306.1, read on the forward strand.
TTCCAAGAAACTGTATAAATGCCCATTTTTGAGTTTTAACCATGAATTTTATCTCCTTGGCTGTTTTCCCAGTTTTTTCTTTGATATCCTGACTTTTCCCAGTTTTCCATGGTGCTAGACACCTCATTAATGTTCAAGAATGACTACGACATACTTTGCAATAAAAAAAATTCCATTAACATAAACATTAAATACAAAACAGTATCTTTGGCACAGCCAATCCTCTAAAATAAATAAACTAATTTTGAGCTTGATATTAATAAACCAACTTTTTCCACAAATACTTGAGCAACAACAATTTTGGAATTCTACCTTCAGCTGAACTCAAGAAGGGACAATATATCTATAGGTTAAAAATACAAAACAATAAAATGAGAGAGGTGGCACCGGATAGGGTCCAATGGCGGCAGCACTTATGGAAGGTCCTGAGACTCAATAAACGAATTGTACTTATACCTTAAAAATAAACAAATAAATGGGACTGAAGAAAAATATAAAATTCATATGAGTTTACAACATTGATAACAAATGAAGCAAGGCTAAAGGTTGTGTGCAATTTAATGAATGTTAAACAGATCAATTATAATGATAACACTGATATATAAAATAAATGAATAGATTATGTCTTAACTCCAAAACAGGAATAAGCTTCCAAATGTAACAACAAGTTAATTTAGCAAATATTGATCCTATCTTCAGTTTTCTGAAGTCAAGGGGTATGAAACACCATGACAATATTAATAAATACAGTAAAACTTGGTTATAACGCAATTTAGCAAAATCCCAATTCTTAGAAATTTATAAAAAATAATGTTAAATATTTTAAGCTAAGATTTTTTATGTAAATCCATAAAATTAATCTAAAGAATGGAATCACACTTCTAAATATTTATAATTTTAAAAAGATAAAACTCATGAATGGACTTAGTCTCATCAGTCATTTCATCTTTGATTGATAAACCAGAGTTGGCTTTATCTGAAACAGCAAACGAAAAATGATAGATTCTAGATTCAGTGATAAAACAACTTAAGCAAACATTGGCAGATTGAAAACATAAATAAATAATTCAGTGGAAGGGCTCGGGGCAAGAATTTGACAGGGTACAATTTTGAAGTCAATGAGTATTTTTTACATAATGCAATTTTTTTTATCTCAATATAGCTCTTTATAATGCTAGTTTGAGTGCATTTCTTCCGGCACTATAACTCGCTTACCAGTTCCTTACTTCCGAGATGGACAACGCATCCTCTACAACTCTGTCGGCTCACCACAGTCCAGGCCTGTAGATTCTTCTCATGGCATACAGAATTTTCTTTGGGAACAACAATTTTCTTTCATTCTAACAACATGTTCTGCCCAACAAAGACTTCCAATCTTTATATATCTGACGACATTTATGCTATTAACCAGGCTTACTATTTCGGCATTGTTCTCTGTCACCAAGCATTATCACTGAACCTGTACCACTACAACCCATGAAAGGTCTTGAGTTCAGTACCTGGTAAAGACCGTACTGTTTCTAAAAAAAATGGTTGTGCAAGGAGGTAATTCGGACAAGATCATGCTCAACTGCCAGGTTTTTCCCTAATTAAGGGTACTCACTTTATAGAGGCTGGGTGTGTCCCAGGAGGGTTTCCCGACCCGACAGGGTCGATCCACGGCTGATAACAGAATAAATAATTATCTGCCATAGCCGGTCTCGGACCCGGGACCGGGGGCATGGTAACACAGTGCGTTACCAATGAGCTACTCCACTCTGTTATCACTGAAGATAGGTCCAAAAATTCTTCTAGGATCTGCCTTTCGAATCTTAGGAGCATGAGTTTTGAGTTCGCGATATTGTCCAACATTCAGATGCCTATGTCAGAACAGGCCTTACGAGGATTGGGTGAATTCTATGAGATAATAGAACTATCTCATGGAATGTACTCTAATTAATATAATAAAGAGCTATATAGAGAAAAAAGTAGTGTTTTGTACAACATACTCATTAACATTTAAATTGTGCCCTGCCATATTCTTGCCCCAGGCCCTTCAATTGTTCAAAGGTGTATGTATACCTTTGTATAATTAAGAATACCAGTTAAATTCAAATATAATAATCAATGTATAGGATATTAAACTGAAATGCAGTAATATTTATAATCTTTAAGAGGCATTTACATATTTTCAAAATTAATTTGATATTTGACATATATTTCGCAAAATCTCAATTCTAAGAAATATTTAAATGAGAATGTTAAATTTTTTTAATTCAAATTATATTTAGAAAAACAAAGTTTAAATCAAGTATGTTAACCAATAAAATGAATTAAAAGAACGGAATCACACTCTTAAATACTCATAATTTTAAAAAGATAAAACTCACAAGTAGATTCAGTCTCATCAGTTATTTCTTCTTTAATTGAAATACCAGAGTTACTTATATCTAAAACAACAAAAAATAGATTTTTTTAAAAATTGTAAATTAAAATAGTTTTAATGGAAATTTAATATTGTGACATGAGGAATAATTATATATCCTTGTAAATAAATCAATTTAAGATAAATTGAATTAAATTATTATATAGTTTTATAATTTAATTTTCATGTTATAACAAAAAGTCGTTTTAAAGAAATTGTTTAATGTAATATAAAAATATTGATTTTAGTTCTGAAGATGCCCCGAAACGTTAACTAATGTATTAAATTTGGAAAATAAAAGTTACTATTTTGGAAGTATAATACCAAAATTTCCAACTAAATTAGAAAAACTTACTACAAAATTTGAAAAATATTAATAAATTCCAAAAAACTGATGATATATTCATGATTCAATGAGAAAACAATATAAGAAAAAATTGTTAGATTGAAAACATAAATGAATAATTCAAATGTTCTAAGGTTCACAAGTAAAGAAACAAATCAAATTCAAATAGAATCATTAATGCATAGAACATTACACAGAAATTCAGTAATGTTAAAAAAATAATTTAATTAAAAACAAAATCTCCTGTGTCCACTCACGACTTTCCTCACCAGTTTCGGCAAAAGTCAAAAATATTTTTTTTTTTTTTTTAATGTTTAGGATTGTAGATAAGTAATTGAGCGGTATAGATAAAAAAAAAAGTTTTACAAACCAATTTGATCCATTGGTACCCAACAAATATCTCATGAACAATCAGATCATCTTTGATAAAATCTTTCTGTATTGGATTAACTTCCAGTGATTGCTTGCTCTTATCCATTTTCTCCTGAATTTGAATGATGAGTGATCAAAAATCATTGCTTTAGCTTCCATCCATTTTTTAAAGCATTTAACCCAATCCAAACTGAGCAATCACTTTGTTAATTAATTCTCTTGTTTTCCCGTCAGCGATAATTCCGCAGTGTTTTCAAAATTAATTTCTTACATATTAAATAAAATGAAGAAATTATCAAATATTACAACACAAGGCAGCTTAATCATGTTATTAATTGATATGAGTATGAATAAATATGTAATAAATGAACATAATTTTGTTAGTGATCTTCAGCAATACAAGAGCATAAGTTAGGGATGAAAATAACCAGCCAGTTTAACCGAAAACCAAAATGTTTTTTGGTTTCGGGGCAAATAGATTTTTCTAGTTTTTTTTTGCTCTGGTTATTACCGGATTATTTTTTTAATAATCCAAAATCTGGACAAAAAAACTGGCTTTGGAAAAGAGAAAAAAATCATTCATTATTTTCATATATTTTATATCATCAATGATTATTATTTATCTAAAACCATGTTATACTGTAAAAATATCACATTTTAAATTGAATAATGATTAAAATATTCGTATGTAAAATTAAAACTGTATTTTTGTACAGTAAAATTATCTTTAAAAAATTCCTTTTTTTCCCCAAAGACAAATTGCCCAGTAACCTGACAAATAAAAATATTCTATCATGTGATATAGGCCTATCTCTTCAGTGAACAGTAAATTACTCTTAATACACTTTGATTCCCTTTTCTTAAAATTTATAAAAAAATTTAAATAATCATTTTACATACAATAAAATTATTATTTTTATAATCAAACTTTGTATAAAATTATTAAAGTCTCTGATATCAAACATAGAAGCTGTGAAAAAATTCAATAATTATTTCATCATAAATATTAACTAATTTTGCCGATATTTTCATTCTCTATTTTAATAATTTATACAATTGCACATTAATACTCATAAAGAAGCTAATCAGTAAAAGTTTAAATTCTTTAGCAAATATAAAATATTAAAAAAAAATTGTGAAAAAGACTAATACAAGCAAAATCCCTGTTCACAGCCCGGATAAATTACAATTTTTCATTATCACCTTCTACCAGTGATAAAGGATAAGAAGCTAAGTTTTTATTGTTTTTTGTTTTAATTGTTTTCAGTTAACAAATGTTACAAGTTTAGACAATTCATGTATCTAGATGTAGTTGTAATGTTTATAAATAGCACTATTAGCGCGATGTTTTCGTCTGCTTTGGAAGGATTAAAGCGCAACACAAACAAGCTGATAAGGCTCACTGGTCAGTCTGGAGCGAAATTTCTGGAACAGCGGACTTATGTTACTACTATCCACTGCCCTCACCCACCGTACGTCTCCACCAACCCACCGGCTCGGCGCGATTTTGAAGATTGCAGCTGACTGCTGGACAGCTTGAATGAGTGAAAACCGATATGCCCATATCGATCACCAAACATCTGTGAGCTCACTATTAAGGTAATCTCGTTTGAAATAATACTAGTGATGGGCAAAACTGTTTATTTGGAGTAGCAGTAGCAACTGTTTCTGCTAATTTAAAAAAACAGACACAACTGTTTCAAACTACGAAACAGAAAGTAAAAAAAAAAAAAAAAAAAAAGCTATTCTTATTAATTCACGTATTATTCTGTTTTTTTTACTTTCCCTTACCTATATACGAAGTATATAGTAAGGGTGTTGCGATCGTGAAAATTTTCGAATTCGAGTTTTCGACGGAAATACACGTTTTAAGGTTCCCTGAGTCCAAATGACCAAGTCTCGCAAAATGGTCTGTGAAAAGTCTAGCTCAAAAACGAAAAGTTGTACGATACTGAAATTACGTATTTAAGGTTGGCACATGCGTGTAATGTTACAGCAACATTTTCGTCAAAATCGACTAACCGGAAGTGTCACTTTATATAATCGATTTTAGACTTTTTTTTACAATTTTCTCGAAAACGGCTCTAACGATTTTGATGAAACTTCCCTAAATTATTCTACATAAAGATATTTAACTTTTAATTTTTATGTAGTATATCAACGAGAAAGTGGAGGGAAAAAAGTTATGATGAAATGAATATTTTATTTGCGCATAGCTTAAAAAGTATACATTTTATAGTAATTTATGTATAGAATTGTATGAAAGATAATTAAATTATCTAAAAAACAAAAATATAATCATCAAAATCGGTCGGGTATTAGCAAAGATACAGCACATTAACAGGAAGTAGCAATTATATCTTGGATTTTACAATTTTCTCGTAAATGGCTCAAACGATTTTGATGAAACTTGCCTAATGTCTTCTCCTTACAGCCTTTAACTTTTCATATATGTAATACATCACCGAGGAAACGCAGCGAAAAAAGTTATGATGAAAAGAATATTTTATTTGTGCAAAGCTTAAAAAGTATGCATTTTATGGTAAATTATGTATAGAATTGTATGAAAGGTAATTAAAGTATCTAAAAAACAATATTAGAATCATCAAAATCGGACCAGTATTAGAAAAGATAAAGCATGTTTTATGAGGAGCACAAGACCCTAGATGAATAACCGAGCGCATCTGAAAGGAGACAGATGTGACCGAACCTTCTCCCACCAATCTGTTATAAACAATATACTTTGTAATAAAGTAATTTAAGAATACAAAAGCGGAAATTAACTTAATAATTTCTACTTTCATATTATTTAATGGAAAGAAAATATTTCCATGAAAACTAAACCAAAACTTTTAAAATATATTTGCAACTTGACGAAGTTAAAATATATAGGTAGTGTACAGAATAGTTGTACTAAAATTGTTTAAAAAACTTTTATTGTACTGAAGTGGGAGAAGATGTGAAGAAGTGAATGCTGCTGAGTTTATTTCAAGCATTGTTTATGGGAACTTTTTAAAATTATATTAAAAAGATAAGTATTATAGGATGGTAAGGGAAAGTTGTGTGATGCACGCACCGCACCAGATTTTTTAAATTCTAATAATAGAGAAAATGCTCTAAATAAACTTTGAGGCATTTATTAAAGTGTTTATGTGTAAAGGTCTTTCTTTCCCCATCTTATTTTAATTTATTTTTTTTACTCTGCATAATTTAATTAGAAATGATTATTTTATAAATTAATTAATTTTGAATTTTATTAATTTTTCGGTTTGTAATATTTTTAACTTTTTACTATTTTAAAAATATTTGTATTGCTAATAATAAATACTTCCTGCTCAATGAATACATTTTTCCCTAATTTTAATTGTAAAATTACATTATACCAAGATAATAATGTTTGTTATATTAATTTTGTGTCAGAAAATAAATAAAAAAAATTTAGTTTGTGTTTATAATTGCCGGTGATAAAAAGTCAAATTAACATTTCAGCTTTAATTGCAAATCATAATACATTATGAAAGCCAATAAATACATTTATTGATTTAAAAAAGAAAACAAATGGTAGTTGTGATAGGAGGAGATAGTCAAAGCGTTTAAAAATGTCAACTTGCCATCTATAGATTAGTTTCAGTGAAGCAGTTGAAGGAGGCTGTTTCTGCTAAATTCAACAGGTACGCTCGATAAACTGTTTCAAAAAAGCAGATAGGTTTTGTTTCACATCCCACCGCTAGGTGTGACAGGCATAGCTGTTGCAGGAAGCTGTTTATGCTAAATTAAACAGGTACGCTCGATAAACTCTTTCAAAAAAGCAGATAGGTTTTGTTTCACATCCCACCGCTAGGTGTGGCTAGCATAGCTGTTGCAGGAAGCTGCTTCTGCTAAATTAAACAGGTACGCTCAATAAACTGTTTCAAAAAAGCAGATAGCATTTGTTTCAGGAAGCTGCTTCTGCTAAATTCAACAGGTACGCTTGATAAACTGTTTAAAAAAAGCAGAAAGCATCTGTTTCAGGAAGCTGCTTTTGCTAAATTCAACAGGTACACTCGATAAACTATATCAAAAAAGCAGATAGCTTTTGTTTCACATCCCACCGCTAGGTGTGGCTAGCATAGCTGTTTCTGCTAAATTAAACAGGTATGCTCGATAAACTCTTTCAAAAAAGCAGATAGCTTTTGTTTCACATCCCACCGCTAGTTGTGGCTAGCATAGCTGTTGCAGAAAACTGTTTCTGCTAAATTAAACAGGTACGCTCGATAAACTGTTTCAAAAAAGCAGATAGCTTTTGGTCCACATCCCACCGCTAGGTGTGGCTAGCATAGCTGTTGCAGAAAACTGTTTCTGCTAAATAAAACAGGTACGCTCGATAAACTGTAGCAAAAAAGCAGATAGCTTTTGTTTCACATCCCACCGCTGGGTTTGGCTAGCATAGCTGTTGCAGGAAGCTGTTTCTGCTAAATTAAACAGGTACGCTCGATAAACTGTTTCAAATAAGCAGATAGCTTTTGGTTCACATCCCACCGCTAGGTGTGGCTAGCATAGCTGTTGCAGAAAGCTGTTTCTGTTAAATTAAACAGGTCGTTCAGTGTTTTCCTCTATTGCCGATAGTAGCATCTTACCCATCTACTAACCTGCTACTGTATCTATTTAATTTAGATCGAAAGAGTTAACTGTATCTGTTTAATGAAAGAAACTGTTTTAAATAAATAGATTGCTAATTAACACCCCACCACTAAGTAGTACCTACTCACAACAAGGTTTTGTTGTTAAACCGGCAGACACAGTGTCACTCTTATGCCCGTTTGATTTATCGTCTATTTAATATCTATATATATTTTTCTTACTTCTTTAATTGACTTTTTAATGGATACGTGCTTAATTTTTTTTTTTTTATTAAAGTAGATTTAATTATTAATTTAAGGACAATTTGTTGTTAAGATTTTTTTTCTTCTTTTCTCACTACAAGTTTATTCTTATTTATAGAAAATTTCAATGCCCTTTTTTTGTTTTGTTTCTTTATTATATTACAATATATTCGTGTAAATCACTGGTAAGGGATATTGATTATTTTTTTTCTGGTTAATATTTTAATTTCATATTAAAGCTTTATTTTATATCATTATTTTTAATGCAATATTTTTCATTTTCCTTATTATTATTTTTATTCGTTCCTAATTTAGTCTAGTTAGAACCGGCAACTTCACCAGGGAAGAGAATAGCCTTTCGATTACGAAAGGCTCCTCTACCCAACAATCCCAATGCTTAAAAATATTTATATGAGAACTTTAAGGAGTTATAATTCAAAGTATTTAGGTAAAAAAGTTGAAATCAAGAATGAAAACCAATAAAATTAATTAAAAGAATGGAATAACACTTCAAAATATTTATAATTAAAAAAAAAAAAAAACTCACTAATGGACTCAGTCTCATCAGTTATTTCTTCTTTAATTGAAATACCAGAGTTACTTATATCTGAAACAGCAAACAACAGACGATAAATTCATAATTCAATGAATTTATCATTAAAAAACTTAAACAAACATTGCCAGATTGAAAACATAAATAAATAATTCAATTGTTCAAAGGTTTACAAATAAAAATAATAATAAAAATAAAATAAAGTCAAATTCAAATATAATAATTAATACTTAAATTGACATTAAACTGAGTGCAGCAATGTTCACGTCCTTTAAGTAGAATTTACACATTTTCAAAATTAATGTGAATAGACCTTCTACAGTCTTTGTATACAATTTGCTAAACAAAACATTATGCTGAATAAAAAATTTATTCTATTCAAAACAAAGTAAAATGTTGAGATTCAAATGTTAGTTTTAACTCTTGCTATATACCAACGGTGGTAATTATAAAAATGTAAAAGTGCTGGATAGAAAAAATTAATGCATTAATAAGCAATTTGATCCATTGCAACAAAAAAATATGTCAAAAAATTAATAAATTCTGAATACAAACTATGACACATATTAGCAGAATCCCTATTTTTATAAATATTTATATGAGAACGTTAAAAGTTTTTCAATTCAAACCATAGTTTAGGAAAACAAAGTTTAAATCAAGAATGTAAAAAAATAAAATCAATTAAAAGAAAGGAATCACACTTCTAAATATTCATAATTTTAAAAAGATAAAACTCACGAGTGGACATAGGCTCATCAGTCATTTCATATTTGATAGATATACCAGAGTTGGCTTTATCTGAAACAGCAAACGACAAATGATAGATTCTAGATTCAGTGATAAAACAATGCAAGGAAAAATTTTTAGATTGAAAACATCAATAAATAATTCAATTGTTCAAAGGTTTACAAATAAAAATACAAGTCAAACTCAGATATAATGATTAATACTGAGATGCAGTAATGTTAAAAAAAAAAAAATTAATTTTTTTTTTAAATGAACTATGGAATAAATGTAAAGTAATTTTTTAAGCTGACTTTGAAATGTATAGTTATGATGTGACCAATTCAAGTGAGTTAAAGGATAAATTAAAAAAATTAAAACTAGATGATAAATTGGAATATAAAATCTGTATTATTTTCAATTGTTAACCTTGCATATTAAACTTTTATCTTTAATCAATTTGCCTTGAGGTCAATTAAAAAATTTAGTAGTTTTTTCTATTTATTTTAGACGTTTCGGGGATAATTTGTTCCCCTCTTCAGCATCTAGTATAAATATAATAAATTATAACAATTTCTTGTAATAATGTATATGTATACATTATTTTTACAAAAAGTTCTGCTGAACTAGTCAATTTATAAAAGATAAAAACAATTTAATAAATATCTTACCTAAATAATATCCCAAAATGTTGGGTTTGTCACGTAACTAGTTACTAAAATGAGACTTAATCAATGAATGATTAAAAAGTTCAAAGTTTAACTAGAGAAAGGGGATTTTTGGAATTAGCAATTTTTATATATCATTATTCCAAAAGTCTGGAATAAACTTAAGATCTCCCTTTACATTTAAAGTGTTTTGTAGATATTTTTTTATCAGTAAGTTTTCTTTAATTTTCCTTTAGGTTGTATGTGTTTTCCTACCTAAAATTGTTATCCTATCAAAACTGATTTCATGGGCATGTGCATTGTTTATTATATGTCTATTTAGTGCTGTGTAGTTTTTATTGTATTTAATTGAATTCTTGTGCTGTTTAATACGTTTGGTTGACATCTGCATGATGGTATAGAAGGGTCAATCTAATTAGGGATTGATAAATTATTTGCCACTTTCATAAATTTGTTTTATTGAAAACTAGTTTCGAATGTTATACATTCATCTTCAATACTAAAAACACACAAAAAATTCAAAAATAAGCAATTCAAAATATAGTTTGGTGTTCTTATGGATATTAAATTAGATTTAATATAAATCAGTATTATAAAACAATTATGAATATAATTAAGACAAGAAATCAAATACATGTTGGCACTCACCAAGGTTTAAATGGATTATAACAAACAGAAAAGTTTGTACTGGTTTCTTCTGGCACTGAACTAACAATGAAAGAAGGTTGGATGTTTATAGGTAAACGGTTTAAGGGTCAGGGTTTTTCAGTAATGCCGGGGAGTAATTGGTTTTTCCGTTATAGATGGGAATAAATTTAAGCTTGGACTATTGGAGATATTTATTTGGTCATTTAAGCAAAAATCTGAATTGGATTTGAAGGATTTTATTATTTCAAGTGTTTCATATATATTTAATTTGAGGCTGTACGTGATGAATTGATTTAACTCCTGAGTCTTTGTTGAATTTATGGTTTTTTTCATTTCAATGAATTGCAAAGTTGGAATTATCTGCCTTATTATTAAATGCACGTATATATTCATTTAATATCTGATTTAGCTAACTCTATAATTCATAAATGTTTTATAATACTGATTTATATTGCATCTAATTTAATATGTATAATAATACCAAACTATATTTTGAATTGCTTATTTTTGAATTTTTTGTGTGTTTTTAGAACTGAAGATGAATGTAGAACATTCGAAATTAGTTTTCAATAAAACAAAACTATAGAAGAGGCAATTAATTTATCAATCCCTAATTAGTTTGATGCATTTGTTTAGATTTTGAAGGGATTCACCAATATATATTTTTCCATATGTGCATTGTAGTTGATAGATGTTGTTTATAATATCAATTTTTTGTTTATTATCTTTTAGTTTGCTAAATTGGTTAGAAACTAGATTATTATATTTCCATACTATTGTATAATTATTCTTTGTTCTATTGAAACAATGATCAATAATTGGATGGTAATGAAAACTGACAGGTTTATAAGCTTAAATATATCACCTGGGATGACTAATGCAAATGTCAGTTTTGAAATCTACAGTAATAACAAACTGGAAAATTTTTTGACCAACATGAAGGACAAAATAAAAATGTCATTTATAAAATAAACTGTAAACAATGCAAGGATAAGTTTTATATTGCGAAACTTCACAAATTCTTAAAACCATGATGAATCAATATAAAACAAACATCAAAAACCCAATAAATGGTAATGCTAATGCATTGGCTAGGCATGGTATAGTCAATAGACATGTTTTTGATTTTAATGAGTTCAGGATTTTAGGTAGTGCTGAAGATAATACTAGGTTGTTACAAAAGTCCTTGTGCATTAGTATAGCTTTATTTCAGATTACATATTTGAAACATTACTGAATACTACTCTTAAAAGTAAAGTCCATTGTTTTCAACTACTTTCACCCATCTTTCTGCCAGTAATTGGATTTGATGCCGGTACCACTCCTTTGGTTTTGAGACAAAGAACTCTTTACATCCAATTTCTAAGTCCTCATAATTATCAAAGATCAGATGTTTTAAAAAATGAGTCATTGATCTAACAAAACCATAATCTAATGGTGCAATATCTGGGCTATATTGCACCATTAGATTATGGTTTTGTTAGATCAATATATATTCCAGCTTTCAATATATTGATTATTTGACTAGGTTGTTACAAAATTCCTTGTGCATTAGTATAGCTTTATTTCAGATTACATATTTTAGACATTATTGAAACTAATATTCAAAGTAAATAAAGTCCATAGTTTTCAACTACTTTCACCCATCTCTCTGCCAGTAATTGGATTTGATGCCGGTACCACGCCTTTGATTTTGAGGCAAAGAACTCTTCATATCCAATTTTTAAGTCCTCGTAATTATCAAAGAATCGACCTTTTAAAAAATGAGCCATTGATCTAAACAAACCATAATCTGATGGTGCAATATCTGGGCTATAAGCAGTATGAGCCAAAACGTTTATTCCTTAATCCGATAAATTTTCCTGGGTCAAACGAGAACGATGTGCAGGGGCATTGTCGTGTTGAAAAATGGCTTGGTTCCTGTTGACCAAAGTAGGGTACTTCAACACTCAAAACTGCATACACTCTGTCTAGCTGTTCACAGTAAAGATTTGAGTCCACTGCCCGACTATCAGGAACAAGCTCAAAATGCAAAACGCTTTCGAAGTTCTACCAAACACAAAGCATCACTTTTTTCCCATACTTATCTTGCCGAACCTTCGGTTGTGCAGCTTCACCTGACCTTACCCACTGCTAATGTTTGTTAAAGTTTTTTAAAAATATCCACTTTTTATCACTTGTGATAATTCATTTCTAGAACCTGCTATCTTTCGGATGGCAAGTGAACTAAGTCAAAATTCACACAACGGATGAATTGTGAACCAACGTCAGACCTTGGTCCTTAATTCCGTATGCCCAGGTTTTAAGATAACGAGCCACTGTGGCATTAAAAGCCCCTACTATGACCGATAAATCACGAGTAATTGTATGTGGGTCCTGGTTCACACATTCAAGAAGAAGAATTCACACATCATCAATGGCCCATGGGCAACCTGATCTGAGTTCATCTGCAAGGCTCATATTCCCATTGTTGAAATGCCAGAACCAAAGTACAGCAGCTGCCTTTATGCTTAAATCTTTTTTCCAGTAATATCTCAAAAGACCGTGAAATTATCTTCTGACATTACACATGTGTTATAAAAATGTAAATGACCTCATAAAGCCAACTCAAGTCACAAGGAATTAAAGGATTAGTCAAAGTAAACATTGACATAAATAGTAGAAACAAAAACATTCTTATAGGATTAATTATGACAGTTGGAATTAAGGGTTGTGTTCATGCACAAGGACTTTTCTAACAACCTAGTAAAGTCAGATATTTTTTGGAATCAATTTATATTACGAAAAATATCAGTAATATAGTAAATTTTAAAATGATGAATAGAGGCTTATTTTAATTTAATTAGAGGCAAGCACAACAGTTAAGTAATAGGATTAAATAAATACTGTATTAACAAAACAACACTGGGCACAGTTCAAATAGATCACTAAGGATAGCAGGTAATGGAAAATGTGAAAATTTTATTCAGCTGCAAGTAAGTTAATAATTGTTTTACAATCAGTTTTACTGAGATATGGGGTCTAAATTAATATTTGATTTTAATAATATTTTTTAGAACTAGAATGACAAATAGGAATTTCCTTTACGAATAATATCACATGGACAAATAGCGATGGAAATGCGAATACAAAGTAACAAATTTTATTTTGTAGGATGAAGCATTGTAAATTTTTGAAAACTTTTGGTTAGTCATTTGGCAAATTCTATTTGTCTTTTTATGTGGATACAAATATTTTAGAGCCTTAATGTTATATGGAATTTTTAATTGCTGATCACACACATAAGTTTTCAATTTAGAATAGTTGATTTGGTTGTCACGAATGCATTATGGTTGACACACAATATTATTTAGATAACTTGAAAATGGGCAAGACGGGCCCAAAACGTTGTAAAAAATGATTAAAGTTGTGGAAGTTGATAAGGGAAAGTTTTCCTGAAAATTAATATTTTTGAAAAGTTTAATTTTTCCCTTGTGAAAACACAGTTTTTTAAAACTATTTAGAAGAGTAAAGTAATAGTGTTAAGATTCAAATGTTAGATTATAAATCTTGCTAAATGCCAAGGGCTCTAATTGAATAAAATGATAAAAAGGATAAATAGATAAAACAAATGTCCTACTTACCAATTAGATCCATTGCTATGGTGAAAATATCACACAAACCTAAGAAAGTCTGAACACAAACTATGACATATATCAGATGCTGTCCATATCAAGGGGTACTACTATTATAAATAGTATTATTCATCCATCTTGGTCGAAATCCACCTTCCACTGAATATGAACACTTGAGCCTATGAATTAGAGATGTGTAGATCCTGAACGGTATCATAACATAAGTAGAGCTTGAATTATTTTTTACTTACAACAACTTTTGTATTTTTCAAGCTTGTTTGTAATCAGTAATTTGACCTATTAATAAAATAAATATTAAATACTTTTTAATTATTTATTCTATCATATACTAGAGGGTAATTTTGGTTACACTAATAGAAAAATATAAAGGAATGAGATAGTCCGGGAGCCGGTCAAAAAGGATGGATCACAAATCGTAAAAACAATTTATTAGGAACCGAGGTTTCGACCCACTTATATAGATTTTTGGTGGCTTAAGATGAACCATATACATACATATATATATATATATATATATATATATATATATATATATATATATATATATATTTATTTATTTTTTTCTTTTTGTCAATGCTGATTCTTAAACCCCTTTCATTTCTCCTCTATCTTTATTAATGGCCGAGTTATGGGCTTATAAGATCTTTAATCTGCATTTAAATGATTTTTTCCTTTTTTTTATGCCTTGTTGTGCTGATTTCAAAACTCCTCACATTTCCCCTCTATCTTTATATAAATGATCCAGTTACGGGCTTATAAGATCTCTAATCGGCTGCCATTTTGAAACAAACAGACGGATGGTAATATCGAGGTCCGATGATCATCCTGGGATGATATGTGACATTGGTGCCGAATCTCAAAAAAATTGCTCCAGTAGTCTCGGAGAAAATCCGCGGACGGCGTATGGCGGACGGACGGATTTGTTTTTATTCGATATTTGGATTCTACGTATCTTGAAACGTCAAAAACCTCAAATATTGAGGGGGATTACAACATTTTTTTCCTTGGTAGATTACAAAGGTCTATTATTGAAAATAGGTGAAAGATAAAGTTGATAATTTTCTGAATGAAACAGTATCTTCAGGAAAACATTTTATCAACAATGAAAATTCACTGATTTAAAGATTTATTGACAATTATTATTTATTAAACTTCGATTTTTCTACTATAAGAAAAGTTGAAAATACTTTTTGAATCTTATTTTAGTTGTTAATTTTGCATGAAAAAATAAGTTGTGGATAATCTTACATAAGCTCAGCTGTCAATCATTACTTTCTACTTTATTTGAATGGTAATTATATTTAATTAATACTTATTTATTGATCAGAATTTTATTACAAAAATCTCAAAACAAACTTAATTTATAGAAATAAATTTTGCATACATCTATTTGGCACACTAACAACCTTTTGATGATAAAATAATCAGTAGAAAAGGAAAACAAGTAAAAACATTTTTTTAAATGTAAGATGTATAAAATAAAATATGAATTTTATATATTTCATTATAAACAACTTCAGTGATCTCAACTTTAAAAAAGATCTGAACAAAAACCTTTAAATAAATTTGAATAACAATAATTTGTAAACTATATACAATAATAAATGAAACTATGTGATAAAATCCAAGAGTATAACTTATTTTAAGCTTTATTTGCAAACATTTAAAAATAAAATATAATCAACATTTGTAGAGAAAATTCATTTTTCAACCGCCTTGCTTTAGAGAAAACTCTCTCAGAGGAGAAAGAAGTTAGAAGTATGCACAAATATTTTTTTCTGAGTTTATTCCTTGAGTTTTCCAAGAGGGTTTTCTGTGTGGTGCAAATATGCCCCTGTGGGGATGCTAGTCCTCCATCGGGCGCCTCCCCACGTGGCGGATAGGGAAATGTCCCCCAAATATGGGTGGTATCGGGGAAATGAAATACTCGGGGCGGACCAAAACTCGGACTACATAGTCGTAGAGAAGACAACACGTCTAGGGTAAGAGAACCTCGATTGCAAAACTCCTGGTCCTCCAGATTGGGGGTTGGACGTCGGCCTAACGACCCGGCTTTGTAAAACAAACATTGTTAGGAATCCTGAACCAAACAATAGCCGCTATGATTTAACGGTACGACACAGGCATGGACTTGGAAAACACATGAATCTAGGAACATGAAACGTGAGAAGCCTTCTCCAGATCGGAGCGAGTAGAAACCTTGAGTTTGAACTTTCAAGATATAAAATAGATATAGCAGCACTCCAGGAGATTCATTGGAAGGATGACGAGGTGGTTAGCCTGGAGGACAATCTGCTCATTGGTATAAACGAAGCCAAGTTGGGAAAGGTTTTATGATAAGTAATAAGCTAAGACATGCCCTGCAGAAATACGTGATCATCAACCCACGCATTTGTACAATAAGACTAAGGGGAATATTTTTCAATATCTCTGTGGTTAGTGTGCATGCCCCGACTGAAGATAAAGACGAGGATTTTACGACGCCTTAGAAAGAACCTATGACACTTTGCCCGCCAATGACGTGAAACTCAACCTTGCAGACTTCAACGCGAAGATAGGTAAGGAAAAACTTTACAGGCCCATAATAGGGCTACAATGAAAACACGTGAGAACTAACGATAATGGCATTAGGTTAGTGGATTTTGCTATGGAACGAAGCAGCACATACTTCCAGCACAAATACATACATAAAGAAACATGGACATCACCAGATGGCAGGACGAGAAACCAAATTGATCATATACTGATACAGTCGAGACACGCAACTGATATTCAAGAAGTCCGAAGCTGTAGAAGAGCAGTGTGTGGACCAGATCATCATTTAGTTAAAATAAAATACAGCCAAAAAATCGCGCTGAAGGCTAGAGCAGCCTCCGTCCCGCTTTGGTGTGGAACGGCTGAAGGACGAAGAAACAAGACAAAGATTTGCCGAGAATATCCGAGTTACTTGGAAGTGGCGGAGAGATGGAAGGTGTAACCTTCCAGGTGGGTACATTTGAAAGGAGCGTTAAATATATAAAGCGGCGATGGAGGAGCTAGGCGAAAGGCCTAGACCAACAAGAAACAACTGGTTCGAAGAGGAATGCAGGATAAAACTCGAAGTAAGGAATGAGGCGAGGCGTAGAATGATTCAGCGCCACACCATATGTACAGCCAAGGACTATAGTAACAAGCGGAAGGAAGCAAAGAAGACCTGCAGACAGAAGAAAAGAATCTGGGAAAGGAAGAAGCTGAAGGATGTCTAGGATAAATTCGAAGACCATAATTCTCGGGGATTCTTTGGAGGTGTGCCACAAGAGAAGGAAGGCTTTAAACCTCGCCTCGGCTTTTGTAAGAGTAAAGACGGAACTCTGGTGATGGGTAAGGAAGAGGTTGTGAGCAGATGGGATGAACACTTCAAAGAGTTATAAAGTAAGGATCATGCTAACGAAGATAGGGGGCCAGTGGAAGCTGACCTTGATAGGATCTTGAATCCGCAGCCGGGGGAACTAGATGAGGATGACATCCCGCCAGACCAGGAGGAAATTTGGGAGATTGTGAGCAACCTAAAGCTGCATAAAGCCCTGGGAATAGATGGGATTGATGCGGAGCTATTGAAATGCGGTGGGGATGAAGTTTGGGACCAGCTCTACTAGATTATGATATTTGGTCAGAAGAAGAGATTCCTGAGGACTGGAAAGTAACTGTCATTTGCCCAATATATAAGAAAGACGACAAGCTCTGCTGCTCTAACTACGGAGGGATCTCACTGTTGAGCGTGGCCTACAAGATACTGTCCACTGCTATTAACCGGAGACTTGCCGCCCACATGGAAAGATAAGTAGGAGAATATCAATGCGGCTTCAGAAGAGGAAAGCCCACAATAGACCAAATACTCACAGTCCGCCAGGTGTTAGAGAAGACAATGGAGTACGACGTCGACCTGCACCATCTTTTTATAGACTTTAAACAAGCCTACGATTCAGTGGACCGGTCAACATTGCTCAGAGATCTCCTATCCCTGGGTGTTTCAAGGAAACTGACCAGGCTGGTAAGAATGATAATGGGAAATACAAGAGGCCGGGTGAAGCTTCAGGGGGTAATATCCGAAGAGTTCCAAATAACGGAAGAAATCTTACAAGGAGATACAAAGGCAGCCACACTCTTTAAAATGGCCTAGAAAAAAGGTGTGGATGCCATTAGGACAAACCCGAGAGGCACAATCTTTAACCGCCTTGCACAGCATCTTGCATATGCAGACGATGTGGAAATCCAGATCCAGATCCCTTCCAGCACTGGCAGGGGCCCTAGATGAACTTGAGGTGGCAGCAGCGGAGAGGGGATTGTGTATAAACGAAAATAAGACTGCTTACATGAAGAGTAGTGGACGCCATCCTTTGCAGAATAATGAGACCATAAGTATCGGCCCCTATAATTTCCCAGTATACAAAGAGTTCAAGTACCTACGCTCCTTGGTGACAGACAATAACAACGTTAAGGCTGGAATCGCCGCCAGTAACCGATGCTACTTTGCCCTTCAGCGGGTACTTAAATTTTGCGGTATGTCAAGGAAAGCACGAAAAGTGGTGTACAAGAATATCATGTTCTTACGTATCATACGCGTATCATTACGTACGTTATGGGCGTATCATACGCCCCATAGTATCTTACGGTAGCGAAACATGGACGATGGTGACCGAACATGAAAGAATGTTGGGAGTATGGGAGAGGAAGATCTTGCGCAAGATATATGGACCTTTATGTGAAAGAGGAGTCTGGAGAGCCAGGTACAACTGGGAGCTAACCGCAGTATACGGTGAGGCTGATATTGTCGCCTTCATCAAGGCGTCTCGGATAAGATAGCTAGACCATGTGGAAAGAATGCCGGAGGAAAGGGTGCCAAGGAAAATCATGTATGGACAACCTGAAGGAGGAAGAAGGAGAGGCAGGCCACCACTCCGGTGGATAGATGACGTGGAGGCGGACCTGAGACAACTTGGTCTCAGGCGGTGGAGAGCTGCCGCAGTGAATCGAGAAGAGTGGTGAAGAATCGTAGAGGAGGCCCAGGTCCCACACGAACCGTAGCGCCGAGGAAGAAGAAGAAGAAGCAAATATGAAAAATATTGTTTCAGTAATAAAATGGTAGATTTCTCGGGTGTATCAGTAGCAGGTATTGTTTGTCATCAAAGTATTCTCATAAAGAATAGGTTGACACTTTTTGTGCCAAACCACTGC
Organism: Rhaphigaster nebulosa; assembly: GCA_948150685.1. Classification (NCBI taxonomy): domain Eukaryota; kingdom Metazoa; phylum Arthropoda; class Insecta; order Hemiptera; family Pentatomidae; genus Rhaphigaster; species Rhaphigaster nebulosa. Next base: position 6,661,504 of record OX411306.1, read on the forward strand.
TTTGTGCTAACCTGTTTCTTTAGATTTAATTTTTTTAAAAACAAAGTTCTAATTCTTCTTGGACCCATTTTTGAGCATCAGCAGCATTTGCTTCCAACCCAAATGCTTGTTTTTGGAAGTGGAAATTCCAAAATTTTGATTTGGCTCCAATTTTTGTTTTTTTCAAAATTCCCGAATCTTCTTGTAATTGTATCAGTGATAATTTTTAATTTCTGATTCACTTCATAAACAGAGCGACGTTTTATCCAATAAGTACTGCAGTCTTTGTACAAGATTAATATTCATTGAAATAGTAGAGTAATTTTCTCCAGACAGTTCTGTTATTAAAAGTAGGTATTGGTTAAAGAGCGAGGAAATATTCTTCCAAGATATCCCATTCATGTAATGACAAAAATTCTGGAGCTATGGAAAGAAATATCATGGCTACTGACAACAGCGGATCTAGACTTTATGGAGTCCTAGATGATACAATATAGAAGGACCCCTCTTGGTTAGGAAAGATTGTAGGGTGATTAGAGAGGTATGGAATACTCCCAAGAAAAACGGAGAGTCCCCCCAAAACTATAAATTCGCTTGTAATGTATAATTCATTTATTTAATTTTACAATGGCGCGGGGCCTTGGGTGGTCGCCATCTCCATCCTCCCTTCCCCCCTGGCTACTGATAATAATATTTTTAATTCAAGAAGTCTTTCGATAATATAAAGTTGAAAATTTCTACTTGTTGTGATTTAGAATATTATTTTCAAGTTCCATTGCACTTGTAATTTCCTAAATAAGTTTGATGCTGTAGTTATTATTTCAAGTATGGCATTAAAGTTTTAATTTTTCTAATAATTTAACTATTAATAATAATGAACCTTTCATTTACACTCAAATTAAGAGTATATGCAACCAGCCCTGATATTTCCTAAGATATTCATTAACAGCTTTTTTTTCATAATTGTAGCATTGTCTGTAATCACATTGACCACTTTATCAAATATCCCCCATTTAATAAGCACGGATTTTAAATTATTAGCTATCCATTGACTCGAATGCTGCTCAAAAGTTGAACAGTTTCCAAATTCCGGCTAATTATTTGTCATTACATAAACTTTGTGCACGTAATAATCTTATAAATCGATAAATAACCATGGAAATTAAATTTACCACCTTAATTTTAAATTAATCTAGTCACACACGAAGACTCCCCAAATCAATCCCCACCTGTTCAAATTAGGGATGGGAAAAAACGGAGCTTTTGTGCATGCCTGTTTCAAACGCCAGATCATACCATTGTGGACATCAGGAGGGGTTCGGAACTTAGTGACGGCTGTCTGACGGTCGGGTTCCTGGTATCGGGACTGATGGAATGGACAAAATCAAATGGCGCATGCGCAATTCCATTTTAAATTGTCAATTAGGCCGCCGAATAGAACATACCTATAGATATAGATTAACTATTCTATTCTTTCTAGAAATTTACTAACTTTCTAGAAACTTACCTGATGTATAAATTTTATTTATTGTATGCTTGGTGATTAGTATTAATTTGTTCCAATCTGTGAAAAGTTCCTACATGAAAATTAGGAATATGACAATCAGACCACTAAATTTAATTTTTTTTGTACTGATTAAACATATTATAACAAGAAGAACATCCTTGTATATACAATGGGTATATTAAATTGGTTAATTATTATGTGTTGATGAATTTCTTAAAATGAAATTACATGTATGATATAAATTGTTAAAATTTAGTTCTGAAGACAGAGATAAGTGCCACAAAACGCCAGGATATTTAAGATTAGCACAGTCTAGCGTCATTTGTGCTAACTGCTTTGCATTCAATTGTAACATTCGTATTTATTGGGATTTTTAAAATTGTTCCTACTTTAATTATATATTATTTAAAATTACTAGTGCTGTCGAATTCCGGTGATCTGGGCAAATTTTTGTAATAATTGAAAAGGAGTGATATTTTAAACTACGGTGAGGACCCGATCTCAACTGAAAAGGAACTTTATGGGTTTATTTATCTCTTGAGCGAGCGGAAGTCGACAGCTGTGATCTAATTAAAGCAGTAATAATTGAAGTTACAATAAGGCCCCGACCTCAACTGAAAAGGATCCGTTGATGTTTTGTTTAGTTCTTGGGAGCACGTAATGAGCGGAAGTCGACAGCAGTAGTAATTATAAATAATATCTAATTAAAGCAGGAACAATTTTAATTTGAATACGAATGTTCCAATTGAATGCAAAACAGTTAGTTAGCACAAATGACGCTAGAGTGTGCTAGTCCGGCAATCTTCGGAATGAACAAGTGATAACGCGCCCCTAGTCTATAGTTGTACCATTTTAATAATTGCAATGAATACGAAAGTTACAAGTGAATGCAAAGCTGTTAGCACAAATTGCGCTAGAGTATGCTAGTTCGGCGGTCTTTGGGTAGGATAGGTAGTACCAGTGATAACGCACCCCTCTTGTTAAGTTGTACCCCCGCTTAAAAGGAATGGAGTGGAATAATCCTCTCGCTTTACCCCAAATAATATTTCAAAGAATTCTGTCTATTCGGGCGCCATACTGCACTGCCTTCACTATATAGGCTCATTATTATTATAACCATTATGGTGAAGACTCCTAACCTGATATAATTTGTAATATAGTGTCCAGCGTCAATGTTATCTAAACACACCTGTTGTAGAATAAAGGTACAACTCAAAAAATTCGAAATTAACAATGATATCAAATTTAGGATGCAGCCCGTACTTAAAATATAACGATTTCTTTATTCTGTATAGGGATTAAGTCATTCTTGTCTGTAGAATAAAGTTACTAATTCAAAATTGAATTTTTTGAGAAATCAGACTAGAAGTTTTTGCTCTACATCTTTGGTTGACTCCTCATTAAAACAAACTGAACATTTGTAACACCTTCACTAATTCATTTTTGCATTATTACTTGAGCAGCATTTATTTTTTGAGGGATAATATTCTGTTGCTTTATTCTAAAATTTTGAGATGTTACCTTTTTCCAAGGATGAAAAGGCCGCTCAAGTAATGGACTATTACAGAAGCCTACCATTTGCAGTTACTGATCCCAGAAAATAAAAAGAATCTCATATATTTGGTTAACAATAAATATACTTAACCAGTTTATAATAGTTTTTATAAATCTCTAAAATAATATTCAATTTTCAATTAGTGCTTTAAGTATTTATATTCCACTTATTATTTTTTTACTATAGTTTTGAACTTACTGTCATTGTGCCAAGACCTAGACTGTTAGGATAAATGATTTTTTATAATAAAGAAATGAGATGGTCCGGGAGGCGGTCAAAAAGTGGAACACAAATAGTAAAAAAACTATTTATGGAACCGACGTTTCGACTAACTTTGCAAGTCTTCTTCAGGGCTGAATAAACAAGATACAAAAATAAAAATAACACAGTAGTATATACAATGAATGAATTAATAATTAAAAGACTTAGTGAGAAAAAATGAAAACAGTGATGAATTTATAAAATGAAACTGATTAAGTGACAGAATCAAATTGTAAAGAAAATGATTACAATTTTACAGAGTAGAAAGTATTTTTGGTGTCCGATTGAAATAATTACATAGTTAAAAAATTTAATACTAGAGAAAAAAATTAAGTAATTTAAATGTTATTACAAAATATAATAACAAGTTTACCTTTTGCAATCTTATTACAATTTAATATTGTTACCTCCTTATTATTAATAATTTGCTTTGTTAAATTAATAAATAACAAGTTTTTCCCAATTGTAATCAGTTTGATAAATAACTATAGGAAAGTAATTATAAGAGAAAAATAAAAGTAGACAAAGGAAGAGGGAGTAAGGGAGAAATTGTATGAATGATAGGGCAGTTATTGTCTTTTAATAAGATTTAAAATATGTCTATAAGTCAGGGAAATACAATTTTTGTCTATTTTATGATTAACCGGGTTCGGTTCCAGGTGTATGTAAACTGATTCCGAAATTAGTATTTTTTCATGGTTAGGAACTGTAGCCAGAATAGAGGATTTATCAAAGTTGAAGGAATGGTTGAGGGACAAGGCATGTTCTGATAATTTGGAGGCTGACTGGTTACGGAAGGTGATGGATGTTTTATGTTGGGAAATGCGAGATTTTAGATAGTTTTTGGTTTTCCCTATATAAGAAGAATTACAATTGGGCGTGGAGCAAGGAATGCGGTAAACTGCATTAGAGCGGCGTTTGAGAGGGATAGGATCTTTTAAGTTAGTAAAAAGGTAAGAAAGTTTATTATGGGATTTAAGGGCAAGACGTAAGGTAGGAATAGTAGATTGTAGGAATTTTTTAATATTATCGGAGAGAATAGGGATAAAAGGAAGAGATCTGTAAAGAAAAAGTTTGGAAACAGATTGTGAAGAATTAAGGGAAGGAGGGGTTAAGGTAGTAGGGTTATTATAAGAGTCTAAAAGTTTCTGAATGATGTTGGATGGAAAGCTATTGGAAAGTAAAATTTCTTTGATGCGTTGAATGATATTGAGGATCTGATAAGGAAATACACCGATGGATTACGTTTCTAGCAACATTAATTTTAAGATGGTAAGGATGCTGAGAAAAGTAGTTTAGGAGTCTACCAGAATAAGTTGGTTTTGTATACCAATCAGAGGATAATGAGCCATTGTCAATGGTAGAGTAATGCTTCCTGAACCTTGTCTGAGATTCTTCAACAATTTTATCAGTTTATGTCCATTGTATTAGTATATTCATTAGCAAGGCTGTAAATAATTTAATTAATGATTTTCCAAATGTGATATCCCTCTGATACATTGGGCTATCCTAATCACCTGCTTTATGATAATGGATCAGGGCCAGAACTAGGGTAGGAGGGAGTGACAAAGAGGAAACTATCGTGGAGGGTAGAATTTAGAGGGAAACAAAGTTTGAATGAAATTTTATTTTTATATTAAGCAAAAATTATTTGTTTAGGTTTTTTTTTTTTTTTTTTTTTTTTTTTTTTTTTTTTTTTTTTTTTTTTTTTGGCCTTAATTTAGCTCCAATGAGCCAATGATATTTATTTAGAAATATAGCTATTACCTACTGCTGACTTGGGAAGTGGGCAGTGGTGGCAAAATCAAGCTTGCCTCCCCTGACAAAAATCCGAATTTCAAAGATTTTATTAAATTTAGAGTTGAGTATATTTTTGTAACTATTGATTGGGGACATTTTTATAAAACTCAAAAGGAATCTGATCAGAAAAGTCCCTAAACCACCATTTACATATACTTGCGCTTTTAAGGGATAAAGTAGCTACTCACAAAAGCTTTCTGTATATTGGACTTCAGAAGAGATTAATATTTGCGTAACTATAAAAACTGCTTAGGAATTAATCTAGTATCATGAGGTACACATATTCAACATAGGGTTTAAATAAATGGCGTATACAGGGCAATATATCCCTCTCTCCCCTTAATTTATGAAAAATATGATTTTCATTCTCACCAACTTAATGTTTGTACTTTAATTAATTTTTTTTTCCTTGGCACTACAACCCGCTAGCGAGTCATGGCCTCCGCCAACAGCAACCGACAGGTGTCCCTATTTTTTGCTGCCACCATCCAGTCTCTCACTCCAAACTTCTCTGCATCGGTGTCCACACAGTCCCTCCTCGCAACTTGGGTCTTCCGACGCATCGTCCACCATGAAGGATCTCAGTCAGAAGCTTCCTTAGTATCATATCATCTCCCATTCTGGCAACATGCAACAAATTTAACGACATCAGGGGCAACAAACTTCTTGTAGATATCCTGGTTCTTCCTCCGTTTGCATTCTCCATCTACAAGTACTGGATCACAAATTCCTCTTAATATTCTGCGTTCCAATAATAGAAGATCGTGTTCCACAGCCTTTGTTATTGTCCATGTCTCGGATCCATAAGTCAGAACCGGTCGGATGAGAGTCTTATACAGGATGAACTTGGTACGCTGTGTTACTAAGTGACTTTTCAAGTGCTGTTAGAATCCATAACAACAACGGTTAGCCATTAAAATTGTTTTCCTTACCTTTACCTCCATCCGGTTATCTGCTAACCTAGGTAAGAAAATTCTTGAACCTGCTCAAACTTGTAGGGGCCAAAATCTACTCTATCACGGTCCTGCCGAGGGATCTCCTTGGTTACCATGTATTTTGTTTTTTCCTCATTGACAATCAAACCCAGATTTCTTGCTGCAGCCTCCAGTTTCAAGGATTCAGTAACCTTCTGCCGAGAGCGTCCAATTATGTCAATGTCAATGTCGTTAGCAAAAGCGAGAATCTGGACCATCCTGTTAAATATCGTGCCCGACATTTGAATGTTGTTGTCTCGAACAGCCTTCTCCAGTACTATTAGGAAGAGGAGGCACGCTAAAGCTGTCTCACTCCCCTTTTTGTTGAAAATTCTTCTGAGATGTTGCACCGAATTTTCACAACACAAACAATGTTTTCCATCGTTATCCTTATCAATCTTATAAGCTTTCTGGGAATTCCGAAATGAGTTAATACTTCGTATAGCTTTGCGTGATCTACTGTGTCGTAGGCTGGTTTAAAGTCGACAAATGATGGGTTTTAAGTTTGTATTCACGCCCTCTTTCCAGAATAGTTCTGACAGAAAATTTGATCTATTGTCGATCGACCACGTCTAAATCCGCACTGATATTGATCGTTCTCGCTCTGCATATGGTAAAGGTCTTTGAAACAGAATGTTGGACAGTATTTTATATGCGCAAGGGAGCAAAGCGACACCACGGTAGTTCGAACATATCAGTAGCTCACCCTTTTTGTGTAATGGGTATATACAGTCTTCTTCCAATCCGTTGGTATAATCTCTTCAGTCAAAATGCTTATCAGTAAATTGTGAAGGAGTTTGGAGAGTTCTTTCCTCTATGCTTGAACAATTCGGAAGGGAGGCCATCAATTCCTGGAGCTTTGTTGTTTCTTTAATTGATATTTTCAGTAATTTCTAACAATAATTTTTTATTCATTTTTCATGCTTATCCTTAAATTGTATGCCCAATTTGTCGATTATTTGCTTTCTTATTATTAAATTCCCTCCAAAAAAAATTCAAATCCTACCAAATAAAAATTCTGCATACGCCACTGGTTTAAATTGAAACCAGTACAGCACTTAGAGGAACATTAGTTAATGCATCCAGTAATATATAGCAATCATTTTACTTATAAATATGTGGCCAATAAATAAAGTAATGACCATATTGTTTAAAAAATGGCTTTAGACTTAGAAAGTTTTAGCAGAGTAATTTTTTTAAAACTCATTGCCAAGGAAGGACTGTCTGTTTTAGAACTCACTACCTCAAGTTTATGGAATTTAGTCTGACTTGAGGGAAGGTTACCACCTAAGAACTCCAAATGTTTCTGTCTGAAGATAATTTATTTTGTTTTTTAGTTTAGCTAAATGAGTGAACTCAAAGTCACAGTTGAAGAAATGTCGGGAATGAAGTTGAAGACTGGAATTTGCAGAGTGGGGAGACGCGGATTTTAAAAAAATAGAGCGAAGATTCATCAAAGTGACAGTTGAAGGATTGCCTAATATGAAGTGTAACACAGGAAGCCAATTATAAAAGGGGAAGAATGGTGTGGCCAACCACTGATAGGTGGGACTGTTGCCTTTTCTAACCTAAACACTCTGGATAAGGGGGACGACCACACCCACTTCTTATCAGAAGTGAGTACTTAGTGTCATATTGCTGAAATAAGAAAAAAAATACTGGCATCAAAACTTTTTTTTTCCATCAATTCAAGTTGATCAAAAACAACCTGCCTCTACTAATTAGTTAAAAATATGGCCATCAGGGCCATATATTAAAACAAAGGAGAATAGGTTAAAACAGCATACACAATAAAACCTTTTATTTAAACTCAGAAAATATAATTTTTTAAAAACATTATTAAAATAAAAAACTATTTCTATAACATCATATTCAAAATGCAAAAAAAATCATATGATCTTACACAAAAAAAAAATTAAACTCAAGCACAATGCACAATTAAGTTCTGCTGAGTTCTACCTCAGAGACAGAAGTAAACCAGGCTGTTGACATCATTCGACCCCGCCTCTGGATCTCAAGTAGTCTGCTTTAGCTGTTCAGTTGTGATTATTAGCATAGCCTAAAGCAGTCTAACCAATATAATCCCTATCATTAAGAGAAGCACCAAGACCAACAAGCAGCATTACTATGATTAAGTGGCAATAAGGAGATGCTGCCCATAGAGGTGTGTGACCACCGACCGAATAACTTTCTGGATTACAGATGTAGTCAGAAATTTGATCCCACACTGCCTGATTTCCATACACAGCTTCAGTATATTGGAAATCTAAGACAGTCAACCAGCTCTTGGATTTTATATTCAGCGCTGCCCCGGAATCAAGCAGTGTCTCCTGCCCGTGCTGCATAGTGTAAGGCAGTACGTTGCTCCTGATTTATCATAGCCACTGATGCCCCAACATTAAGCAGAGTTTCCTTAAAGTGCTGCTATATGTAAGGGAATATTACATTTCCTATCTTCCATATTCACTGCTGCCCAACATCAAGCAGTGCTGTTACCACCACAGTGTGTCCTCCATGTGCTGCAAAATGTAAGGCAGTTTTCTGGGCCTCATTTTTCATACTCACAGACGCCCCAGCATTAAGAAGTGCTGTCACTATTGCAGTGTGTCCTCCTTGCGCTGCTAAGTGTAAGGCAGTTTTCTGGAAATAAACCACATCCACATTCATATCCACTGCTGCCCATGCATTAAGCAGTGATGTCACCACAACAGAGTGCCCTTTATGTGCCGCTAAGTGTAAGACAGTTTTTTGGAAATAATCCTTCAAATCCACTACTGTCCCAACATTAAGCAGTGCTGTCACCACAACAGAGTGTCCTTTATGTGCTGCTAAGTGTAAGGCGGTTTTCTGTTCCTTATCTACCACCGCTCCGGCAACAACTAGAGCTCTAATAACTGCAGTATGTCCTTCCTATGGGTACTGGGTATGCAGTATGGTTATCTGTACAGTGCAAGGCAGTGTACAGATACCCATCATTCATATCGATCCTCGCTCCAGCATCAAGCAGTGTAGTATGTCCTCTCCTTGCTGCTAAGAGTAAGGCAGTGTTCTGATTCTTATCTTTCAAATCCACCGTCGCCCCGGCATCAATAAGCACTGTCCCTATTTTGGTGTGTCCTCTCCTTGCTGCTAAGTGTAAGGCAGTGTTCTGATTCTTATCTTTCATATCCACTGTCGCTCCAGAATCAAGAAGTGCTGTCACCAGTGTAGTATGTCCTCTCAGCTGCTAAGTGTAAGGCAGTGTTCTGATTCTTATCTTTCAAATCCACATTCGCCCGGAATCAATAAGTGTTGTCCCTATTTCGGTGTGTCCTCTCCTTGTTGCTAAGAGTGGAGGCAGTGTTCTGATTCTGATCTTTCAAATTCACAGTCGCCTCTGCATCAATAAGTGCTGTCACTATTTCGGTGTATCCTCTTATTGCAGCTAAGTGTAAGGCAGTGTTCTGATTCTTATCTTTCAAATTCACAGTCGCCTCTGCATCAATAAGTGCTGTCACTATTTTGGTGTGCCCTCTCCTTGGTGCTAAGTGTAATGCAGGGTTCTGATTCATATCTTTCAAATCCACAGTCATCCAGCATCAATAAGTGCTGTCACCATTGTGGTGTGTCCTCTCCTTGATGCTAAGTGTAAGACAGTGTTCTGATTCTTATCTTTCAAATCCACAGTCGCCTCTGCATCAATAAGTGCTGTCACTATTTTGGTGTGCCCTCTCCTTGCTGCTAAGTGTAAGGCAGTGTTCTGATTCTTATCTTTCAAATCCACAGTCGCCCCGCCATCAATAAGTGCTGTAACTCTTTCGGTGTGTCCTCTCCTTGCTGCTAAGTAAAAGGCAGTGTTCTGATTCTTATCTTTCAAATCCACATTTGCCTGGAATTAATAAGTGCTGTAACTATTTTTGTGTGTCCTCTTCTTGCTGCTAAGTGTAAGGCAGTGATCTGATTCATATCTTTCAAATCCAGATTCGCCCAGAATCAATAAGTCTTGTCCCTATTTCGGTGTGTCCTCTCCTTGCTGCTAAGTGTAAGGCAGTGTTCTGATTCTTATCTTTCAAATCCACATTCGCCCGGAATCAATAAGTGTTGTCACCATTGTGGTGCGTCCTCTCCTTGATGCTAAGTGTAAGACAGTGTTCTGATTATTATTTTTCAACTCCACAGTCGCCTCTGCATCAATAAGTGCTGTCACTATTTTGGTGTGCCCTCTCCTTGCTGCTAAGTGTAAGGCAGTGTTCTGATTCTTATCTTTCAAATCCACAGTCGCCCCGACATCAATAAGCACTGTCACTATTTCAGTGTGTCCTCTCTTTACTGCCAGATGAAAGGCAGTGTTCTGATTCATATCTTTCAAATCCACAGTCGCCTCTGCATCAATAAGTGCTGTCACCATTACGGCATGTCCTCTCCTTGCTGCTAAGTGTAAGGAAGTGTTCTGATTCTTATCTTTCAAATCCACAGTCGCCTCTGCATCAATAAGTGCTGTCACTATTTTGGTGTGTCCTCTTCTTGCTGCTAAGTGTAAGGCAGTGATCTGATTCATATCATTCAAATCCACAGTCGCCTATGCATCAATAAGTGCTGTCACCATTACGGCATGTCCTCTCCTTGCTGCTAAGTGTAAGGAAGTGTTCTGATTCTTATCTTTCAAATCCACAGTCGCCTCTGCATCAATAAGTGCTGTCACTATTTTGGTGTGTCCTCTCCTTGCTGCTAAGTGTAAGATAGTTTTCCGGGCCTCATTTTTCCTACTCAATGCACAGCATTAAGAAGTGCTGTACTATTGCAGTGTGTTCTCCTTGCACGGCTAAGTGTAAGGCAGTTCTCTGGAAATAATTCTTCATATCTCCTGCTGCTTCGGCATTAAGCAGTGCTGTCACCACAACAGTGTTCTTTATGTGCTGTTCAGTGTAAGGCAGTTTCCTGTCCCTTATCTACCACCGACCCGGCGAGTAGTGCTCTCACAACTGCCGTCTGTCCTTCCTCTGCTGCACAGTGCAAGACAGTGTACAGGTACCCACCTTTCATATCCATCGTCGCTCCAGCATCTAGCAGTACTGTGACCAGTGTAGTATGTCCTCTGCTTGCTGCTAAGTAAAAGGCAGTGTTCAGATTCTTATATTTCAAATCCACAGTCGCCTGGTATCAATAAGTGCTGTCACCATTGTGGTGTGTCCTCTCCTTGATGCTAAGTGTAAGACAGTGTTCTGATTCTTATCTTTCAAATCCACAGTCGCCTCTGCATCAATAAGTGCTGTCACTATTTTGGTGTGCCCTTTCCTTGCTGCTAAGTGTAAGGCAGTGTTCTGATTCTTATCTTTCAAATCCACAGTCGCCCCGCCATCAATAAGTGCTCTAACTCTTTCGGTGTGTCCTCTCCTTGCTGGTAAGTAAAAGGCAGTGTTCTGATTCTTATCTTTCAAATCCACATTTGCCTGGCATTAATAAGTGTTGTACCTATTTCGGTGTGTCCTCTCCTTGCTGCTAAGTGTAAGGCAGTGTTCTGATTCTTATCATTCAAATCCACAGTCGCCCCGCCATCAATAAGTGCTGTAACTCTTTCGGTGTGTCCTCTCCTTGCTGCTAAGTGTAAGGCAGTGTTCTGATTCTTATCTATCAAATCCACATTCGCATGGAATTAATAAGTGCTGTAACTATTTTTGTCTGTCCTCTTCTTGCTGCTAATTGCAAGGCAGTGATCTGATTCATATCTTTCAAATCCACATTCGCCCAGAATCAATAAGTGTTGTACCTATTTCGGTGTGTCCTCTCCTTGCTGCTAAGTGTAAGGCAGTGTTCTGATTCTTATCTTTCAAATTCACAGTCGCCTCTGCATCAATAAGTGCTGTCACTATTTTGGTGTGCCCTCTCCTTGCTGCTAAGTGTAATGCAGGGTTCTGATTCATATCTTTCAAATCCACAGTCATCCAGCATCAATAAGTGCTGTCACCATTGTAGTGTGTCCTCTCCTTGATGCTAAGTGTAAGACAGTGTTCTGATTCTTATCTTTCAAATCCACAGTCGCCTCTGCATCAATAAGTGCTGTCACTATTTTGGTGTGCCCTCTCCTTGCTGCTAAGTGTAAGGCAGTGTTCTGATTCTTATCTTTCAAATCCACAGTCGCCCCGCCATCAATAAGTGCTGTAACTCTTTCGGTGTGTCCTCTCCTTGCTGCTAAGTAAAAGGCAGTGTTCTGATTCTTATCTTTCAAATCCACATTTGCCTGGAATTAATAAGTGCTGTAACTATTTTTGTGTGTCCTCTTCTTGCTGCTAAGTGTAAGGCAGTGATCTGATTCATATCTTTCAAATCCACATTCGCCCAGAATCAATAAGTCTTGTCCCTATTTCGGTGTGTCCTCTCCTTGCTGCTAAGTGTAAGGCAGTGTTCTGATTCTTATCTTTCAAATCCACATTCGCCCGGAATCAATAAGTGTTGTCACCATTGTGGTGCGTCCTCTCCTTGATGCTAAGTGTAAGACAATGTTCTGATTATTATTTTTCAAATCCACAGTCGCCTCTGCATCAATAAGTGCTGTCACTATTTTGGTGTGCCCTCTCCTTGGTGCTAAGTGTAAGACAGTGTTCTGATTCTTATCTTTCAAATCCACAGTCGCCCCGCCATCAATAAGTGCTGTAACTCTTTCGGTGTGTCCTCTCCTTGCTGCTAAGTGTAAGGCAGTGTTCTGATTCTTATCTTTCAAATCCACAGTCGCCCCGACATCAATAAGCACTGTCACTATTTCAGTGTGTCCTCTCTTTACTGCCAGATGAAAGGCAGTGTTCTGATTCATATCATTCAAATCCACAGTCGCCTCTGCATCCAATAAGTGCTGTCACCATTACGGCATGTCCTCTCCTTGCTGCTAAGTGTAAGGAAGTGTTCTGATTCTTATCTTTCAAATCCACAGTCGCCTCTGCATCAATAAGTCTTGTCCCTATTTCGGTGTGTCCTCTCCTTGGTGCTAAGTGTAAGGCAGTGTTCTGATTCTTATCTTTCAAATCCACATTCGCCCGGAATTAATAAGTGCTGTAACTATTTTTGTGTGTCCTCTTCTTGCTGCTAATTGCAAGGCAGTGATCTGATTCATATCTTTCAAATCCACATTCGCCCAGAATCAATAAGTGTTGTACCTATTTCGGTGTGTCCTCTCCTTGCTGCTAAGTGTAAGGCAGTGTTCTGATTCTTATCTTTCAAATTCACAGTCGCCTCTGCATCAATAAGTGCTGTCACTATTTTGGTGTGCCCTCTCCTTGCTGCTAAGTGTAATGCAGGGTTCTGATTCATATCTTTCAAATCCACAGTCATCCAGCATCAATAAGTGCTGTCACCATTGTAGTGTGTCCTCTCCTTGATGCTAAGTGTAAGACAGTGTTCTGATTCTTATCTTTCAAATCCACAGTCGCCTCTGCATCAATAAGTGCTGTCACTATTTTGGTGTGCCCTCTCCTTGCTGCTAAGTGTAAGGCAGTGTTCTGATTCTTATCTTTCAAATCCACAGTCGCCCCGCCATCAATAAGTGCTGTAACTCTTTCGGTGTGTCCTCTCCTTGCTGCTAAGTAAAAGGCAGTGTTCTGATTCTTATCTTTCAAATCCACATTTGCCTGGAATTAATAAGTGCTGTAACTATTTTTGTGTGTCCTCTTCTTGCTGCTAAGTGTAAGGCAGTGATCTGATTCATATCTTTCAAATCCACATTCGCCCAGAATCAATAAGTCTTGTCCCTATTTCGGTGTGTCCTCTCCTTGCTGCTAAGTGTAAGGCAGTGTTCTGATTCTTATCTTTCAAATCCACATTCGCCCGGAATCAATAAGTGTTGTCACCATTGTGGTGCGTCCTCTCCTTGATGCTAAGTGTAAGACAATGTTCTGATTATTATTTTTCAAATCCACAGTCGCCTCTGCATCAATAAGTGCTGTCACTATTTTGGTGTGCCCTCTCCTTGGTGCTAAGTGTAAGACAGTGTTCTGATTCTTATCTTTCAAATCCACAGTCGCCCCGCCATCAATAAGTGCTGTAACTCTTTCGGTGTGTCCTCTCCTTGCTGCTAAGTGTAAGGCAGTGTTCTGATTCTTATCTTTCAAATCCACAGTCGCCCCGACATCAATAAGCACTGTCACTATTTCAGTGTGTCCTCTCTTTACTGCCAGATGAAAGGCAGTGTTCTGATTCATATCATTCAAATCCACAGTCGCCTCTGCATCCAATAAGTGCTGTCACCATTACGGCATGTCCTCTCCTTGCTGCTAAGTGTAAGGAAGTGTTCTGATTCTTATCTTTCAAATCCACAGTCGCCTCTGCATCAATAAGTCTTGTCCCTATTCGGTGTGTCCTCTCCTTGGTGCTAAGTGTAAGGCAGTGTTCTGATTCTTATCTTTCAAATCCACATTCGCCCGGAATCAATAAGTGTTGTCACCATTGTGGTGTGTCCTCTCCTTGATGCTAAGTGTAAGGCAGTGTTCTGATTCTTATCTTTCAAATCCACAGTCGCCCCGACATCAATAAGCACTGTCACTATTTCAGTGTGTCCTCTCTTTACTGCCAGATGAAAGGCAGTGTTCTGATTCATTTCTTTCAAATCCACATTTGCCTGGAATTAATAAGTGCTGTAACTATTTTTGTGTGTCCTCTTCTTGCTGCTAAGTGTAAGGCAGTGATATGATTCATATCATTCAAATCCACAGTCGCCTATGCATCAATAAGTGCTGTCACCATTACGGCATGTCCTCTCCTTGCTGCTAAGTGTAAGGAAGTGTTCTGATTCTTATCTTTCAAATCCACAGTCGCCCCGCCATCAATAAGTGCTGTAACTCTTTCGGTGTGTCCTCTCCTTGCTGCTAAGTGTAAGGCAGTGTTCTGATTCTTATCTTTCAAATCCACAGTCGCCCCGCCATCAATAAGTGCTCTAACTCTTTCGGTGTGTCCTCTCCTTGCTGGTAAGTAAAAGGCAGTGTTCTGATTCTTATCTTTCAAATCCACATTTGCCTGGCATTAATAAGTGTTGTACCTATTTCGGTGTGTCCTCTCCTTGCTGCTAAGTGTAAGGCAGTGTTCTGATTCTTATCTTTCAAATCCACAGTCGCCTCTGCATCAATAAGTCTTGTCCCTATTTCGGTGTGTCCTCTCCTTGCTGCTAAGTGTAAGGCAGTGTTCTGATTCTTATCTTTCAAATCCACATTCGCCCGGAATCAATAAGTGTTGTCACCATTGTGGTGTGTCCTCTCCTTGATGCTAAGTGTATGACAGTGTTCTGATTATTATTTTTCAAATCCACACTCGCCTCTGCATCAATAAGTGCTGTCACTATTTTGGTGTGCCCTCTCCTTGGTGCTAAGTGTAAGACAGTGTTCTGATTCTTATCTTTCAAATCCACAGTCGCCCCGCCAGCAATAAGTGCTGTAACTCTTTCGGTGTGTCCTCTCCTTGCTGCTAAGTGTAAGGCAGTGTTCTGATTCTTATCTTTCAAATCCACAGTCGCCCCGACATCAATAAGCACTGTCACTATTTCAGTGTGTCCTCTCTTTACTGCCAGATGAAAGGCAGTGTTCTGATTCATATCTTTCAAATCCATAGTCGCCTCTGCATCCAATAAGTGCTGTCACCATTACGGCATGTCCTCTCCTTGCTGCTAAGTGTAAGGAAGTGTTCTGATTCATATCTTTCAAATCCACTGTCATCCAGCATCAATAAGTGCTGTCACCATTGTGGTGTGTCCTCTCCTTGATGCTAAGTGTAAGACAGTGTTCTGATTCTTATCTTTCAAATCCACAGTCGCCCCGCCATCAATAAGTGCTGTAACTCTTTCGGTGTGTCCTCTCCTTGCTGCTAAGTGTAAGGCAGTGTTCTGATTCTTATCTTTCAAATCCACAGTCGCCCCGACATCAATAAGCACTGTCACTATTTCAGTGTGTCCTCTCTTTACTGCCAGATGAAAGGCAGTGTTCTGATTCATATCATTCAAATCCACAGTCGCCTCTGCATCCAATAAGTGCTGTCACCATTACGGCATGTCCTCTCCTTGCTGCTAAGTGTAAGGAAGTGTTCTGATTCTTATCTTTCAAATCCACAGTCGCCTCTGCATCAATAAGTCTTGTCCCTATTCGGTGTGTCCTCTCCTTGGTGCTAAGTGTAAGGCAGTGTTCTGATTCTTATCTTTCAAATCCACATTCGCCCGGAATCAATAAGTGTTGTCACCATTGTGGTGTGTCCTCTCCTTGATGCTAAGTGTAAGGCAGTGTTCTGATTCTTATCTTTCAAATCCACAGTCGCCCCGACATCAATAAGCACTGTCACTATTTCAGTGTGTCCTCTCTTTACTGCCAGATGAAAGGCAGTGTTCTGATTCATTTCTTTCAAATCCACATTTGCCTGGAATTAATAAGTGCTGTAACTATTTTTGTGTGTCCTCTTCTTGCTGCTAAGTGTAAGGCAGTGATATGATTCATATCATTCAAATCCACAGTCGCCTATGCATCAATAAGTGCTGTCACCATTACGTCCTCTCTTTACTGCCAGATGAAAGGCAGTGTTCTGATTCATATCTTTCAAATCCATAGTCGCCTCTGCATCCAATAAGTGCTGTCACCATTACGGCATGTCCTCTCCTTGCTGCTAAGTGTAAGGAAGTGTTCTGATTCATATCTTTCAAATCCACTGTCATCCAGCATCAATAAGTGCTGTCACCATTGTGGTGTGTCCTCTCCTTGATGCTAAGTGTAAGACAGTGTTCTGATTCTTATCTTTCAAATCCACAGTCGCCTCTGCATCAATAAGTCCTGTCACTATTTTGGTGTGCCCTCTCCTTGCTGCTAAGTGTAAGGCAGTGTTCTGATTCTTATCTATCAAATCCACATTCGCCTGGAATTAATAAGTGCTGTAACTATTTTTGTGTGTCCTCTTCTTGCTGCTAAGTGTAAGGCAGTGATATGATTCATATCATTCAAATCCACAGTCGCCTATGCATCAATAAGTGCTGTCACCATTACGGCATGTCCTCTCCTTGCTGCTAAGTGTAAGGAAGTGTTCTGATTCTTATCTTTCAAATCCACAGTCGCCTCTGCATCAATAATTGCTGTCACCATTACGGCATGTCCTCTCCTTGCTGCTAAGTGTAAGGAAGTGTTCTGATTCTTATCTTTCAAATCCACAGTCGCCCCGCCATCAATAAGTGCTGTAACTCTTTCGGTGTGTCCTCTCCTTGCTGCTAAGTAAAAGGCAGTGTTCTGATTCTTATCTTTCAATCCACATTTGCCTGGAATTAATAAGTGCTGTAACTATTTTTGTGTGTCATCTTCTTCCTGCTAAGTGTAAGGCAGTGATCTGATTCATATCTTTCAAATCCACATTCGCCCAGAATCAATAAGTGTTGTACTTATTTCGGTGTGTCCTCTCCTTGATGCTAAGTGTAAGACAGTGTTCTGATTCTTATCTTTCAAATCCACAGTCGCCTCTGCATCAATAAGTGCTGTCACCATTGTGGTGTGTCCTCTCCTTGATGCTAAGTGTAAGACAGTGTTCTGATTCTTATCTTTCAAATCCACAGTCGCCCCGCCAGCAATAAGTGCTGTAACTCTTTCGGTGTGTCCTCTCCTTGCTGCTAAGTGTAAGGCAGTGTTCTGATTCTTATCTTTCAAATCCACAGTCGCCCCGACATCAATAAGCACTGTCACTATTTCAGTGTGTCCTCTCTTTACTGCCAGATGAAAGGCAGTGTTCTGATTCATATCTTTCAAATCCACAGTCGCCTCTGCATCCAATAAGTGCTGTCACCATTACGGCATGTCCTCTCCTTGCTGCTAAGTGTAAGGAAGTGTTCTGATTCATATCTTTCAAATCCACTGTCATCCAGCATCAATAAGTGCTGTCACCATTGTGGTGTGTCCTCTCCTTGATGCTAAGTGTAAGACAGTGTTCTGATTCTTATCTTTCAAATCCACAGTCGCCTCTGCATCAATAAGTCCTGTCACTATTTTGGTGTGCCCTCTCCTTGCTGCTAAGTGTAAGGCAGTGTTCTGATTCTTATCTTTCAAATCCACATTTGCCTGGAATTAATAAGTGCTGTAACTATTTTTGTGTGTCCTCTTCTTGCTGCTAAGTGTAAGGCAGTGATATGATTCATATCATTCAAATCCACAGTCTCCTATGCATCAATAAGTGCTGTCACCATTACGGCATGTCCTCTCCTTGCTGCTAAGTGTAAGGAAGTGTTCTGATTATTATCTTTCAAATCCACAGTCGCCTCTGCATCAATAATTGCTGTCACCATTACGGCATGACCTCTCCTTGCTGCTAAGTGTAAGGAAGTGTTCTGATTCTTATCTTTCAAATCCACAGTCGCCCCGCCATCAATAAGTGCTGTAACTCTTTCGGTGTGTCCTCTCCTTGCTGCTAAGTAAAAGGCAGTGTTCTGATTCTTATCTTTCAATCCACATTTGCCTGGAATTAATAAGTGCTGTAACTATTTTTGTGTGTCCTCTTCTTCCTGCTAAGTGTAAGGCAGTGATCTGATTCATATCTTTCAAATCCACATTCGCCCAGAATCAATAAGTGTTGTACTTATTTCGGTGTGTCCTCTCCTTGATGCTAAGTGTAAGACAGTGTTCTGATTCTTATCTTTCAAATCCACAGTCGCCTCTGCATCAATAAGTGCTGTCACCATTGTGGTGTGTCCTCTCCTTGATGCTAAGTGTAAGACAGTGTTCTGATTCTTATCTTTCAAATCCACAGTCGCCTCTGCATTAATAAGTGTTGTACCTATTTCGGTGTGTCCTCTCCTTGCTGCTAAGTGTAAGGCAGTGTTCTGATTCTTATCATTCAAATCCACAGTCGCCCCGCCATCAATAAGTGCTGTAACTCTTTCGGTGTGTCCTCTCCTTGCTGCTAAGTGTAAGGCAGTGTTCTGATTCTTATCTTTCAAATCCACAGTCGCCTCTGCATCAATAAGTGCTGTCACCATTGTGGTGTGTCCTCTCCTTGATGCTAAGTGTAAGACAGTGTTCTGATTCTTATCTTTCAAATCCACAGTCGCCCCGCCAGCAATAAGTGCTGTAACTCTTTCGGTGTGTCCTCTCCTTGCTGCTAAGTGTAAGGCAGTGTTCTGATTCTTATCTTTCAAATCCACAGTCGCCCCGACATCAATAAGCACTGTCACTATTTCAGTGTGTCCTCTCTTTACTGCCAGATGAAAGGCAGTGTTCTGATTCATATCTTTCAAATCCACAGTCGCCTCTGCATCCAATAAGTGCTGTCACCATTACGGCATGTCCTCTCCTTGCTGCTAAGTGTAAGGAAGTGTTCTGATTCTTATCTTTCAAATCCACAGTCGCCTCTGCATCAATAAGTCCTGTCACTATTTTGGTGTGCCCTCTCCTTGCTGCTAAGTGTAAGGCAGTGTTCTGATTCTTATCTTTCAAATCCACATTTGCCTGGAATTAATAAGTGCTGTAACTATTTTTGTGTGTCCTCTTCTTGCTGCTAAGTGTAAGGCAGTGATATGATTCATATCATTCAAATCCACAGTCGCCTATGCATCAATAAGTGCTGTCACCATTACGGCATGTCCTCTCCTTGCTGCTAAGTGTAAGGAAGTGTTCTGATTATTATCTTTCAAATCCACAGTCGCCTCTGCATCAATAATTGCTGTCACCATTACGGCATGACCTCTCCTTGCTGCTAAGTGTAAGGAAGTGTTCTGATTCTTATCTTTCAAATCCACAGTCGCCCCGCCATCAATAAGTGCTGTAACTCTTTCGGTGTGTCCTCTCCTTGCTGCTAAGTAAAAGGCAGTGTTCTGATTCTTATCTTTCAATCCACATTTGCCTGGAATTAATAAGTGCTGTAACTATTTTTGTGTGTCCTCTTCTTCCTGCTAAGTGTAAGGCAGTGATCTGATTCATATCTTTCAAATCCACATTCGCCCAGAATCAATAAGTGTTGTACTTATTTCGGTGTGTCCTCTCCTTGATGCTAAGTGTAAGACAGTGTTCTGATTCTTATCTTTCAAATCCACAGTCGCCTCTGCATCAATAAGTGCTGTCACCATTGTGGTGTGTCCTCTCCTTGATGCTAAGTGTAAGACAGTGTTCTGATTCTTATCTTTCAAATCCACAGTCGCCTCTGCATTAATAAGTGTTGTACCTATTTCGGTGTGTCCTCTCCTTGCTGCTAAGTGTAAGGCAGTGTTCTGATTCTTATCATTCAAATCCACAGTCGCCCCGCCATCAATAAGTGCTGTAACTCTTTCGGTGTGTCCTCTCCTTGCTGCTAAGTGTAAGGCAGTGTTCTGATTCTTATCTATCAAATCCACATTCGCCTGGAATTAATAAGTGCTGTAACTATTTTTGTGTGTCCTCTTCTTGCTGCTAAGTGTAAGGCAGTGATCTGATTCATATCATTCAAATCCACAGTCGCTTATGCATCAATAAGTGCTGTCACCATTACGGCATGTCCTCTCCTTGCTGCTAAGTGTAAGGAAGTGTTCTGATTCTTATCTTTCAAATCCACAGTCGCCTCTGCATCAATAAGTGCTGTCACTATTTTGGTGGGTGTCCTCTCCTTGCTGCTAAGTGTAAGACAGTTTTCCGGGCCTCATTTTTCCTACTCAATGCCCAGCATTAAGAAGTGCTGTACTATTGCAGTGTGTTCTCCTTGCACGGCTAAGTGTAAGGCAGTTCTCTGGAAATAATTCTTCATATCTCCTGCTGCTTCGGCATTAAGCAGTGCTGTCACCACAACAGTGTTCTTTATGTGCTGTTCAGTGTAAGGCAGTTTCCTGTCCCTTATCTACCACCGACCCGGCGAGTAGTGCTCTCACAACTGCCGACTGTCCTTCCTCTGCTGCACAGTGCAAGACAGTGTACAGGTACCCACCTTTCATATCCATCGTCGCTCCAGCATCTAGCAGTACTGTGACCAGTGTAGTATGTCCTCTGCTTGCTGCTAAGTAAAAGGCAGTGTTCAGATTCTTATATTTCAAATCCACAGTCGTCTGGTATCAATAAGTGCTGTCACCATTGTGGTGTGTCCTCTCCTTGATGCTAAGTGTAAGACAGTGTTCTGATTCTTATCTTTCAAATCCACAGTCGCCTCTGCATCAATAAGTGCTGTCACTATTTTGGTGTGCCCTTTCCTTGCTGCTAAGTGTAAGGCAGTGTTCTGATTCTTATCTTTCAAATCCATAGTCGCCCCGCCATCAATAAGTGCTCTAACTCTTTCGGTGTGTCCTCTCCTTGCTGGTAAGTAAAAGGCAGTGTTCTGATTCTTATCTTTCAAATCCACATTTGCCTGGCATTAATAAGTGTTGTACCTATTTCGGTGTGTCCTCTCCTTGCTGCTAAGTGTAAGGCAGTGTTCTGATTCTTATCTTTCAAATTCACAATCGCCTCTACATCAATAAGTGCTGTCACTATTTTGGTGTGCCCTCTCCTTGGTGCTAAGTGTAATGCAGGGTCCTGATTCATATCTTTCAAATCCACAGTCATCCAGCATCAATAAGTGCTGTCACTATTTTGGTGTGCCCTCTCCTTGCTGCTAAGTGTAAGGCAGTGTTCTGATTCTTATCTTTCAAATCCACAGTCGCCCCGCCATCAATAAGTGCTGTAACTCTTTCGGTGTGTCCTCTCCTTGCTGCTAAGTGTAAGGCAGTGTTCTGATTCTTATCTATCAAATCCACATTCGCCTGGAATTAATAAGTGCTGTAACTATTTTTGTGTGTCCTCTTCTTGCTGCTAAGTGTAAGGCAGTGATCTGATTCATATCTTTCAAATCCACAGTCGCCTGTGCATCAATAAGTGCTGTCACCATTACGGCATGTCCTCTCCTTGCTGCTAAGTGTAAGGAAGTGTTCTGATTCTTATCTTTCAAATCCACAGTCGCCTCTGCATCAATAAGTGCTGTCACCATTACGGCATGTCCTCTCCTTGCTGCTAAGTGTAAGGCAGTGTTCTGATTCTTATCTTTCAAATCCACAGTCGCCCCGCCATCAATAAGTGCTGTAACTCTTTCGGTGTGTCCTCTCCTTGCTGCTAAGTGTAAGGCAGTGTTCTGATTCTTATCTATCAAATCCACATTCGCCTGGAATTAATAAGTGCTGTAACTATTTTTGTGTGTCCTCTTCTTGCTGCTAAGTGTAAGGCAGTGATATGATTCATATCATTCAAATCCACAGTCGCCTATGCATCAATAAGTGCTGTCACCATTACGGCATGTCCTCTCCTTGCTGCTAAGTGTAAGGAAGTGTTCTGATTCTTATCTTTCAAATCCACAGTCGCCTCTGCATCAATAATTGCTGTCACCATTACGGCATGTCCTCTCCTTGCTGCTAAGTGTAAGGAAGTGTTCTGATTCTTATCTTTCAAATCCACAGTCGCCCCGCCATCAATAAGTGCTGTAACTCTTTCGGTGTGTCCTCTCCTTGCTGCTAAGTAAAAGGCAGTGTTCTGATTCTTATCTTTCAATCCACATTTGCCTGGAATTAATAAGTGCTGTAACTATTTTTGTGTGTCATCTTCTTCCTGCTAAGTGTAAGGCAGTGATCTGATTCATATCTTTCAAATCCACATTCGCCCAGAATCAATAAGTGTTGTACTTATTTCGGTGTGTCCTCTCCTTGATGCTAAGTGTAAGACAGTGTTCTGATTCTTATCTTTCAAATCCACAGTCGCCTCTGCATCAATAAGTGCTGTCACCATTGTGGTGTGTCCTCTCCTTGATGCTAAGTGTAAGACAGTGTTCTGATTCTTATCTTTCAAATCCACAGTCGCCCCGCCAGCAATAAGTGCTGTAACTCTTTCGGTGTGTCCTCTCCTTGCTGCTAAGTGTAAGGCAGTGTTCTGATTCTTATCTTTCAAATCCACAGTCGCCCCGACATCAATAAGCACTGTCACTATTTCAGTGTGTCCTCTCTTTACTGCCAGATGAAAGGCAGTGTTCTGATTCATATCTTTCAAATCCACAGTCGCCTCTGCATCCAATAAGTGCTGTCACCATTACGGCATGTCCTCTCCTTGCTGCTAAGTGTAAGGAAGTGTTCTGATTCATATCTTTCAAATCCACTGTCATCCAGCATCAATAAGTGCTGTCACCATTGTGGTGTGTCCTCTCCTTGATGCTAAGTGTAAGACAGTGTTCTGATTCTTATCTTTCAAATCCACAGTCGCCTCTGCATCAATAAGTCCTGTCACTATTTTGGTGTGCCCTCTCCTTGCTGCTAAGTGTAAGGCAGTGTTCTGATTCTTATCTTTCAAATCCACATTTGCCTGGAATTAATAAGTGCTGTAACTATTTTTGTGTGTCCTCTTCTTGCTGCTAAGTGTAAGGCAGTGATATGATTCATATCATTCAAATCCACAGTCGCCTATGCATCAATAAGTGCTGTCACCATTACGGCATGTCCTCTCCTTGCTGCTAAGTGTAAGGAAGTGTTCTGATTATTATCTTTCAAATCCAAAGTCGCCTCTGCATCAATAATTGCTGTCACCATTACGGCATGACCTCTCCTTGCTGCTAAGTGTAAGGAAGTGTTCTGATTCTTATCTTTCAAATCCACAGTCGCCCCGCCATCAATAAGTGCTGTAACTCTTTCGGTGTGTCCTCTCCTTGCTGCTAAGTAAAAGGCAGTGTTCTGATTCTTATCTTTCAATCCACATTTGCCTGGAATTAATAAGTGCTGTAACTATTTTTGTGTGTCCTCTTCTTCCTGCTAAGTGTAAGGCAGTGATCTGATTCATATCTTTCAAATCCACATTCGCCCAGAATCAATAAGTGTTGTACTTATTTCGGTGTGTCCTCTCCTTGATGCTAAGTGTAAGACAGTGTTCTGATTCTTATCTTTCAAATCCACAGTCGCCTCTGCATCAATAAGTGCTGTCACCATTGTGGTGTGTCCTCTCCTTGATGCTAAGTGTAAGACAGTGTTCTGATTCTTATCTTTCAAATCCACAGTCGCCTCTGCATTAATAAGTGTTGTACCTATTTCGGTGTATCCTCTCCTTGCTGCTAAGTGTAAGGCAGTGTTCTGATTCTTATCATTCAAATCCACAGTCGCCCCGCCATCAATAAGTGCTGTAACTCTTTCGGTGTGTCCTCTCCTTGCTGCTAAGTGTAAGGCAGTGTTCTGATTCTTATCTATCAAATCCACATTCGCCTGGAATTAATAAGTGCTGTAACTATTTTTGTGTGTCCTCTTCTTGCTGCTAAGTGTAAGGCAGTGATCTGATTCATATCATTCAAATCCACAGTCGCCTATGCATCAATAAGTGCTGTCACCATTACGGCATGTCCTCTCCTTGCTGCTAAGTGTAAGGAAGTGTTCTGATTCTTATCTTTCAAATCCACAGTCGCCTCTGCATCAATAAGTGCTGTCACTATTTTGGTGGGTGTCCTCTCCTTGCTGCTAAGTGTAAGACAGTTTTCCGGGCCTCATTTTTCCTACTCAATGCCCAGCATTAAGAAGTGCTGTACTATTGCAGTGTGTTCTCCTTGCACGGCTAAGTGTAAGGCAGTTCTCTGGAAATAATTCTTCATATCTCCTGCTGCTTCGGCATTAAGCAGTGCTGTCACCACAACAGTGTTCTTTATGTGCTGTTCAGTGTAAGGCAGTTTCCTGTCCCTTATCTACCACCGACCCGGCGAGTAGTGCTCTCACAACTGCCGTCTGTCCTTCCTCTGCTGCACAGTGCAAGACAGTGTACAGGTACCCACCTTTCATATCCATCGTCGCTCCAGCATCTAGCAGTACTGTGACCAGTGTAGTATGTCCTCTGCTTGCTGCTAAGTAAAAGGCAGTGTTCAGATTCTTATATTTCAAATCCACCAATAAGTGCTGTCACCATTGTGGTGTGTCCTCTCCTTGATGCTAAGTGTAAGACAGTGTTCTGATTCTTATCTTTCAAATCCACAGTCGCCTCTGCATCAATAAGTGCTGTCACTATTTTGGTGTGCCCTTTCCTTGCTGCTAAGTGTAAGGCAGTGTTCTGATTCTTATCTTTCAAATCCACAGTCGCCCCGCCATCAATAAGTGCTCTAACTCTTTCGGTGTGTCCTCTCCTTGCTGGTAAGTAAAAGGCAGTGTTCTGATTCTTATCTTTCAAATCCACATTTGCCTGGCATTAATAAGTGTTGTACCTATTTCGGTGTGTCCTCTCCTTGCTGCTAAGTGTAAGGCAGTGTTCTGATTCTTATCTTTCAAATTCACAATCGCCTCTACATCAATAAGTGCTGTCACTATTTTGGTGTGCCCTCTCCTTGGTGCTAAGTGTAATGCAGGGTCCTGATTCATATCTTTCAAATCCACAGTCATCCAGCATCAATAAGTGCTGTCACCATTGTGGTGTGTCCTCTCCTTGATGCTAAGTGTAAGACAGTGTTCTGATTCTTATCTTTCAAATCCACAGGCGCCTCTGCATCAATAAGTGCTGTCACTATTTTGGTGTGCCCTCTCCTTGCTGCTAAGTGTAAGGCAGTGTTCTGATTCTTATCTTTCAAATCCACAGTCGCCCCGCCATCAATGAGTGCTGTAACTCTTTCGGTGTGTCCTCTCCTTGCTGCTAAGTGTAAGGCAGTGTTCTGATTCTTATCTATCAAATCCACATTCGCCTGGAATTAATAAGTGCTGTAACTATTTTTGTGTGTCCTCTTCTTGCTGCTAAGTGTAAGGCAGTGATCTGATTCATATCTTTCAAATCCACAGTCGCCTGTGCATCAATAAGTGCTGTCACCATTACGGCATGTCCTCTCCTTGCTGCTAAGTGTAAGGAAGTGTTCTGATTCTTATCTTTCAAATCCACAGTCGCCTCTGCATCAATAAGTGCTGTCACCATTACGGCATGTCCTCTCCTTGCTGCTAAGTGTAAGGAAGTGTTCTGATTCTTATCTTTCAAATCCACAGTCGCCTCTGCATCAATAATTGCTGTCACCATTACGGCATGTCCTCTCCTTGCTGCTAAGTGTAAGGAAGTGTTCTGATTCTTATCTTTCAAATCCACAGTCGCCCCGCCATCAATAAGTGCTGTAACTCTTTCGGTGTGTCCTCTCCTTGCTGCTAAGTAAAAGGCAGTGTTCTGATTCTTATCTTTCAATCCACATTTGCCTGGAATTAATAAGTGCTGTAACTATTTTTGTGTGTCATCTTCTTCCTGCTAAGTGTAAGGCAGTGATCTGATTCATATCTTTCAAATCCACATTCGCCCAGAATCAATAAGTGTTGTACTTATTTCGGTGTGTCCTCTCCTTGATGCTAAGTGTAAGACAGTGTTCTGATTCTTATCTTTCAAATCCACAGTCGCCTCTGCATCAATAAGTGCTGTCACCATTGTGGTGTGTCCTCTCCTTGATGCTAAGTGTAAGACAGTGTTCTGATTCTTATCTTTCAAATCCACAGTCGCCCCGCCAGCAATAAGTGCTGTAACTCTTTCGGTGTGTCCTCTCCTTGCTGCTAAGTGTAAGGCAGTGTTCTGATTCTTATCTTTCAAATCCACAGTCGCCCCGACATCAATAAGCACTGTCACTATTTCAGTGTGTCCTCTCTTTACTGCCAGATGAAAGGCAGTGTTCTGATTCATATCTTTCAAATCCACAGTCGCCTCTGCATCCAATAAGTGCTGTCACCATTACGGCATGTCCTCTCCTTGCTGCTAAGTGTAAGGAAGTGTTCTGATTCATATCTTTCAAATCCACTGTCATCCAGCATCAATAAGTGCTGTCACCATTGTGGTGTGTCCTCTCCTTGATGCTAAGTGTAAGACAGTGTTCTGATTCTTATCTTTCAAATCCACAGTCGCCTCTGCATCAATAAGTCCTGTCACTATTTTGGTGTGCCCTCTCCTTGCTGCTAAGTGTAAGGCAGTGTTCTGATTCTTATCTTTCAAATCCACATTTGCCTGGAATTAATAAGTGCTGTAACTATTTTTGTGTGTCCTCTTCTTGCTGCTAAGTGTAAGGCAGTGATATGATTCATATCATTCAAATCCACAGTCGCCTATGCATCAATAAGTGCTGTCACCATTACGGCATGTCCTCTCCTTGCTGCTAAGTGTAAGGAAGTGTTCTGATTATTATCTTTCAAATCCACAGTCGCCTCTGCATCAATAATTGCTGTCACCATTACGGCATGACCTCTCCTTGCTGCTAAGTGTAAGGAAGTGTTCTGATTCTTATCTTTCAAATCCACAGTCGCCCCGCCATCAATAAGTGCTGTAACTCTTTCGGTGTGTCCTCTCCTTGCTGCTAAGTAAAAGGCAGTGTTCTGATTCTTATCTTTCAATCCACATTTGCCTGGAATTAATAAGTGCTGTAACTATTTTTGTGTGTCCTCTTCTTCCTGCTAAGTGTAAGGCAGTGATCTGATTCATATCTTTCAAATCCACATTCGCCCAGAATCAATAAGTGTTGTACTTATTTCGGTGTGTCCTCTCCTTGATGCTAAGTGTAAGACAGTGTTCTGATTCTTATCTTTCAAATCCACAGTCGCCTCTGCATCAATAAGTGCTGTCACCATTGTGGTGTGTCCTCTCCTTGATGCTAAGTGTAAGACAGTGTTCTGATTCTTATCTTTCAAATCCACATTTGCCTGGCATTAATAAGTGTTGTACCTATTTCGGTGTGTCCTCTCCTTGCTGCTAAGTGTAAGGCAGTGTTCTGATTCTTATCATTCAAATCCACAGTCGCCCCGCCATCAATAAGTGCTGTAACTCTTTCGGTGTGTCCTCTCCTTGCTGCTAAGTAAAAGGCAGTGTTCTGATTCTTATCTATCAAATCCACATTCGCCTGGAATTAATAAGTGCTGTAACTATTTTTGTGTGTCCTCTTCTTGCTGCTAAGTGTAAGGCAGTGATCTGATTCATATCATTCAAATCCACAGTCGCCTATGCATCAATAAGTGCTGACACCATTACGGCATGTCCTCTCCTTGCTGCTAAGTGTAAGGAAGTGTTCTGATTCTTATCTTTCAAATCCACAGTCGCCTCTGCATCAATAAGTGCTGTCACTATTTTGGTGGGTGTCCTCTCCTTGCTGCTAAGTGTAAGACAGTTTTCCGGGCCTCATTTTTCCTACTCAATGCCCAGCATTAAGAAGTGCTGTACTATTGCAGTGTGTTCTCCTTGCACGGCTAAGTGTAAGGCAGTTCTCTGGAAATAATTCTTCATATCTCCTGCTGCTTCGGCATTAAGCAGTGCTGTCACCACAACAGTGTTCTTTATGTGCTGTTCAGTGTAAGGCAGTTTCCTGTCCCTTATCTACCACCGACCCGGCGAGTAGTGCTCTCACAACTGCCGACTGTCCTTCCTCTGCTGCACAGTGCAAGACAGTGTACAGGTACCCACCTTTCATATCCATCGTCGCTCCAGCATCTAGCAGTACTGTGACCAGTGTAGTATGTCCTCTGCTTGCTGCTAAGTAAAAGGCAGTGTTCAGATTCTTATATTTCAAATCCACAGTCGTCTGGTATCAATAAGTGCTGTCACCATTGTGGTGTGTCCTCTCCTTGATGCTAAGTGTAAGACAGTGTTCTGATTCTTATCTTTCAAATCCACAGTCGCCTCTGCATCAATAAGTGCTGTCACTATTTTGGTGTGCCCTTTCCTTGCTGCTAAGTGTAAGGCAGTGTTCTGATTCTTATCTTTCAAATCCACAGTCGCCCCGCCATCAATAAGTGCTCTAACTCTTTCGGTGTGTCCTCTCCTTGCTGGTAAGTAAAAGGCAGTGTTCTGATTCTTATCTTTCAAATCCACATTTGCCTGGCATTAATAAGTGTTGTACCTATTTCGGTGTGTCCTCTCCTTGCTGCTAAGTGTAAGGCAGTGTTCTGATTCTTATCTTTCAAATTCACAATCGCCTCTACATCAATAAGTGCTGTCACTATTTTGGTGTGCCCTCTCCTTGGTGCTAAGTGTAATGCAGGGTCCTGATTCATATCTTTCAAATCCACAGTCATCCAGCATCAATAAGTGCTGTCACCATTGTGGTGTGTCCTCTCCTTGATGCTAAGTGTAAGACAGTGTTCTGATTCTTATCTTTCAAATCCACAGGCGCCTCTGCATCAATAAGTGCTGTCACTATTTTGGTGTGCCCTCTCCTTGCTGCTAAGTGTAAGGCAGTGTTCTGATTCTTATCTTTCAAATCCACAGTCGCCCCGCCATCAATAAGTGCTGTAACTCTTTCGGTGTGTCCTCTCCTTGCTGCTAAGTGTAAGGCAGTGTTCTGATTCTTATCTATCAAATCCACATTCGCCTGGAATTAATAAGTGCTGTAACTATTTTTGTGTGTCCTCTTCTTGCTGCTAAGTGTAAGGCAGTGATCTGATTCATATCTTTCAAATCCACAGTCGCCTGTGCATCAATAAGTGCTGTCACCATTACGGCATGTCCTCTCCTTGCTGCTAAGTGTAAGGAAGTGTTCTGATTCTTATCTTTCAAATCCACAGTCGCCTCTGCATCAATAAGTGCTGTCACCATTACGGCATGTCCTCTCCTTGCTGCTAAGTGTAAGGCAGTGTTCTGATTCTTATCTTTCAAATCCACAGTCGCCCCGCCATCAATAAGTGCTGTAACTCTTTCGGTGTGTCCTCTCCTTGCTGCTAAGTGTAAGGCAGTGTTCTGATTCTTATCTATCAAATCCACATTCGCCTGGAATTAATAAGTGCTGTAACTATTTTTGTGTGTCCTCTTCTTGCTGCTAAGTGTAAGGCAGTGATATGATTCATATCATTCAAATCCACAGTCGCCTATGCATCAATAAGTGCTGTCACCATTACGGCATGTCCTCTCCTTGCTGCTAAGTGTAAGGAAGTGTTCTGATTCTTATCTTTCAAATCCACAGTCGCCTCTGCATCAATAATTGCTGTCACCATTACGGC
The DNA here is from genome assembly GCA_948150685.1 of Rhaphigaster nebulosa. NCBI lineage: Eukaryota > Metazoa > Arthropoda > Insecta > Hemiptera > Pentatomidae > Rhaphigaster > Rhaphigaster nebulosa. The sequence continues at coordinate 6,691,425 of OX411306.1, forward strand.
ATGTCCTCTCCTTGCTGCTAAGTGTAAGGAAGTGTTCTGATTCTTATCTTTCAAATCCACAGTCGCCCCGCCATCAATAAGTGCTGTAACTCTTTCGGTGTGTCCTCTCCTTGCTGCTAAGTAAAAGGCAGTGTTCTGATTCTTATCTTTCAATCCACATTTGCCTGGAATTAATAAGTGCTGTAACTATTTTTGTGTGTCATCTTCTTCCTGCTAAGTGTAAGGCAGTGATCTGATTCATATCTTTCAAATCCACATTCGCCCAGAATCAATAAGTGCTGTCACCATTGTGGTGTGTCCTCTCCTTGATGCTAAGTGTAAGACAGTGTTCTGATTCTTATCTTTCAAATCCACAGTCGCCCCGCCAGCAATAAGTGCTGTAACTCTTTCGGTGTGTCCTCTCCTTGCTGCTAAGTGTAAGGCAGTGTTCTGATTCTTATCTTTCAAATCCACAGTCGCCCCGACATCAATAAGCACTGTCACTATTTCAGTGTGTCCTCTCTTTACTGCCAGATGAAAGGCAGTGTTCTGATTCATATCTTTCAAATCCACAGTCGCCTCTGCATCCAATAAGTGCTGTCACCATTACGGCATGTCCTCTCCTTGCTGCTAAGTGTAAGGAAGTGTTCTGATTCATATCTTTCAAATCCACTGTCATCCAGCATCAATAAGTGCTGTCACCATTGTGGTGTGTCCTCTCCTTGATGCTAAGTGTAAGACAGTGTTCTGATTCTTATCTTTCAAATCCACAGTCGCCTCTGCATCAATAAGTCCTGTCACTATTTTGGTGTGCCCTCTCCTTGCTGCTAAGTGTAAGGCAGTGTTCTGATTCTTATCTTTCAAATCCACATTTGCCTGGAATTAATAAGTGCTGTAACTATTTTTGTGTGTCCTCTTCTTGCTGCTAAGTGTAAGGCAGTGATATGATTCATATCATTCAAATCCACAGTCGCCTATGCATCAATAAGTGCTGTCACCATTACGGCATGTCCTCTCCTTGCTGCTAAGTGTAAGGAAGTGTTCTGATTATTATCTTTCAAATCCAAAGTCGCCTCTGCATCAATAATTGCTGTCACCATTACGGCATGACCTCTCCTTGCTGCTAAGTGTAAGGAAGTGTTCTGATTCTTATCTTTCAAATCCACAGTCGCCCCGCCATCAATAAGTGCTGTAACTCTTTCGGTGTGTCCTCTCCTTGCTGCTAAGTAAAAGGCAGTGTTCTGATTCTTATCTTTCAATCCACATTTGCCTGGAATTAATAAGTGCTGTAACTATTTTTGTGTGTCCTCTTCTTCCTGCTAAGTGTAAGGCAGTGATCTGATTCATATCTTTCAAATCCACATTCGCCCAGAATCAATAAGTGTTGTACTTATTTCGGTGTGTCCTCTCCTTGATGCTAAGTGTAAGACAGTGTTCTGATTCTTATCTTTCAAATCCACAGTCGCCTCTGCATCAATAAGTGCTGTCACCATTGTGGTGTGTCCTCTCCTTGATGCTAAGTGTAAGACAGTGTTCTGATTCTTATCTTTCAAATCCACAGTCGCCTCTGCATTAATAAGTGTTGTACCTATTTCGGTGTATCCTCTCCTTGCTGCTAAGTGTAAGGCAGTGTTCTGATTCTTATCATTCAAATCCACAGTCGCCCCGCCATCAATAAGTGCTGTAACTCTTTCGGTGTGTCCTCTCCTTGCTGCTAAGTGTAAGGCAGTGTTCTGATTCTTATCTATCAAATCCACATTCGCCTGGAATTAATAAGTGCTGTAACTATTTTTGTGTGTCCTCTTCTTGCTGCTAAGTGTAAGGCAGTGATCTGATTCATATCATTCAAATCCACAGTCGCCTATGCATCAATAAGTGCTGTCACCATTACGGCATGTCCTCTCCTTGCTGCTAAGTGTAAGGAAGTGTTCTGATTCTTATCTTTCAAATCCACAGTCGCCTCTGCATCAATAAGTGCTGTCACTATTTTGGTGGGTGTCCTCTCCTTGCTGCTAAGTGTAAGACAGTTTTCCGGGCCTCATTTTTCCTACTCAATGCCCAGCATTAAGAAGTGCTGTACTATTGCAGTGTGTTCTCCTTGCAAGGCTAAGTGTAAGGCAGTTCTCTGGAAATAATTCTTCATATCTCCTGCTGCTTCGGCATTAAGCAGTGCTGTCACCACAACAGTGTTCTTTATGTGCTGTTGAGTGTAAGGCAGTTTCCTGTCCCTTATCTACCACCGACCAGGCGAGTAGTGCTCTCACAACTGCCGTCTGTCCTTCCTCTGCTGCACAGTGCAAGACAGTGTACAGGTACCCACCTTTCATATCCATCGTCGCTCCAGCATCTAGCAGTACTGTGACCAGTGTAGTATGTCCTCTGCCTGCTGCTAAGTAAAAGGCAGTGTTCAGATTCTTATATTTCAAATCCACAGTCGTCTGGTATCAATAAGTGCTGTCACCATTGTGGTGTGTCCTCTCCTTGATGCTAAGTGTAAGACAGTGTTCTGATTCTTATCTTTCAAATCCACAGTCGCCTCTGCATCAATAAGTGCTGTCACTATTTTGGTGTGCCCTTTCCTTGCTGCTAAGTATAAGGCAGTGTTCTGATTCTTATCTTTCAAATCCACAGTCGCCCCGCCATCAATAAGTGCTCTAACTCTTTCGGTGTGTCCTCTCCTTGCTGGTAAGTAAAAGGCAGTGTTCTGATTCTTATCTTTCAAATCCACATTTGCCTGGCATTAATAAGTGTTGTACCTATTTCGGTGTGTCCTCTCCTTGCTGCTAAGTGTAAGGCAGTGTTCTGATTCTTATCTTTCAAATTCACAATCGCCTCTACATCAATAAGTGCTGTCACTATTTTGGTGTGCCCTCTCCTTGGTGCTAAGTGTAATGCAGGGTCCTGATTCATATCTTTCAAATCCACAGTCATCCAGCATCAATAAGTGCTGTCACCATTGTGGTGTGTCCTCTCCTTGATGCTAAGTGTAAGACAGTGTTCTGATTCTTATCATTCAAATCCACAGGCGCCTCTGCATCAATAAGTGCTGTAACTATTTTTGTGTGTCCTCTTCTTGCTGCTAAGTGTAAGGCAGTGATCTGATTCATATCTTTCAAATCCACAGTCGCCTGTGCATCAATAAGTGCTGTCACCATTACGGCATGTCCTCTCCTTGCTGCTAAGTGTAAGGAAGTGTTCTGATTCTTATCTTTCAAATCCACAGTCGCCTCTGCATCAATAAGTGCTGTCACCATTACGGCATGTCCTCTCCTTGCTGCTAAGTGTAAGGCAGTGTTCTGATTCTTATCTTTCAAATCCACAGTCGCCCCGCCATCAATAAGTGCTGTAACTCTTTCGGTGTGTCCTCTCCTTGCTGCTAAGTGTAAGGCAGTGTTCTGATTCTTATCTATCAAATCCACATTTGCCTGGCATTAATAAGTGTTGTACCTATTTCGGTGTGTCCTCTCCTTGCTGCTAAGTGTAAGGCAGTGTTCTGATTCTTATCTTTCAAATTCACAATCGCCTCTACATCAATAAGTGCTGTCACTATTTTGGTGTGCCCTCTCCTTGGTGCTAAGTGTAATGCAGGGTCCTGATTCATATCTTTCAAATCCACAGTCATCCAGCATCAATAAGTGCTGTCACCATTGTGGTGTGTCCTCTCCTTGATGCTAAGTGTAAGACAGTGTTCTGATTCTTATCTTTCAAATCCACAGGCGCCTCTGCATCAATAAGTGCTGTCACTATTTTGGTGTGCCCTCTCCTTGCTGCTAAGTGTAAGGCAGTGTTCTGATTCTTATCTTTCAAATCCACAGTCGCCCCGCCATCAATGAGTGCTGTAACTCTTTCGGTGTGTCCTCTCCTTGCTGCTAAGTGTAAGGCAGTGTTCTGATTCTTATCTATCAAATCCACATTCGCCTGGAATTAATAAGTGCTGTAACTATTTTTGTGTGTCCTCTTCTTGCTGCTAAGTGTAAGGCAGTGATCTGATTCATATCTTTCAAATCCACAGTCGCCTGTGCATCAATAAGTGCTGTCACCATTACGGCATGTCCTCTCCTTGCTGCTAAGTGTAAGGAAGTGTTCTGATTCTTATCTTTCAAATCCACAGTCGCCTCTGCATCAATAAGTGCTGTCACCATTACGGCATGTCCTCTCCTTGCTGCTAAGTGTAAGGAAGTGTTCTGATTCTTATCTTTCAAATCCACAGTCGCCTCTGCATCAATAATTGCTGTCACCATTACGGCATGTCCTCTCCTTGCTGCTAAGTGTAAGGAAGTGTTCTGATTCTTATCTTTCAAATCCACAGTCGCCCCGCCATCAATAAGTGCTGTAACTCTTTCGGTGTGTCCTCTCCTTGCTGCTAAGTAAAAGGCAGTGTTCTGATTCTTATCTTTCAATCCACATTTGCCTGGAATTAATAAGTGCTGTAACTATTTTTGTGTGTCATCTTCTTCCTGCTAAGTGTAAGGCAGTGATCTGATTCATATCTTTCAAATCCACATTCGCCCAGAATCAATAAGTGTTGTACTTATTTCGGTGTGTCCTCTCCTTGATGCTAAGTGTAAGACAGTGTTCTGATTCTTATCTTTCAAATCCACAGTCGCCTCTGCATCAATAAGTGCTGTCACCATTGTGGTGTGTCCTCTCCTTGATGCTAAGTGTAAGACAGTGTTCTGATTCTTATCTTTCAAATCCACAGTCGCCCCGCCAGCAATAAGTGCTGTAACTCTTTCGGTGTGTCCTCTCCTTGCTGCTAAGTGTAAGGCAGTGTTCTGATTCTTATCTTTCAAATCCACAGTCGCCCCGACATCAATAAGCACTGTCACTATTTCAGTGTGTCCTCTCTTTACTGCCAGATGAAAGGCAGTGTTCTGATTCATATCTTTCAAATCCACAGTCGCCTCTGCATCCAATAAGTGCTGTCACCATTACGGCATGTCCTCTCCTTGCTGCTAAGTGTAAGGAAGTGTTCTGATTCATATCTTTCAAATCCACTGTCATCCAGCATCAATAAGTGCTGTCACCATTGTGGTGTGTCCTCTCCTTGATGCTAAGTGTAAGACAGTGTTCTGATTCTTATCTTTCAAATTCACAATCGCCTCTACATCAATAAGTGCTGTCACTATTTTGGTGTGCCCTCTCCTTGGTGCTAAGTGTAATGCAGGGTCCTGATTCATATCTTTCAAATCCACAGTCATCCAGCATCAATAAGTGCTGTCACTATTTTGGTGTGCCCTCTCCTTGCTGCTAAGTGTAAGGCAGTGTTCTGATTCTTATCTTTCAAATCCACAGTCGCCCCGCCATCAATAAGTGCTGTAACTCTTTCGGTGTGTCCTCTCCTTGCTGCTAAGTGTAAGGCAGTGTTCTGATTCTTATCTATCAAATCCACATTCGCCTGGAATTAATAAGTGCTGTAACTATTTTTGTGTGTCCTCTTCTTGCTGCTAAGTGTAAGGCAGTGATCTGATTCATATCTTTCAAATCCACAGTCGCCTGTGCATCAATAAGTGCTGTCACCATTACGGCATGTCCTCTCCTTGCTGCTAAGTGTAAGGAAGTGTTCTGATTCTTATCTTTCAAATCCACAGTCGCCTCTGCATCAATAAGTGCTGTCACCATTACGGCATGTCCTCTCCTTGCTGCTAAGTGTAAGGCAGTGTTCTGATTCTTATCTTTCAAATCCACAGTCGCCCCGCCATCAATAAGTGCTGTAACTCTTTCGGTGTGTCCTCTCCTTGCTGCTAAGTGTAAGGCAGTGTTCTGATTCTTATCTATCAAATCCACATTCGCCTGGAATTAATAAGTGCTGTAACTATTTTTGTGTGTCCTCTTCTTGCTGCTAAGTGTAAGGCAGTGATATGATTCATATCATTCAAATCCACAGTCGCCTATGCATCAATAAGTGCTGTCACCATTACGGCATGTCCTCTCCTTGCTGCTAAGTGTAAGGAAGTGTTCTGATTCTTATCTTTCAAATCCACAGTCGCCTCTGCATCAATAATTGCTGTCACCATTACGGCATGTCCTCTCCTTGCTGCTAAGTGTAAGGAAGTGTTCTGATTCTTATCTTTCAAATCCACAGTCGCCCCGCCATCAATAAGTGCTGTAACTCTTTCGGTGTGTCCTCTCCTTGCTGCTAAGTAAAAGGCAGTGTTCTGATTCTTATCTTTCAATCCACATTTGCCTGGAATTAATAAGTGCTGTAACTATTTTTGTGTGTCATCTTCTTCCTGCTAAGTGTAAGGCAGTGATCTGATTCATATCTTTCAAATCCACATTCGCCCAGAATCAATAAGTGTTGTACTTATTTCGGTGTGTCCTCTCCTTGATGCTAAGTGTAAGACAGTGTTCTGATTCTTATCTTTCAAATCCACAGTCGCCTCTGCATCAATAAGTGCTGTCACCATTGTGGTGTGTCCTCTCCTTGATGCTAAGTGTAAGACAGTGTTCTGATTCTTATCTTTCAAATCCACAGTCGCCCCGCCAGCAATAAGTGCTGTAACTCTTTCGGTGTGTCCTCTCCTTGCTGCTAAGTGTAAGGCAGTGTTCTGATTCTTATCTTTCAAATCCACAGTCGCCCCGACATCAATAAGCACTGTCACTATTTCAGTGTGTCCTCTCTTTACTGCCAGATGAAAGGCAGTGTTCTGATTCATATCTTTCAAATCCACAGTCGCCTCTGCATCCAATAAGTGCTGTCACCATTACGGCATGTCCTCTCCTTGCTGCTAAGTGTAAGGAAGTGTTCTGATTCATATCTTTCAAATCCACTGTCATCCAGCATCAATAAGTGCTGTCACCATTGTGGTGTGTCCTCTCCTTGATGCTAAGTGTAAGACAGTGTTCTGATTCTTATCTTTCAAATCCACAGTCGCCTCTGCATCAATAAGTCCTGTCACTATTTTGGTGTGCCCTCTCCTTGCTGCTAAGTGTAAGGCAGTGTTCTGATTCTTATCTTTCAAATCCACATTTGCCTGGAATTAATAAGTGCTGTAACTATTTTTGTGTGTCCTCTTCTTGCTGCTAAGTGTAAGGCAGTGATATGATTCATATCATTCAAATCCACAGTCGCCTATGCATCAATAAGTGCTGTCACCATTACGGCATGTCCTCTCCTTGCTGCTAAGTGTAAGGAAGTGTTCTGATTATTATCTTTCAAATCCAAAGTCGCCTCTGCATCAATAATTGCTGTCACCATTACGGCATGACCTCTCCTTGCTGCTAAGTGTAAGGAAGTGTTCTGATTCTTATCTTTCAAATCCACAGTCGCCCCGCCATCAATAAGTGCTGTAACTCTTTCGGTGTGTCCTCTCCTTGCTGCTAAGTAAAAGGCAGTGTTCTGATTCTTATCTTTCAATCCACATTTGCCTGGAATTAATAAGTGCTGTAACTATTTTTGTGTGTCCTCTTCTTCCTGCTAAGTGTAAGGCAGTGATCTGATTCATATCTTTCAAATCCACATTCGCCCAGAATCAATAAGTGTTGTACTTATTTCGGTGTGTCCTCTCCTTGATGCTAAGTGTAAGACAGTGTTCTGATTCTTATCTTTCAAATCCACAGTCGCCTCTGCATCAATAAGTGCTGTCACCATTGTGGTGTGTCCTCTCCTTGATGCTAAGTGTAAGACAGTGTTCTGATTCTTATCTTTCAAATCCACAGTCGCCTCTGCATTAATAAGTGTTGTACCTATTTCGGTGTATCCTCTCCTTGCTGCTAAGTGTAAGGCAGTGTTCTGATTCTTATCATTCAAATCCACAGTCGCCCCGCCATCAATAAGTGCTGTAACTCTTTCGGTGTGTCCTCTCCTTGCTGCTAAGTGTAAGGCAGTGTTCTGATTCTTATCTATCAAATCCACATTCGCCTGGAATTAATAAGTGCTGTAACTATTTTTGTGTGTCCTCTTCTTGCTGCTAAGTGTAAGGCAGTGATCTGATTCATATCATTCAAATCCACAGTCGCCTATGCATCAATAAGTGCTGTCACCATTACGGCATGTCCTCTCCTTGCTGCTAAGTGTAAGGAAGTGTTCTGATTCTTATCTTTCAAATCCACAGTCGCCTCTGCATCAATAAGTGCTGTCACTATTTTGGTGGGTGTCCTCTCCTTGCTGCTAAGTGTAAGACAGTTTTCCGGGCCTCATTTTTCCTACTCAATGCCCAGCATTAAGAAGTGCTGTACTATTGCAGTGTGTTCTCCTTGCACGGCTAAGTGTAAGGCAGTTCTCTGGAAATAATTCTTCATATCTCCTGCTGCTTCGGCATTAAGCAGTGCTGTCACCACAACAGTGTTCTTTATGTGCTGTTCAGTGTAAGGCAGTTTCCTGTCCCTTATCTACCACCGACCAGGCGAGTAGTGCTCTCACAACTGCCGTCTGTCCTTCCTCTGCTGCACAGTGCAAGACAGTGTACAGGTACCCACCTTTCATATCCATCGTCGCTCCAGCATCTAGCAGTACTGTGACCAGTGTAGTATGTCCTCTGCTTGCTGCTAAGTAAAAGGCAGTGTTCAGATTCTTATATTTCAAATCCACAGTCGTCTGGTATCAATAAGTGCTGTCACCATTGTGGTGTGTCCTCTCCTTGATGCTAAGTGTAAGACAGTGTTCTGATTCTTATCTTTCAAATCCACAGTCGCCTCTGCATCAATAAGTGCTGTCACTATTTTGGTGTGCCCTTTCCTTGCTGCTAAGTATAAGGCAGTGTTCTGATTCTTATCTTTCAAATCCACAGTCGCCCCGCCATCAATAAGTGCTCTAACTCTTTCGGTGTGTCCTCTCCTTGCTGGTAAGTAAAAGGCAGTGTTCTGATTCTTATCTTTCAAATCCACATTTGCCTGGCATTAATAAGTGTTGTACCTATTTCGGTGTGTCCTCTCCTTGCTGCTAAGTGTAAGGCAGTGTTCTGATTCTTATCTTTCAAATTCACAATCGCCTCTACATCAATAAGTGCTGTCACTATTTTGGTGTGCCCTCTCCTTGGTGCTAAGTGTAATGCAGGGTCCTGATTCATATCTTTCAAATCCACAGTCATCCAGCATCAATAAGTGCTGTCACCATTGTGGTGTGTCCTCTCCTTGATGCTAAGTGTAAGACAGTGTTCTGATTCTTATCATTCAAATCCACAGGCGCCTCTGCATCAATAAGTGCTGTAACTATTTTTGTGTGTCCTCTCCTTGCTGCTAAGTGTAAGGAAGTGTTCTGATTCTTATCTTTCAAATCCACAGTCGCCTCTGCATCAATAAGTGCTGTCACCATTACGGCATGTCCTCTCCTTGCTGCTAAGTGTAAGGCAGTGTTCTGATTCTTATCTTTCAAATCCACAGTCGCCCCGCCATCAATAAGTGCTGTAACTCTTTCGGTGTGTCCTCTCCTTGCTGCTAAGTGTAAGGCAGTGTTCTGATTCTTATCTATCAAATCCACATTCGCCTGGAATTAATAAGTGCTGTAACTATTTTTGTGTGTCCTCTTCTTGCTGCTAAGTGTAAGGCAGTGATCTGATTCATATCTTTCAAATCCACATTCGCCCAGAATCAATAAGTGTTGTACCTATTTCGGTGTGTCCTCTCCTTGCTGCTAAGTGTAAGGCAGTGTTCTGATTCTTATCTTTCAAATTCACAGTCGCCTCTGCATCAATAAGTGCTGTCACTATTTTGGTGTGCCCTCTCCTTGGTGCTAAGTGTAATGCAGGGTTCTGATTCATATCTTTCAAATCCACAGTCATCCAGCATCAATAAGTGCTGTCACCATTGTAGTGTGTCCTCTCCTTGATGCTAAGTGTAAGACAGTGTTCTGATTCTTATCTTTCAAATCCACAGTCGCCTCTGCATCAATAAGTGCTGTCACTATTTTGGTGTGCCCTCTCCTTGCTGCTAAGTGTAAGGCAGTGTTCTGATTCTTATCTTTCAAATCCACAGTCGCCCCGCCATCAATAAGTGCTGTAACTCTTTCGGTGTGTCCTCTCCTTGCTGCTAAGTAAAAGGCAGTGTTCTGATTCTTATCTTTCAAATCCACATTTGCCTGGAATTAATAAGTGCTGTAACTATTTTTGTGTGTCCTCTTCTTGCTGCTAAGTGTAAGGCAGTGATCTGATTCATATCTTTCAAATCCACATTCGCCCAGAATCAATAAGTCTTGTCCCTATTTCGGTGTGTCCTCTCCTTGCTGCTAAGTGTAAGGCAGTGTTCTGATTCTTATCTTTCAAATCCACATTCGCCCGGAATCAATAAGTGTTGTCACCATTGTGGTGCGTCCTCTCCTTGATGCTAAGTGTAAGACAGTGTTCTGATTATTATTTTTCAAATCCACAGTCGCCTCTGCATCAATAAGTGCTGTCACTATTTTGGTGTGCCCTCTCCTTGGTGCTAAGTGTAAGACAGTGTTCTGATTCTTATCTTTCAAATCCACAGTCGCCCCGCCATCAATAAGTGCTGTAACTCTTTCGGTGTGTCCTCTCCTTGCTGCTAAGTGTAAGGCAGTGTTCTGATTCTTATCTTTCAAATCCACAGTCGCCCCGACATCAATAAGCACTGTCACTATTTCAGTGTGTCCTCTCTTTACTGCCAGATGAAAGGCAGTGTTCTGATTCATATCTTTCAAATCCACAGTCGCCTCTGCATCAATAAGTGCTGTCACCATTACGGCATGTCCTCTTCTTGCTGCTAAGTGTAAGGAAGTGTTCTGATTCTTATCTTTCAAATCCACAGTCGCCTCTGCATCAATAAGTGCTGTCACTATTTTGGTGTGTCCTCTTCTTGCTGCTAAGTGTAAGACAGTTTTCCGGGCCTCATTTTTCCTACTCAATGCCCAGCATTAAGAAGTGCTGTACTATTGCAGTGTGTTCTCCTTGCTGCTAAGTGTAAGGCAGTGTTCTGATTCTTATCTTTCAAATCCACAGTCGCCCCGACATCAATAAGCACTGTCACTATTTCAGTGTGTCCTCTCTTTACTGCCAGATGAAAGGCAGTGTTCTGATTCATATCTTTCAAATCCACAGTCGCCTCTGCATCAATAAGTGCTGTCACCATTACGGCATGTCCTCTTCTTGCTGCTAAGTGTAAGGAAGTGTTCTGATTCTTATCTTTCAAATCCACAGTCGCCTCTGCATCAATAAGTGCTGTCACTATTTTGGTGTGTCCTCTTCTTGCTGCTAAGTGTAAGACAGTTTTCCGGGCCTCATTTTTCCTACTCAATGCCCAGCATTAAGAAGTGCTGTACTATTGCAGTGTGTTCTCCTTGCACGGCTAAGTGTAAGGCAGTTCTCTGGAAATAATTCTTCATATCTCCTGCTGCTTCGGCATTAAGTAGTGCTGTCACCACAACAGTGTTCTTTATGTGCTGTTCAGTGTAAGGCAGTTTCCTGTCCCTTATCTACCACCGACACGGCGAGTAGTGCTCTCACAACTGCAGTCTTTCCTTCCTCTGCTGCACAGTGCAAGACAGTGTACAGGTACCCACCTTTCATATCCATCGTCGCTCCAGCATCTAGCAGTACTGTCACCAGTGTAGTATGTCCTCTGCTTGCTGCTAAGTAAAAGGCAGTGTTCAGATTCTTATATTTCAAATCCACAGTCGCCTGGAATCAATAAGTGATGTCACTATTTCTGTGTGTCCTCTCTTTACTGCCAGATGAAAGGCAGTGTTCTGATTCATATCTTTCAAATCCACAGTCACCTCTGCATCAATAAGTGCTGTCACCATTATGGCATGTCCTCACCTTGCTGCTAAGTGTTAGGAAGTGTTCTGATTCGTATCTTTCAAATCCACAGTTGTCTGGAATCAATAAGTGCTGTCACTATTTCGGTATGTCTTCTGCGCGCATCTAAGTGTAAGGCAGATTTCAGGGCCTCATTTTTTCTACTCATCAACGTCCCAGCATTAAGCAGTTCTGTACTACTGCAGTGTGTTCTCCTCGCACTGCTAAGTGTTATGCTGTTCTCTGGAAATAATCCTTCATATGTCCTGCTGCCCCAGAATTAAGCAGTGCTGTCACCACAACAATGTCCTTTATGTGCTGCTAAGTGTAAGGCAGTTCTCTGGAAATAATCCTTCATATCCACTACTGCCCCGGCATTAAGCAGTATTGTCAACACAACAGAGTGTCCTTAATGTGCTGCTAAGTGTAAGGCAGTTTTCTGTCCCTTATCTACCACTGCTCCAGCATCAAGTAGTGCTCTCACAACTGCAGTATGTCCTTCCTCTACTCCACAGTGCAAGGCAGTGTACAGGTAACCATCTTTCATATCCATTGTCGCTCCAGCATCAAGCAGTACTGTCACCTGTCTATGTCCTCTTTTTGCTGCTAAGTGTAAGGAAGTGTTCTGATTCTTATCTTTCAAACCCAGTTCCACCGGCATCAATAAGTGCTGTCACTGTTTCGGTGTGTTTTCTCTTTTCTTACCAACACATCATTCGACCCCGCCTCTGGATCTCAAGTAGTCTGCTACAGCTGTACAGTTGTGATTATTAGCATAGTCTAAAGCAGTGCAACCATTATAATTCCTATCATTAAGAGGAGCACCACGATCAACATCAGCTTTACCACCTCTAAGTGGCTGCAACAAGATGCTGCCATTAGAGGTGTGTGACCACCGACCAAATAATCTTCTGGATTACAGATGTAGTCAGAAATTTTATCCCACTCTGCCTGATTTCCATACGCAGCTTCAGTATATAGGAAATCGAAGTCAGTCACCCAGCTCTGACCTTCTATATCAAGCGCTGCCCCAGCACCAAGCAGTGTCTCCTGCCCGTGCTGCATAGTGTAAGGCAGTACGTTGCTCCTGATTTATCATATCCACTAATGCCCCAGCATTAAGCAGCATTTTTACCACTAAAGTGTTTCCTCTAAGTGCTGCTAAATGTAAGGGAATATAGTATTTCTTATCTTTCGTATTCACTGCTGCCCCGGCATCAAGCAGTGCTTTTATCACCACAGGGTGTCCTCAGAGTGCTGCAAAGTGTAAGGTAGTGTTCTGATTCATATCTTTCAAATCCACATTTGCCTGGAATTAATAAGTGCTGTAACTATTTTTGTGTGTCCTCTTCTTGCTGCTAAGTGTAAGGCAGTGATCTGATTCATATCTTTCAAATCCACAGTCGCCCCGCCATCAATAAGTGCTGTAACTCTTTCGGTGTGTCCTCTCCTTGCTGCTAAGTGTAAGGCAGTGTTCTGATTCTTATCTTTCAAATTCACAGTCGCCTCTGCATCAATAAGTGCTGTCACTATTTTGGTGTGCCCTCTCCTTGGTGCTAAGTGTAATGCAGGGTTCTGATTCATATCTTTCAAATCCACAGTCATCCAGCATCAATAAGTGTTGTACCTATTTCGGTGTGTCCTCTCCTTGCTGCTAAGTGTAAGACAGTGTTCTGATTCTTATCTTTCAAATCCACAGTCATCCGGCATCAATAAGTGCTGTCACTATTTTGGTGTGCCCTCTCCTTGGTGCTAAGTGTAATGCAGGGTTCTGATTCATATCTTTCAAATCCACAGTCATCCAGCATCAATAAGTGCTGTCACCATTGTGGTGCGTCCTCTCCTTGGTGCTAAGTGTAAGACAGTGTTCTGATTCTTATCTTTCAAATCCACAGTCGCCTCTGCATCAATAAGTGCTGTCACTATTTTGGTGTGCACTCTCCTTGCTGCTAAGTGTAAGGCAGTGTTCTGATTCTTATCTTTCAAATCCACAGTCGCCCCGCCATCAATAAGTGCTGTAACTCTTTCGGTGTGTCCTCTCCTTGCTGCTAAGTGTAAGGCAGTGTTCTGATTCTTATCTTTCAAATCCACATTTGCCTGGAATTAATAAGTGCTGTAACTATTTTTGTGTGTCCTCTTCTTGCTGCTAAGTGTAAGGCAGTGATCTGATTCATATCTTTCAAATCCACAGTCGCCCCGCCATCAATAAGTGCTGTAACTCTTTCGGTGTGTCCTCTCCTTGCTGCTAAGTGTAAGGCAGTGTTCTGATTCTTATCTTTCAAATTCACAGTCGCCTCTGCATCAATAAGTGCTGTCACTATTTTGGTGTGCCCTCTCCTTGGTGCTAAGTGTAATGCAGGGTTCTGATTCATATCTTTCAAATCCACAGTCATCCAGCATCAATAAGTGTTGTACCTATTTCGGTGTGTCCTCTCCTTGCTGCTAAGTGTAAGACAGTGTTCTGATTCTTATCTTTCAAATCCACAGTCATCCGGCATCAATAAGTGCTGTCACTATTTTGGTGTGCCCTCTCCTTGGTGCTAAGTGTAATGCAGGGTTCTGATTCATATCTTTCAAATCCACAGTCATCCAGCATCAATAAGTGCTGTCACCATTGTGGTGCGTCCTCTCCTTGGTGCTAAGTGTAAGACAGTGTTCTGATTCTTATCTTTCAAATCCACAGTCGCCTCTGCATCAATAAGTGCTGTCACTATTTTGGTGTGCACTCTCCTTGCTGCTAAGTGTAAGGCAGTGTTCTGATTCTTATCTTTCAAATCCACAGTCGCCCCGCCATCAATAAGTGCTGTAACTCTTTCGGTGTGTCCTCTCCTTGCTGCTAAGTGTAAGGCAGTGTTCTGATTCTTATCTTTCAAATCCACATTTGCCTGGAATTAATAAGTGCTGTAACTATTTTTGTGTGTCCTCTTCTTGCTGCTAAGTGTAAGGCAGTGTTCTGATTCATATCTTTCAAATCCACAGTCGTCTCTGCGTCAATAAGTGCTGTCACCATTACGGCATGTCCTCTCCTTGCTGCTAAGTGTAAGGAAGTGTTCTGATTCTTATCTTTCAAATCCACAGTCGCCCCACCATCAATAAGTTCTGTAACTCTTTCGGTGTGTCCTCTCCTTGCTGCTAAGTAAAAGGCAGTGTTCTGATTCTTATCTTTTAAATCCACATTTGCCTGGAATTAATAAGTGCTGTAACTATTTTTGTTTGTCCTCTTCTCGCTGCTAAGTGTAAGGCAGTGATCTGATTCATATCTTTCAAATCCACATTCGTCCAGTATCAATAAGTGTTGTCCCTATTTCGGTGTGTCCTTTCCTTGCTGCTAAGTGTAAGGCAGTGTTCTGATTCTTATCTTTCAAATTCACAGTCGCCTCTGCATCAATAAGTGCTGTCACTATTTTGGTGTGCCCTCTCCTTGGTGCTAAGTGTAATGCAGGGTTCTGATTCATATCTTTCAAATCCACAGTCATCCAGCATCAATAAGTGCTGTCACCATTGTGGTGTGTCCTCTCCTTGATGCTAAGTAAAAGGCAGTGTTCTGATTCTTATCTTTGCAATCCACATTTGCCTGGAATTAATAAGTGCTGTAACTATTTTTGTGTGTCCTCTCTTTACTGCCAGATGAAAGGCAGTGATCTGATTCATATCTTTCAAATCCACAGTCGCCTCTGCATCAATAAGTGCTGTCACTATTTTGGTGTGCCCTCTCCTTGGTGCTAAGTGTAATGCAGGGTTCTGATTCATATCTTTCAAATCCACAGTGATCCAGCATCAATAAGTGCTGTCACCATTGTGGTGTGTCCTCTCCTTGATGCTAAGTGTAAGACAGTGTTCTGATTCTTATCTTTCAAATCCACAGTCGCCTCTGCATCAATAAGTGCTGTAACTCTTTCGGTGTGTCCTCTCCTTGCTGCTAAGTGTAAGGCAGTGTTCTGATTCTTATCTTTCAAATCCACATTTGCCTGGAATTAATAAGTGCTGTAACTATTTTTGTGTGCCCTCTTCTTGCTGCTAAGTGTAAGGCAGTGTTCTGATTCATATCTTTCAAATCCACAGTCGTCTCTGCATCAATAAGTGCTGTCACCATTACGGCATGTCCTCTCCTTGCTGCTAAGTGTAAGGAAGTGTTCTGATTCTTATCTTTCAAATCCACAGTCGCCCCGCCATCAATAAGTGCTGTAACTCTTTCGGTGTGTCCTCTCCTTGCTGCTAAGTAAAAGGCAGTGTTCTGATTCTTATCTTTTAAATCCACATTTGCCTGGAATTAATAAGTGCTGTAACTATTTTTGTTTGTCCTCTTCTTGCTGCTAAGTGTAAGGCAGTGATCTGATTCATAACTTTCAAATCCACATTCGTCCAGTATCAATAAGTGTTGTCGCTATTTCGGTGTGTCCTTTCCTTGCTGCTAAGTGTAAGGCAGTGTTCTGATTCTTATCTTTCAAATTCACAGTCGCCTCTGCATCAATAAGTGCTGTCACTATTTTGGTGTGCCCTCTCCTTGGTGCTAAGTGTAATGCAGGGTTCTGATTCATATCTTTCAAATCCACAGTCATCCAGCATCAATAAGTGCTGTCACCATTGTGGTGTGTCCTCTCCTTGATGCTAAGTAAAAGGCAGTGTTCTGATTCTTATCTTTGCAATCCACATTTGCCTGGAATTAATAAGTGCTGTAACTATTTTTGTGTGTCCTCTCTTTACTGCCAGATGAAAGGCAGTGTTCTGATTTATATCTTTCAAATCCACAGTCGCCTCTGCATCAATAAGTGCCGTCACCATTACGGCATGTCCTCACCTTGCTGCTAAGTGTAAGGAAGTGTTCTGATTCGTATCTTTCAAATCCACAGTTGTCTGGAATCAATAAGTGCTGTCACTATTTCGGTATGTCTTCTGCGCGCATCTAAGTGTAAGGCAGATTTCAGGGCCTCATTTTTCCTACTCATTAACGTCCCAGCATTAAGCAGTTCTGTACTACTGCAGTGTGTTCTCCTCGCACTGCTAAGTGTTATGCTGTTCTCTGGAAATAATCCTTCATATGTCCTGCTGCCCCAGAATTAAGCAGTGCTGTCACCACAACAATGTCCTTTATGTGCTGCTAAGTGTAAGGCAGTTCTCTGGAAACAATCCTTCATATCCACTGCTGCCCCGGCATTAAGCAGTATTGTCAACACAACAGAGTGTCCTTAATGTGCTGCTAAGTGTAAGGCAGTTTTCTGTCCCTTATCTACCACTGCTCCAGCATCAAGTAGTGCTCTCACAACTGCAGTATGTCCTTCCTCTACTCCACAGTGCAAGGCAGTGTACAGGTAACCATCTTTCATATCCATTGTCGCTCCAGCATCAAGCAGTACTGTCACCTGTCTATGTCCTCTTTTTGCTGCTAAGTGTAAGGAAGGGTTCTGATTCTTATCTTTCAAACCCAGTTCCACCGGCATCAATAAGTGCTGTCACTGTTTCGGTGTGTTTTCTCTTTTCTTACCAACACATCATTCGACCCCGCCTCTGGATCTCAAGTAGTCTGCTACAGCTGTACAGTTGTGATTATTAGCATAGTCTAAAGCAGTGCAACCATTATAATTCCTATCATTAAGAGGAGCACCACGATCAACATCAGCTTTACCACCTCTAAGTGGCTGCAACAAGATGCTGCCATTAGAGGTGTGTGACCACCGACCAAATAATCTTCTGGATTACAGATGTAGTCAGAAATTTTATCCCACTCTGCCTGATTTCCATACGCAGCTTCAGTATATAGGAAATCGAAGTCAGTCACCCAGCTCTGACCTTCTATATCAAGCGCTGCCCCAGCACCAAGCAGTGTCTCCTGCCCGTGCTGCATAGTGTAAGGCAGTACGTTGCTCCTGATTTATCATATCCACTAATGCCCCAGCATTAAGCAGCATTTTTACCACTAAAGTGTTTCCTCTAAGTGCTGCTAAATGTAAGGGAATATAGTATTTCTTATCTTTCGTATTCACTGCTGCCCCGGCATCAAGCAGTGCTTCTATCACCACAGGGTGTCCTCAGAGTGCTGCAAAGTGTAAGGTAGTGTTCTGATTCATATCTTTCAAATCCACATTTGCCTGGAATTAATAAGTGCTGTAACTATTTTTGTGTGTCCTCTTCTTGCTGCTAAGTGTAAGGCAGTGATCTGATTCATATCTTTCAAATCCACAGTCGCCCCGCCATCAATAAGTGCTGTAACTCTTTCGGTGTGTCCTCTCCTTGCTGCTAAGTGTAAGGCACTGTTCTGATTCTTATCTTTCAAATTCACAGTCGCCTCTGCATCAATAAGTGCTGTCACTATTTTGGTGTGCCCTCTCCTTGGTGCTAAGTGTAATGCAGGGTTCTGATTCATATCTTTTAAATCCACAGTCATCCAGCATCAATAAGTGCTGTCACCATTGTGGTGTGTCCTCTCCTTGATGCTAAGTGTAAGGCAGTGTTCTGGTTCATATCTTTCAAATCTACAGTCATCCGGCATCAATAAGTGCTGTCACTATTTTGGTGTGCCCTCTCCTTGGTGCTAAGTGTAATGCAGGGTTCTGATTCATATCTTTCAAATCCACAGTCATCCAGCATCAATAAGTGCTGTCACCATTGTGGTGCGTCCTCTCCTTGATGCTAAGTGTAAGACAGTGTTCTGATTCTTATCTTTCAAATCCACAGTCGCCTCTGCATCAATAAGTGCTGTCACTATTTTGGTGTGCACTCTCCTTGCTGCTAAGTGTAAGGCAGTGTTCTGATTCTTATCTTTCAAATCCACAGTCGCCCCGCCATCAATAAGTGCTGTAACTCTTTCGGTGTGTCCTCTCCTTGCTGCTAAGTGTAAGGTAGTGTTCTGATTCATATCTTTCAAATCCACATTTGCCTGGAATTAATAAGTGCTGTAACTATTTTTGTGTGTCCTCTTCTTGCTGCTAAGTGTAAGGCAGTGATCTGATTCATATCTTTCAAATCCACAGTCGCCCCGCCATCAATAAGTGCTGTAACTCTTTCGGTGTGTCCTCTCCTTGCTGCTAAGTGTAAGGCACTGTTCTGATTCTTATCTTTCAAATTCACAGTCGCCTCTGCATCAATAAGTGCTGTCACTATTTTGGTGTGCCCTCTCCTTGGTGCTAAGTGTAATGCAGGGTTCTGATTCATATCTTTTAAATCCACAGTCATCCAGCATCAATAAGTGCTGTCACCATTGTGGTGTGTCCTCTCCTTGATGCTAAGTGTAAGGCAGTGTTCTGGTTCATATCTTTCAAATCTACAGTCATCCGGCATCAATAAGTGCTGTCACTATTTTGGTGTGCCCTCTCCTTGGTGCTAAGTGTAATGCAGGGTTCTGATTCATATCTTTCAAATCCACAGTCATCCAGCATCAATAAGTGCTGTCACCATTGTGGTGTGTCCTCTCCTTGATGCTAAGTGTAAGACAGTGTTCTGATTCTTATCTTTCAAATCCACAGTCGCCTCTGCATCAATAAGTGCTGTCACTATTTTGGTGTGCACTCTCCTTGCTGCTAAGTGTAAGGCAGTGTTCTGATTCTTATCTTTCAAATCCACAGTCGCCCCGCCATCAATAAGTGCTGTAACTCTTTCGGTGTGTCCTCTCCTTGCTGCTAAGTGTAAGGCAGTGTTCTGATTCTTATCTTTCAAATCCACATTTGCCTGGAATTAATAAGTGCTGTAACTATTTTTGTGTGTCCTCTTCTTGCTGCTAAGTGTAAGGCAGTGTTCTGATTCATATCTTTCAAATCCACAGTCGTCTCTGCGTCAATAAGTGCTGTCACCATTACGGCATGTCCTCTCCTTGCTGCTAAGTGTAAGGAAGTGTTCTGATTCTTATCTTTCAAATCCACAGTCGCCCCACCATCAATAAGTTCTGTAACTCTTTCGGTGTGTCCTCTCCTTGCTGCTAAGTAAAAGGCAGTGTTCTGATTCTTATCTTTTAAATCCACATTTGCCTGGAATTAATAAGTGCTGTAACTATTTTTGTGTGTCCTCTTCTTGCTGCTAAGTGTAAGGCAGTGTTCTGATTCATATCTTTCAAATCCACAGTCGTCTCTGCGTCAATAAGTGCTGTCACCATTATGGCATGTCCTCTCCTTGCTGCTAAGTGTAAGGAAGTGTTCTGATTCTTATCTTTCAAATCCACAGTCGCCCCGCCATCAATAAGTGCTGTAACTCTTTCGGTGTGTCCTCTCCTTGCTGCTAAGTGTAAGGCAGTGTTCTGATTCTTATCTTTCAAATCCACATTTGCCTGGAATTAATAAGTGCTGTAACTATTTTTGTGTGTCCTCTTCTTGCTGCTAAGTGTAAGGCAGTGTTCTGATTCATATCTTTCAAATCCACAGTCGTCTCTGCGTCAATAAGTGCTGTCACCATTACGGCATGTCCTCTCCTTGCTGCTAAGTGTAAGGAAGTGTTCTGATTCTTATCTTTCAAATCCACAGTCGCCCCGCCATCAATAAGTGCTGTAACTCTTTCGGTGTGTCCTCTCCTTGCTGCTAAGTAAAAGGCAGTGTTCTGATTCTTATCTTTTAAATCCACATTTGCCTGGAATTAATAAGTGCTGTAACTATTTTTGTTTGTCCTCTTCTTGCTGCTAAGTGTAAGGCAGTGATCTGATTCATATCTTTCAAATCCACATTCGTCCAGTATCAATAAGTGTTGTCCCTATTTCGGTGTGTCCTTTCCTTGCTGCTAAGTGTAAGGCAGTGTTCTGATTCTTATCTTTCAAATTCACAGTCGCCTCTGCATCAATAAGTGCTGTCACTATTTTGGTGTGCCCTCTCCTTGGTGCTAAGTGTAATGCAGGGTTCTGATTCATATCTTTCAAATCCACAGTCATCCAGCATCAATAAGTGCTGTCACCATTGTGGTGTGTCCTCTCCTTGATGCTAAGTAAAAGGCAGTGTTCTGATTCTTATCTTTGCAATCCACATTTGCCTGGAATTAATAAGTGCTGTAACTATTTTTGTGTGTCCTCTCTTTACTGCCAGATGAAAGGCAGTGTTCTGATTCATATCTTTTAAATCCACAGTCGCCTCTGCATCAATAAGTGCTGTCATCATTACGGCATGTCCTCACCTTGCTGCTAAGTGTAAGGAAGTGTTCTGATTCGTATCTTTCAAATCCACAGTTGTCTGGAATCAATAAGTGCTGTCACTATTTCGGTATGTCTTCTGCGCGCATCTAAGTGTAAGGCAGATTTCAGGGCCTCATTTTTCCTACTCATTAAAGTCCCAGCATTAAGCAGTTCTGTACTACTGCAGTGTGTTCTCCTCGCACTGCTAAGTGTTATGCTGTTCTCTGGAAATAATCCTTCATATGTCCTGCTGCCCCAGAATTAAGCAGTGCTGTCACCACAACAATGTCCTTTATGTGCTGCTAAGTGTAAGGCAGTTCTCTGGAAATAATCCTTCATATCCACTGCTGCCCCGGCATTAAGCAGTATTGTCAACACAACAGAGTGTCCTTAATGTGCTGCTAAGTGTAAGGCAGTTTTCTGTCCCTTATCTACCACTGCTCCAGCATCAAGTAGTGCTCTCACAACTGCAGTATGTCCTTCCTCTACTCCACAGTGCAAGGCAGTGTACATGTAACCATCTTTCATATCCATTGTCGCTCCAGCATCAAGCAGTACTGTCACCCGTCTATGTCCTCTTTTTGCTGCTAAGTGTAAGGAAGTGTTCTGATTCTTATCTTTCAAACCCAGTTCCACCGGCATCAATAAGTTCTGTCACTGTTTCGGTGTGTTTTCTCTTTTCTTACCAACACATCATTCGACCCCGCCTCTGGATCTCAAGTAGTCTGCTACAGCTGTACAGTTGTGATTATTAGCATAGTCTAAAGCAGTGCAACCATTATAATTCCTATCATTAAGAGGAGCACCACGATCAACATCAGCTTTACCACCTCTAAGTGGCTGCAACAAGATGCTGCCATTAGAGGTGTGTAACCACCGACCAAATAATCTTCTGGATTACAGATGCAGTCAGAAATTTTATCCCACTCTGCCTGATTTCCATACGCAGCTTCAGTATATAGGAAATCGAAGTCAGTCACCCAGCTCTGACCTTCTATATCAAGCGCTGCCCCAGCACCAAGCAGTGTCTCCTGCCCGTGCTGCATAGTGTAAGGCAGTACGTTGCTCCTGATTTATCATATCCACTAATGCCCCAGCATTAAGCAGCATTTTTACCACTAAAGTGTTTCCTCTAAGTGCTGCTAAATGTAAGGGAATATAGCATTTCTTATCTTTCATATTCACTGCTGCCCCGGCATCAAGCAGTGCTTTTATCACCACAGGGTGTCCTCAGAGTGCTGCAAAGTGTAAGGTAGTGTTCTGATTCATATCTTTCAAATCCACATTTGCCTGGAATTAATAAGTGCTGTAACTATTTTTGTGTGTCCTCTTCTTGCTGCTAAGTGTAAGGCAGTGATCTGATTCATATCTTTCAAATCCACAGTCGCCCCGCCATCAATAAGTGCTGTAACTCTTTCGGTGTGTCCTCTCCTTGCTGCTAAGTGTAAGGCAGTGTTCTGATTCTTATCTTTCAAATTCACAGTCGCCTGTGCATCAATAAGTGCTGTCACTATTTTGGTGTGCCCTCTCCTTGGTGCTAAGTGTAATGCAGGGTTCTGATTCATATCTTTCAAATCCACAGTCATCCAGCATCAATAAGTGCTGTCACCATTGTGGTGTGTCCTCTCCTTGATGCTAAGTGTAAGACAGTGTTCTGATTCTTATCTTTTAAATCCACAGTCGCCTCTGCATCAATAAGTGCTGTCACTATTTTGGTGTGCACTCTCCTTGCTGCTAAGTGTAAGGCAGTGTTCTGATTCTTATCTTTCAAATCCACAGTCGCCCCGCCATCAATAAGTGCTGTAACTCTTTCGGTGTGTCCTCTCCTTGCTGCTAAGTGTAAGGCAGTGTTCTGATTCTTATCTTTCAAATCCACATTTGCCTGGAATTAATAAGTGCTGTAACTATTTTTGTGTGCCCTCTTCTTGCTGCTAAGTGTAAGGCAGTGTTCTGATTCATATCTTTCAAATCCACAGTCGTCTCTGCGTCAATAAGTGCTGTCACCATTACGGCATGTCCTCTCCTTGCTGCTAAGTGTAAGGAAGTGTTCTGATTCTTATCTTTCAAATCCACAGTCGCCCCGCCATCAATAAGTGCTGTAACTCTTTCGGTGTGTCCTCTCCTTGCTGCTAAGTAAAAGGCAGTGTTCTGATTCTTATCTTTTAAATCCACATTTGCCTGGAATTAATAAGTGCTGTAACTATTTTTGTTTGTCCTCTTCTTGCTGCTAAGTGTAAGGCAGTGATCTGATTCATATCTTTCAAATCCACATTCGTCCAGTATCAATAAGTGTTGTCCCTATTTCGGTGTGTCCTCTCCTTGCTGCTAAGTGTAAGACAGTGTTCTGATTCTTATCTTTCAAATCCACAGTCGCCTCTGCATTAATAAGTGCTGTAACTATTTTTGTGTGCCCTCTTCTTGCTGCTAAGTGTAAGGCAGTGTTCTGATTCATATCTTTCAAATCCACAGTCGCCCCGCCATCAATAAGTGCTGTAACTCTTTCGGTGTGTCCTCTCCTTGCTGCTAAGTGTAAGGCAGTGTTCTGATTCTTATCTTTCAAATTCACAGTCGCCTCTGCATCAATAAGTGCTGTCACTATTTTGGTGTGCCCTCTCCTTGGTGCTAAGTGTAAGACAGTGTTCTGATTCGTATCTTTCAAATCCACAGTCGCCCCGCCATCAATAAGTGCTGTAACTCTTTCGGTGTGTCCTCTCCTTGCTGCTAAGTGTAAGGCAGTGTTCTGATTCTTATCTTTCAAATCCACAGTTGTCTGGAATCAATAAGTGCTGTCACTATTTCGGTATGTCTTCTGCGCGCATCTAAGTGTAAGGCAGATTTCAGGGCCTCATTTTTCCTACTCATTAACGTCCCAGCATTAAGCAGTTCTGTACTACTGCAGTGTGTTCTCCTCGCACTGCTAAGTGTTATGCTGTTCTCTGGAAATAATCCTTCATATGTCCTGCTGCCCCAGAATTAAGCAGTGCTGTCACCACAACAATGTCCTTTATGTGCTGCTAAGTGTAAGGCAGTTCTCTGGAAATAATCCTTCATATCCACTGCTGCCCCGGCATTAAGCAGTATTGTCAACACAACAGAGTGTCCTTAATGTGCTGCTAAGTGTAAGGCAGTTTTCTGTCCCTTATCTACCACTGCTCCAGCATCAAGTAGTGCTCTCACAACTGCAGTATGTCCTTCCTCTACTCCACAGTGCAAGGCAGTGTACAGGTAACCATCTTTCATATCCATTGTCGCTCCAGCATCAAGCAGTACTGTCACCTGTCTATGTCCTCTTTTTGCTGCTAAGTGTAAGGAAGTGTTCTGATTCTTATCTTTCAAACCCAGTTCCACCGGCATCAATAAGTGCTGTCACTGTTTCGGTGTGTTTTCTCTTTTCTTACCAACACATCATTCGACCCCGCCTCTGGATCTCAAGTAGTCTGCTACAGCTGTACAATTGTGATTATTAGCATAGTCTAAAGCAGTGCAACCATTATAATTCCTATCATTAAGAGGAGCACCACGATCAACATCAGCTTTACCACCTCTAAGTGGCTGCAACAAGATGCTGCCATTAGAGGTGTGTAACCACCGACCAAATAATCTTCTGGATTACAGATGCAGTCAGAAATTTTATCCCACTCTGCCTGATTTCCATACGCAGCTTCAGTATATAGGAAATCGAAGTCAGTCACCCAGCTCTGACCTTCTATATCAAGCGCTGCCCCAGCACCAAGCAGTGTCTCCTGCCCGTGCTGCATAGTGTAAGGCAGTACGTTGCTCCTGATTTATCATATCCACTAATGCCCCAGCATTAAGCAGCATTTTTACCACTAAAGTGTTTCCTCTAAGTGCTGCTAAATGTAAGGGAATATAGCATTTCTTATCTTTCATATTCACTGCTGCCCCGGCATCAAGCAGTGCTTTTATCACCACAGGGTGTCCTCAGAGTGCTGCAAAGTGTAAGGTAGTGTTCTGATTCATATCTTTCAAATCCACATTTGCCTGGAATTAATAAGTGCTGTAACTATTTTTGTGTGTCCTCTTCTTGCTGCTAAGTGTAAGGCAGTGATCTGATTCATATCTTTCAAATCCACAGTCGCCTCTGCATCAATAAGTGCCGTCACCATTACGGCATGTCCTCACCTTGCTGCTAAGTGTAAGGAAGTGTTCTGATTCGTATCTTTCAAATCCACAGTTGTCTGGAATCAATAAGTGCTGTCACTATTTCGGTATGTCTTCTGCGCGCATCTAAGTGTAAGGCAGATTTCAGGGCCTCATTTTTCCTACTCATTAACGTCCCAGCATTAAGCAGTTCTGTACTACTGCAGTGTGTTCTCCTCGCACTGCTAAGTGTTATGCTGTTCTCTGGAAATAATCCTTCATATGTCCTGCTGCCCCAGAATTAAGCAGTGCTGTCACCACAACAATGTCCTTTATGTGCTGCTAAGTGTAAGGCAGTTCTCTGGAAACAATCCTTCATATCCACTGCTGCCCCGGCATTAAGCAGTATTGTCAACACAACAGAGTGTCCTTAATGTGCTGCTAAGTGTAAGGCAGTTTTCTGTCCCTTATCTACCACTGCTCCAGCATCAAGTAGTGCTCTCACAACTGCAGTATGTCCTTCCTCTACTCCACAGTGCAAGGCAGTGTACAGGTAACCATCTTTCATATCCATTGTCGCTCCAGCATCAAGCAGTACTGTCACCTGTCTATGTCCTCTTTTTGCTGCTAAGTGTAAGGAAGTGTTCTGATTCTTATCTTTCAAACCCAGTTCCACCGGCATCAATAAGTGCTGTCACTGTTTCGGTGTGTTTTCTCTTTTCTTACCAACACATCATTCGACCCCGCCTCTGGATCTCAAGTAGTCTGCTACAGCTGTACAGTTGTGATTATTAGCATAGTCTAAAGCAGTGCAACCATTATAATTCCTATCATTAAGAGGAGCACCACGATCAACATCAGCTTTACCACCTCTAAGTGGCTGCAACAAGATGCTGCCATTAGAGGTGTGTAACCACCGACCAAATAATCTTCTGGATTACAGATGCAGTCAGAAATTTTATCCCACTCTGCCTGATTTCCATACGCAGCTTCAGTATATAGGAAATCGAAGTCAGTCACCCAGCTCTGACCTTCTATATCAAGCGCTGCCCCAGCACCAAGCAGTGTCTCCTGCCCGTGCTGCATAGTGTAAGGCAGTACGTTGCTCCTGATTTATCATATCCACTAATGCCCCAGCATTAAGCAGCATTTTTACCACTAAAGTGTTTCCTCTAAGTGCTGCTAAATGTAAGGGAATATAGCATTTCTTATCTTTCATATTCACTGCTGCCCCGGCATCAAGCAGTGCTTTTATCACCACAGGGTGTCCTCAGAGTGCTGCAAAGTGTAAGGTAGTGTTCTGATTCATATCTTTCAAATCCACATTAGCCTGGAATTAATAAGTGCTGTAACTATTTTTGTGTGTCCTCTTCTTGCTGCTAAGTGTAAGGCAGTGATCTGATTCATATCTTTCAAATCCACAGTCGCCCCGCCATCAATAAGTGCTGTAACTCTTTCGGTGTGTCCTCTCCTTGCTGCTAAGTGTAAGGCAGTGTTCTGATTCTTATCTTTCAAATTCACAGTCGCCTGTGCATCAATAAGTGCTGTCACTATTTTGGTGTGCCCTCTCCTTGGTGCTAAGTGTAATGCAGGGTTCTGATTCATATCTTTTAAATCCACAGTCATCCAGCATCAATAAGTGCTGTCACCATTGTGGTGTGTCCTCTCCTTGATGCTAAGTGTAAGGCAGTGTTCTGGTTCATATCTTTCAAATCTACAGTCATCCGGCATCAATAAGTGCTGTCACTATTTTGGTGTGCCCTCTCCTTGGTGCTAAGTGTAATGCAGGGTTCTGATTCATATCTTTCAAATCCACAGTCATCCAGCATCAATAAGTGCTGTCACCATTGTGGTGCGTCCTCTCCTTGATGCTAAGTGTAAGACAGTGTTCTGATTCTTATCTTTCAAATCCACAGTCGCCTCTGCATCAATAAGTGCTGTCACTATTTTGGTGTGCACTCTCCTTGCTGCTAAGTGTAAGGCAGTGTTCTGATTCTTATCTTTCAAATCCACAGTCGCCCCGCCATCAATAAGTGCTGTAACTCTTTCGGTGTGTCCTCTCCTTGCTGCTAAGTGTAAGGCAGTGTTCTGATTCTTATCTTTCAAATCCACATTTGCCTGGAATTAATAAGTGCTGTAACTATTTTTGTGTGTCCTCTTCTTGCTGCTAAGTGTAAGGCAGTGTTCTGATTCATATCTTTCAAATCCACAGTCGTCTCTGCGTCAATAAGTGCTGTCACCATTACGGCATGTCCTCTCCTTGCTGCTAAGTGTAAGGAAGTGTTCTGATTCTTATCTTTCAAATCCACAGTCGCCCCACCATCAATAAGTTCTGTAACTCTTTCGGTGTGTCCTCTCCTTGCTGCTAAGTAAAAGGCAGTGTTCTGATTCTTATCTTTTAAATCCACATTTGCCTGGAATTAATAAGTGCTGTAACTATTTTTGTTTGTCCTCTTCTCGCTGCTAAGTGTAAGGCAGTGATCTGATTCATATCTTTCAAATCCACATTCGTCCAGTATCAATAAGTGTTGTCCCTATTTCGGTGTGTCCTTTCCTTGCTGCTAAGTGTAAGGCAGTGTTCTGATTCTTATCTTTCAAATTCACAGTCGCCTCTGCATCAATAAGTGCTGTCACTATTTTGGTGTGCCCTCTCCTTGGTGCTAAGTGTAATGCAGGGTTCTGATTCATATCTTTCAAATCCACAGTCATCCAGCATCAATAAGTGCTGTCACCATTGTGGTGTGTCCTCTCCTTGATGCTAAGTAAAAGGCAGTGTTCTGATTCTTATCTTTGCAATCCACATTTGCCTGGAATTAATAAGTGCTGTAACTATTTTTGTGTGTCCTCTCTTTACTGCCAGATGAAAGGCAGTGTTCTGATTCATATCTTTTAAATCCACAGTCGCCTCTGCATCAATAAGTGCTGTCATCATTACGGCATGTCCTCACCTTGCTGCTAAGTGTAAGGAAGTGTTCTGATTCGTATCTTTCAAATCCACAGTTGTCTGGAATCAATAAGTGCTGTCACTATTTCGGTATGTCTTCTGCGCGCATCTAAGTGTAAGGCAGATTTCAGGGCCTCATTTTTCCTACTCATTAAAGTCCCAGCATTAAGCAGTTCTGTACTACTGCAGTGTGTTCTCCTCGCACTGCTAAGTGTTATGCTGTTCTCTGGAAATAATCCTTCATATGTCCTGCTGCCCCAGAATTAAGCAGTGCTGTCACCACAACAATGTCCTTTATGTGCTGCTAAGTGTAAGGCAGTTCTCTGGAAATAATCCTTCATATCCACTGCTGCCCCGGCATTAAGCAGTATTGTCAACACAACAGAGTGTCCTTAATGTGCTGCTAAGTGTAAGGCAGTTTTCTGTCCCTTATCTACCACTGCTCCAGCATCAAGTAGTGCTCTCACAACTGCAGTATGTCCTTCCTCTACTCCACAGTGCAAGGCAGTGTACATGTAACCATCTTTCATATCCATTGTCGCTCCAGCATCAAGCAGTACTGTCACCCGTCTATGTCCTCTTTTTGCTGCTAAGTGTAAGGAAGTGTTCTGATTCTTATCTTTCAAATCCACAGTCGCCCCACCATCAATAAGTTCTGTAACTCTTTCGGTGTGTCCTCTCCTTGCTGCTAAGTAAAAGGCAGTGTTCTGATTCTTATCTTTTAAATCCACATTTGCCTGGAATTAATAAGTGCTGTAACTATTTTTGTTTGTCCTCTTCTCGCTGCTAAGTGTAAGGCAGTGATCTGATTCATATCTTTCAAATCCACATTCGTCCAGTATCAATAAGTGTTGTCCCTATTTCGGTGTGTCCTTTCCTTGCTGCTAAGTGTAAGGCAGTGTTCTGATTCTTATCTTTCAAATTCACAGTCGCCTCTGCATCAATAAGTGCTGTCACTATTTTGGTGTGCCCTCTCCTTGGTGCTAAGTGTAATGCAGGGTTCTGATTCATATCTTTCAAATCCACAGTCATCCAGCATCAATAAGTGCTGTCACCATTGTGGTGTGTCCTCTCCTTGATGCTAAGTAAAAGGCAGTGTTCTGATTCTTATCTTTGCAATCCACATTTGCCTGGAATTAATAAGTGCTGTAACTATTTTTGTGTGTCCTCTCTTTACTGCCAGATGAAAGGCAGTGTTCTGATTCATATCTTTTAAATCCACAGTCGCCTCTGCATCAATAAGTGCTGTCATCATTACGGCATGTCCTCACCTTGCTGCTAAGTGTAAGGAAGTGTTCTGATTCGTATCTTTCAAATCCACAGTTGTCTGGAATCAATAAGTGCTGTCACTATTTCGGTATGTCTTCTGCGCGCATCTAAGTGTAAGGCAGATTTCAGGGCCTCATTTTTCCTACTCATTAAAGTCCCAGCATTAAGCAGTTCTGTACTACTGCAGTGTGTTCTCCTCGCACTGCTAAGTGTTATGCTGTTCTCTGGAAATAATCCTTCATATGTCCTGCTGCCCCAGAATTAAGCAGTGCTGTCACCACAACAATGTCCTTTATGTGCTGCTAAGTGTAAGGCAGTTCTCTGGAAATAATCCTTCATATCCACTGCTGCCCCGGCATTAAGCAGTATTGTCAACACAACAGAGTGTCCTTAATGTGCTGCTAAGTGTAAGGCAGTTTTCTGTCCCTTATCTACCACTGCTCCAGCATCAAGTAGTGCTCTCACAACTGCAGTATGTCCTTCCTCTACTCCACAGTGCAAGGCAGTGTACATGTAACCATCTTTCATATCCATTGTCGCTCCAGCATCAAGCAGTACTGTCACCCGTCTATGTCCTCTTTTTGCTGCTAAGTGTAAGGAAGTGTTCTGATTCTTATCTTTCAAACCCAGTTCCACCGGCATCAATAAGTGCTGTCACTGTTTCGGTGTGTTTTCTCTTTTCTTACCAACACATCATTCGACCCCGCCTCTGGATCTCAAGTAGTCTGCTACAGCTGTACAGTTGTGATTATTAGCATAGTCTAAAGCAGTGCAACCATTATAATTCCTATCATTAAGAGGAGCACCACGATCAACATCAGCTTTACCACCTCTAAGTGGCTGCAACAAGATGCTGCCATTAGAGGTGTGTAACCACCGACCAAATAATCTTCTGGATTACAGATGCAGTCAGAAATTTTATCCCACTCTGCCTGATTTCCATACGCAGCTTCAGTATATAGGAAATCGAAGTCAGTCACCCAGCTCTGACCTTCTATATCAAGCGCTGCCCCAGCACCAAGCAGTGTCTCCTGCCCGTGCTGCATAGTGTAAGGCAGTACGTTGCTCCTGATTTATCATATCCACTAATGCCCCAGCATTAAGCAGCATTTTTACCACTAAAGTGTTTCCTCTAAGTGCTGCTAAATGTAAGGGAATATAGCATTTCTTATCTTTCATATTCACTGCTGCCCCGGCATCAAGCAGTGCTTTTATCACCACAGGGTGTCCTCAGAGTGCTGCAAAGTGTAAGGTAGTGTTCTGATTCATATCTTTCAAATCCACATTTGCCTGGAATTAATAAGTGCTGTAACTATTTTTGTGTGTCCTCTTCTTGCTGCTAAGTGTAAGGCAGTGATCTGATTCATATCTTTCAAATCCACAGTCGCCCCGCCATCAATAAGTGCTGTAACTCTTTCGGTGTGTCCTCTCCTTGCTGCTAAGTGTAAGGCAGTGTTCTGATTCTTATCTTTCAAATTCACAGTCGCCTGTGCATCAATAAGTGCTGTCACTATTTTGGTGTGCCCTCTCCTTGGTGCTAAGTGTAATGCAGGGTTCTGATTCATATCTTTCAAATCCACAGTCATCCAGCATCAATAAGTGCTGTCACCATTGTGGTGTGTCCTCTCCTTGATGCTAAGTGTAAGACAGTGTTCTGATTCTTATCTTTTAAATCCACAGTCGCCTCTGCATCAATAAGTGCTGTCACTATTTTGGTGTGCACTCTCCTTGCTGCTAAGTGTAAGGCAGTGTTCTGATTCTTATCTTTCAAATCCACAGTCGCCCCGCCATCAATAAGTGCTGTAACTCTTTCGGTGTGTCCTCTCCTTGCTGCTAAGTGTAAGGCAGTGTTCTGATTCTTATCTTTCAAATCCACATTTGCCTGGAATTAATAAGTGCTGTAACTATTTTTGTGTGCCCTCTTCTTGCTGCTAAGTGTAAGGCAGTGTTCTGATTCATATCTTTCAAATCCACAGTCGTCTCTGCGTCAATAAGTGCTGTCACCATTACGGCATGTCCTCTCCTTGCTGCTAAGTGTAAGGAAGTGTTCTGATTCTTATCTTTCAAATCCACAGTCGCCCCGCCATCAATAAGTGCTGTAACTCTTTCGGTGTGTCCTCTCCTTGCTGCTAAGTAAAAGGCAGTGTTCTGATTCTTATCTTTTAAATCCACATTTGCCTGGAATTAATAAGTGCTGTAACTATTTTTGTTTGTCCTCTTCTTGCTGCTAAGTGTAAGGCAGTGATCTGATTCATATCTTTCAAATCCACATTCGTCCAGTATCAATAAGTGTTGTCCCTATTTCGGTGTGTCCTCTCCTTGCTGCTAAGTGTAAGACAGTGTTCTGATTCTTATCTTTCAAATCCACAGTCGCCTCTGCATTAATAAGTGCTGTAACTATTTTTGTGTGCCCTCTTCTTGCTGCTAAGTGTAAGGCAGTGTTCTGATTCATATCTTTCAAATCCACAGTCGCCCCGCCATCAATAAGTGCTGTAACTCTTTCGGTGTGTCCTCTCCTTGCTGCTAAGTGTAAGGCAGTGTTCTGATTCTTATCTTTCAAATTCACAGTCGCCTCTGCATCAATAAGTGCTGTCACTATTTTGGTGTGCCCTCTCCTTGGTGCTAAGTGTAAGACAGTGTTCTGATTCGTATCTTTCAAATCCACAGTCGCCCCGCCATCAATAAGTGCTGTAACTCTTTCGGTGTGTCCTCTCCTTGCTGCTAAGTGTAAGGCAGTGTTCTGATTCTTATCTTTCAAATCCACAGTTGTCTGGAATCAATAAGTGCTGTCACTATTTCGGTATGTCTTCTGCGCGCATCTAAGTGTAAGGCAGATTTCAGGGCCTCATTTTTCCTACTCATTAACGTCCCAGCATTAAGCAGTTCTGTACTACTGCAGTGTGTTCTCCTCGCACTGCTAAGTGTTATGCTGTTCTCTGGAAATAATCCTTCATATGTCCTGCTGCCCCAGAATTAAGCAGTGCTGTCACCACAACAATGTCCTTTATGTGCTGCTAAGTGTAAGGCAGTTCTCTGGAAATAATCCTTCATATCCACTGCTGCCCCGGCATTAAGCAGTATTGTCAACACAACAGAGTGTCCTTAATGTGCTGCTAAGTGTAAGGCAGTTTTCTGTCCCTTATCTACCACTGCTCCAGCATCAAGTAGTGCTCTCACAACTGCAGTATGTCCTTCCTCTACTCCACAGTGCAAGGCAGTGTACAGGTAACCATCTTTCATATCCATTGTCGCTCCAGCATCAAGCAGTACTGTCACCTGTCTATGTCCTCTTTTTGCTGCTAAGTGTAAGGAAGTGTTCTGATTCTTATCTTTCAAACCCAGTTCCACCGGCATCAATAAGTGCTGTCACTGTTTCGGTGTGTTTTCTCTTTTCTTACCAACACATCATTCGACCCCGCCTCTGGATCTCAAGTAGTCTGCTACAGCTGTACAATTGTGATTATTAGCATAGTCTAGTACATTCGCCTGGAATTAATAAGTGCTGTAACTATTTTTGTGTGTCCTCTTCTTGCTGCTAACTGTAAGGCAGTGATCTGATTCTTATTTTTCAAATTCAGATTCGTCCAGCATCAATAAGAGCTGTCACTATTTCGGTGTGTCCTCTTCTTCCTGCTAAGTGTAAGGCAGTGATCTGATTCTTATTTTTCAAATCCACAGTCGTCCAGCATCAATAAGTGCTGTCACTATTTCGGTGTGTCTTCTCCTTGCTGCTAAGTGTAAGACAGTATTATGGGCCTTATTTTTCCTACTCAATTCCCAGCACTAAGCAGTGCTCTCACAACTGCAGTATGTCCTTCCTCTGCTGCTATGTTTAAGGCAGTTCTCTGGAAATAATCCTTCATATCCACTGCTGCCCTGGCATTAAGTAGTGCTGTCACCACAACAGAGTGTCCTTTATGTGCTGCTAAGTTTAAGGCAGTTCTCTGGAAATAATCCTTCATATCCACTGCTGCCCAGCATCAAGCAGTGCTGTCACCACAACAGAGTGTCCTTTATGTGCTGCTAAGTTTAAGGCAGTTCTCTGGAAAATATCCTTCATATCCACTGCTGCCCCGGCATTAAGCAGTACTGTCACCACAACAGAGTGTCCTTAATGTGCTGCTAAGTGTAAGGCAATTTTCTGTCCCTTATCTGCCACCGCTCCGGCATCAAGTAGTGCTCTCACAACTGCAGTATGTCCTTCCTCTACTGCACAGTGCAAGGCAGTGTACAGGTAACCATCTTTCATATCCATTGTCGCTCCAGCATCAAGCAGTACAGTCACCAGTCTAAGTCCTCTTTTTGCTGCTAAGTGTAAGGCAGTGTTCTGATTCTTATCTTTCAAATCCAGATCCACCTGCATCAATAAGTGCTGTCAC
Organism: Rhaphigaster nebulosa; assembly: GCA_948150685.1. Classification (NCBI taxonomy): domain Eukaryota; kingdom Metazoa; phylum Arthropoda; class Insecta; order Hemiptera; family Pentatomidae; genus Rhaphigaster; species Rhaphigaster nebulosa. The sequence goes on from OX411306.1 coordinate 6,724,872, forward strand.
TATTTCGGCGTGTCCTCTCTTTGCTCATCATCACATCATTCGACCCCGCCTCTGGATCTCAAGTAGTCTGCTACAGCTGTACAGTTGTGATTATTAGCATAGCGTAAAGCAGTCCAACCAATATGATCCCTCACATTAAGAGATGCACCACGACCAACAAGCAGCTCTACCACGTCTAAGTGGCTGTAACAAGATGCTGCCATTAGAGGTGTGTAACCACCGACCGAATAATCTTCTGGATTACAGATACAGCCAGAAATTTTATCCCACACTGTCTGATTTCCATAAGCATCTTCAGTATATAGGAAATCGAAGCCAGTCACCCAGCTCTGACCTCCTATATCAAGCGCTGCTCCAGCACCAAGCAGTGCATTCACCGTTGCAGTGTCTCCTGCCCGTGCTGCATAGTGTAAGGCAGTACGTTGCTCCTGATTTATCATATCCACTGATGCCCCAGCATTAAGCAGCATTTTTACCACTAAAGTGTTTCCTCTAAGTGCTGCTAAATGTAAGGGAATATTGCATTTCTTATCTTCCATATTCACTGCTGCTCCGACATCAAGCAGTTCTCTTACCACAAAAGGGTCTCCTCCAACTGCTGCAAAGTGTAAGGCAGTTTTCTGGTCCTCATTTTTCATACTCACAGACGCCCCAGCATTAAGCAGTAATGTCACTACCGCAGCATGTCCTCCTAGGGCTGCTAAGTGTAAGGCAGTTCTCTGGAAATAATCCTTCATATCCACTGCTGCCTCGGCATCAAGTAGTGCTCTCACAACTGCAATATGTTCTTCCTCTGCTGCTAAGTGTAAGGCAGTATTCTGGAAATAATCCTTCATATCCACTGCTGCCCCAGCATTAAGCAGTGCTCTCACAACTGCAGTATGTCCTTTCTCTGCTGCTAAGTGTAAGGCAGTTCTCAGTGAATAATCCTTCATATCTACTGCAGCCCCGGCATTAAGCAGTAATGTCACCACAGCAGAGCGTCCTTTATGTGCTGCTAAGTGTAAGGCCGTTTCCTGTCCCATATCTACCACTGCTCCGGCATCAAGTAGTGCTCTCACAACTGCAGTATGTCCTTCCTCTGCTGCACAGTGCAAGGCAGTGTACAGGTACCCATCTTTCATATCCATCGTCGCTCCAGCATCAAGCAGTGCTGTCACCAGTGTAGTATGTCCTCTCCTTGCTGCTAGGTGTAAGGCAGTGTTCTGATGCTGATCTTTTAAATCTACAGTCACCCCGGCATCAATAAGCGCTGTCACTATTTCGGTGTGTCCTCTCTTTGCTGCCAGATGTAAGGCAGTGTTCTGATTCTTACCTTTCAAATCCACAGTCGCCCCGGCATCAATAAGTGCTGTAACTATTTCGGTGTATCCTCTCCTTGCTGCTAAGTGTAAGGCAGTATTCTGATTCTTATCTTTTAAATCCACAGTCGCCCCGGCATCAATTAGTGCTGTCACTATTTCAGGATGTCCTCTCTTTGCTGCCAGATGTAAGGCAGTGTTCTGATTCTTATTTTTCAAATCCACATTCACCCCGGCATCAAGCAGCATTGTCAGGACATTGGCATTGACATCACCACCCTCACCAGCTATGGCAATATCTCTAGGACTATTGTTGATAACTACTTCTTCTGGACGATTTGCTAAATCATCTTGTCCTTCCTGAAACAGAATGTATGGAGCAAGGTCATCATAATTATCCTGAAAACTAAATATGCTATCTTAAGATGATTTTTAAAAAATGAAAATTTATTTTTTTAAATAAAATTGATTATATAATCAGCTAATAATGTTTCCCTAACCAAACTTCATGGAATGTGTTTGCAAAGATTCTCCTAATATAAACTGTTCTCATTGCACCAGGAGTTAGTTTGGCTCTTATTTATTCAAATTTATGTGTTTTTATAATACTTATGTAAGATGTTATCATCAGCGGGTGTTAAAAACTTGGATACTTTTTGATGTTTCTTCAATTGTGTTTCTTCTTTTTTTTTGTTTAAATATTATTTTTTAAAAAAATAAAAACATCAAGCATAGGTAGGTATTTGAAACGAAACACAGTTGGGTAATATACGGTTTTAATTAGTGACAAATAAACCAAAAAAATTCATGAATATTCATAATTATAAATACATGAATATTTATAATTAAGTGAAAAGCGATTTGTATTATTTATATTTTATTAATATGTGAAAAAATATACTACACAATGAAAGACGATTTGGTGTTCCATCCACATTTTCTTGACGAAGGTATTACATTTTGACTAATACATTTACTAATAAACAAAAAATATGTGTTTAATTACATTGTTCAGGCTTTTTTGAATAATCCTGTACAGTCGTAAGGGCAAAGAAACTGTAATGCTATACATTGGTGTTATTAGTGATTGTAAAAATGTTTAATCAGTATTCTGGTCTATCCTCCTCTGTAGCAGCCACAGAAGCTATGTACATTGTTCATTTCGAATTACCTTGAATTTTTTCAGTATATTATTGGGATGTTATAGAAACTGTTTCATCAAAATCGACGAACCAGAAGTGCCACCTTATATTATGGATATTACTTCAACAACTTTAATGAAACTTGCCTAAAATCTTTGTCTGGATTTTGATCAAAACAAATATTATCTGCATAACCTAAAAACAAAATTTGCCACCCTATAAATTATCCAATCCATTTATATTTATTTAGAAATATATAATACGTATAATGCATTTTTTTAGAAGGCAAAGGGGAATGAAAAAGGAGAGGCCAAATTCAGCTTGCCCCCCCCTGAAAAAAATCCTAGTTAAGGCCCTGAGAAGTACAGTGCAAATCAGTCGAAATTGAAACTCGAAACTGTTTGGAGATATCATTATTTTACAATTCCAGTATAATTTACCAAGAAAAGAAAAATTATAACCCCCTCAAATTTTTGTGGTTTTATGTTTCTTGTTACATAGAATAAAAAAAAATCCGTCCTGTGAATGGACAGACCAGATATTTTTGAAATATTACTATTAGGAAATAATAAAGCATTGTGTAATAACTTTAAGGGTTTTTCATTATCAAACAGAAATAAAACCTTAATAATTATTCAAATTAATTTTTAAGTCCGAATTGCACAATTTATCATAAGGCGATCAAATACATTATATGCTTCCAATTTTGTTTTAAATTTAAGCAAACAAATTGAAAACGGTCGTTGAAGTTTACAGTTCACAGGCCTTGAAACCCTTGAGTTTTTGTTTGCTATTTATTTATTTATTATTTAATTTATATGTAATGTAATGTGTACTATTATTATATTTCCTCTAATATCATTATCTGGGAGTGGGATTAATATTTTTTCTAAATCTACTTAAAATATGTATTTACGAACTCTAGCAAGTTGAATCAGAGTTTAGTTATGCAAACCAGCATGACAACCTATCCTCTGCAACAATTTCTTCTTTATGAACCAAATATCCCTGACCCTTCCTTATCTGAGATTGTCAATCAACTATTATATATCGCCAGAAAGACTTTTCTGAAATAAAAATAAGAGAAAAATCTATTGTGGTGCGCTCATGACATAGCTTTCTCTAACTATCCCATAATAATAATATTTATAACATAATTTTAAAGAGTTCACATAAGCATTACTTGAAATAAACACACTTCTTTGAGTCTTTTCTCACAAAAATACAATAAAATAGTTCTTTAAAAAATTTTAGTACGACAATTCACTACACTATATATTTTTGGTTTGTCGAGCTAAAAATACATTTTAAAAATATCGGTTTAGTTTCCATTGAAATTCCATTTTGTTTCCATTAAATAATATAAATTTAGAAATTATTAAGTTAATCTCTACTTTTATAATAATACATTACATCATTATAGAGCATATTGTTGGCAACAGGTTGGTGACTTAGTGGGAGGAGGTTTGGTTGGATCCATCTCCTTTCAGAGATGCTCGTTTTTCCATCCTTGTCTTGTAGTCCTTATAAGATTTACTGTAAATACACTGAAATTTCCGCATTTAAGCCCTGGACTATCTCAATGAGCATAGGACTCAGGTGATATTAAAAACCATTAAATTGTACACTGATATAACGAGTTTAATCAAAATCGTTTGAGAAAATGTTAAAGAAGTGTAAAATCGATGATATCCAGCTATTCCTGTATCTCCGAAATGCTGGTCCGATTTAGATGTTTATTTATTTTTTTAGATTTTTTTTCACTTTTGATATGATTATATACAGAAGTTACCATAAAATGCATAGTTTTTGATTTAAGCGCAAATAAAATTTTCTTTTCGTCATAACATTTTCTCCATGATGTACTGCATATATGAAAATTAAAAGGGCTTAAGGATAAAGACTTTAGTTTCATCAAAATCGTTAAAGTCCTTGTTGAAAATCATAAAAAAAAGTCTAAAATCTATGATAAAAGTGGCACTTCTGGTTAGCCCATTTTGACGAAAAAGTTGCTCTAACATCCCAGGCATACAGCTACCTAAAATACTTAATTCACGTTTCGTACAACTTTTCGTATTTGAGTTAGGCTGTTCACACAAACATACCATTTTGTTAAATAGTCATTTGGACTCAAAGGACCTTATGTGTATTTCCATTGAAAGCTCGAATTCAAAATTTTTAACAATTGCAATACGAACCCTTACTATATTTCATAATTAAGCTAAGGGAAAATGAAAATAGAATAAGTACAAAAATTTGGAACAACAAACTTAGTTACACCAGGTGAAGTAAATAGGTCGTATAATAAATACATGGATAAGCACAAAGCTCATTTCTCATCCTGAAGACGAAGAACGACTTCGATAGGTAGATGATAGTATTATCAAAATGTTTGGTACAAGTACAGAGGAGCGGCGCACTTTTATTCAATTTATTCATCTTTTATTCAAATTGTTACTTATTGGAGATTCAGGAGTTGTGAAAACTGTGTTTTGTTTAAGTTTTCGGAGGATACCTTTATCACAACATTTATTTCAACTATAGGTAAATCTACATTTTTTTGTAACTATTAGTGATAATTTTATTAACTAATTTTGATTTTTATCAGTGCACAGTGGTTCAGATATCCCCTTTGTGAACAAACCGCAAACAATTATTTTGCAGTCGTAAACTTTTAGTGGTGGAATAAAAGATCATAGTAATAATGAAGTAACCTTATGATCACCTATTATGGGTCTTACAATGTTGTAGTTTTGAAATCTAACCTTACGTAAAGAAAACATTGCAAATAGAGTACACAACTTAAAGACACGATAGCGCTATAAAAGGAAATAACTTTCATGGAACATTATGACAGTTCGATGATAGTAGGTGGCTGAATAGAGGGGAGACGCGGTATTTTCAAATAGCGGAGATGTAACCTAAAACAATATATATAAGTGAGAATACGACGCCCTCTCGATTCGAGTCAGATTTGTTAACTAGATCAGCAAGTAGTAGAGCGAAGGGAGGTCGGATGACTTCGGTTGACTTCGGGGGCAACCTCTAGACATCACTGATAGTGCGCCGCTCCTCTGTACTTGTACCAAATGTTTTTTTTTTTAATAATAAAGGTAATTGCCACGGAAAGTTATTTTTCACAAATAAGTAAATCATAATATATAAATTGATCTTCTCTGATATTTAGAAATTATATAATGTAGAAAAACTTAATATTTGTGAGAAATACGATGCCTAATTGCTATAAATATAGCAGGTCAGTTAAGAGGGCATTCACTATAAATACCTATCTAACTATAGTAAAAAGGTATAAAATCAACTTATTCAAAAATAAAAAATCTCATCTTACCATGGTTGGTGTTATTAGTTACAGTGCAATGAGGCAACTCTCTCTGGTGTCTACTGACAGATTGGAAAAGTCGTTCCTAAAAATTTAGAAAGATTGGATTAATAAATAATGCTCTGCAAATAACTAGATATTAGTTATATAATAACTAGATATTTAGATATATATCTTCTATGGTTACCGTCTCAGGTAAACTTTCCCCATCTTCAGAACCTTTACACTAAAATTAACAAATAATTTTATATGAACTTTACTTCACATTTTTAAGTTATTTTTTGTCTATTAACCCATGATTAAAAGTCATTTTTCTGTTGTCATATTTTATATTAAAATATCCTTCACATACTATTATTTTTAACAAGAATTGCCAGAAGCAGAGATTACTGACTAAAAACTAGTCTTGAGTAAAGACCACATATGAATACAAAGGAGTCTCACTTATAAGAATATGAGGCAGAACGGAAGGAAAATTCTTTGTATTAGTGAATAGGTTATTAGCTTGTTTGCACAACTATTTCAGAACCTCTTACCATTTGCTGAGCAGGTTATTGATCAATATCAGTGTGGCAAATCCACTACTAACCAAATTTTCATGCTAAATCAGATTTTGCAAAAGGGTAGAGAGCACAAAAATGTCGATAAAAGTATAGATAGACAAGAACTGTGCAATGGCCTTGTAGATTTGGGTATACTCAAGAAATTAGTAAGTCTGTACCCAATGGAGAGGTTAAATGTATGGTTAAGATCCAGGCTGACCTGTCCCAGGAATTTTATTACGAGAAATGTGCGCTTCAGGGAGATAAATTGGGTATTGACAGATCTGGGACTATATTTAATAGAACTGTGCAGATCCTTGGACATGCAGACGATCTGGGCACAAAGATCCCTCAGAGTTGTTTCTTGCCTTTGAAGGCCCAGCAAGAGGACTATACAGTATGGGACAGGAAGCAACGGAAAATGAAACAGCCTGGATAGGAGCATTTTCATTTGAGAAGATGAATGAGTTTATCTACTTGGGATGTCAGATAAATGTGGATGGGGACATGACAGGAGAAATTAAAAGAAGAACCTCTGCTTCCAGCAGGTGCTTCTCCTCTGCACCATCTATGTTCCACTCTGCGTTCTGATAGAATGGAGAAGAAGGACCAATAATGAACAAAGTTCCCTCATGTATGATGCAGATATAGTCATGGTTATACATCTAGGAAGGCTAAGGTAAGCTGGGCATGTGATGAAAATAGAAATCCCCAAAAAAGCCTTAACTGACCGCTTGTACAGAACAAGAAGAGTTGGTCAACCTAAATTTCGTTGTGAGGTATGGCAAGCGATGCAAGACACCGAATTAAGACCTGGAACTGGAAGCAGCAGCTCAAGATCGGGACAACCGGCAGAGGTTGATAAAGAAGGCCCAGACTCACCAACTGGCTGTCATGCCACTAAGGTGAGTAAGTAAGAATAAGGGATGGTGCAGTATTTTTTTTTTTTAAATAAAGAAAAATTATTCATAAAATGAAGACATGTAATAATACTTACATTTACCCCAAACAAACCACAGATTACAAAAAATAATTGAAAAATATTATGCAGGTACATATATTCAAAATATTTCTATGTACATACTTTTAAAGAAAAGAACTGAAATAAAAACTACCAATTATTATTGGTAATTATACAGTACAGATTCCAGTCCATTGGTGCAATTGCCCTATAGCACATTTACTTAAATGTTTTTGTAGACAATCTACTTGCAGGGGAATGAAGTTGGAAACAATTAAAATTGACTATTTTATGGGTGTACCATTCTTAAGGACCTCTTTCGTCAATGATACCTCCATCCCGTCTACAACTATTTTTAGCATAGGGTATAATTATTGTTGTACTTCAGGTTTTTATTTAGTGTTTCCTACTGTTACAAACAACTGTACTTATTCATTCAAATATAAGGTCAAATTAGCACAGTTCCTAAAACACTTTTGAAGCCAACTCATTTTAACAGGTATGAAGATGGAAACTACTTAAATTGGCTTCTTTAGCATGAAAATTATGAACTATTTACAATGGAGGCGTTTTGCAAATCACAATAACCACTCCACCTTATCTTGCTTGCGTCCTTTGGAAGTCAAGAGCCCATAGTCGGTAAGCCATGAATTGTCCAGGTCTAGGGACCTATAAATCAATATAATGTCAATAATAATTATAATCAATGTTTCAATCAATAACTTCCGAAATTCGTTGATTTCTATTCCTGTATTTCATAGACACCAAATTTTAATATTTCATTGTTTTTAATTTTAATAAGTTAATTTGCAAAATGTTTTTATAAAAATTAATTTTTGAAACTCTTATTAATGAGTATTTGATTTGGTAAACTATAGCTCGCCCACGATTCAATGGTATACCGAGAGCGTACTCATGCGGCACTAAGTTGAAACTAACTTTTTTTTCTTACTCTCCGATTTTATTTACAATAACATATTGTAATGATAAAATTGGTGGGAGTTAAAATTTTAACATAGTATCAGTAAATATAACAATTTTATACAAAATAAATAGATTTATAAACAATTTTATTTTAAAAAAGAAATAACTATTGAAATTAAAATTATTGTAGTGTTAAAATAAAATAAGCTGTGGAGGAACGAGTGCTTGTTTAAGTTATCAAAAAGTAGTATTTTCACATATATTAAAAAATTTATTTAAAATAAATTTGTTCTAGAAACATGAGAATAAGTTTTATTAAAACTAAAAAGTGCAAATGTGGGCATTTAAAAGAGAAAGAAAAAAAAAAAAAAACGAAGAATGTTGACGAACTATTTGATATCACCTTCTTGATTACCATCAAGTCATCATTTCAGCTCATACCAAAATTTCATCTTGCAATATAAGAATTACAAGCAACTGGAACGAAAAAAATTATTTAGAGCAAAGAAGGGAAATGTATAAGAAAACTCTAAGTTGCATTGGTAAAAGTTTCGCAGAACTACTGGTGGAAGTGACCTGATAAGGCATTTATTTATTTTAAAATGAGATCTTCATTTATGGATTCTAGTTGAGGGGAATTATGATTTCAGGCCCTTAATCTATTTTAATAAATTATCAAGGTTTAATGCTAACAAATTAAGAGGAATAAAATAAAAGATAATTAAAACATTTACGAATACTAAAAGAATTAAAACAAAATAAGATAACCCACTATAAATATAACCATGCTGAGTTAAAGAAAACAAATCAATTCTATAACCACATGAATCATAAGCCATGACCGAATTTCAATAAAATAGCTTATAAATTTATAAATAAAAATGCAAGATACTAAAAAACGAATTTCAATAAAATAGCTTATAAATTTATAAATAAAAAATGCAAGATACTAATAAAGTATAAACAAGTAAATAATAACCAGCTGAAATTCATTTAGGCTGATATCCCCGCCCAAAAATTAAAAAAAGAGTGGAATCAATGATCTTTCAAAAGAAAGATAAAAATTAAATACATAACAAAGGAAGAGATTGTCAATGGCCGCCTCAACAAACTCGGTTTTAGATGTACAGACCATGCCAAAAACATTACAAAACAATGGCCACACCAGTAGCTCTCCGGAATTTTTACCATTGCGTTTACTAATGTACTTGGATTGGCTTGCACATACTGGCCTGTGGTGCAAGCAACACATAAGGACTAATATAGCATTCACATATTTATATAATTTTAATTGTTTCTTTGTAAAATAAAACTTCATGGTTTTATAATTTACAATCCGGATGCACTTTCAATGGCTCCTACCGAAGTTACCTGAACGTCGTTGGAATAGCACTCTACAGCGCCATTGTGCTAACAAACTGCTTTGTATTCGACTGTAACATTCTTATTGGAATATTACTGGAATGGACTGGAATTATTAGTACTGTTGACTTCCAGGCACTACGTTCGTCCAAGAGATAAACAAAACACCAAAAAGTCCTTTTCAGTTGAGGTCGGGGCCTTACCGTAATTTCAATTATTACTGCTTTAATTAGAACACAGGTGTCCATTTCAGTTCACTCAAGAAATATACAAACCCCCAAAAGTTTCTTTTCAGTTGGTAGGGCTCTTACCATAATTTAAATAATTACTGCTTCAAATTATTACAACTTCCCTAGGCCACCGGAAGTAGACAGCACTAAAAATTTAATATAATACATGATAAAAACAGTAATAATTTTAATAATTCCGATGAATATAAATTTAAGAATTGAAGCAGTTTGGGCTTTGTAGAGATTTAGGACTTGCCAAGCATATAAATTCACCTTTAAAAGAAAATGAATAAAAATTAAATTACCACCTGTGAAGCAGGTAATTTACTTAGTTTCAGGGAATGCCTATCTGAGAGATGGACTAGGAAATGGTTCCTCCAAACAGGGATGACATGTGGTCTACAGGTAACCATGCTTCACCAGTAAGCTAATGAACAAATGAGCCTCTCCAAAAACTGGCAGGTAATGATGAATTTCTACTCTCCAATTGACAAAAGGACAAACTATAACCACCTGTGGCAGTGGTTCCATAGGAAGGGACAACAACAGAAAAAATTCAAATATGGCGGAAATGTGAATGTGAAACCCTAATTACGTGTACCGATAAAATAAAAGGATTAGTTCTTTAATTTATCTGGATAGACATATTACTACGAGCTAATAGTTCCCACAAGTTCATAATAATCTGACCATAACGAGTAAATTTAGAATATTAGTTTAATTTGTTGCGTCGTACCTTTAAAGGCAGTGGTATAAACTCAAACCACTAATCTTTGTATTAATAGTAGGAAACTTACTAGTCACCACTACCCAAATGGCACAAACATTACACCTTGTTCTTGAAATTACACTACAGGTGGAAAACAAACAGTAACAGATTATAATGAATTAAGGTACTTACCTCACTCAGCGTTCACGAAAGAATGGATGTTCCCCAGCTCACTAGTCTGGGAAAAGATCCCCAAGGCGAAGATAGCCGATTCCACCCGAATCCTCCCTACTTTTCTGTCGTTGCTTTTCATGCCTGATTTTACTGCTCTTATACTGAGTCGTCGTAAGGTTTTATATTATATTTCTATAATTAATAATTAGGTATATTAATTAAAAAATAACAGCTATATAAAATACACTTAAAGAAAAATATTAATCAGATGATAAATAACAAAGACATTTATAAAAAACGTATAAATAATATAATTATTAACGAAATAATACAACCTAATTTCTCAAAAAAGAAAACTAGCATATGGCGTAAATTGAACAAATATAAAATACCAAGAATTAACAAACCTACCTTAAATATAACAATTATGGAAATGAATAGAAAATACGATCATATCCCTTCCATTAGAGTCAATAATATTAAACAACCATTAAATATTACACAAGATATAAATAATATGAATACCATTTTAAACAAATAAAAAAAAGGAGCCGAGAAAAAAAAATATTTTATGTAATTTAAACAATTATTTATATTATTGTTTTCTGCTTTTGCTGTGCATGGATTTCAAAGTTCTTGTATACTCATCGATTTATTTTTTTGTGTAAAATAAGAAACAAATATTGACCATTGTATTAAATGAATTTAAATGCACAAAAACTAAAAGATGCTTCGAGTAAAGAAGGCTAAAAAGAATTATATTAGGAAAAAGCAATTCAGATTAATTTTCATCGTCCTGTAAAATCCTTAAAGATGAATTTTCATAAAAAATAAAAAAAAAATCGAAATTTTTGGTCTTGGTTTTTCTGGACTGCTCTTTATTCCTGCCGACGCCCGGCGTTCACATAAGCATTCATAATTCCTCAGGATTTTATTCAAATTCAACGTTAATACAGCCGTTGAAAAGCTGAATTTCTGACGTCTAACACGTACTAATCACTTTTAGAATATATCCCTTTGGAAGGGAGAAAAGGTACCCTAAAATAAAACAAAATTCATCAAACATTTTATTTTGTATCTTGTTCTAACTTGTTTACGGAGGTGGGGTTAGTACCATCTTGTGTAGTTTATAAAGCCCTAAAACTCTCCCAAGTATCGTGTGAATCGGTGGAGTCGTTTTGAAGTTATCGCAATTTATATGATTTTCGAACAAAAATCGAAGGGACGGAGATAAAAATTTTGAGTAAAAAATATTTATTTTTCGATTGCTATGGGAATTCGTATCTGAAGGTTTTTTGGGGTGCGAAAAACGAATATCAACTTTGTTTCTCTATAATAAATATTTTACCCCACTTTGTTACATCGCACAGTGGTCTGAACTCTTCTATCAGGTCGAAGTTGCTATACTGATTGTGATTTAATTTTTTTAAATTCTAATTTATACGATAGTAAATGGATAATTTTATGGATTTTAATTATGATGGATAATAATAATGTTTATTTAACTAATTTTTATAGAAAATTAAATTGTTAACATAAGTTTATGGCATTAATTATTAAACTTTTTGTAAATCATGAACTTTAAATGATGAAGATCAGTTGAAAAAAAAAATTAAAATTCATAAGAGCGGTAAAATCACGCAGAAAAAGCATCGAGATAAAAGAAGGATTCGGGTGGAATCGGCTATCTTCCTCTTGGGAATCTCGTTTCCCCAGACTCAAGTCCCCAGCTCTGATTTGGAAGAAGGGAATATGGATCTAGCCGACAGTGCTTCTTGGAACTGCCATATCTCTGGGTTGAGTTAGTTATCTTTGTGTAAATATCTAGCTTATAATATTTATATTCAATCATTTATTTTTAACCCTGATTGCAAACCACACAAATCAGTCAATATCTGTTATATTTAATATAATTAGAGAAATTTATCACTGGTGTTTGAAATTTTTTATCTCATTGAAGAACATTATTGAAAATATTAAAAGTTAAAAAACGTATATTATTGGTTAAAAATGACACTGTAGTGCAGGTCCGCCGTCAGGTGAGGGGAGGAGGAAGCAAAATCCTCAGGGTCCGGTAAGTGTTGACCAAAAGAATCCTTCGGGTTATAACGTTTGTTGAATCTATACATACGTAAATAAAAAAATCGTTTCAATTCATATTTAATAATAGTTCTTACCCTTATCATACTCTAACAATAAGTGCCATCTATATCCCATGGGTATACTGGGCCACGATATACAAAGGGCCCTCTACGTCTTGTAAATGTAATTTTTTTTTTTAAATGTTTGTTACTTTTCAAATATTAACTAACAATTATGTAGTTGATGTAACTTACTAGTTGATAATCCTACGTTGTTCAGAAAATAAATGTTCTAATCTGAAGGACTCCCATATCTTTAAGTGCCATTGGCCCCACTCGTTCAAAGAAGGCTGTGTAGGCTAATTCATAGATATGTATACTGTTTTTAGTTTAAAGAGGAAAGAGTTGTCTATTGAGTCTAAGTTACCCGATTATTCAAACTTACAAATAAATAATCTCCATTTAAGATTTATTTTCGGTGCCTCGAGACAGGCTCATGTGCCCCACCTTACGACGAGTTAATGTGGCTATTCCCCTCTAACGGTAGACAGCATTTCCTCGGATCTTTCCTATATCAAAATATCACCACACAGCACCCTTCCTACATCTACAACCTCCTACAATTTAAATCCTCGGTCCACACACAGGAAACAAGATCCCGCCTTTCTGATCTCTATGCCGCCTCCCATAGAACCAAGACATTCGAACGTTACTTTCTCGCCGGTTCCTCTATCCTCTGGAATTCTTTTCCTTCTAATATCCGGCATGCTCTATTCTCTATCCTCATTCAAATCCCTCCTTTTCCATCACCTTCTTTCTTTCCAAAACGATGCTCTCTACTTACGAAATTGTAATTTAAGATTAACATCTAGATCAGAAGTAAATAATAGTTTTTAATGCACTAGCTTCAACTTAGCAAATCAGCCCATTATTTTTGTATTTTTCATTTTCTCTTTCTTTTTTTGTTCATGTAGCGGAGTGGTTGCGCTAGACACCGGTAGATGGAACCACTCATGCGTTTTAAACTGCTTTGGCCACTGGGTCACTTTCTTTGTATTTATTTTATGTTTGCACTATATTTTAGCTAAATTCGTATTGTTGCGTTTGTTTATTTTTGTTATATTTATTTATGTTAATTTGATTATTATTGATACCCAGTGGCTAACAATCAAGTAACCTCCTACTGCTAATTAATGTTGTATTATTTTTAAGTAGACGTATGTTTTTGTTCCGAAGGTAACCTCTTTTGTAATATAAAAGAAATTATTAAAGGTATATTTTGAAACTTGTTCAGTGAACTTATTTAGAAGAATCAAAAAGAGCACGCAAAAGTGGTGACCCCGACGTGATACAGGAGAATTTCAATGAGAAAAAAGTTTCAATACACAACAGCTCAGTTAGATCGCGAAGCCATGCGTGAGGTCATGGATCTGGTAAGAACCCCCCGACAGAAGATGCTTACGTGATTCTCAAAGAGAGGATCACGCACAGTTTTGGAGAATCCGATAGTAGGAGGATTCGCCGACTTTTGGATGAACAGCAGCTCGGCGACCGTCGGCCCTCACGTTTCCTGAGATCTCTAGCAGTTGGGTGGTACACTCGTTACACGGGAACTCCTTAAATCTATTTGGATGCGCGGACTCCCGGATAAGATACAAGTAGCCCTGGCAGCACACGATCAGCAGGAATTAGAGAAACTTAGTGAAGTAGAAAGAAGGCTTCTAGACGAGATCTTTCGTCGCCTTCAACAGCATGGCCTAATTATTAACCTCGCCAAGTGTGTTTTTTCGGTAGAAGACCTGGAGTTTTTAGGGCATAGGGTACCGCAGCATGGTGTCACGGTGCTTCCTGAAAAGGTTGAAGCCATCATCTCATACCCGCGCCCTTCTACGGTTTCAGACCTACGTCGTTTCCTGGGAATGGTAAATTTTTACAGGCGTTGTATCCCTCATGCTGCTGCTGTACAGGCACCTTTGAATGTATATTTATCTGGCGCTAAGAGGAACGACAAGACACCAATTTCATGGACTGAGGACGCTGTGAAGGCATTTGAGGGATGCAAATAAGCACTTCGGAACGCAACCATTATCACGATATGAATTCGAAAGCCGATCTAGTTCTAGTCAGCGACGCTTCAAGCACAGCTATGGGAGCGGTACTTCAGCAATGGGAGAATGGCGTCTGGCACCCTCTTGGATTTTTTTCAAGGGTTTTTGCCAAAGCACAGCGGAATTACGCAACCTATGATCGCGAGCTTTTGGCTATCCACCAGGCGATTCGGCATTTCCGCTCTCAAGTTGAGGGCCGTCATTTCACTATATGGACCGATCATAAGCCACTTCTGTTTGCATTCCAACAGAAGCCAGAGACCTCAACGCCTATACGAATTCGGTGGGTGAATTTTATCAGCCAATTCACCACAGATATTCGTTACGTTGCGGGAATGTAGAATGATGTGGCGGATGCGTTATCCAGAGTGGAGAAAACAGACGCTCCGGATGGAATGGATATATTATTAGAAGCGCAGTCTAATGACGACACAATCGCAGAATTGCAAAAAAATCCAGCCTAAGACGGCGCTAACGGCGCAGCTCAACAGCAGAGCCTAGACAAGTCTGCTACCGATGGTGCTGCTTGGACTTCGCTCGGCTGTGTGGGATGATAACGTCACCTGTGCTGCGGAGATGCTCTACGGTTGCCTGGCGAACTTTTGGAGATGTTTAAATAGAGGGAGAGCACTGATGAGTTCGTCCGAAATCTTAGGGAACAATTGCAGAATCTCAGGCCAGCCCCCCACCGGACATCCACTACGAGACCCTTCGTACACCCAGACCTGTTATCGGGCTCCCACGTCTTTTTGAGAGACGACATGGTCCAACGGCTACTCACTCCGCCATACACAGGTCCCTACAACGTATTAAAGAGAGACAAGAAAACATTCGTCCTCCAGCTACCTAGTGGACCCAAGACCGTTACCATCGACCAGCTGAAGCCAGCATTCCTGCTTCCGGATCAAGACTCCAGTTCCAGCCTGCCGGACGGTCCAGTGGTAACGACTAATATACACAATGACTCCGCCGAATCTGATCAGGCTCCTAGGCCGAGGCTGACACGTAGTGGGAGAGAAGTCAGGCTTCCCGGCCGTTTCCTCGACGGAGTCATTGGCGGGAGGTGATGTAGCGGAGTGGTTGCGCTGGACACTGATAGATGGAACCACTCACGCTGTTTAAACTGCTTTGACCACTGAGTGGGTCACTTTCTTTATATTTATTTTATGTTTCATTTAATTTTAACTAAATTCATATTGTTGCGTTTGTTTATTTTTGTTATATTTATTTATGTTAATTTGATTATTATTGATACCCAGTGGCTAACAATCAAGTAACCTCCTACTGCTAATTAATGCTATATTATTTTTAAGTTAACATATGTTTTTGTTCCGAAGTTAACCTTTTTTGTAATATAAAAAAAAGAGATTATTAAAGGTATATTTTGAAACTTGTTCAGTGAACTTATTTAGTAGAATCAAAAAGAACACGCAAAATTCACATTAATTATTCTTTTCAAGACAAGAATTTATATTGTTTGCTTATTATTTTATTGGAAATATTGATTGATCTTTATTTTATATCTTATGGGCAGATACTGTTTAGTTTTATTTGTTCAATTGTGTTATTCTTAAGGGACCAAGTCCCAGAATAAAATAATTCTTCTATTCAATTCTAGATAGGTAAAAAGAGTTTTGTAAGCAAGACCTTCTTTAACCGAGTGGGGAACCATGGTACTTTAAGATATGGGTAAGAATTTATTTTCTGAGTAATTTTGTGTTATCAACATACAAATAAACAAGTCATTGTTTTAAAGTAACTGGCATATTAAAAAAATAAATAAATATTTACTAGAGGAAAGGGGTCCTGGATCCGGGCTCAGTGAACCCATGGTTTAAAGATGGCACTGGTTGAGAACAATAATTATTATACACACTATGTATTATTATTATACTATAACAATTATAGTTGTAAATAAAAAATAATTCAAGCTCTACTTATGTTATTATGATTGCTTTACTTAAACAATTATCACTAAATTATGTTATGGTTATTAAGTAATTTTCTAAAAATATTGTTTTATTTTATTTAAAACAATAAACTTTTGTTATTATAATTTAGTAGTAAGTTTTGTTTCCATAATACCTTGACCTATATATTAACATTATTGATAAAAATGAAACATGAGTTATTGAGTGGAAGGAAGCCCGCTGTAGTATTTTGCCACCGGCCCAGGGTGAGCTGACGGTGTATCTGCTGTGGTGTTTATGTACGATTCTCAAAAAAGGTCAATTATAGTGAAAGTATAATCGAGTATTCCTCCAAATGGATGTGTCCTATCGATGATTTTTTTAATTATTATTACGTTCTTCTTCTCATCCCTGGTTACAATATCCATTAAAAAACTACCATTTCCTTCAATAAACTTTTTTTTGTGGTCCTATAACCCTCGATTATCATTACCACCACCTCTAATGAAATCAAATTCCGATAATGCCACTCTTCTGAGAACTCTGATATGAAGAACTCTGGATATGTTATTTTTATGGGAAAATCTTATAAAAATAAAAGATGATTCATAATTATTTTAAATGCAACTGGTAATATCAATAGCTTATTCGAAAATTTGTCACTCGAAAATTTTTCATTACCGCGCGTCTATTGATATTTTTTATTTGTAAATCTCCAAGAAATATACCTATTACCTACTGTTGACTTGGGAGGATGGCAGAGGTGGCAAAATCAAGCTTGCCTCCTCTGGCAAAAATCTAAAGTTCTAAGATTTTATTAAGTTTAGAGTTGAGTATATTTTTGTAACTATTGATTGGGAACATTTTTATAATACTCAAAAGGAATATGATCAGATAAGTTCCTAAACCATTTACATATAAAAAGATCGGATTTATATGCAACAAAAAAGGTGAAAATATGCCAAATAATATGCAGAAAAAAACCCTCAAATATGCAGTAAAACCTGAAGTACTACACAGTAAAATGTACATGATATGACATACATAATCGACAAAAATAATAAAAAAAAGACTATAATAATTACTGTCGAAATTGCTATATTAAAGCGATGTAATTATAATTTATAATATAAAGAAGAAAAAATAATGATAAATTAAAGAACAAATTGTTTTATAACTAAATAATTGTAAAATAAGATTAAATTTTTCAATTTGTTTCTTTTTCGCAATTATAACTAATAATTAAATATTTTTCTTCAGTGAAATTGTCTCCTATCATTTAAAAAAAATTTGTATGTAGAAAATGATCTTTCTATATTCACTGAAGTGATGGGTGCAAATTTAAATTTAGATTATAAAATTGGATCTCTAATTTCACAAGTGATGTTTCAGCATTGAGAATTTTATTAACATTTCTTAAGGTTGCTACATTCTTTGTGAGAATATCTCTGTTTTTCCTTCAAATTTTCCAGGATTCGCCTGCAATTTCGCACCCCCTCATTTAAAAACAGAATTCTTTTTTCTAACCTCTTAATAATATTTATTAAAAGTTTAAATTTGTTTTAATATAAGCTTAATCATTAATTACATTGCTTTTCTCAATAATGGCTGAAACCGTTTGAATACTTTCAGCATCGTCATTTATTTCAATTTCATTAAGAACTTTAATGAACTCTGTGCAATTGTCAGAGCAGAATATTAGCGATCCCAGCCAAGTCCTCAATCTCGTTATAACTGGAAGTTGCGGCAATGGTTACAAAGTATCTCTTTGTACTTATCTAAACCTAGCTGGCGGTTTCAGAAACATTTTATTCCCATTGTTAACTAACTTATTTATGTCGATAAATGATTCTCTAACTTTTTCAGCCAGTCGGTTGCAGGCATGAGCTGCACACGTAACTTGAATCAAATTGGGGTAAAATACTTTTAAAAACTGCCCGGCCTTAACCATGTTTGGGTCTGCATCAGCTGATAAAAGAAGAACTTTATCATTAAATTCTATATCGTTCGTGAAAGGGCTAACAATTTCATGAATTGTTTTTTGAAGTCGTTTGCGCGATATTAAAAATGGAATTTAGTAGTTTTATATCAAATATTTTTTTCGTAGTATACTTTCATCAGGAACGTGTTTATTGGTATATTTTAACAAAAAGTTTATAAAAGGAGATTTTGTGGGATTGTATAATGGAATTCCTGATGTAAGCAGGACTAAAACAAAACAAAGCTCTTCATTGAATGTATCTTTCGATTGAAAAAGTCCAGCAAAATCTGCTGAGAATGGTCTCCAACTGTAGGAAAATTCCAGGAAGCCTTCATTTGTAATGCTACAATAAACAATAAACTATTGTTACATTCCGATCTCAAATTTGAGTATAAAATTCTAATCGTAAAAACAAGTATCTATCTGTCTTTACGTGCTGGTTGATCTGAAATTTTCTTTCATAAGCGGAATTTTTATTACACAAATTGGAACAGGGGAAGAGGATGTTTTTAGTTTGTCAAGGAAGTAAGAGCTCTAGACAATTCAATACAATTATGATGCTAAACATTATTTTCTCGGAATATCTAAGTGTACATATTTATATTATCATTTAATTTTTGTTCGTTATTAAATCCAAGAATATGCAACTTGCAACTGTGTGTTTTATCTTTGCTATGTTTATTTTTATTAATCATAGATCGTGTTTATGCATTTACAAGTGATACATTCAATAATAATTAAAAAAAAAAAAAAATATATTCCGAATCGAATCGCTATAAGGAAATAGCTTACTTTTCCATATTCTGTTTAGAGAGAAAAATCATTATAACAATAATTTTGGCAAAATATGCAACATAAAATTTAGTATATCTACGCCAAATGTATTGATTCGAATAGATATTCAATCATTTTGGTTTAAAAACTTATAAAAAAAAAATATGCATTTGCATACAAATCCGGTCTTTACATAGAACATTTAAATTGTGCTTTTAAGGGATAAAATAGCTACTCACAAAAGCTGTCTGTATATTCACAAACTGGCCATCAAGGCCATATATTAAAACAAAGGATAATATGTTAAAACAGCATACACAGTAGAACCTTTTATTTAAACTCAGAAAATATAATTTTTAAAAACACTATTAAAATAAAAAAAAACAATTTCTTTAGCATCATATTCAAAATACAAAAAAATCATATGATCTTACACAAAAACAAATTAAACTCAATCACAATACACAATGAAGTTCTGCTGAGTTCTACGGCACAGACAGTTACAGAAGGTAACCAGGCTGTTGACATCATTCGATCCCGCCTCTGGATCTCAAGTAGTCTGCTACAGCTGTACAGTTGTGATTATTAGCATAGTGTAAAGCAGTCCAACCAATATAATCCCTATCATTAAGAGGAGCACCACGACCAACAAGCAGCTTTACTATGATTAAGTGGCAATAACGAGATGCTGCCATTAGAGGTGTGTAACCACCAACCTTATAATCTTCTGGATTACAGATGTAGTCAAGCATTTCATCGTTCATTGCCTCATTTCCATACAGAGCTTCAGTTTTTAGAAAATCTAAGTCAGTCAACCAGCTCTTACCTTTTATATTCAGCGCTGCCCCGGCATCAAGCAGTGCTGTCACCATTGCAGTGTGCCCTGCCTGTGCTGCATAGTGTAAGGCAGTACATTGCTCCTGATTTATTATATCCACTGATGCCCCAGCATTAAGCAGTGTTTTTACCACTGCAGCGTGTCCTCCAAGTGCTGCTAAATGTAAGGGAATATTCCAATTCTTATCTTCCATATTCACTGCTGCCCCAGCATCAAGCAGTGCTGTTACCACCACAGTGTGTCCTCCATGTGCTGCAAAGTGTAAGGCAGTTTTCTGGGCCTCATCTTTCACATTCACAGACGCCCCAGCATTAAGCAGTGCTGTCACTACTGCAGCGTGTCCTCCTTTCGCTGCTAAGTGTAAGGCAGTATTCTGTCCCTGATTTTTCATATCCACTGCTGCCCCATCATCAAGCAGCACTTTCACTGTTGCAGTATGTCCTTCTAGTGCTGCTAAGTGTAAGGCAGTTTTCTGGAAATAATCCTTCATATCCACTGTTGCCCCGGCTTTAAGCAGTGCTGCCACCACAACAGAGTGTCCTTTATGTGCTGCTAAGTGTAAGGCAGTTTTCAGTCCCTTATCTACCACCGCTCCGGCATCAAGTAGTGCTCTCACAACTGCAGTATGTCCTTCCTCTGCTGCACAGTGCAAGGGAGTGTACAGGTACCCATCTTTCATATCCATCGTCGCTCCAGCATCAAGCAGCGCTGTCACCAGTGGAGTATGTCCTCTCCTTGCTGCCAAGTTTAAGGCAGTGTTCTGGTCCTTATCTTTCAAATCCACAGTCGCCCCGGCATCAATAAGTGCTGTCACTATTTCGGTGTGCCCTCTCTCTGCTGCCAGATGTAAGGCAGTCCTCAGCCTCAAACATTTCATATCTACAGCCACACCAGCATCAAGCAGCATTGTCACGACATTGGCATGTCCATTGCGGACCTCATGATGTAATTTCCCTTCGCCATTGTGGTCCCTTAGATCTAGGTCAGCCCCATTCTCCAGTAGCAGCTGCAGAACAGCTGGCTTATTATTTATGGCTGCAAGCAAAGCTGGGGTATTGCCTTGATTATCCTGGTCATTTACTTGGGCTCCAGCATGCAATAGAGTGGCCACCGACCCAGCACAGCCTCCTTCAGCAGCGTAATGAAGCGCTGTTCTACCTTCCACATCCTTAAGCTTTGGATCAGCACCATTAAGCAATAAAACTGTTGCGATATCCTCCTTAAAATTTTTCAACGCTATCATTAATGCAGAGGCCCCCCTGTTATCTTGTGTGTCAACAGTAGCACCCTCTTCGCATAATCTCTTCACCAGCTCGGGAGATCCTTTGGCTGAGGCGATATATAGCGCTGTTTCACCCTTTTTTGTTTTATTATTTAAATTTAAACCCATTCCAATAAGAGTTTTTAAAATAGAAGGATCAGAAACAATTTTTAAAGGCATGAGTTCATTTTTATTTTTAAAAGATGATGAAAGGATCATTACTTTTAACATTTCTGAGTTTCCATGAGCTAATAAATGAAATATTGTATCACCATCTATGGACTTAAGATCCATTCCACCTTTCACTAATGCTTTAATCATTTCAATATTATGTGACTCCATGGCAATCTCAAGAAGGCTCTTTCCATCTTCTGAAAATATACCAGTATCAGCTCCTTTTTCCAGTAATATCTCCACGCCCTGGACATTACCTGCTCTGATAGCTCCAAGCAATGGTGTTTCGTTGAGGTGATTCTTCTTGTTCACATCCATTCCCACCTCTACAAGGGCTTCCAGTGCACTGTTATGGCCTCCGGCAGCAGCAATATGGAGGTAGGAGTCTCCTCGGAACAAACACTTGTTAACTTTGGCACCGGCTGATATCAGGGCCTTGATTGAAGATACACAATTATTTTTAACAGCTTCCTCTAACGGAGTCACATTTCTGGAGTTATTGTCTTTCAGGTTTGCCCTCAAGAAACCAATGGCAGCAAGAGAAGAACAGTTGCCAAGCGTCGCAGCCTGATGGACGAGGCTGTCCCCGGACTGAGTCGACTCATTGACATCTCCACCGTCACTAGCTATGGCAATATCTCTAGGAATATTGTTGGTAACTGCTTCATCTGAACGATTTGCTAAATCATCGTGCCCTTCCTGAAACAGAATGTATGGAGCAAGGTCATCATAATTATCCTGAAAACTATATAAATATATTATCTTAAGATTGTTCATAAGATGATTTAAAAAAATAAAATTGATTAAATAATCAGCCAATAATATTTCCCTAAACTTCATGGAATGTGTTTACAAAGCTTCTCCGAAAATAAACTGTTCTCATTGCACCGGAGTTAGTTTGGCTCTTATTTATTCAAATTTATATGTTTTAATTAAAATTAATTAAATTCTCAAAAAAATAAATAAATAAAAAATAAGTATCTAAATTGGACCAGCATTGGCTAAGATGCAGTGTATCTTATAAGGACTACAAGACAAGGATGGAAAAACAAGAATGTCTTAAAGACGGATCCAACCAAATCTCCCCTCACCAAACCACCAACCTGTTGCCAACAATATACTCTCTAATAATGTAATGTAATAACATAAAATTAGAAATTAACTTAATAATTTCTAATTTTATATTATTTAATGGAATGGAAACAAAATGGAATTTCCATGGAAACTAAACCAATACTATTAAAATGTATATTCAGCTCGACAAACCAAAAATATATAGTGTACAGAATTGTCGTATTAAAATTGTTTAAAAAACTATTTCATTGTACTTTTATGAGAAAAGACTGAAGCAGTCCATTATGCTGAGTTTATTTTAAGTAATGCTTATGTGAACTCTTTAAAATTATGTTAAAAAGATTATTATTATAGGATAAGAGAAAGCTCATGTCATAAAGCGTCATGAGCGCACTTTATTTATTTTTGAAAATAAAAATGTTCAAAAATTTAATAATTCAACATACTAGAGTTCGTAAATACATATTTAAAGTTTATTTAGAAAAAAAATTATTCCCACTCCCAGATAATGCTATTAAAGGAAATACAATAACAGTACACAATATATTTCATACAAACTAAACACAGTACAAGTGTTGACAGACACTACAAATAATAACAATATTCACATAAACAGGGTGTCCAGCGATATAGCAAAAAATAATTCAAGTGCTTTAAGGCTGTGAACTGTAAAATTCAAGGCGCTTTTTGTCAATTTGTTGGATTAAGGTTAAAACAAAATTGGAAGCATATAAGGTATTTGGTCGGCTTATGATAAAATGTACAATTTGGTCTTGAAAAATTATTATGGTTGTACTTCTGTTTGATAATGAAAAACACTACAAATTATTACACAATGCTTTATTATTTCCTAATAGTAATATTTCAAAAATATCTGGTCTGTCCATTCACAGAGCTTTAAGTACAGTCGGATTTTTTTTGATTCTGCGTAACTTGAAACATAAAATCTCAAAAATTTGAGGGGGTTACAATTTTACTTTTCTTGGTCGATTACAAAGATCTATTATTGAAAATAATAACCCAAAATTGTTACTTAATTTCATACACCGAGGGCTCAATGCATCACCAAAATTAAAAAATATTACAAAATACAGTTTGAAAACAATTTTAAGTGTAAATTGATAAAATTCACATATTGGAATAAATTTTACCACAAATTTATTCATAAGCTTATTTTGTATAGTAAAACAAAATAACATGTGAATAAGAAAATTATTGTAACCATAGGAATAAAGTGAATCCTGGCATAGCAACCCCCAATATTCTTGTTACTCCATCCTCGGTTATTAAAAGAAGACGCAGGGGCAGATCGAGGAGGAAGAGAGGGCAAATGGTACACTATCCCCTGGTTGGATAATTTATAGGGCGCAAATTTCGAGTGGAATTTTTTTTTTAAGGTAATATGTTTTTAAGCAGATAATATTTGTTTTGATCAAAATCCAGTCAATAAAATGAGCTAATGTTATGTTACTAGATATTTTTTTTTTTTTTTTTCGGTTGGCGTAATAGACCATGGAAATCTTTGGCCGCGCGATGTGGTATTCATACAAACATAAGATCGGCAGTACCAGTGATAATGGGCCCCTCTTGAAAAGTAGTACCTTCCTTTTCAGTCGAGGTCGGGTCCTTACCATAATTTAAATTATCACTCATTTAAATTATAAGAACTTCCCCAGATCACCAGAAGTCGACAGCACTAACAATTTTAAATAATATGTAATTAAGGGAGTAATAATTTTAATAATTGCAATGAATACGAATGTTACAATTGAATGCAAAGAAGTTAGTTAGCACAAATGGCGCAAAAATATGCTAGTCCGGCGATCTTTTGGCAAGATCAGAACAAGTGATAACGCGCCCCTCTTGTAAATTACGATAAAGTTTTCAAAGAATGATGATAGTATGAACAGGTGGAAGCATACTTTAACCATAGGCTAATTTGACACTGGCCAATTCTCTGATCGCTTTAGAAAAGTCCTCAGGAGCTTCTGGAATCAAAGTTGATCCTCACATAATATGATTGTTTAGAAGATTAGGCGGTTTATATAAATTGATAATATTTATGGTTTAGATTTATGCAGAGTGGACAGCAGCTTTGAATTTCCTGAAGATCGGGAATTCTGCCTGAATTATCATGACAGGAAAAAATTAGAAATTATACTTGGAAAGAGCTAGTCGTCGTAAATTTTTAGTTTTCAGTCATATAAATCAATTTTTCCATCAGTAATAAGCAGCACTTTTGTAAAATAATGAGAAGATGGTTGATGTAGTTGTTCCCCTTACCATCTCTAAACGCCGAGGCACACACAGCATAATTAGTCACGACGATCTGCGATCTTAGTCTGCTGCGAGCTGGCGATCTAACGTATTACTACTTAGAGCACTATAAATGTCACACAGAAGGTGATCTATCTCAGCGAGCCAGTCTTAGTCGAGACCGGCAGTAATCCATTTCTAAACAGCTGGAGAGAAAGCAGATTGTCGCTAGCTGTATGTGCTTTTTGCCCCTGGGCCTTTAGTCCATGATAGTTAGAAAAAGCCTCCTTCCGCTTACATTGTTCAACAGTTCCTTTCTCTTTAACACACACTCGTTCTATGTTCTGCCACTCTACATGACGCTAAGTGAACTAGGGTTGTTATGGAACGGTAAAATGTTATCTCCAAACAGCTCCGAGTTTCAATTTAGACTGATTTTCACTATACTTCTCAAGGCCAGAACTAGAATTTTTTCAAGGGGGACAAGCTGAATTTGGCCTCTCCTTTTTCATCCCCCTTCGCCTTCCAAAAAAATCAACAGTTATGTTACAGTATTTTAGGTAATACATTTCTAAATAAATATCATTATCTCATAACATAACATTAGCTCATTTTATTGGCTGGATTTCGGTCGAAACAAATATTTTCTGCTGGAATTTGCCGCCCTATAAAGTTATCCAACCAGAAGAAAGTGTACAATTTGCCCCCTTTTCCCCCTCGATCCGGCCCTTGTGTCTTCTTGTAATATGTTGAGGCCGAGGGTGGAGTGACAAGAATATAGGGGATTGCCAGGATTCACTTTATTCCTATGATTACAATAATTTTCATATTCATATGTTATTTTTTTTTATTACATATGTACATTTATTCTATGTTACTACACAAAATAAGCTTATGAATAAATATTATTAATTTACACTTAAAATTGTTTTCGAAATGTACTTTGTAGTTGTTTTTATTTTTGGTGATGCATTGTAAAGTCCTGTGAATGGACAGACCAGATATTATTGAAATATTATTATTTGGAAATAATAAAGCATTGTGTAATCATTTGTAGTGTTTTTCATTATCTAACAGAAATACAACCTTAATAATTATTCAAATTAATTTTCAAGTCCGAATTGTACATTTTATAGTACATTTTATCATAAGCTGATCATATATGTTGTATGCTTCCAATTTTGTTTTAAATTTAATCCAACAAATTGATGAAAGGCCCTTGAATTTTACAGTTCACAGCCTTAAAACCCTTGAGTTGTTTTATTGTGTTTAATTTGTATGTAATGTAATGTGTACTGTTATTGTATTTCCTTTAATAGCATTATCTGGGAGTGGGATTAATTTTTTTTCTAAATCTACTTAAAATATGTATTGACGAACTCTAGTAAGTTGAATTATTAAATTCTTGAACATTTTTTTTTTTTTAAAACAAAACAAAATAATTTCTATAAATGATGTGAGAGTGCTTACATCTTCTGCTCTGCATTAGAATTTGGTTATGCAAACCAGGAAGACAACCTACCTACCCTCTGCAGCAATTTTTTCTTTCTGGACCAAATATCTCTGATCCTTCTTTATCTGAGCTTGTCAACCAACTATTACCTATCATCAGAAAGATTTTTCTAAAATAAACTAAATAGTTCTAAAATAAAAATAAGAGAAAAATGTGGTATGGTGCGCTCATGACCTAGCTCTCTTACCATCCTATAATAATAATCATCTTTATAACATAATTTTAAACAGTTCACATAAGCATTACTTGAAATAAACTCAGCAGAATGCATTTCTTCAAGTCCTTTCTCATAAAAGTACAATAAAATGGTTTTTTAAACAATTTTAGTACGATAATTCAGTACACTATATATTTTTTGGGTCGTCGAGCTGAAAATACATTTTAAAAATATCGGTTTAGTTTCCATGGAAATCCCATTTTGTTTCCATTAATTAATATAAATTTAGAAATTATTAAGTTAATTTCTACTTTTATATTATTACATTAAATTATTAGAGAGCATATTGTTGGCAACAGGTTGGTGGCTTGGTGAGAGGAGGTTTGGTTGGATCCGTCTCCTTCCAGAGATGCTCGTTTTTCCATCCTTGTCTTGTAGTCCTTATAAGATACGCTGTAAATACACTGATACACTGAAATTTCCGCATTTAAGCCCTGGACTATCTCAATGAGCATAGGACTTAGGTGATATTAAAGACCATTAAATTGTACACTGATATAACGAGTTTAATCAAAATTGTTTTAGAGAAAATTTTAAAAAAGTGTAAAATCAATGATATCCAGCTATTCCGGTAACTCCGAAATGCTGATCCGATTTAGTTGTTTATTCTTTTTGTTTTTAGAAATTTTTTTTTACCTATGATATGATTATATACATAAGTTACCATAAAATACATACTTTTTAATTTAAGCGGAAATAAAATTTTCTTTTTGTCATAACTTTTTCCCTGCATTTTCTCCATGATGTACTACATATATGAAAATTAAAAGGGCTTAAGGATAAAGACTTTAGTTTCATCAACAGTCTTAGTCGAAAATGATAAAAAAAAGTCTAAAATCTATGATAAAAGTTTCACTTCTGGTTAGCCCATTTTGACGAAAAATTTGCTCTAACATTCCAGACATATAGCTACCTAAAATACTTAATTTATGTTTCGCACAACTTTTCGTATTTGAGCTAGGCTGTTCACACATACATACCATTTTGTTAAATAGTCATTTGGACTCAGAGGACCTTAAAACGAGTATTTCCATTGAAAACACAAATTCAAAATTTTTAACAATTGCAATACTATCCCTTACTATATTTCTTATTAAGCTAAGGGAAAATGAAAATAGAATAAGTACAAAAATTTGGAACAACAAACTTAGTTACACCAGGTGAAGTAAATAGGTCGTATAATAAAATAAAGACGAAGAACGACTTCGAAAGGTAGATGATAGTATTATCAAAAATTTTTTTTTCAATAATAAAGGTAATTGTCACGGAAAGTTTTTTTTCACAAATAAGTAAATCATAATATAAATTGATCTTCTCTGATATTTGGAAATTACATAACTTAGAAAAACTTAATATTTGTGAGAAATACGACGCCTAATTGCTATAAATATAGCAGGTCAGTTAAGAGGGCGTTCACTATAAATAGCTATTTAACTATAGTAAAAAGGTATAAAATCAACTTATTCAAAAATAAAAAATCTCATCTTACCATGGTTGGTGTTATTAGTTACAGTGCAATGAGGCAACTCTCTCAGGTGTCTACTGACAGATTTGAAAAGTCGTTCCTAGAAATTTAGAAAGATTGGATTAATAAATAATGCTCTGCAAATAACTAGATATTAGTTATATAATAACTAGATATTTAGTTATATATCTTCTATGGTTACCGTCTCAGGTAAACTTTCCCCATCTTCAGAACCTTTACACTAAAATTAACAAATAATTTTATATGAACTTTACTTCACATTTTTAAGTTATTTTTTGTTTATTAACCCATGATTAAAAGTCATTTTCCTGTTGTCATATTTTATATTAAAATATCCTTCACATACTATTATTTTTAACAAGAATTGCCAGAAGCAGATATTACTGACTAAAAACTAGTCTTGAGTCAAGTCCACATATGAATACAGTGGAGTCTTACTTATAAGAATATGAGGCAGAACAGAAGGAAAATTCTTTGTATAAGTGAACAGATCTATAAGAATATGAGACAAAACAGAAGGAAAATTCTTCGTATAAGTGAAAGGTTATTGGGTTGTTTGCAAAATTATTTTGTGCCAACTATAGGAGAATCTCCCTGCTGCCTACGGCTTACAAGGTCATCTCCCATATTCTATATCAGAAACTCCTACCATATGCTGAGCAGGTTATTGGCCAACATCAGTGTGGTTTCAGGAGTGGCAAATCCACTACTGACCAAATTTTCATGCTCTACTAGATTTTGCAAAAGGGCAGAGAACACAAAAATGTCGATGAAAGTATAGATAGATATGAACAGTGCAATGGCCTTGTAGATTTCGGTATACTCAAGAAATTAGTAAGACTGTACCTAATGGAGAGGTTAAATGTATGGTTAAGATCCAGGCTGACCTGTTCCGGGAGTTTTATTACGAGAAATGTGCGCTTCAGGGAGATAAATTGGGTATTGACAGATCTGGGACTATATTTAATAGAACTGTGCAGATCCTTGGACATGCAGACGATCTGGGCCTAGTTGAAAGATCCCAGAGTCGTTTCTTGCTTTTGAAGGCCCAGCAAGAGGACTATACAATATGGGACAGGAAGCAACGGAAAATAAAACAGCCTGGATAGGAGCATTTTCATTTGAGAAGATGAAAGAGTTCATCCACTTAGGATATCAGGTAAATGTGGATGGGGACATGACAAGAGAAATTAAAAGAGTAATCTCTGCTTCCAACAGGTGCTTTTAAGGGCTTTGGAGGCATTTTCCGAGAGTAAAATCATTGGCAGAAGTACCAAACTTCTTCTATATAAAACATTAATGCGTCCAGTCCTAATTTATGGCTCAGAGACATGAACTCTGACCAAGCCTTATTAGTTCATGAGCGCAAAATCCTCTGCACCATCTATGATTCACTCTGTGTTGAGACAGAATGGAGAAGGACCAATAATGAGTTCCCTCATGAATGATGCAGATATAGTCATGGTTATACATCTAGGAAGGCTTAGATAAGCTAGGCATGTGATGAAAATGGAAGACTTGGAAATCTCCAAAAAAAGCCTTAACTGATCGCTTGTACAGAAAAAGAAGAGTTGGTCGACCTAAGCTTTGTTGTGAGGACGGTATGGCAAGCGATGCAAGACACCTAATTAAGACCTGGAACTGGAAGCCAGCAACTCAAGATCGGGACAACTGGCAAAGGTTAATAAAGGAGGCCCAGACTCGGCAACTGGCTGTCGTGCCGCTGTAAGGTGAGTAAGTAAGAATAGAGGATGTTGTTTTTTTTTTTGTTTTTTTTAATAATGAAAAATTATTCATAAAAGGGAGACATGTAATAATTATTTACTTTTACACCAAACAAATCACAGATTACAAAAAATAATTGAAAAATATTATGCAGGTATATATATTCAAAATATTTCTATGTACATACTTTTAAAGAAAAGAACTAAAATAAAAACTACGAACTATAATTCGTAATCATATGGTATAGATTCCAGTCCATTGGTGCAACTGCCCTATAGCACACTTACTTAAATGTTTTTGTAGACAATCTACTTGCAGGGGAATTAAGTTGGAAACAATTAAAATTGACTATTTTTAGAGTGTACTCTTCCTTATGAACCTCTTTTGCAGGATCCCTTTCATCAATGGTAACTATATCCCGTCCACAACTATTTTTAGCATAAGGTATAATTATTGTTGGCCTTTAGGTTTTTATTTAGTGTTTCCTAATGTTACAAACAACTGTACTTATTCATTTAAATATAAGAGCCAAAATTAGCACAGTTCCTAAAATGCTTTTGTAGCCAACTCGTTTTAACATGTATGAAGATGGAAACTTTTAACGCTAAAGCTTTGGAGCGATCTGCTCAAGCAATGGGGCTAGTAATAAACGAAGCCAAAACAAAGTATATGGTTGTAGGGACTGAGGTACGTGATCGACACATAGATATAGGTGGATACAAGTTCGAAACAGTTCGGAGATTTGTGTACCTTGGGTCATTTGTAGATACTGACAATAACTTCTCCAAAGAAATAGAAAAGAGAATCATAGCAACCACGAGGGGTTATTACAGTATAATCAAGCTCTTTAAAACAAAAGGAATAAATAAAGACACAAAGGCTACACTCTACAAGACTCTCAACAGACCCATACTGACATACGGTTGTGAATGCTGGGTGCTAAAGAAAGTCGATGAACAGAAGATCGCAGTTTTCAAAAGAAGAATTCTCAGAAGGATTTATGGGCCCATCAAAGAAAATGGCACCTGGAGAATAAGGCACAACCGGGAACTGTACGAAAAGTATAAGGATGTCCCAGCAGTAAAATTTATCCGGATCAGCAGGTTTCGTTGGGCTGGTCATGTACAAAGGATGGCTGAAGATAGTATTCCCAAGAGGATAATGAACCATGAAACAGTGGGAAAAAGAAAAATAGGAAGACCTCGGACAAGATGGTTAGACCAGGTTGGAAGGGATGCGGTGCGGCTGGGGGCATCAAGCTGGTGGACGATGGCCAGGGACAGAGACCAGGGCTCGGACTGGGCTGTGGAGCCGAAGATGTATGTATGTATGAAGATGGAAACTATTTAAATTGGCTTTTTTAACATGAAAATTATGAACTATTTACAATACAATTTACTATTTACAATGCCCACTCCACATTATCTTGCTTGTGCCACTTGGAAGTCAAGAGCCCATAGTCGGTCAGTCATGAGTTGTCCAGGTCTAAGGACCTATAATTTAATATAAAATCAATAATAATTATAATCAATGTTTCAGTCAACAACTTCCCAAATTCATTGATTTCTATTCCCGTATTTCATAGATACCAAATTTTAATATTTCATTGTTTTCAATTTTAATAAATTAATTTGCAAAATTTGTTTATAAAAATTAATTTTTGAAACTCTTATTAATGAGTTTTTGATTAGGTAAACTATAGCTCACCCACAATTCAATGGTATACCGAAAGCGTACTCACGAGGCAACTATTAAGGTTGATTTTATTTACAATAACATATTGTAATGAAAAAATTGATGGGAGTTAAAATTTTAATATAGTATCATTAAATATAACAATTTTATACAAAAGAAATAGATTAATAAACAATTTTATTTAAAAAAATAAATAAATATTGACATTAAAATTAAATGCGCTGTGGAGGAACGAGTGCTTGTTTAAGTGATCAAAAAGTATAATTTTCACATACATTAAAAAATGTATTTAGAATAAATTTGTTCTACAAACATGAGAATATGTTTTATTAAAACTAAAAAGTAAAATGTAAATGTGGACATTTAAAAGAGAAAAAGAAGAAAAACGCAGAGTGTCGACGAACTATTTGATATCACCTCCTTGATTACCACCAAGTCATCATTTGGGCTGAGCTACACTGCTCTGGAAAGGAACTGATGTCAAATGATGGTAAGCTGCAGAGGGGAGAAACTCAATCTAAGTCTTTGGGACGCCCTGTGAGAGAGTACCTAATCTTAACTATGGACCAGACGACTGTTTTTTATATTGAACCAATTCTATTTTAAATATCTTGAAGTCAGTGTTTGAGTTTTAAAAATCTTGAAGTCAGTGTTCGTTTTAAAAATCCTGAAGTCAGTGTTTGAGTTTTAAAAGTAAAATTAAATACAGGCTATTATAGCTGTGATTATTGATTATTATTGTAGGCCATAGCTGTGAAACATTGTTATCTGAGATTAGAAACAAAAAAATTAATATTAGGTGGGAGTTAAGAAGACACTAAATAATTTATCAAATAATATTTATTATCTTGTAGATGAAATTTAAATTTAATATTATGTTTTTTTAGAATAAGAAATGTATAATTTTATTTTTCGAATATTCCACATTATTAAACTGATTAAAAGATTATTTTGTAGTATATGTACTTATTTGTTAATATTTTGTGAATAAAATCAGGGGGTAAGGAAAAAAAAGTTAGCTTCAACTTACTGCCACAAGAGTTCACCTTTGATATGCCATTGAATCGTGGGCGAGCTATAGTTTCTTAGTTCATCACTTAAAATGCACAATTGTAACTGACAGGAAAGCTTTTTCCACATTCTGCTGAGCATATTTTTATATATATTTGAACCAATTAGAAATATTACGTACTCCCTGAATGCATAATTTGATGCTTTACAACTTTTATTATAAGTTTTTTTAAATTTAAAACAGCCGTTTTCATGGTACATACCATTGGGAGCCACTGTATTGGATATCTTGGCAAAGTTAGTAAAATTGTAGTGTGTTTCGCTCATAATCCTGGATTAAATTTGTAATGTTAGGCACTCATCCAACACAGAATTTAATTCACTTTAATTCTTGAAGTAATACAATTTTAATATAAATTATAAATAAACATATGAAAGATAAATTATAAATAAACATATGAAAGAAGTCCCAAAATTTGCCTTAGATCTAAGAACCCTATCTAATTTATAACCGATGGACGATAAGATAAAAATTATAAATATTTTTGAATCAGAAAAGCCTAATAAGTATGAAGACTGTTCGTTAGTGTCCATTAAGTCTGGAAAATAATTGAATAAAAAGTAAAAATCTTGTTCTAAGACAAATAATTGAGCTCTAAGGTATATATTCGATAGAGATATAACAAAAAGTAATATGACTAAAATTGTAGATCTCACAAAATCAGTAAGGCTGCTGGTGCAACAAGATTGTTGACAGGTATTACCATTTAGTCACTTTGGACCTACATAAATAGGTCTTACCGATTTTTAAGGTGGGCCTGTCATTTTTTTTTGGAGGTTAAACATGAAAAATTTTACTTTTGGGAATTTTTCTGTCTGTTACAGGCTAAAAGTTATAAGTTTGCCAATTTTCAAGTTTATAGCTAATCATTCAAATGCTACATGAAAGTCAAGGAAATATTTGTACAGATAAGTGAGTGAGTGAGTCGCATATGTAGTTGTGTAGTATTTATATTTGAAATATGAGGTACTCTCTAAACATAAAATTTGATGCTCAACCATTTTTAATTTTGAATAGCAGTTTCCATGGTAGACATTTGAAAGCCACTACAATAAATTTATTGGCAAAGTTGGTAAAAAAGACATTTGAAAGACTCTACAATGAATTTAATGGCAAAGTTGGTAAAAATTGTCATTTTTCGACTATAGATTTCAACCAGAATCCTGGACCGAATATACTATGTTAAGTATTCACTATTTTATGTTGTTTAATTCATGAAATAATTTTTTTTTTTTTGCAAGGAAAACAGTTTTGGAGTTAAAAATCAATGACTGAAAAAAATCTTAAAATTTAGGTTTTTAAAAGCTATAAGATAAGCTCTGTCGAGGGACAGTGCAAATATAGCATCCTTCTATTTCACATTAAATTAAGTAATCAAAAGGATCTCTTATTTTCCAACATTTATTTCGGTACTATTTAACATATGCCAGGTTATCAGTTGACGCCACACTAGCGATCTCTAGTGCCATTCATGGAAGTATGTTTCCCAGTTATGACACTTTATTTTAAACTGTTATGTTCCTTGTTCTATATTTATTGGTAAAATATGTTTCACAGCTTCCAAATTTATTCTTAATTTCAAATAAGAGGGGAAATATAACAATATAAATAAATGAATGAGAATTACCTAATAAGATTGAAAATGGATCTAATTAAGTTATGGTAAGGCCCTTAACTCGACTGAAAACGATCTGTTGGGAGTTTGTGTATCTCTTGAGCGAACGGAAATAGAGAACAGTAATAATTTTAATAATCTCAATTAATACAAATTTAACAATGGAATAGAAACCAGTTTAATCAGCTCAAATGGTACTAGATTGCATAAGTATAGTGATACCTTTCTCTCCACCAAAAATCCTTATTACATCGGCCTATATTTCCTTTTTTCTATTTTTTAGAAAATATATAGTTGTGAACACATACCAAAATTTCAACTTACACAAGAATTGCAAGCAACTTCAAAGAAGAAAATTATTCAGAGCAGAGAAGGAGAATGTATAATAAAGCTCTAATGTACATTGGCCAAAGTTCAACAGAGCTACTGGTGAGAGTGACCTCTTGACAGATCAGCTGTTTTTTGCACAATCTGTACTTCAAAGGCAGAGTCTACCCCAAATAAGATTAATCTTTGATATCGAAATCCAAAATCCATTGTTAAATTACTATTTAATATAGTTTAAATATATCAACAATTTATATCATTTTTGGTTGAAATGATTCATACCTGGTTTTAGAATTTTTATTATTAATGATAAGGCATTTATTTATTCTAAAATGAGATCTTCATTTATGGATTCTAGTTGAAGAGAATATATAATTTCAGGCCCTTTATCTATTTTAATAAATTATCAAGGTTTAATGCTAACAAATTAAGAGGAATTAAATAAAAGATAATTAAAACATTTACGAATACTAAAAGAATTAAAACAAAATAAGATAACCCACTATAAATATAACCATGCTGAGTTAAAGAAAACAAATCAATTCTATAATCACATGAATCATAAACCATGACCAATTATTATTTCATGACCGATTATAAATCAAAAAGTGCAAGAAACAAATAAAGAATAAACAAGTAAATAATAACCAGCTGAAATTCATTCAGGCTGATATCCCTGTCCAAAGATTAAAAAAAGAGTGGAATCAATGATCTTTCAAAAGAAAGCTAAAAATTAAATATATAACAAAGAGAGCAATCGTCAATGGCCGCCTCAACAAACTCTGTTTTAGATGTACAGACCATGCCAAAAACAATAGGCGACCTATCAAGAGGCCACGCCCACCAGTAGCTCTGCGGAGCTTTTACTGGTGCATTTACTAGAGTATTTGGATTAGTTTGCGCATACTAGCCTGTGTTTGTCAGATCCAGTCCACTGGGATTTTTGGAAAAAATGAAAGGAAGCTTGAGGCAAGTACTACATAAGGACTAATATAGCATTCACACATTTATATAATTTTAATTGTTTCTTTGTAAAATAAAACTTCATGGTTTTATAATTTACAATCGGGATGCACTATCAGTGATTTCTACTGAAGCTACCCGAACTTCGCTGAAATAGCACTCTACAGCACCATTTGTGCTAACAAACTGCTTTGTATTCAATTGTAACATTTTTATTAATCAGAATTATTAGTGCTGTTGACTTCCACTCACTACGTTCGCCCAAGAGATAAACTGAACACCAACAGGTCCTTACCGTAATTTCAATTAGTACTGCTTAAATTAGAACAGAGGTGTCCACTTCAGTTCGCTCAAGAGATATACAAACCCCCAAAAGTTTCTTTTCAGTTGGTAGAGCTCTTACCATCATTTAAATAATTTCAGCTTCAAATTGGGGTTTGTAGAGATTTAGGACTTGCCAAGCATATAAATTCACCTTTAAGAGAAAATGAATAAAAATTAAATTACCACCTGTGAAGCAGGTAATTTACTTAGTTTCAGGGAATGCCTATCTTAGAGATGGACTATATTCTAGAAAATGGTCCCTCCAAAAAGGGATTACATGAGGTCTACAGGTAACCATCCTCCTCTGGTAAGCTAATTAACAAGTTGAGTCCCTCCAAAAACTGGCAGTTAATGATGCATTTCCGTCCTCCAGTTGAGGAAAGGTCCAACTACACTAGTGATGGGGTGTTAATTAGCAATCTGTTTATTTAAAACAGTTTCTTTCATTAAACAGATACAGTTAACTGTTTCGATCTAAATTAAACAGATACAGTAGCAAGTTAGTAGATGGGTAGGACGCTACTATCGGGAAACACTGAACGACCTGTTTAATTTAGCAGAAACAGCCTCCTGCAACAGCTATGCTAGCCACACCTAGCGGTGGGATGTGAAACAACAATTAGCTGCTTTTTTGAAACAGTTTATCGAGCGTACCTGTTTAATTTAGCAGAAGCAGGTTCCTGCAACAGCTATGCTAGCAGCACCTAGCGGTGGGATGTGAAACAACAAGTAGCTGCTTTTTTTAAACAGTTTATCGAGCGTACCTGTTGAATTTAGCAGAAGCAGATTCCTGAAACAGATGTTATCTGCTTTTTTGAAACAGTTTATCGAGCGTATCTGTTTAATTTAGCAGAAGCAGGTTCCTGCAACAGCTATGCTAGCCACACCTAGCGGTGGGATGTGAAACAACAATTAGCTGCTTTTTTAAACAGTTTATTGAGCGTACCTGTTGAATATAGCAGAAGCAGCTTCCTGAAACAGATGCTATCTGCTTCTTTGAAACAGTTGATCTGAGCGTACCTGTTGAATTTAGCAGGAGCAGCTGCTATCTGCTTTTTTGAAACAGTTTATCGAGCGTACCTGTTTAATTTAGCAGAAACAGCCTCCTTCAACTGCTTCACTGATACTAACCTATAGACAGCAATTTGACATTTTTAAACGCTTTGACTATCTCCTCCTATCACAACTACCATTTGTTTTCTTTTTTAAATCAATAAATGTACTTAATGGCTTTCATAATGTATTAGGATTTGCAATTAAAGCTGAAATATCAATTGACTTTTTATCATCGCCATTTATAAACACAAACTAATTTTTATCTATTTAGTTTCTGACACAAAATTGATATAACAAACATATTATAGCGTAGGCGTTTAGATAATTTATAAAAATAAAAATAAGATGGAGGAAAGAAAGTTCCTTACAAAAAAAATTTTAATAAATGCCTCAAAGTTTACTTAGAGCATTTTATCTATTAGTAGAATTTTAAAAAACGAGATTAATACGTGAATTAATAAGAAAAGCTCTTTTTTGTTGCTTTCTGTTTCGTAGCTTGAAACAGTTGTATCTGTTTTTTTTAACTGTTTTTTTAAACTAGCAGAAACAGTTGCTACTGCTACTCCAAATAAACAGTTTTGCCCATCACTAAACTATACCTGTGGGACAGTGGCTCCATATGAAGGGCCGACAACAGAAAACATTCAAGTATGGTGGGGATGTTGTGAATGTGACACCCTAATTACGTGTACCGATAAAATAAAAGGATTAGTTCTTTAATTTATCTGGATAGACATATTACTACGGGCTTATAGTTCCCACAAGTTCATAATAATCTGACCATAACGAGTAAATTAAGAATATTACTTTGATTTGTTGCGTAGTATCTTTAAAGGCAGTGCTATAAACTCAAACCACTAATATTGGTATTGCCAATGGCACAAACATTACATCTTGATCTTGAAATTACACTATAGGTGGTAACAAACAATAACAGACTACAATGAATTAATCTTTCAATGAGAAGAAAAGATGTTGCACAACTTACCTCACTCAGCATTCATGAAAGAATGGATGCTATGCCAGCTCTGATTGGGAAGGAGGGGATATGGATCTAGCCGGCAGTGCTTCTTGGAACTGCCATATATCTGGGTTGAGTTAGTTGTCTTTGTGTAAATATCTAGCTTATAATATTTATATTCAATCATTTATTTTTAACCCTGATTGCAAATCAGTCAATATCTGTTATATTTAATCTAATTAGAGAAATTTACCACTAATGTTTGAAACTTTTTATCTCATTGAAAAGCATTATTGAAAATATTAAACGTTAAAAATGACACCTCAGGGCCCGGTAAGAGTTGACCAAAAAAATCCTTCGAGTTATTAGGTTTGTTGACCCTATATATATATATATATATATATATATATATATATATATATATATATATATATATATATATATATCGTTTTATAGTCTGACAATCGTTCATACTCTGACAATCAGTGCCATCTTTACCCCATGAGTATACTGGGCCCCGCGATCCAAAGGGCCTTCTACGTCTTTTAAATGTCAACTTTTTTAAAAATTTTTTTGTTACTTTTCAAATATTAAATAAAAAATTAACTTACCATGATGATATAATCCTACATTGTTCAGAAAATAACGGTTCTAATCTGAAGGACCCCCAGATCTTTATGTGCCATGGGTCCCACTCGTTCAAAGAAGGCTCTGTAGCCTAATTTATAGATATGTAAGCTGTTTTTAGTTTAAAGAGGAAAGAAAGTGTTGTCTATTGAGTCTAAGTTACCCCATTACTTAAACTTCTTTTGATCACACATCATTTAAATTTAGTGTATCTTTATTTCAAATCAAGTGTCGTTTTATTTCAAATCAGTGAGTTGGTAACATTGTTTTAACAGTTTTCCTAATTCCCGGTAATCCATTATTAATATTCAGTTGGCGCTTGACCACACGCCTCGCTGGTATGCAATTTTCACGTTTTCTTTACATTTCCTCCTCCTCATTGTTTTCTATCCTTCTTCTTTCTTCACCACATAGGATTTCTATTTTTGTTTTTGGGGCTTACATTATTTTATATTTTACTCCTTCATCTCATAATTACAACAATGTCAACTTCTTTAACATCATAGTCATCTTTTGCATAACTTACAACTATCTCTGTATGCTTTTATATACTGTATGCATTTATGCTTTATGCTTTGCTATGCATGTATGCTTTACACATTACCAAACCTTCATATTATTTGTCTTTTTAATTAATAGATTTTATATATTTCACTATTCCCTGTGTAAATATCGCATTATTTTTATTTTCAATTAATTTTTAATTTTTACATTGTTATTCATTTATTTTATTTTTTCATTTGTCTTTTGTATTATGTAATTTAGTGTTATCTTTTTCTTTTTATACTTAATACTTTTTTATCTTACTTGTATTTTCTGTTTTTTATCATTTATCATTATTACTGTTACTGGTACTGCCTCTTTCTCTTTTTTCATTGTTGTTATTTTGTTTGCCTATTAGCCCTGAAGATGGCCTAAAACTTAGGCCGAAACGTAGGCACAATTATATAAGATCGCATTATAGTAGTCTATTTCTTTGACCGCACCCCCCGATATATAAATCCAACTTCTCCCTTTAAATATAAATATACGGTCAACAATAACTCCCTCCATTATGAATTCAAGCTCTACTTATGTTATTATGATCGCTTTACTTAAACAATTGCCACTAAATTATGTTAAGATTATTACGTAATTTTCTAAGAATATTCTTTTATTTTATTTAAAACCATAGACTTTTGTTATTATAATTTAGTAGTCAGTTTTGTTTCCATAATACCTTGACCTATATATTATTATTATTGACAAAAATGAAACATATGAGTTATTGAGTGAAAGGAAGCCCGCTGTAGTATTTTGCCACCGGCCCGGGGTGAGCTGACGGTGTATCTGCTGTGGTGTTTATGTACGATTCTCAAAAAAGGTCAATTATAGTGAAAGTGTAATCGAATATTCCTCCAAATGGATGTGTCCTATCGATGATTTTTTTAATTATTATTACGTTCTTCTTCTCATCCCTGGTTACAATATCCATTAAAAAACTACCATTTCCTTCAATAAACTTTTTTTGTGGTCCTATAACCCTCGATTATTATTACCACCACCTCTAATGAAATCAAATTCCGATAATGCCACTCTTCTGAGAACTCTGGATAAGTTATTTTTATGGGAAAATCTTATAAAAATAAAAGATGATTCATAATTATTTTAAATGAAACTGGTAATATCAATAGCTTATTCGAAAATTTGTCACTCGAAAAATTTTCATTACCGCGCGTCTATTTTTTCTATATATTAGTCTAATATTTTCTATTTGTAAATCTCCAAGAAATATACCTATTACCTACTGTTGACTTGGGAGGATGGCAGAGGTGGCAAAATCAAGCTTGCCTCCTATGGCAAAAATCTAAAGTTCTAAGATTTTATTAAGTTTAGAGTTGAGTATATTTTTGTAACTATTGATTGGGAACATTTTTATAATACTCAAAAGGAATATGATCAGATAAGTTCCTAAACCATTTATAAATAACTAAAGATCGGATTTATATGCAGCAAAAAAGGTGAAAATATGCCAAATAATATGCAGAAAACCCCCCTCAAATATGCAATAAAACCTGAAGTACTACACAGTAAAATGTACATGATATGACATACATAATCGACAAAAATAATCAAAAAAAGACTATAATAATTACTGTCGAAATTGCTATATTAAAGCGATGTAATTATAATTTATAATATAAAGATGAAAAAATAATGATAACTTAAAGAACAAATTGTTTTATAACTAAATAATTGTAAAATAAGATTAAATTTTTCAATTTGTTTCTTTTTCGCAATTATAACTAACAATTAAATATTTTTCTTCAGTGAAATTGTCTCGTTATCATTTTAAAAAAATTTGTATATAGAAAACGATCTTTCTACATTCACTGAAGTGATGGGTGCAAATTTAAATTATAAAATTGGATCTCTAATTTCACAAGTGATGTTTCAGCATTGAGAATTTTATTAACATTTCTTAAGGTTGCAACATTCTTTGTGAGAACATCTCTGTTTTTCCTTCAAATTTTCCAGGAATGCCATTGACATTCGCCTGTAATTTCGCACCCCTCATTTAAAAACAGAATTCTTTTTTTTAACCTATTAATAATATTTATTAAAAGCTTAATCATTAATTAGATTGCTTTTCTCAATAATGGTTGAAGCCGTTTGAATACTTTCAGCATCGTCATTTATTTCAATTTCATTAAGAACTTTAACGAATTCTGTGTAATTGTCGTTATTACTGGAAGTTGCGGCAATGGTTACAAAGTATCTCTTTGTACTTATCTAACCTAGCTGGTGGTTTAAGAAACATTTTATTCCCATTGTTAACTAATTTATTTATGTCGGTAAATGATTCTCTTTTCAGAACTTTTTCAGCCAGTCGGCTGCAGGCATGAGTTGCACACGTAACGCGAACCAAATTGTCTGCATCAGTTGATAAAAGAAGAACTTTATCATTAAATTCTATATCGTTGGATGTAATTTTTAAACTATCGTTAGTGAAAGGGCTAACAATTTCATGAATTGTTGTTTGAAGTCGTTTGCACGATATTAAAAATGGATTTTGATTATTTTCACTTAAAACACCGAATAATTAATTAGCTACAAAGAAATCATTGGGATCAGTGGCTTCTTCAACAATTAAATAAATATAGTTTCTCTCATTTTCTCTTTAATTTGCATAATCGTGGTATTATAGTAGGATATCAAATATTTTTTTCGTAGTACACTTTCATCAGGAACTTGTTTATTGGTATATTTTGACAAAAAGTTTATAAAAGGAGATTTTGTGGGATTGTATAATGGAATTCCTGATGTAACTAGGAGTAAAACAAAGCTCTTCATTGAATGTATCTTTCAAATGAAAAAAGTCCAGCAAAATCTGCTGAGAATGGTCTCCAACTGTAGGAAAATTCCAGGAAGCCTTCATATGTAATGCTACAATAAACAATAACTATTGTTACATCACGATCTCAAATTTGAGTATAAAATTCTAATCGTACAAACAAGTATCTATCTGTCTTTAC
Source organism: Rhaphigaster nebulosa (assembly GCA_948150685.1). NCBI lineage: Eukaryota > Metazoa > Arthropoda > Insecta > Hemiptera > Pentatomidae > Rhaphigaster > Rhaphigaster nebulosa. The sequence continues at coordinate 6,767,110 of OX411306.1, forward strand.
GTGCTGGTCAATCTGAAATTTTCTTTCGTAAGCGACATTTTTATTACACAAATTGCAGCAGGGGAAGAGGATGTTTTTGATTTTGTTGAGGAAGTACTCGGAAGTGAGGGCTCTAGACAATTCAATACAATTAGGATGCTAAACATAATTTTCTCGGAATAGCTAAGTATAAATATTTATTTTATCATTTAATTTTTGTTCGTTATTAAATCCAATAATATGCACTTTGCTACGTTTATTTTTATTCGTCATAGATCGTGTTTATGCATTTACAATTGATGCATTCAATAATAATAAAAACAATATATATATATATATATATATATATATATATATCACGAATTGGATCTCTGTAAGGAAATAGTTTACTTTTCCTTATTCTGTTTAAGAGAAAAATCATTATAACCAATAATTTTGGCCAAATATGCAACATAAAACAATATATCTAAGCCAAATGTATTGATTCGTATAGATATTCAATCATTTTGGTTTAAAAACTCATAAAAAAAAAATATGCATTTGCATACAAATCAGGTCTTTACATATAATATTTAAATTGTGTTTTTAAGGGATAAAATAGCTACTCACAAAGGCTGTCTGTATTTTGGACTTCAGAAGAGATTAATATTTGCATAACTAAAATCACTATTAAAACTGCTTAGGAATAAATCTAGCATCATGAGTGAATAATCAAAGTGACAGTTGAAGGGTTGCCCCATAGGAAGTGTAATACAGCAAGCCAATTATAAAAGGGAAAGAATGGGGGGGGGGGGGAAACCACTGAAGCTGGGGCTAGTGCCTTTTCTAACCTAAACACTCTGGATAAGGAGAGCCAAACCAATTTCTTATCACATTATGTATTACCATGTAATTAGGGTCACATTGCTGAAATAAGAAATATACTAAATATATATACTGACATCAAATTTTTTAGCCTCCAAAAATTAAAATTGATCAAAAACAACCTGCCTCTACTAATTAGTTAAAAATGTGGCCATCAGGGCCATATATTAAAACAAAGGAGAATAGGTTATAACAGCATACACAATAAAACCTTTTATTTAAACTCAGAAAATATAATTTTTTAAATACATTATTAAAATAAAAAAACTATTTCTTTAACATCATATTCAAAATGCAAAAAAAATCATATGATCTTAAACAAAAAAAAATTAAACTCAATCACAATGCACAATTAAGTTCTGCTGAGTTCTAGGTCAGAGACAGTTACAGAAGGCAACCAGGCTGTTGACATCATTCAACCCCGCCTCTGGATCTCAAGTAGTTTGCTACAGCTATACAGTTGTGATTATTAGCATAGCATAAAGCAGTCCAACCAACATAATCCCTATCATTAAGAGAAGCACCATGACCAACAAGCAGCTTTACCACATCTCAGTGGGTGTAAAAGATGCTGCCATAAGAGGTATGAAACCACAGACTGAATAATCTTCTGGATTACAGATATAGTCAGAAATTTTATCCCACACTGCCTGATTTCCATATGCAGCTTCAGTTTTTCGCAAATCTAAGTCAGTCACCCAGCTCTGACCTACTATATCCAGCGCTGCCCCAGCATTAAGCAGTGCTGTCACTACTGCAACGTGTTCTTGCGCTGCGAAGTGTAAGGCAGTTCTCTGGAAATAATCCTTCATATCCACTGCTGCGCCGGCATCAAGTGTGCTCTCACAACTGCAGTATGTCCTTCCTCTGCTGCTATGTGTAAGGCAGTTCTCTGGAAATAATCCTTCATATCCATTGCTGCCCTGGCATTAAGCAGTGCTGTCACAACAACAGAGTGCCCTTTATGTGCTGCTATATATCCACTGCTGCCCCGGCATTAAGCAGTACTGTCACCACAACAGAGTGTCCTTACTGTGCTGCTAAGTTTAAGGAAGTTCTCTGGAAATAATCCTTCATATCCACTGCTACCCTGGCATTAAGCAGTGCTGTCACCACAACAGAGTGTCCTTTATGTGCTTCTAAGTGTAAGGCAGTTCTCTGGAAATAATCCTTCATATCACTGCTGCTCCGGCATTAAGCAGTACTGTCACCACAACAGAGTGTCCTTTATGTGCTGCTAAGTTTAAGGCAGTTCTCTGGAAATAATCCTTCATATACACTGCTGCCCAGCATCAAGCAGTACTGTCACCACAACAGAGTGTCCTTAATGTGCTGCTAAGTGTAAGGCAGTTTTCTATCCCTTATCTACCACCGCTCCGGCATCAAGTAGTGCTCTCACAACTCCTCCTCTTAGGAGGAGCACCACGACCAACAATCAGCTTTACCACCTCTACGTGGCTGTAACAAGATGCTGCCATAAGAGGTATGAAACCACAGACTGAATAATCTTCTGGATTACAGATATAGTCAGAAATTTTATCCCACACTGCCTGATTTCCATATGCAGCTTCAGTTTTTCGCAAATCTAATTCAGTCACCCAGCTCTGACCTACTATATCCAGCGCTGCCCCAGCATTAAGCAGTGCTGTCACTACTGCAACGTGTTCTTGCGCTGCGAAGTGTAAGGCAGTTCTCTGGAAATAATCCTTCATATCCACTGCTGCGCCGGCATCAAGTGTGCTCTCACAACTGCAGTATGTCCTTCCTCTGCTGCTATGTGTAAGGCAGTTCTCTGGAAATAATCCTTCATATCCATTGCTGCCCTGGCATTAAGCAGTGCTGTCACAACAACAGAGTGCCCTTTATGTGCTGCTATATATCCACTGCTGCCCCGGCATTAAGCAGTACTGTCACCACAACAGAGTGTCCTTACTGTGCTGCTAAGTTTAAGGAAGTTCTCTGGAAATAATCCTTCATATCCACTGCTACCCTGGCATTAAGCAGTGCTGTCACCACAACAGAGTGTCCTTTATGTGCTTCTAAGTGTAAGGCAGTTCTCTGGAAATAATCCTTCATATCACTGCTGCTCCGGCATTAAGCAGTACTGTCACCACAACAGAGTGTCCTTTATGTGCTGCTAAGTTTAAGGCAGTTCTCTGGAAATAATCCTTCATATACACTGCTGCCCAGCATCAAGCAGTACTGTCACCACAACAGAGTGTCCTTAATGTGCTGCTAAGTGTAAGGCAGTTTTCTATCCCTTATCTACCACCGCTCCGGCATCAAGTAGTGCTCTCACAACTCCTCCTCTTAGGAGGAGCACCACGACCAACAATCAGCTTTACCACCTCTACGTGGCTGTAACAAGATGCTGCCATAAGAGGTATGAAACCACAGACTGAATAATCTTCTGGATTACAGATATAGTCAGAAATTTTATCCCACACTGCCTGATTTCCATATGCAGCTTCAGTTTTTCGCAAATCTAATTCAGTCACCCAGCTCTGACCTACTATATCCAGCGCTGCCCCAGCATTAAGCAGTGCTGTCACTACTGCAACGTGTTCTTGCGCTGCGAAGTGTAAGGCAGTTCTCTGGAAATAATCCTTCATATCCACTGCTGCGCCGGCATCAAGTGTGCTCTCACAACTGCAGTATGTCCTTCCTCTGCTGCTATGTGTAAGGCAGTTCTCTGGAAATAATCCTTCATATCCATTGCTGCCCTGGCATTAAGCAGTGCTGTCACAACAACAGAGTGCCCTTTATGTGCTGCTATATATCCACTGCTGCCCCGGCATTAAGCAGTACTGTCACCACAACAGAGTGTCCTTACTGTGCTGCTAAGTTTAAGGAAGTTCTCTGGAAATAATCCTTCATATCCACTGCTACCCTGGCATTAAGCAGTGCTGTCACCACAACAGAGTGTCCTTTATGTGCTTCTAAGTGTAAGGCAGTTCTCTGGAAATAATCCTTCATATCACTGCTGCTCCGGCATTAAGCAGTACTGTCACCACAACAGAGTGTCCTTTATGTGCTGCTAAGTTTAAGGCAGTTCTCTGGAAATAATCCTTCATATACACTGCTGCCCAGCATCAAGCAGTACTGTCACCACAACAGAGTGTCCTTAATGTGCTGCTAAGTGTAAGGCAGTTTTCTATCCCTTATCTACCACCGCTCCGGCATCAAGTAGTGCTCTCACAACTCCTCCTCTTAGGAGGAGCACCACGACCAACAATCAGCTTTACCACCTCTACGTGGCTGTAACAAGATGCTGCCATAAGAGGTATGAAACCACAGACTGAATAATCTTCTGGATTACAGATATAGTCAGAAATTTTATCCCACACTGCCTGATTTCCATATGCAGCTTCAGTTTTTCGCAAATCTAATTCAGTCACCCAGCTCTGACCTACTATATCCAGCGCTGCCCCAGCATTAAGCAGTGCTGTCACTACTGCAACGTGTTCTTGCGCTGCGAAGTGTAAGGCAGTTCTCTGGAAATAATCCTTCATATCCACTGCTGCGCCGGCATCAAGTGTGCTCTCACAACTGCAGTATGTCCTTCCTCTGCTGCTATGTGTAAGGCAGTTCTCTGGAAATAATCCTTCATATCCACTGCTGCCCTGGCATTAAGCAGTGCTGTCACCACAACAGAGTGTCCTTTATGTGCTGCTATATATCCACTGCTGCCCCGGGATTAAGCAGTACTGTCACCACAACAGAGTGTCCTTACTGTGCTGCTAAGTTTAAGGAAGTTCTCTGGAAATAATCCTTCATATCCACTGCTACCCTGGCATTAAGCAGTGCTGTCACCACAACAGTGTCCTTTATGTGCTTCTAAGTGTAAGGCAGTTCTCTGGAAATAATCCTTCATATCACTGCTGCTCCGGCATTAAGCAGTACTGTCACCACAACAGAGTGTCCTTTATGTGCTGCTAAGTTTAAGGCAGTTCTCTGGAAATAATCCTTCATATCCACTGCTGCCCAGCATCAAGCAGTACTGTCACCACAACAGAGTGTCCTTAATGTGCTGCTAAGTGTAAGGCAGTTTTCTATCCCTTATCTACCACCGCTCCGGCATCAAGTAGTGCTCTCACAACTCCTCCTCTTAGGAGGAGCACCACGACCAACAATCAGCTTTACCACCTCTACGTGGCTGTAACAAGATGCTGCCATAAGAGGTATGAAACCACAGACTGAATAATCTTCTGGATTACAGATATAGTCAGAAATTTTATCCCACACTGCCTGATTTCCATATGCAGCTTCAGTTTTTCGCAAATCTAATTCAGTCACCCAGCTCTGACCTACTATATCCAGCGCTGCCCCAGCATTAAGCAGTGCTGTCACTACTGCAACGTGTTCTTGCGCTGCGAAGTGTAAGGCAGTTCTCTGGAAATAATCCTTCATATCCACTGCTGCGCCGGCATCAAGTGTGCTCTCACAACTGCAGTATGTCCTTCCTCTGCTGCTATGTGTAAGGCAGTTCTCTGGAAATAATCCTTCATATCCACTGCTGCCCTGGCATTAAGCAGTGCTGTCACCACAACAGAGTGTCCTTTATGTGCTGCTATATATCCACTGCTGCCCCGGGATTAAGCAGTACTGTCACCACAACAGAGTGTCCTTTATGTGCTGCTAAGTGTAAGGCAGTTCTCTGGAAATAATCCTTCATATCCACTGCTGCTCCGGCATTAAGCAGTACTGTCACCACAACAGAGTGTCCTTTATGTGCTGCTAAGTTTAAGGCAGTTCTCTGAAAATAATCCTTCATATCCACTGCTGCCCAGCATCAAGCAGTGCCGTCACCACAACAGAGTGTCCTTTATGTGCTGCTAAGTTTAAGGCAGTTCTCTGGAAATAATCCTTCATATCCACTGCTGCCCCGGCATTAAGCAGTACTGTCACCACAACAGAGTGTCCTTTATGTGCTGCTAAGTTTAAGGCAGTTCTCTGGAAATAATCCTTCATATCCACTGCTGCCCCGGCATTAAGCAGTACTGTCACCACAACAGTGTCCTTAATGTGCTGCTAGGTGGAAGGCAGTTTTCTGTCCCTTAATTACCACCTCTCAGGCATCAAGTAGTGCTCTCACAACTGCAGTATGTCCTTCCTCTACTGCACAGTGCAAGGCAGTGCACAGGTAACCATCTTTCATATCCATTGTCGCTGCAGCATCAAGCAGTACAGTCACCAGTCTATGTCCTCTTTTTGCTGCTAAGTGTAAGGCAGTGTTCTGATTCTTATCTTTCAAATCCAGTTCCACCTGCATTAATAAGTGCTGTCACTATTTCGGCGTGTCCTCTCTTTGCTCATCATCACATCATTCGACCCCGCCTCTGGATCTCAAGTAGTCTGCTACAGCTGTACAGTTGTGATTATTAGCAGAGCGTAAAGCAGTCCAACCAATATGATCCCTCACATTAAGAGATGCACCACGACCAACAAGCAGCTCTACCACGTCTAAGTGGCTGTAACAAGATGCTGCCATTAGAGGTGTGTAACCACCGACCGAATAATCTTCTGGATTACAGATACAGCCAGAAATTTTATCCCACACTGTCTGATTTCCATAAGCATCTTCAGTATATAGGAAATCGAAGCCAGTCACCCAGCTCTGACCTCCTATATCAAGCGCTGCTCCAGCACCAAGCAGTGCATTCACCGTTGCAGTGTCTCCTGCCCGTGCTGCATAGTGTAAGGCAGTACGTTGCTCCTGATTTATCATATCCACTGATGCCCCAGCATTTTTACCACTACAGTGTTTCCTGTAAGTGCTGCTAAATGTAAGGGAATATTGCATTTCTTATCTTCCATATTCACTGCTGCTCCGACATCAAGCAGTGCTCTTACCACAAAAGGGTCTCCCCCAACTGCTGCAAAGTGTAAGGCAGTTTTCTGGTCCTCATTTTTCATACTCACAGACGCCCCAGCATTAAGCAGTACTGTCACTACCGCAGCATGTCCTCCTAGGGCTGCTAAGTGTAAGGCAGTTCTCTGGAAATAATCCTTCATATCCACTGCTGCCTCGGCATCAAGTAGTGCTCTCACAACTGCAGTATGTTCTTCCTCTGCTGCTAAGTGTAAGGCAGTATTCTGGAAATAATCCTTCATATCCACTGCTGCCCCAGCATTAAGCAGTGCTCTCACAACTGCAGTATGTCCTTTCTCTGCTGCTAAGTGTAAGGCAGTTCTCAGGGAATAATCCTTCATATCTACTGCAGCCCCGGCATTAAGCAGTAATGTCACCACAGCAGAGCGTCCTTTATGTGCTGCTAAGTGTAAGGCCGTTTCCTGTCCCATATCTACCACTGCTCCGGCATCAAGTAGTGCTCTCACAACTGCAGTATGTCCTTCCTCTGCTGCACAGTGCAAGGCAGTGTACAGGTACCCATCTTTCATATCCATCGTCGCTCCAGCATCAAGCAGTGCTGTCGCCAGTGTAGTATGTCCTCTCCTTGCTGCTAAGTGTAAGGCAGTGTTCTGATTCTGATCTTTTAAATCCACAGTCACCCCGGCATCAATAAGCGCTGTCACTATTTCGGTGTGTCCTCTCTTTGCTGCCAGATGTAAGGCAGTGTTCTGATTCTTACCTTTCAAATCCACAGTCGCCCCGGCATCAATAAGTACTGTAACTATTTCGGTGTATCCTCTCCTTGCTGCTAAGTGTAAGGCAGTATTCTGATTCTTATCTTTTAAATCCATAGTCGCCCCGGCATCAATTAGTGCTGTCACTATTTTGCGGTGTCCTCTCTTTGCTGCCAGATGTAAGGCAGTGTTCTGATTCTTATTTTTCAAATCCACATTCACCCCGGCATCAAGCAGCATTGTCAGGACATTGGCATTGACATCACCACCCTCACCAGCTATGGCAATATCTCTAGGACTATTGTTGGTAACTGCTTCATCTGGACGATTTGCTAAATCATCTTGTCCTTCCTGAAACAGAATGTATGGAGCAAGGTCATCATAATTATCCTGAAAACTAAATATGTTATCTTAAGATTGTTCATAAGATGATTTTTAAAAAATGAAAATTGATTAAATAATCAGCTAATAATGTTTCCCTAACCAAACTTCATGGAATGTGTTTGCAAAGATTCTCCTAATATAAACTGTTCTCATAGCACCAGGAGTTAGTTTGGCTCTTATTTATTCAAATTTATGTGTTTTTATAATACTTATGTAAGATGTTATCATCAGCGGGTGTTAAAAACTTGGATACTTTTTGATGTTTCTTCAATTGTGTTTCTTCTTTTTTTTTGTTTAAATATTATTTTTAAAAAAAATAAAAACATCAAGCATAGGTAGGTATTTGAAACGAAACACAGTTGGGTAATATACGGTTTTAATTAGTGACAAACCAAAAAAATTCATGAATATTCATAATTATAAATACATGAATATTTATAATTAAGTGAAAAGCGATTTGTATTATTTATATTTTATTAATATGTGAAAAAATATACTACACAATGAAAGACGATTTGGTGTTCCATCCACATTTTCTTGACAAAGATATTACATTTCGACTAATACATTTACTAATAAACAAAAAATATGTGTTTAATTACATTGTTCAGGCTTCTTTGAATAATCCTGTACAGTCGTAAGGGCAAAGAAACTGTAATGCTATACATTGGTGTTATTAGTGATTGTAAAAATGTTTAATCAGTATTCTGGTCTATCCTCCTCTGTAGCAGCCACAGAAGCTATGTACATTGTTCATTTCGAATTATCTTGAATTTTTTCAGTATATTATTGGGATGCTATAGAAACTGTTTCATCAAAATCGACAAACCAGAAGTGCCACCTTATATTATGGATATTACTTCAACAACTTTAATGAAACTTGCCTAAAATCTTTGTCTGGATTTTGATCAAAACAAATATTATCTGCATAACCTAAAAACAAAATTTGCCACCCTCTAAATTATCCAATCCATTTATATTTATTTAGAAATATATAATACGTATAATGCATTTTTTTAGAAGGCAAAGGGGAATGAAAAAGGAGAGGCCAAATTCAGCTTGCCCCCCCCCTGAAAAAAATCCTAGTTAAGGCCCTGAGAAGTACAGTGCAAATCAGTCGAAATTGAAACTCGGAACTGTTTGGAGATATCATTATTTTACTATTCCAGTATAATTTACCAAGAAAAGAAAAATTATAACCCCCTCAAATTTTTGTGGTTTTATGTTTCTTGTTACATAGAATAAAAAAAAATCCGTCCTGTGAATGGACAGACCAGATATTTTTGAAATATTACTATTAGGAAATAATAAAGCATTGTGTAATAACTTTAAGTGTTTTTCATTATCAAACAGAAATAAAACCTTAATAATTATTCAAATTAATTTTTAAGTCCGAATTGTACAATTTATCATAAGGCGATCAAATACATTATATGCTTCCAATTTTGTTTTAAATTTAAGCAAACAAATTGAAAACGGTCCTTGAAGTTTACAGTTAACAGTCCTTGAAACCCTTGAGTTTTTGTTTGCTATTTATTTATTTATTATTTAATTTATATGTAATGTAATGTGTACTATTATTATATTTCCTCTAATATCATTATCTGGGAGTGGGATTAATATTTTTTCCAAATCTACTTAAAATATGTATTTACGAACTCTAGCAAGTTGAATCAGAGTTTAGTTATGCAAACCAGCATGACAACCTATCCTCTGCAACAATTTCTTCTTTATGAACCAAATATCCCTGACCCTTCCTTATCTGAGATTGTCAATCAACTATTATATATCTCCAGAAAGACTTTTCTGAAATAAAAATAAGAGAAAAATCTATTGTGGTGCGCTCATGACATAGCTTTCTGTAACTATCCCATAATAATAATCTTTATAACATAATTTTAAAGAGTTCACATAAGCATTACTTGAAATAAATGCACTTTTTGAGTCTTTTCTCACAAAAATACAATAAAATAGTTCTTTAAACAATTTTAGTACGACAATTCACTACACTATATATTTTTGGTTTGTCGAGCTGAAAATACATTTTAAAAATATCGGTTTAGTTTCCATTGAAATTCCATTTTGTTTCCATTAAATAATATAAATTTAGAAATTATTAAGTTAATTTCTACTTTTATAATAATACATTTCATCATTATAGAGCATATTGTTGGCAACAGGTTGGTGACTTAGTGGGAGGAGGTTTGGTTGGATCCATCTCCTTTCAGAGATGCTCGTTTTTCCATCCTTGTCTTGTAGTCCTTATAAGATTTACTGTAAATACACTGAAATTTCCGCATTTAAGCCCTGGACTATCTCAATGAGCATAGGACTCAGGTGATATTAAAAACCATTAAATTGTACACTGATATAACGAGTTTAATCAAAATCGTTTGAGAAAATGTTAAAGAAGTGTAAAATCGATGATATCCAGCTATTCCTGTATCTCCGAAATGCTGGTCCGATTTAGATGTTTATTTTTTTTTTTAGAGATTTTTTTTCACTTTTGATATGATTATATACAGAAGTTACCATAAAATGCATAGTTTTTGATTTAAGCGCAAATAACATTTTCTCCATGATGTACTACATATATGAAAATTAAAAGGGCTTAAGGATAAAGACTTTAGTTTCATCAAAATCGTTAAAGTCCTTGTCGAAAATCATAAAAAAAAGTCTAAAATCTATGATAAAAGTGGCACTTCTGGTTAGCCCATTTTGACGAAAAAGTTGCTCTAACATCCCAGGCATACAGCTACCTAAAATACTTAATTCACGTTTCGTACAACTTTTCGTATTTGAGTTAGGCTGTTCACACATACATACCATTTTGTTAAATAGTCATTTGGACTCAAAGGACCTTACATGTATTTCCATTGAAAGCTCGAATTCAAAATTTTTAACAATTGCAATACGAACCCTTACTATATTTCATAATTAAGCTAAGGGAAAATGAAAATAGAATAAGTACAAAAATTTGGAACAACAAACTTAGTTACACCAGGTGAAGTAAATAGGTCATATAATAAAATAATAAGTACATGGATAAGCACAAAGCTCATTTCTCATCCTGAAGACGAAGAACGACTTCGATAGGTAGATGATAGTATTATCAAAATGTTTGGTACAAGTACAGAGGAGCGGCACACTTTTATTCAATTTATTCATCTTTTATTCAAATTGTTACTTATTGGAGATTCAGGAGTTGTGAAAACTGTGTTTTGTTTAAGTTTTCGGAGGATACCTATATCACAACATTTATTTCAACTATAGGAAAGTCTACATTTTTTTGTAACTATTAGTGATAATTTTATTAACTAATTTTGATTTTTATCAGTGCACAGTGGTTCAGATATCCCCTTTGTGACCAACCGCAAACAATTATTTTGCAGTCGTAAACTTTTAGTGGTGGAATAAAAGATCATAGTAATAATGAAGTAACCTTATGATCACCTATTATGGGTCTTACAATGTTGTAGTTTTGAAATCTAACCTTACGTAAAGAAAACATTGCAAATAGAGTACACAACTTAAAGACACGATAGCGCTGTAAAAGGAAATAACTTTCATGGAACATTATGACAGTTCGATGATAGTAGGTGGCTGAATAGAGGGGAGACGCGGTATTTTCAAATAGCGGAGATGTAACCTAAAACAATATATATAAGTGAGAATACGACGCCCTCTATGTTCGAGTCAGATTTGTTAACTAGATCAGCAAGTAGTAGAGCGAAGGGAGGTCGGACGACTTCGGTTGACCTCGGGGGCAACCTGTAGACATCACTGATAGTGCGCCGCTCCTCTGTACTTGTACCAAATGTTTTTTTTTTAATAATAAAGGTAATTGCCACGGAAAGTTGTTTTTCACAAATAAGTAAATCATAATATATAAATTGATCTTCTCTGATATTTAGAAATTATATAATGTAAAAAAACTTAATATTTGTGAGAAATACGATGCCTAATTGCTATAAATATAGCAGGTCAGTTAAGAGGGCGTTCACTATAAATACCTATCTAACTATAGTAAAAAGGTATAAAATCAACTTATTCAAAAATAAAAAATCTCATCTTACCATGGTTGGTGTTATTAGTTACAGTGCAATGATGCAACTCTCTCTGGTGTCTACTGACAGATTGGAAAAGTCGTTCCTAAAAATTTAGAAAGATTGGATTAATAAATAATGCTCTGCAAATAACTAGATATTAGTTATATAATAACTAGATATTTAGATATATATCTTCTATGGTTACCGTCTCAGGTAAACTTTCCCCATCTTCAGAACCTTTACACTAAAATTAACAAATAATTTTATATGAACTTTACTTCACATTTTTAAGTTATTTTTTGTCTATTAACCCATGATTAAAAGTCATTTTTCTGTTGTCATATTTTATATTAAAATATCCTTCACATACTATTATTTTTAACAAGAATTGCCAGAAGCAGAGATTACTGACTAAAAACTAGTCTTGAGTAAAGACCACATATGAATACAAAGGAGTCTCACTTATAAGAATATGAGGCAGAACGGAAGGAAAATTCTTTGTATTAGTGAATAGGTTATTAGCTTGTTTGCACAACTATTTCAGAACCTCTTACCATTTGCTGAGCAGGTTATTGATCAATATCAGTGTGGCAAATCCACTACTAACCAAATTTTCATGCTAAATGCTAGATTTTGCAAAAGGGTAGAGAGCACAAAAATGTCGATAAAAGTATAGATAGACAAGAACTGTGCAATGGCCTTGTAGATTTTGGTATACTCAAGAAATTAGTAAGTCTGTACCCAATGGAGAGGTTAAATGTATGGTTTAGATCCAGGCTGACCTGTCCCAGGAGTTTTATTACGAGAAATGTGCGCTTCAGGGAGATAAATTGGGTATTGACAGATCTGGGACTATATTTAATAGAACTGTGCAGATCCTTGGGCATGCAGACAATCTGGGCACAAAGATCCCTCAGAGTTGTTTCTTGCCTTTGAAGGCCCAGCAAGAGGACTATACAGTATGGAACAGGAAGCAACGGAAAATGAAACAGCCTGGATAGGAGCATTTTCATTTGAGAAGATGAATGAGTTTATCTACTTGGGATGTCAGATAAATGTGGATGGGGACATGACAGGAGAAATTAAAAGAAGAACCTCTGCTTCCAGCAGGTGCTTCTCCTCTGCACCATCTATGTTCCACTCTGCGTTCTGATAGAATGGAGAAGAAGGACCAATAATGAACAAAGTTCCCTCATGAATGATGCAGATATAGTCATGGTTATACATCTAGGAAGGCTAAGGTAAGCTGGGCATGTGATGAAAATAGAAATCCCCAAAAAAGCCTTAACTGACCGCTTGTACAGAACAAGAAGAGTTGGTCAACCTAAGTTTCGTTGTGAGGTATGGCAAGCGATGCAAGACACCGAATTAAGACCTGGAACTGGAAGCAGCAGCTCAAGATCGGGACAACCGGCAGAGGTTGATAAAGAAGGCCCAGACTCACCAACTGGCTGTCATGCCACTAAGGTGAGTAAGTAAGAATAAAGGATGGTGCAGTATTTTTTTTTTTAAATAAAGAAAAATTATTCATAAAATGAAGACATGTAATAATACTTACTTTTACCCCAAACAAACCACAGATTACAAAAAATAATTGAAAATATTATGCAGGTACATATATTCAAAATATTTCTATGTACATACTTTTAAAGAAAAGAACTGAAATAAAAACTACCAATTATTATTGGTAATTATACAGTACAGATTCCAGTCCATTGGTGCAACTGCCCTATAGCACATTTACTTAAATGTTTTTGTAGACAATCTACTTGCAGGGGAATGAAGTTGGAAACAATTAAAATTGACTATTTTATGGGTGTACTATTCTTAAGGACCTCTTTCGTCAATGATACCTCCATCCCGTCTACAACTATTTTTAGCATAGGGTATAATTATTGTTGTACTTCAGGTTTTTGTTTAGTGTTTCCTACTGTTACAAACAACTGTACTTATTCATTCAAATATAAGAGCCAAATTAGCACAGTTCCTAAAACACTTTTGAAGCCAACTCATTTAAACAGGTATGAAGATGGAAACTACTTAAATTGGCTTCTTTAGCATGAAAATTATGAACTATTTACAATGGAGGCGTTTTGCAAATCACAATAACCACTCCACCTTATCTTGCTTGCGTCCTTTGGAAGTCAAGAGCCCATAGTCGGTAAGCCATGAATTGTCCAGGTCTAGGGACCTATAAATCAATATAATGTCAATAATAATTATAATCAATGTTTCAATCAACAACTTCCAAAATTCGTTGATTTCTATTCATGTATTTCATAGACACCAAATTTTAATATTTCATTGTTTTTAATTTTAATAAGTTAATTTGCAAAATGTTTTTATAAAAATTAATTTTTGAAACTCTTATTAATGAGTATTTGATTTGGTAAACTATAGCTCAACCACGATTCAATGGTATACCGAGAGCGTACTCATGCAGCACTAAGTTTTTTCTTACTCTCCGATTTTATTTACAATAACATATTGTAATGATAAAATTGGTGGGAGTTAAAATTTTAACATGGTATCAGTAAATATAACAATTTTATACAAAATAAATAAATTTATAAACAATTTTATTTTAAAAAAGAAATAACTATTGAAATTAAAATGATTGTAGTGTTAAAATAAAATGAGCTGTGGAGGAACGAGTGCTTGTTTAAGTTATCAAAAAGTAGTATTTTCACATATATTAAAAAATTTATTTAGAATAAATTTGTTCTACAAACATGAGAATATGTTTTATTAAAACTAAAAAGTAAAATGTAAATGTGGACATTTAAAAGAGAAAAAGAAGAAAAACGAAGAGTGTCGACGAACTATTTGATATCACCTTCTTGATTACCATCAAGTTATCATTTCAGCTCATACCAAAATTTTATCTTGCATTATAAGAATTACATGCAACCGGAAAGAAAAAAATTATTTAGAGCAAAGAAGGGAAATGTATAAGAAAACTCTAAGTTGCGTCGGTAAAAGTTTCGCAGAACTACTGGTGGAAGCGACCTGATAAGGCATTTATTTATTTTAAAATGAGATCTTCATTTATGGATTCTAGTTGAGGGGAATTATGATTTCAGGCCCTTAATCTGTTTTAATAAGTTATCAAAGAATTAAAACTAAATAAGATAACCCACTATAAATATAACCATGCTGAGTTAAAGAAAACAAATCAATTCTATAACCACATGAATCATAAGCCATGACCGAATTTCAATAAAATAGCTTATAAATTTATAAATAAAAAATGCAAGATACTAATAAAGTATAAACAAGTAAATAATAACCAGCTGAAATTCATTCAGGCTGATATCCCCGCCCAAAAATTAAAAAAAGAGTGGGATCAATGATCTTTCAAAAGAAAGATAAAAATTAAATACATAACAAAGAAAGCGATTGTCAATGGCCACCTCAACAAACTCGGTTTTAGATGTACAGACCATGCCAAAAACATTACAAAACAATGGCCACACCAGTAGCTCTCCGGAATTTTTACCATTGCGTTTACTAATGTATTTGGATTGGCTTGCACATACTGGCCTGTGGTGCAAGCAACACATAAGGACTAATATAGCATTCACATATTTATCATACTGGCCTGTGGTGCAAGCAACACATAAGGACTAATATAGCATTCACATATTTATATAATTTTAATTGTTTCTTTGTAAAATAAAACTTCATGGTTTTATAATTTACAATCCGGATGCACTTTCAATGGCTCCTACCGAAGTTACCTGAACGTCGTTGGAATAGCACTCTACAGCACCATTGTACTAACAAACTGCTTTGTATTCGACTGTAACATTCTTATTGGAATATTACTGGAATGGACTGGAAATATTAGTACTGTTGACTTCCAGGCACTACGTTCGTCCAAGAGATAAACAAAACACCAAAAAGTCCTTTTCAGTTGAGGTCGGGGCCTTACCGTAATTTCAATTATTACTGCTTTAATTTGAACCCAGGTGTCCATTTCAGTTCACTCAAGAAATATACAAACCCCCAAAAGTTTCTTTTCAGTTGGTAGGGCTCTTACCATAATTTAAATAATTACTGCTTCAAATTATTACAACTTCCCTAGACCACCGGAAGTAGACAGCACTAAAAATTTAATATAATACATGATAAAACAGTAATAATTTTAATAATTCCAATGAATATAAATTTAAGAATTGAATACAAGCAGTTTGGGCTTTGTAGAGATTTAGGACTTGCCAAGCATATAAATTCACCTTTAAAAGAAAATGAATAAAAATTAAATTACCACCTGTGAAGCAGGTAATTTACTTAGTTTCAGGGAATGCCTATCTGAGAGATAGACTAGGAAATGGTTCCTCCAAACAGGGATGACATGTGGTCTACAGGTAACCATGCTTCACCAGTAAGCTAATGAACAAATGAGCCTCTCCAAAAATTGGCAGGTAATGATGAATTTCTACTCTCCAATTGACAAAAGGACAAACTATAACCACCTGTGGCAGTGGTTCCATAGGAAGGGACAACAACAGAAAAAATTCAAATATGGCGGAAATGTGAATGTGAAACCCTAATTACGTGTACCGATAAAATAAAAGGATTAGTTCTTTAATTTATCTGGATAGACATATTACTACGAGCTAATAGTTCCCACAAGTTCATAATAATCTGACCATAACGAGTAAATTTAGAATATTAGTTTAATTTGTTGCGTCGTATCTTTAAAGGCAGTGGTATAAACTAAAACCACTAATCTTTGTATTAATAGTAGGAAACTTACTAGTCACCACTACCCAAATGGCACAAACATTACACCTTGTTCTTGAAATTACACTATAGGTGGTAACAAACAGTAACAGATTATAATGAATTAAGGTACTTACCTCACTCAGCGTTCACGAAAGAATGGATGTTCCCCAGCTCACTAGTCTGGGAAAAGATCCCCAAGGCGAAGATAGCCGATTCCACCCGAATCCTCCCTACTTTTCTGTCGTTGCTTTTCATGCCTGATTTTACTGCTCTTATACTGAGTCGTCGTAAGGTTTTATATTATATTTCTATAATTAATAATTAGGTATATTAATTAAAAAATAACAGCTATATAAAATACACTTAAAGAAAAATATTAATCAGATGATAAATAACAAAGACATGTATAAAAAACGTATAAATAATATAATTATTAACGAAATAATACAACCTAATTTCTCAAAAAAGAAAACTAGCATATGGCGTAAATTGAACAAATATAAAATACCAAGAATTAACAAACCTACCTTAAATATAACAATTATGGAAATGAATAGAAAATACGATCATATCCCTTCCATTAGAGTCAATAATATTAAACAACCATTAAATATTACACAAGATATAAATAATATGAATACCATTTTAAACAAATAAAAAAAAGGAGCCGAGAAAAAAAAATATTTTATGTAATTTAAACAATTATTTATATTATTGTTTTCTACTTTTGCTGTGCATGGATTTCAAAGTTCTTGTATACTCATCGATTTATTTTTTTTGTGTAAAATAAGAAACAAATATTGACCATTGTATTAAATGAATTTAAATGCACAAAAACTAAAAGACGCTTCGAGTAAAGAAGGCTAAAAAGAATTATATTAGGAAAAAGCAATTCAGATTAATTTTCATCGTCCTGTAAAATCCTTAAAGATGAATTTTCATAAACAAATAAAAAAAAATCGAAATTTTTGGTCTTGGTTTTTCTGGACTGCTCTTTATTCCTGCCGACGCCCGGCGTTCACATAAGCATTCATAATTCCTCAGGATTTTATTCAAATTCAACGTTAATACAGCCGTTGAAAAGCTGAATTTCTGACGTCTAACACGTATTAATCACTTTTAGAATATACCCCTTTGGAAGGGAGAAAAGGTACCCTAAAATAAAACAAAATTCATCAAACATTTTATTTTGTATCTTGTTCTAACTTGTTTACGGAGGTGGGGTTAGTACCATCTTGTGTAGTTTATAAAGCCCTAAAACTCTCCCAAGTATCGTGTGAATCGGTGGAGTCGTTTTGAAGTTATCGCAATTTATATGATTTTCGAACAAAAAATCGAAGGGACGGAGGTAAAAATTTTGAGAAAAAAATATTTATTTTTCGATAGTTATGGACTCATCCAGTCCTCAGCAACCCCTGAGTCAGCAGTATGATGGTTCTAGTATATATATCCCGCAGATCTAGAGCATCTCGTTCATTACCGTCTAGTTAGTCATAGTTGTAGCTTCCTATAGTTGTAACGCTATTTCAGTATTGTAAGTTTTCCTTAAATAAAGTTTTTAAAAAGTGATTTAGTGTGTCCAGTTATTTAATTGATTGCTATGGAAATTCGTATCTGAAGGTTTTTGGGGGTGCGAAAAACGAAAATCAACTTTGTTTCTCTATAATAAATATTTTACCCCACTTTGTTATATCGCACAGTGGTCTGAACTCTTCTATCAGTTCGAAGTTGCGATACTGATTGTGATTTAATTTTTTTAAATTCTAATTTATACGATAGTAAATGGATAATTTTATGGATTTTAATTATGATGGATAATAATAATGTTTATTTAACTAATTTTTATAGAAAATTAAATTGTTAAAATAAGTTTATGGCATTAATTATTAAACTTTTTGTAAATCATGAACTTTAAATGATGAAGATCAGTTGAAAAAAATTAAAATTCATAAGAGCGGTAAAATCACGCAGAAAAAGCATCGAGAGAAAAGAAGGGAGGATTCGGGTGGAATCGGCTATCTTCCTCTTGGGAATCTCGTTTCCCCAGACTCAAGTCCCCAGCTCTGATTTGGAAGAAGGGAATATGGATCTAGCCGACAGTGCTGCTTGGAACTGCCATATCTCTGGATTGAGTTAGTTATCTTTGTGTAAATATCTAGCTTATAATATTTATATTCAATCATTTATTTTTAACCCTGATTGCAAATCAGTCAATATCTGTTATATTTAATATAATTAGAGAAATTTATCACTGGTGTTTGAAATTTTTTATCTCATTGAAGAACATTATTGAAAATATTAAAAGTTAAAAAACGTATATTATTGGTTAAAAATGACACTGTAGTGCAGGTCCGCCGTCAGGTGAGGGGAGGAGGAAGCAAAATCCTCAGGGTCCGGTAAGTGTTGACCAAAAGAATCCTTCGGGTTATAACGTTTGTTGAATCTATACATACGTAAATAAAAAAATCGTTTCAATTCATATTTAATAATAGTTCTTACCCTTATCATACTCTAACAATAAGTGCCATCTATATCCCATGGGTATACTGGGGCACGATATACAAAGGGCCCTCTACGTCTTGTAAATGTAAATTTTTTTAAAAATGTTTGTTACTTTTCAAATATTAACTAACAATTATGTAGTTGATGTAACTTACTAGTTGATAATCCTACGCTGTTCAGAAAATAAATGTTCTAATCTGAAGGACCCCCAGATCTTTATGTGCCATGGGTCCCACTCGTTCAAAGAAGGCTGTGTAGGCTAATTCATAGATATGTATACTGTTTTTAGTTTAAAGAGGAAAGAGTTGTCTATCGAGTCTAAGTTACCCGATTATTCAAACTTACAAATAAATAATCTCCATTTAAGATTTATTTTCGGTGCATCGAGACAGGCTCATATGCCCCACCTTACGGCGAGTTAATGTGGCTATTCCCCTCTAACGGTAGACAGCATTTCCTCGGATCTTTCCTATATCAAAATATCACCACACAGCACCCTTCCTACATCTACAACCTCCTACAATTTAAATCCTCGGTCCACACACAGGAAACAAGATCCCGCCTTTCTGATCTCTATGCCCCCTCCCATAGAACCAAGACATTCGAACGTTACTTTCTCGCCCGTTCCTCTATCCTCTGGAATTCTTTTCCTTCTAATATCCGCCATGCTATATTCTCTATCCTCATTCAAATCCCTCCTTTTCCATCACCTTCTTTCTTTCCAAAACGATGCTCTCTACTTACGAAATTGTAATTTAAGATTAACATCTAGATCAGAAGTAAATAATAGTTTTTAATGCACTAGCTTCAACTTAGCAAATCAGCCCATTATTTTTGTATTTTTCATTTTCTCTTTCTTTTTTTGTTCATGTAGCGGAGTGGTTGCGCTAGACACCGGTAGATGGAACCACTCATGCGTTTTAAACTGCTTTGGCCACTGGGTCACTTTCTTTGTATTTATTTTATGTTTGCACTATATTTTAGCTAAATTCGTATTGTTGCGTTTGTTTATTTTTGTTATATTTATTTATGTTAATTTGATTATTATTGATACCCAGTGGCTAACAATCAAGTAACCTCCTACTGCTAATTAATGTTGTATTATTTTTAAGTAGACGTATGTTTTTGTTCCGAAGGTAACCTCTTTTGTAATATAAAAGAAATTATTAAAGGTATATTTTGAAACTTGTTCAGTGAACTTATTTAGAAGAATCAAAAAGAACACGCAAAAGTGGTGACCCCGACGTGATACAGGAGAGTTGTGAGTATCGTCCTTGCTCTTATCTGTATCGATATTATTATAAATGGCATCAAAAGACGTATTTGACCTTCTCACGTTAGAAGACGAAACGATTACAAACCTCTCATTAATTCCGCAACCGGTAGAAATGGCTTCAGCGGCAAACATCAGGGCACAGCTGCCACTATTTTATAAGGAAGACGTTGAAGGTTTTTTTTTACAAATGGAAACAGTTTTCGCGCTAAAAGGTGTAAAAAGTAGCTTAAAAAAGTTTCAATACACAATAGCTCAGTTAGATCGCGAAGCCATGCGTGAGGTCATGGATCTGGTAAGAAACCCCCGACAGAAGATGCTTACGTGATTCTCAAAGAGAGGATCACGCACAGTTTTGGAGAATCCGATAGTAGGAGGATTCGCCGACTTTTGGATGAACAGCAGCTCGGCGACCGTCGGCCCTCACGTTTCCTGGCAGCACACGATCAGCAGGAATTAGAGAAACTTAGTGAAGTAGAAAGAAGGCTTCTAGACGAGATCTTTCGTCGCCTTCAACAGCATGGCCTAATTATTAACCTCGCCAAGTGTGTTTTTTCGGTAGAAGACCTGGAGTTTTTAGGGCATAGGGTACCGCAGCATGGTGTCACGGTGCTTCCTGAAAAGGTTGAAGCCATCATCTCATACCCGCGCCCTTCTACGGTTTCAGACCTACGTCGTTTCCTGGGAATGGTAAATTTTTACAGGCGTTGTATCCCTCATGCTGCTGCTGTACAGGCACCTTTGAATGTATATTTATCTGGCGCTAAGAGGAACGACAAGACACCAATTTCATGGACTGAGGACGCTGTGAAGGCATTTGAGGGATGCAAATAAGCACTTCGGAACGCAACCATTATCACGATATGAATTCGAAAGCCGATCTAGTTCTAGTCAGCGACGCTTCAAGCACAGCTATGGGAGCGGTACTTCAGCAATGGGAGAATGGCGTCTGGCACCCTCTTGGATTTTTTTCAAGGGTTTTTGCCAAAGCACAGCGGAATTACGCAACCTATGATCGCGAGCTTTTGGCTATCCACCAGGCGATTCGGCATTTCCGCTCTCAAGTTGAGGGCCGTCATTTCACTATATGGACCGATCATAAGCCACTTCTGTTTGCATTCCAACAGAAGCCAGAGACCTCAACGCCTATACGAATTCGGTGGGTGAATTTTATCAGCCAATTCACCACAGATATTCGTTACGTTGCGGGAATGTAGAATGATGTGGCGGATGCGTTATCCAGAGTGGAGAAAACAGACGCTCCGGATGGAATGGATATATTATTAGAAGCGCAGTCTAATGACGACACAATCGCAGAATTGCAAAAAAATCCAGCCTAAGACGGCGCTAACGGCGCAGCTCAACAGCAGAGCCTAGACAAGTCTGCTACCGATGGTGCTGCTTGGACTTCGCTCGGCTGTGTGGGATGATAACGTCACCTGTGCTGCGGAGATGCTCTACGGTTGCCTGGCGAACTTTTGGAGATGTTTAAATAGAGGGAGAGCACTGATGAGTTCGTCCGAAATCTTAGGGAACAATTGCAGAATCTCAGGCCAGCCCCCCACCGGACATCCACTACGAGACCCTTCGTACACCCAGACCTGTTATCGGGCTCCCACGTCTTTTTGAGAGACGACATGGTCCAACGGCTACTCACTCCGCCATACACAGGTCCCTACAACGTATTAAAGAGAGACAAGAAAACATTCGTCCTCCAGCTACCTAGTGGACCCAAGACCGTTACCATCGACCAGCTGAAGCCAGCATTCCTGCTTCCGGATCAAGACTCCAGTTCCAGCCTGCCGGACGGTCCAGTGGTAACGACTAATATACACAATGACTCCGCCGAATCTGATCAGGCTCCTAGGCCGAGGCTGACACGTAGTGGGAGAGAAGTCAGGCTTCCCGGCCGTTTCCTCGACGGAGTCATTGGCGGGAGGTGATGTAGCGGAGTGGTTGCGCTGGACACTGATAGATGGAACCACTCACGCTGTTTAAACTGCTTTGACCACTGAGTGGGTCACTTTCTTTATATTTATTTTATGTTTCATTTAATTTTAACTAAATTCATATTGTTGCGTTTGTTTATTTTTGTTATATTTATTTATGTTAATTTGATTATTATTGATACCCAGTGGCTAACAATCAAGTAACCTCCTACTGCTAATTAATGCTATATTATTTTTAAGTTAACATATGTTTTTGTTCCGAAGTTAACCTTTTTTGTAATATAAAAAAAAGAGATTATTAAAGGTATATTTTGAAACTTGTTCAGTGAACTTATTTAGTAGAATCAAAAAGAACACGCAAAATTCACATTAATTATTCTTTTCAAGACAAGAATTTATATTGTTTGCTTATTATTTTATTGGAAATATTGATTGATCTTTATTTTATATCTTATGGGCAGATACTGTTTAGTTTTATTTGTTCAATTGTGTTATTCTTAAGGGACCAAGTCCCAGAATAAAATAATTCTTCTATTCAATTCTAGATAGGTAAAAAGAGTTTTGTAAGCAAGACCTTCTTTAACCGAGTGGGGAACCATGGTACTTTAAGATATGGGTAAGAATTTATTTTCTGAGTAATTTTGTGTTATCAACATACAAATAAACAAGTCATTGTTTTAAAGTAACTGGCATATTAAAAAAATAAATAAATATTTACTAGAGGAAAGGGGTCCTGGATCCGGGCTCAGTGAACCCATGGTTTAAAGATGGCACTGGTTGAGAACAATAATTATTATACACACTATGTATTATTATTATACTATAACAATTATAGTTGTAAATAAAAAATAATTCAAGCTCTACTTATGTTATTATGATTGCTTTACTTAAACAATTATCACTAAATTATGTTATGGTTATTAAGTAATTTTCTAAAAATATTGTTTTATTTTATTTAAAACAATAAACTTTTGTTATTATAATTTAGTAGTAAGTTTTGTTTCCATAATACCTTGACCTATATATTAACATTATTGATAAAAATGAAACATGAGTTATTGAGTGGAAGGAAGCCCGCTGTAGTATTTTGCCACCGGCCCAGGGTGAGCTGACGGTGTATCTGCTGTGGTGTTTATGTACGATTCTCAAAAAAGGTCAATTATAGTGAAAGTATAATCGAGTATTCCTCCAAATGGATGTGTCCTATCGATGATTTTTTTAATTATTATTACGTTCTTCTTCTCATCCCTGGTTACAATATCCATTAAAAAACTACCATTTCCTTCAATAAACTTTTTTTTGTGGTCCTATAACCCTCGATTATCATTACCACCACCTCTAATGAAATCAAATTCCGATAATGCCACTCTTCTGAGAACTCTGATATGAAGAACTCTGGATATGTTATTTTTATGGGAAAATCTTATAAAAATAAAAGATGATTCATAATTATTTTAAATGCAACTGGTAATATCAATAGCTTATTCGAAAATTTGTCACTCGAAAATTTTTCATTACCGCGCGTCTATTGATATTTTTTATTTGTAAATCTCCAAGAAATATACCTATTACCTACTGTTGACTTGGGAGGATGGCAGAGGTGGCAAAATCAAGCTTGCCTCCTCTGGCAAAAATCTAAAGTTCTAAGATTTTATTAAGTTTAGAGTTGAGTATATTTTTGTAACTATTGATTGGGAACATTTTTATAATACTCAAAAGGAATATGATCAGATAAGTTCCTAAACCATTTACATATAAAAAGATCGGATTTATATGCAACAAAAAAGGTGAAAATATGCCAAATAATATGCAGAAAAAAACCCTCAAATATGCAGTAAAACCTGAAGTACTACACAGTAAAATGTACATGATATGACATACATAATCGACAAAAATAATAAAAAAAAGACTATAATAATTACTGTCGAAATTGCTATATTAAAGCGATGTAATTATAATTTATAATATAAAGAAGAAAAAATAATGATAAATTAAAGAACAAATTGTTTTATAACTAAATAATTGTAAAATAAGATTAAATTTTTCAATTTGTTTCTTTTTCGCAATTATAACTAATAATTAAATATTTTTCTTCAGTGAAATTGTCTCCTATCATTTAAAAAAAATTTGTATGTAGAAAATGATCTTTCTATATTCACTGAAGTGATGGGTGCAAATTTAAATTTAGATTATAAAATTGGATCTCTAATTTCACAAGTGATGTTTCAGCATTGAGAATTTTATTAACATTTCTTAAGGTTGCTACATTCTTTGTGAGAATATCTCTGTTTTTCCTTCAAATTTTCCAGGATTCGCCTGCAATTTCGCACCCCCTCATTTAAAAACAGAATTCTTTTTTCTAACCTCTTAATAATATTTATTAAAAGTTTAAATTTGTTTTAATATAAGCTTAATCATTAATTACATTGCTTTTCTCAATAATGGCTGAAACCGTTTGAATACTTTCAGCATCGTCATTTATTTCAATTTCATTAAGAACTTTAATGAACTCTGTGCAATTGTCAGAGCAGAATATTAGCGATCCCAGCCAAGTCCTCCATCTCGTTATAACTGGAAGTTGCGGCAATGGTTACAAAGTATCTCTTTGTACTTATCTAAACCTAGCTGGCGGTTTCAGAAACATTTTATTCCCATTGTTAACTAACTTATTTATGTCGATAAATGATTCTCTAACTTTTTCAGCCAGTCGGTTGCAGGCATGAGCTGCACACGTAACTTGAATCAAATTGGGGTAAAATACTTTTAAAAACTGCCCGGCCTTAACCATGTTTGGGTCTGCATCAGCTGATAAAAGAAGAACTTTATCATTAAATTCTATATCGTTCGTGAAAGGGCTAACAATTTCATGAATTGTTTTTTGAAGTCGTTTGCGCGATATTAAAAATGGAATTTAGTAGTTTTATATCAAATATTTTTTTCGTAGTATACTTTCATCAGGAACGTGTTTATTGGTATATTTTAACAAAAAGTTTATAAAAGGAGATTTTGTGGGATTGTATAATGGAATTCCTGATGTAAGCAGGACTAAAACAAAACAAAGCTCTTCATTGAATGTATCTTTCGATTGAAAAAGTCCAGCAAAATCTGCTGAGAATGGTCTCCAACTGTAGGAAAATTCCAGGAAGCCTTCATTTGTAATGCTACAATAAACAATAAACTATTGTTACATTCCGATCTCAAATTTGAGTATAAAATTCTAATCGTAAAAACAAGTATCTATCTGTCTTTACGTGCTGGTTGATCTGAAATTTTCTTTCATAAGCGGAATTTTTATTACACAAATTGGAACAGGGGAAGAGGATGTTTTTAGTTTGTCAAGGAAGTAAGAGCTCTAGACAATTCAATACAATTATGATGCTAAACATTATTTTCTCGGAATATCTAAGTGTACATATTTATATTATCATTTAATTTTTGTTCGTTATTAAATCCAAGAATATGCAACTTGCAACTGTGTGTTTTATCTTTGCTATGTTTATTTTTATTAATCATAGATCGTGTTTATGCATTTACAAGTGATACATTCAATAATAATTAAAAAAAAAAAAAAATATATTCCGAATCGAATCGCTATAAGGAAATAGCTTACTTTTCCATATTCTGTTTAGAGAGAAAAATCATTATAACAATAATTTTGGCAAAATATGCAACATAAAATTTAGTATATCTACGCCAAATGTATTGATTCGAATAGATATTCAATCATTTTGGTTTAAAAACTTATAAAAAAAAAATATGCATTTGCATACAAATCCGGTCTTTACATAGAACATTTAAATTGTGCTTTTAAGGGATAAAATAGCTACTCACAAAAGCTGTCTGTATATTCACAAACTGGCCATCAAGGCCATATATTAAAACAAAGGATAATATGTTAAAACAGCATACACAGTAGAACCTTTTATTTAAACTCAGAAAATATAATTTTTAAAAACACTATTAAAATAAAAAAAAACAATTTCTTTAGCATCATATTCAAAATACAAAAAAATCATATGATCTTACACAAAAACAAATTAAACTCAATCACAATACACAATGAAGTTCTGCTGAGTTCTACGGCACAGACAGTTACAGAAGGTAACCAGGCTGTTGACATCATTCGATCCCGCCTCTGGATCTCAAGTAGTCTGCTACAGCTGTACAGTTGTGATTATTAGCATAGTGTAAAGCAGTCCAACCAATATAATCCCTATCATTAAGAGGAGCACCACGACCAACAAGCAGCTTTACTATGATTAAGTGGCAATAACGAGATGCTGCCATTAGAGGTGTGTAACCACCAACCTTATAATCTTCTGGATTACAGATGTAGTCAAGCATTTCATCGTTCATTGCCTCATTTCCATACAGAGCTTCAGTTTTTAGAAAATCTAAGTCAGTCAACCAGCTCTTACCTTTTATATTCAGCGCTGCCCCGGCATCAAGCAGTGCTGTCACCATTGCAGTGTGCCCTGCCTGTGCTGCATAGTGTAAGGCAGTACATTGCTCCTGATTTATTATATCCACTGATGCCCCAGCATTAAGCAGTGTTTTTACCACTGCAGCGTGTCCTCCAAGTGCTGCTAAATGTAAGGGAATATTCCAATTCTTATCTTCCATATTCACTGCTGCCCCAGCATCAAGCAGTGCTGTTACCACCACAGTGTGTCCTCCATGTGCTGCAAAGTGTAAGGCAGTTTTCTGGGCCTCATCTTTCACATTCACAGACGCCCCAGCATTAAGCAGTGCTGTCACTACTGCAGCGTGTCCTCCTTTCGCTGCTAAGTGTAAGGCAGTATTCTGTCCCTGATTTTTCATATCCACTGCTGCCCCATCATCAAGCAGCACTTTCACTGTTGCAGTATGTCCTTCTAGTGCTGCTAAGTGTAAGGCAGTTTTCTGGAAATAATCCTTCATATCCACTGTTGCCCCGGCTTTAAGCAGTGCTGCCACCACAACAGAGTGTCCTTTATGTGCTGCTAAGTGTAAGGCAGTTTTCAGTCCCTTATCTACCACCGCTCCGGCATCAAGTAGTGCTCTCACAACTGCAGTATGTCCTTCCTCTGCTGCACAGTGCAAGGGAGTGTACAGGTACCCATCTTTCATATCCATCGTCGCTCCAGCATCAAGCAGCGCTGTCACCAGTGGAGTATGTCCTCTCCTTGCTGCCAAGTTTAAGGCAGTGTTCTGGTCCTTATCTTTCAAATCCACAGTCGCCCCGGCATCAATAAGTGCTGTCACTATTTCGGTGTGCCCTCTCTCTGCTGCCAGATGTAAGGCAGTCCTCAGCCTCAAACATTTCATATCTACAGCCACACCAGCATCAAGCAGCATTGTCACGACATTGGCATGTCCATTGCGGACCTCATGATGTAATTTCCCTTCGCCATTGTGGTCCCTTAGATCTAGGTCAGCCCCATTCTCCAGTAGCAGCTGCAGAACAGCTGGCTTATTATTTATGGCTGCAAGCAAAGCTGGGGTATTGCCTTGATTATCCTGGTCATTTACTTGGGCTCCAGCATGCAATAGAGTGGCCACCGACCCAGCACAGCCTCCTTCAGCAGCGTAATGAAGCGCTGTTCTACCTTCCACATCCTTAAGCTTTGGATCAGCACCATTAAGCAATAAAACTGTTGCGATATCCTCCTTAAAATTTTTCAACGCTATCATTAATGCAGAGGCCCCCCTGTTATCTTGTGTGTCAACAGTAGCACCCTCTTCGCATAATCTCTTCACCAGCTCGGGAGATCCTTTGGCTGAGGCGATATATAGCGCTGTTTCACCCTTTTTTGTTTTATTATTTAAATTTAAACCCATTCCAATAAGAGTTTTTAAAATAGAAGGATCAGAAACAATTTTTAAAGGCATGAGTTCATTTTTATTTTTAAAAGATGATGAAAGGATCATTACTTTTAACATTTCTGAGTTTCCATGAGCTAATAAATGAAATATTGTATCACCATCTATGGACTTAAGATCCATTCCACCTTTCACTAATGCTTTAATCATTTCAATATTATGTGACTCCATGGCAATCTCAAGAAGGCTCTTTCCATCTTCTGAAAATATACCAGTATCAGCTCCTTTTTCCAGTAATATCTCCACGCCCTGGACATTACCTGCTCTGATAGCTCCAAGCAATGGTGTTTCGTTGAGGTGATTCTTCTTGTTCACATCCATTCCCACCTCTACAAGGGCTTCCAGTGCACTGTTATGGCCTCCGGCAGCAGCAATATGGAGGTAGGAGTCTCCTCGGAACAAACACTTGTTAACTTTGGCACCGGCTGATATCAGGGCCTTGATTGAAGATACACAATTATTTTTAACAGCTTCCTCTAACGGAGTCACATTTCTGGAGTTATTGTCTTTCAGGTTTGCCCTCAAGAAACCAATGGCAGCAAGAGAAGAACAGTTGCCAAGCGTCGCAGCCTGATGGACGAGGCTGTCCCCGGACTGAGTCGACTCATTGACATCTCCACCGTCACTAGCTATGGCAATATCTCTAGGAATATTGTTGGTAACTGCTTCATCTGAACGATTTGCTAAATCATCGTGCCCTTCCTGAAACAGAATGTATGGAGCAAGGTCATCATAATTATCCTGAAAACTATATAAATATATTATCTTAAGATTGTTCATAAGATGATTTAAAAAAATAAAATTGATTAAATAATCAGCCAATAATATTTCCCTAAACTTCATGGAATGTGTTTACAAAGCTTCTCCGAAAATAAACTGTTCTCATTGCACCGGAGTTAGTTTGGCTCTTATTTATTCAAATTTATATGTTTTAATTAAAATTAATTAAATTCTCAAAAAAATAAATAAATAAAAAATAAGTATCTAAATTGGACCAGCATTGGCTAAGATGCAGTGTATCTTATAAGGACTACAAGACAAGGATGGAAAAACAAGAATGTCTTAAAGACGGATCCAACCAAATCTCCCCTCACCAAACCACCAACCTGTTGCCAACAATATACTCTCTAATAATGTAATGTAATAACATAAAATTAGAAATTAACTTAATAATTTCTAATTTTATATTATTTAATGGAATGGAAACAAAATGGAATTTCCATGGAAACTAAACCAATACTATTAAAATGTATATTCAGCTCGACAAACCAAAAATATATAGTGTACAGAATTGTCGTATTAAAATTGTTTAAAAAACTATTTCATTGTACTTTTGTGAGAAAAGACTGAAGCAGTCCATTATGCTGAGTTTATTTTAAGTAATGCTTATGTGAACTCTTTAAAATTATGTTAAAAAGATTATTATTATAGGATAAGAGAAAGCTCATGTCATAAAGCGTCATGAGCGCACTTTATTTATTTTTGAAAATAAAAATGTTCAAAAATTTAATAATTCAACATACTAGAGTTCGTAAATACATATTTAAAGTTTATTTAGAAAAAAAATTATTCCCACTCCCAGATAATGCTATTAAAGGAAATACAATAACAGTACACAATATATTTCATACAAACTAAACACAGTACAAGTGTTGACAGACACTACAAATAATAACAATATTCACATAAACAGGGTGTCCAGCGATATAGCAAAAAATAATTCAAGTGCTTTAAGGCTGTGAACTGTAAAATTCAAGGCGCTTTTTGTCAATTTGTTGGATTAAGGTTAAAACAAAATTGGAAGCATATAAGGTATTTGGTCGGCTTATGATAAAATGTACAATTTGGTCTTGAAAAATTATTATGGTTGTACTTCTGTTTGATAATGAAAAACACTACAAATTATTACACAATGCTTTATTATTTCCTAATAGTAATATTTCAAAAATATCTGGTCTGTCCATTCACAGAGCTTTAAGTACAGTCGGATTTTTTTTGATTCTGCGTAACTTGAAACATAAAATCTCAAAAATTTGAGGGGGTTACAATTTTACTTTTCTTGGTCGATTACAAAGATCTATTATTGAAAATAATAACCCAAAATTGTTACTTAATTTCATACACCGAGGGCTCAATGCATCACCAAAATTAAAAAATATTACAAAATACAGTTTGAAAACAATTTTAAGTGTAAATTGATAAAATTCACATATTGGAATAAATTTTACCACAAATTTATTCATAAGCTTATTTTGTATAGTAAAACAAAATAACATGTGAATAAGAAAATTATTGTAACCATAGGAATAAAGTGAATCCTGGCATAGCAACCCCCAATATTCTTGTTACTCCATCCTCGGTTATTAAAAGAAGACGCAGGGGCAGATCGAGGAGGAAGAGAGGGCAAATGGTACACTATCCCCTGGTTGGATAATTTATAGGGCGCAAATTTCGAGTGGAATTTTTTTTTTAAGGTAATATGTTTTTAAGCAGATAATATTTGTTTTGATCAAAATCCAGTCAATAAAATGAGCTAATGTTATGTTACTAGATATTTTTTTTTTTTTTTTTTCGGTTGGCGTAATAGACCATGGAAATCTTTGGCCGCGCGATGTGGTATTCATACAAACATAAGATCGGCAGTACCAGTGATAATGGGCCCCTCTTGAAAAGTTGTACCTTCCTTTTCAGTCGAGGTCGGGTCCTTACCATAATTTAAATTATCACTCATTTAAATTATAAGAACTTCCCCAGATCACCAGAAGTCGACAGCACTAACAATTTTAAATAATATGTAATTAAGGGAGTAATAATTTTAATAATTGCAATGAATACGAATGTTACAATTGAATGCAAAGAAGTTAGTTAGCACAAATGGCGCAAAAATATGCTAGTCCGGCGATCTTTTGGCAAGATCAGAACAAGTGATAACGCGCCCCTCTTGTAAATTACGATAAAGTTTTCAAAGAATGATGATAGTATGAACAGGTGGAAGCATACTTTAACCATAGGCTAATTTGACACTGGCCAATTCTCTGATCGCTTTAGAAAAGTCCTCAGGAGCTTCTGGAATCAAAGTTGATCCTCACATAATATGATTGTTTAGAAGATTAGGCGGTTTATATAAATTGATAATATTTATGGTTTAGATTTATGCAGAGTGGACAGCAGCTTTGAATTTCCTGAAGATCGGGAATTCTGCCTGAATTATCATGACAGGAAAAAATTAGAAATTATACTTGGAAAGAGCTAGTCGTCGTAAATTTTTAGTTTTCAGTCATATAAATCAATTTTTCCATCAGTAATAAGCAGCACTTTTGTAAAATAATGAGAAGATGGTTGATGTAGTTGTTCCCCTTACCATCTCTAAACGCCGAGGCACACACAGCATAATTAGTCACGACGATCTGCGATCTTAGTCTGCTGCGAGCTGGCGATCTAACGTATTACTACTTAGAGCACTATAAATGTCACACAGAAGGTGATCTATCTCAGCGAGCCAGTCTTAGTCGAGACCGGCAGTAATCCATTTCTAAACAGCTGGAGAGAAAGCAGATTGTCGCTAGCTGTATGTGCTTTTTGCCCCTGGGCCTTTAGTCCATGATAGTTAGAAAAAGCCTCCTTCCGCTTACATTGTTCAACAGTTCCTTTCTCTTTAACACACACTCGTTCTATGTTCTGCCACTCTACATGACGCTAAGTGAACTAGGGTTGTTATGGAACGGTAAAATGTTATCTCCAAACAGCTCCGAGTTTCAATTTAGACTGATTTTCACTATACTTCTCAAGGCCAGAACTAGAATTTTTTCAAGGGGGACAAGCTGAATTTGGCCTCTCCTTTTTCATCCCCCTTCGCCTTCCAAAAAAATCAACAGTTATGTTACAGTATTTTAGGTAATACATTTCTAAATAAATATCATTATCTCATAACATAACATTAGCTCATTTTATTGGCTGGATTTCGGTCGAAACAAATATTTTCTGCTGGAATTTGCCGCCCTATAAAGTTATCCAACCAGAAGAAAGTGTACAATTTGCCCTCTTTTCCCCCTCGATCCGGCCCTTGTGTCTTCTTGTAATATGTTGAGGCCGAGGGTGGAGTGACAAGAATATAGGGGATTGCCAGGATTAACTTTATTCCTATGATTACAATAATTTTCATATTCATATGTTATTTTGTTTTACTACATATGTACATTTATTCTATGTTACTACACAAAATAAGCTTATGAATAAATATTATTAATTTACACTTAAAATTGTTTTCGAAATGTACTTTGTAGTTGTTTTTATTTTTGGTGATGCATTGTAAAGTCCTGTGAATGGACAGACCAGATATTATTGAAATATTATTATTTGGAAATAATAAAGCATTGTGTAATCATTTGTAGTGTTTTTCATTATCTAACAGAAATACAACCTTAATAATTATTCAAATTAATTTTCAAGTCCGAATTGTACATTTTATAGTACATTTTATCATAAGCTGATCATATATGTTGTATGCTTCCAATTTTGTTTTAAATTTAATCCAACAAATTGATGAAAGGCCCTTGAATTTTACAGTTCACAGCCTTAAAACCCTTGAGTTGTTTTATTGTGTTTAATTTGTATGTAATGTAATGTGTACTGTTATTGTATTTCCTTTAATAGCATTATCTGGGAGTGGGATTAATTTTTTTTCTAAATCTACTTAAAATATGTATTTACGAACTCTAGTAAGTTGAATTATTAAATTCTTGAACATTTTTTTTTTTTTTAAAACAAAACAAAATAATTTCTATAAATGATGTGAGAGTGCTTACATCTTCTGCTCTGCATTAGAATTTGGTTATGCAAACCAGGAAGACAACCTACCTACCCTCTGCAGCAATTTTTTCTTTCTGGACCAAATATCTCTGACCCTTCTTTATCTGAGCTTGTCAACCAACTATTATCTATCATCAGAAAGATTTTTCTAAAATAAACTAAATAGTTCTAAAATAAAAATAAGAGAAAAATGTGGTATGGTGCGCTCATGACCTAGCTCTCTTACCATCCTATAATAATAATCATCTTTATAACATAATTTTAAACAGTTCACATAAGCATTACTTGAAATAAACTCAGCAGAATGCATTTCTTCAAGTCCTTTCTCATAAAAGTACAATAAAATGGTTTTTTAAACAATTTTAGTACGATAATTCAGTACACTATATATTTTTTGGGTCGTCGAGCTGAAAATACATTTTAAAAATATCGGTTTAGTTTCCATGGAAATCCCATTTTGTTTCCATTAATTAATATAAATTTAGAAATTATTAAGTTAATTTCTACTTTTATATTATTACATTAAATTATTAGAGAGCATATTGTTGGCAACAGGTTGGTGGCTTGGTGAGAGGAGGTTTGGTTGGATCCGTCTCCTTTCAGAGATGCTCGTTTTTCCATCCTTGTCTTGTAGTCCTTATAAGATACGCTGTAAATACACTGATACACTGAAATTTCCGCATTTAAGCCCTGGACTATCTCAATGAGCATAGGACTTAGGTGATATTAAAGACCATTAAATTGTACACTGATATAACGAGTTTAATCAAAATTGTTTTAGAGAAAATTTTAAAAAAGTGTAAAATCAATGATATCCAGCTATTCCGGTAACTCCGAAATGCTGATCCGATTTAGTTGTTTATTCTTTTTGTTTTTAGAAATTTTTTTTTACCTATGATATGATTATATACATAAGTTACCATAAAATACATACTTTTTAATTTAAGCGGAAATAAAATTTTCTTTTTGTCATAACTTTTTCCCTGCATTTTCTCCATGATGTACTACATATATGAAAATTAAAAGGGCTTAAGGATAAAGACTTTAGTTTCATCAACAGTCTTAGTCGAAAATGATAAAAAAAAGTCTAAAATCTATGATAAAAGTTTCACTTCTGGTTAGCCCATTTTGACAAAAAATTTGCTCTAACATTCCAGACATATAGCTACCTAAAATACTTAATTTATGTTTCGCACAACTTTTCGTATTTGAGCTAGGCTGTTCACACATACATACCATTTTGTTAAATAGTCATTTGGACTCAGAGGACCTTAAAACGAGTATTTCCATTGAAAACACAAATTCAAAATTTTTAACAATTGCAATACTATCCCTTACTATATTTCTTATTAAGCTAAGGGAAAATGAAAATAGAATAAGTACAAAAATTTGGAACAACAAACTTAGTTACACCAGGTGAAGTAAATAGGTCGTATAATAAAATAAAGACGAAGAACGACTTCGAAAGGTAGATGATAGTATTATCAAAAATTTTTTTTTTAATAATAAAGGTAATTGTCACGGAAAGTTTTTTTTCACAAATAAGTAAATCATAATATAAATTGATCTTCTCTGATATTTGGAAATTACATAACTTAGAAAAACTTAATATTTGTGAGAAATACGACGCCTAATTGCTATAAATATAGCAGGTCAGTTAAGAGGGCGTTCACTATAAATAGCTATTTAACTATAGTAAAAAGGTATAAAATCAACTTATTCAAAAATAAAAAATCTCATCTTACCATGGTTGGTGTTATTAGTTACAGTGCAATGAGGCAACTCTCTCAGGTGTCTACTGACAGATTTGAAAAGTCGTTCCTAGAAATTTAGAAAGATTGGATTAATAAATAATGCTCTGCAAATAACTAGATATTAGTTATATAATAACTAGATATTTAGTTATATATCTTCTATGGTTACCGTCTCAGGTAAACTTTCCCCATCTTCAGAACCTTTACACTAAAATTAACAAATAATTTTATATGAACTTTACTTCACATTTTTAAGTTATTTTTTGTTTATTAACCCATGATTAAGTCATTTTCCTGTTGTCATATTTTATATTAAAATATCCTTCACATACTATTATTTTTAACAAGAATTGCCAGAAGCAGATATTACTGACTAAAAACTAGTCTTGAGTCAAGTCCACATATGAATACAGTGGAGTCTTACTTATAAGAATATGAGGCAGAACAGAAGGAAAATTCTTTGTATAAGTGAACAGATCTATAAGAATATGAGACAAAACAGAAGGAAAATTCTTCGTATAAGTGAAAGGTTATTGGGTTGTTTGCAAAATTATTTTGTGCCAACTATAGGAGAATCTCCCTGCTGCCTACGGCTTACAAGGTCATCTCCCATATTCTATATCAGAAACTCCTACCATATGCTGAGCAGGTTATTGGCCAACATCAGTGTGGTTTCAGGAGTGGCAAATCCACTACTGACCAAATTTTCATGCTCTACTAGATTTTGCAAAAGGGCAGAGAACACAAAAATGCCGATGAAAGTATAGATAGACATGAACAGTGCAATGGCCTTGTAGATTTCGGTATACTCAAGAAATTAGTAAGACTGTACCTAATGGAGAGGTTAAATGTATGGTTAAGATCCAGGCTGACCTGTTCCGGGAGTTTTATTACGAGAAATGTGCGCTTCAGGGAGATAAATTGGGTATTGACAGATCTGGGACTATATTTAATAGAACTGTGCAGATCCTTGGACATGCAGACGATCTGGGCCTAGTTGAAAGATCCCAGAGTCGTTTCTTGCTTTTGAAGGCCCAGCAAGAGGACTATACAATATGGGACAGGAAGCAACGGAAAATAAAACAGCCTGGATAGGAGCATTTTCATTTGAGAAGATGAAAGAGTTCATCCACTTAGGATATCAGGTAAATGTGGATGGGGACATGACAAGAGAAATTAAAAGAGTAATCTCTGCTTCCAACAGGTGCTTTTAAGGGCTTTGGAGGCATTTTCCGAGAGTAAAATCATTGGCAGAAGTACCAAACTTCTTCTATATAAAACATTAATGCGTCCAGTCCTAATTTATGGCTCAGAGACATGAACTCTGACCAAGCCTTATTAGTTCATGAGCGCAAAATCCTCTGCACCATCTATGATTCACTCTGTGTTGAGACAGAATGGAGAAGGACCAATAATGAGTTCCCTCATGAATGATGCAGATATAGTCATGGTTATACATCTAGGAAGGCTTAGATAAGCTAGGCATGTGATGAAAATGGAAGACTTGGAAATCTCCAAAAAAAGCCTTAACTGATCGCTTGTACAGAAAAAGAAGAGTTGGTCGACCTAAGCTTTGTTGTGAGGACGGTATGGCAAGCGATGCAAGACACCTAATTAAGACCTGGAACTGGAAGCCAGCAACTCAAGATCGGGACAACTGGCAAAGGTTAATAAAGGAGGCCCAGACTCGGCAACTGGCTGTCGTGCCGCTGTAAGGTGAGTAAGTAAGAATAGAGGATGTTGTTTTTTTTTTTGTTTTTTTTAATAATGAAAAATTATTCATAAAAGGGAGACATGTAATAATTATTTACTTTTACACCAAACAAATCACAGATTACAAAAAATAATTGAAAAATATTATGCAGGTATATATATTCAAAATATTTCTATGTACATACTTTTAAAGAAAAGAACTAAAATAAAAACTACGAACTATAATTCGTAATCATATGGTATAGATTCCAGTCCATTGGTGCAACTGCCCTATAGCACACTTACTTAAATGTTTTTGTAGACAATCTACTTGCAGGGGAATTAAGTTGGAAACAATTAAAATTGACTATTTTTAGAGTGTACTCTTCCTTATGAACCTCTTTTGCAGGATCCCTTTCATCAATGGTAACTATATCCCGTCCACAACTATTTTTAGCATAAGGTATAATTATTGTTGGCCTTTAGGTTTTTATTTAGTGTTTCCTAATGTTACAAACAACTGTACTTATTCATTTAAATATAAGAGCCAAAATTAGCACAGTTCCTAAAATGCTTTTGTAGCCAACTCGTTTTAACATGTATGAAGATGGAAACTTTTAACGCTAAAGCTTTGGAGCGATCTGCTCAAGCAATGGGGCTAGTAATAAACGAAGCCAAAACAAAGTATATGGTTGTAGGGACTGAGGTACGTGATCGACACATAGATATAGGTGGATACAAGTTCGAAACAGTTCGGAGATTTGTGTACCTTGGGTCATTTGTAGATACTGACAATAACTTCTCCAAAGAAATAGAAAAGAGAATCATAGCAACCACGAGGGGTTATTACAGTATAATCAAGCTCTTTAAAACAAAAGGAATAAATAAAGACACAAAGGCTACACTCTACAAGACTCTCAACAGACCCATACTGACATACGGTTGTGAATGCTGGGTGCTAAAGAAAGTCGATGAACAGAAGATCGCAGTTTTCAAAAGAAGAATTCTCAGAAGGATTTATGGGCCCATCAAAGAAAATGGCACCTGGAGAATAAGGCACAACCGGGAACTGTACGAAAAGTATAAGGATGTCCCAGCAGTAAAATTTATCCGGATCAGCAGGTTTCGTTGGGCTGGTCATGTACAAAGGATGGCTGAAGATAGTATTCCCAAGAGGATAATGAACCATGAAACAGTGGGAAAAAGAAAAATAGGAAGACCTCGGACAAGATGGTTAGACCAGGTTGGAAGGGATGCGGTGCGGCTGGGGGCATCAAGCTGGTGGACGATGGCCAGGGACAGAGACCAGGGCTCGGACTGGGCTGTGGAGCCGAAGATGTATGTATGTATGAAGATGGAAACTATTTAAATTGGCTTTTTTAGCATGAAAATTATGAACTATTTACAATACAATTTACTATTTACAATGCCCACTCCACATTATCTTGCTTGTGCCACTTGGAAGTCAAGAGCCCATAGTCGGTCAGCCATGAGTTGTCCAGGTCTAAGGACCTATAATTTAATATAAAATCAATAATAATTATAATCAATGTTTCAATCAACAACTTCCCAAATTCATTGATTTCTATTCCCGTATTTCATAGATACCAAATTTTAATATTTCATTGTTTTCAATTTTAATAAATTAATTTGCAAAATTTGTTTATAAAAATTAATTTTTGAAACTCTTATTAATGAGTTTTTGATTAGGTAAACTATAGCTCACCCACAATTCAATGGTATACCGAGAGCGTACTCACGAGGCAACTATTAAGGTTGATTTTATTTACAATAACATATTGTAATGAAAAAATTGATGGGAGTTAAAATTTTAATATAGTATCATTAAATATAACAATTTTATACAAAAGAAATAGATTAATAAACAATTTTATTTAAAAAAATAAATAAATATTGACATTAAAATTAAATGCGCTGTGGAGGAACGAGTGCTTGTTTAAGTGATCAAAAAGTATAATTTTCACATACATTAAAAAATGTATTTAGAATAAATTTGTTCTACAAACATGAGAATATGTTTTATTAAAACTAAAAAGTAAAATGTAAATGTGGACATTTAAAAGAGAAAAAGAAGAAAAACGCAGAGTGTCGACGAACTATTTGATATCACCTCCTTGATTACCACCAAGTCATCATTTGGGCTGAGCTACACTGCTCTGGAAAGGAACTGATGTCAAATGATGGTAAGCTGCAGAGGGGAGAAACTCAATCTAAGTCTTTGGGACGCCCTGTGAGAGAGTACCTAATCTTAACTATGGACCAGACGACTGTTTTTTATATTGAACCAATTCTATTTTAAATATCTTGAAGTCAGTGTTTGAGTTTTAAAAATCTTGAAGTCAGTGTTCGTTTTAAAAATCCTGAAGTCAGTGTTTGAGTTTTAAAAGTAAAATTAAATACAGGCTATTATAGCTGTGATTATTGATTATTATTGTAGGCCATAGCTGTGAAACATTGTTATCTGAGATTAGAAACAAAAAAATTAATATTAGGTGGGAGTTAAGAAGACACTAAATAATTTATCAAATAATATTTATTATCTTGTAGATGAAATTTAAATTTAATATTATGTTTTTTTAGAATAAGAAATGTATAATTTTATTTTTCGAATATTCCACATTATTAAACTGATTAAAAGATTATTTTGTAGTATATGTACTTATTTGTTAATATTTTGTGAATAAAATCAGGGGGTAAGGAAAAAAAAGTTAGCTTCAACTTACTGCCACAAGAGTTCACCTTTGATATGCCATTGAATCGTGGGCGAGCTATAGTTTCTTAGTTCATCACTTAAAATGCACAATTGTAACTGACAGGAAAGCTTTTTCCACATTCTGCTGAGCATATTTTTATATATATTTGAACCAATTAGAAATATTACGTACTCCCTGAATGCATAATTTGATGCTTTACAACTTTTATTATAAGTTTTTTTAAATTTAAAACAGCCGTTTTCATGGTACATACCATTGGGAGCCACTGTATTGGATATCTTGGCAAAGTTAGTAAAATTGTAGTGTGTTTCGCTCATAATCCTGGATTAAATTTGTAATGTTAGGCACTCATCCAACACAGAATTTAATTCACTTTAATTCTTGAAGTAATACAATTTTAATATAAATTATAAATAAACATATGAAAGATAAATTATAAATAAACATATGAAAGAAGTCCCAAAATTTGCCTTAGATCTAAGAACCCTATCTAATTTATAACCGATGGACGATAAGATAAAAATTATAAATATTTTTGAATCAGAAAAGCCTAATAAGTATGAAGACTGTTCGTTAGTGTCCATTAAGTCTGGAAAATAATTGAATAAAAAGTAAAAATCTTGTTCTAAGACAAATAATTGAGCTCTAAGGTATATATTCGATAGAGATATAACAAAAAGTAATATGACTAAAATTGTAGATCTCACAAAATCAGTAAGGCTGCTGGTGCAACAAGATTGTTGACAGGTATTACCATTTAGTCACTTTGGACCTACATAAATAGGTCTTACCGATTTTTAAGGTGGGCCTGTCATTTTTTTTTGGAGGTTAAACATGAAAAATTTTACTTTTGGGAATTTTTCTGTCTGTTACAGGCTAAAAGTTATAAGTTTGCCAATTTTCAAGTTTATAGCTAATCATTCAAATGCTACATGAAAGTCAAGGAAATATTTGTACAGATAAGTGAGTGAGTGAGTCGCATATGTAGTTGTGTAGTATTTATATTTGAAATATGAGGTACTCTCTAAACATAAAATTTGATGCTCAACCATTTTTAATTTTGAATAGCAGTTTCCATGGTAGACATTTGAAAGCCACTACAATAAATTTATTGGCAAAGTTGGTAAAAAAGACATTTGAAAGACTCTACAATGAATTTAATGGCAAAGTTGGTAAAAATTGTCATTTTTCGACTATAGATTTCAACCAGAATCCTGGACCGAATATACTATGTTAAGTATTCACTATTTTATGTTGTTTAATTCATGAAATAAATTTTTTTTTTTTTGCAAGGAAAACAGTTTTGGAGTTAAAAATCAATGACTGAAAAAAATCTTAAAATTTAGGTTTTTAAAAGCTATAAGATAAGCTCTGTCGAGGGACAGTGCAAATATAGCATCCTTCTATTTCACATTAAATTAAGTAATCAAAAGGATCTCTTATTTTCCAACATTTATTTCGGTACTACTTAACATATGCCAGGTTATCAGTTGACGCCACACTAGCGATCTCTAGTGCCATTCATGGAAGTATGTTTCCCAGTTATGACACTTTATTTTAAACTGTTATGTTCCTTGTTCTATATTTATTGGTAAAATATGTTTCACAGCTTCCAAATTTATTCTTAATTTCAAATAAGAGGGGAAATATAACAATATAAATAAATGAATGAGAATTACCTAATAAGATTGAAAATGGATCTAATTAAGTTATGGTAAGGCCCTTAACTCGACTGAAAACGATCTGTTGGGAGTTTGTGTATCTCTTGAGCGAACGGAAATAGAGAGCAGTAATAATTTTAATAATCTCAATTAATACAAATTTAACAATGGAATAGAAACCAGTTTAATCAGCTCAAATGGTACTAGATTGCATAAGTATAGTGATACCTTTCTCTCCACCAAAAATCCTTATTACATCGGCCTATATTTCCTTTTTTCTATTTTTTAGAAAATATATAGTTGTGAACACATACCAAAATTTCAACTTACACAAGAATTGCAAGCAACTTCAAAGAAGAAAATTATTCAGAGCAGAGAAGGAGAATGTATAATAAAGCTCTAATGTACATTGGCCAAAGTTCAACAGAGCTACTGGTGAGAGTGACCTCTTGACAGATCAGCTGTTTTTTGCACAATCTGTACTTCAAAGGCAGAGTCTACCCCAAATAAGATTAATCTTTGATATCGAAATCCAAAATCCATTGTTAAATTACTATTTAATATAGTTTAAATATATCAACAATTTATATCATTTTTGGTTGAAATGATTCATACCTGGTTTTAGAATTTTTATTATTAATGATAAGGCATTTATTTATTCTAAAATGAGATCTTCATTTATGGATTCTAGTTGAAGAGAATATATAATTTCAGGCCCTTTATCTATTTTAATAAATTATCAAGGTTTAATGCTAACAAATTAAGAGGAATTAAATAAAAGATAATTAAAACATTTACGAATACTAAAAGAATTAAAACAAAATAAGATAACCCACTATAAATATAACCATGCTGAGTTAAAGAAAACAAATCAATTCTATAATCACATGAATCATAAACCATGACCAATTATTATTTCATGACCGATTATAAATCAAAAAGTGCAAGAAACAAATAAAGAATAAACAAGTAAATAATAACCAGCTGAAATTCATTCAGGCTGATATCCCTGTCCAAAGATTAAAAAAAGAGTGGAATCAATGATCTTTCAAAAGAAAGCTAAAAATTAAATATATAACAAAGAGAGCAATCGTCAATGGCCGCCTCAACAAACTCTGTTTTAGATGTACAGACCATGCCAAAAACAATAGGCGACCTATCAAGAGGCCACGCCCACCAGTAGCTCTGCGGAGCTTTTACTGGTGCATTTACTAGAGTATTTGGATTAGTTTGCGCATACTAGCCTGTGTTTGTCAGATCCAGTCCACTGGGATTTTTGGAAAAAATGAAAGGAAGCTTGAGGCAAGTACTACATAAGGACTAATATAGCATTCACACATTTATATAATTTTAATTGTTTCTTTGTAAAATAAAACTTCATGGTTTTATAATTTACAATCGGGATGCACTATCAGTGATTTCTACTGAAGCTACCCGAACTTCGCTGAAATAGCACTCTACAGCACCATTTGTGCTAACAAACTGCTTTGTATTCAATTGTAACATTTTTATTAATCAGAATTATTAGTGCTGTTGACTTCCACTCACTACGTTCGCCCAAGAGATAAACTGAACACCAACAGGTCCTTACCGTAATTTCAATTAGTACTGCTTAAATTAGAACAGAGGTGTCCACTTCAGTTCGCTCAAGAGATATACAAACCCCCAAAAGTTTCTTTTCAGTTGGTAGAGCTCTTACCATCATTTAAATAATTTCAGCTTCAAATTGGGGTTTGTAGAGATTTAGGACTTGCCAAGCATATAAATTCACCTTTAAGAGAAAATGAATAAAAATTAAATTACCACCTGTGAAGCAGGTAATTTACTTAGTTTCAGGGAATGCCTATCTTAGAGATGGACTATATTCTAGAAAATGGTCCCTCCAAAAAGGGATTACATGAGGTCTACAGGTAACCATCCTCCTCTGGTAAGCTAATTAACAAGTTGAGTCCCTCCAAAAACTGGCAGTTAATGATGCATTTCCGTCCTCCAGTTGAGGAAAGGTCCAACTACACTAGTGATGGGGTGTTAATTAGCAATCTGTTTATTTAAAACAGTTTCTTTCATTAAACAGATACAGTTAACTGTTTCGATCTAAATTAAACAGATACAGTAGCAAGTTAGTAGATGGGTAGGACGCTACTATCGGGAAACACTGAACGACCTGTTTAATTTAGCAGAAACAGCCTCCTGCAACAGCTATGCTAGCCACACCTAGCGGTGGGATGTGAAACAACAATTAGCTGCTTTTTTGAAACAGTTTATCGAGCGTACCTGTTTAATTTAGCAGAAGCAGGTTCCTGCAACAGCTATGCTAGCAGCACCTAGCGGTGGGATGTGAAACAACAAGTAGCTGCTTTTTTTAAACAGTTTATCGAGCGTACCTGTTGAATTTAGCAGAAGCAGATTCCTGAAACAGATGTTATCTGCTTTTTTGAAACAGTTTATCGAGCGTATCTGTTTAATTTAGCAGAAGCAGGTTCCTGCAACAGCTATGCTAGCCACACCTAGCGGTGGGATGTGAAACAACAATTAGCTGCTTTTTTAAACAGTTTATTGAGCGTACCTGTTGAATATAGCAGAAGCAGCTTCCTGAAACAGATGCTATCTGCTTCTTTGAAACAGTTGATCTGAGCGTACCTGTTGAATTTAGCAGGAGCAGCTGCTATCTGCTTTTTTGAAACAGTTTATCGAGCGTACCTGTTTAATTTAGCAGAAACAGCCTCCTTCAACTGCTTCACTGATACTAACCTATAGACAGCAATTTGACATTTTTAAACGCTTTGACTATCTCCTCCTATCACAACTACCATTTGTTTTCTTTTTTAAATCAATAAATGTACTTAATGGCTTTCATAATGTATTAGGATTTGCAATTAAAGCTGAAATATCAATTGACTTTTTATCATCGCCATTTATAAACACAAACTAATTTTTATCTATTTAGTTTCTGACACAAAATTGATATAACAAACATATTATAGCGTAGGCGTTTAGATAATTTATAAAAATAAAAATAAGATGGAGGAAAGAAAGTTCCTTACAAAAAAAATTTTAATAAATGCCTCAAAGTTTACTTAGAGCATTTTATCTATTAGTAGAATTTTAAAAAACGAGATTAATACGTGAATTAATAAGAAAAGCTCTTTTTTGTTGCTTTCTGTTTCGTAGCTTGAAACAGTTGTATCTGTTTTTTTTAACTGTTTTTTTAAACTAGCAGAAACAGTTGCTACTGCTACTCCAAATAAACAGTTTTGCCCA
This sequence comes from Rhaphigaster nebulosa, assembly GCA_948150685.1. Classification (NCBI taxonomy): domain Eukaryota; kingdom Metazoa; phylum Arthropoda; class Insecta; order Hemiptera; family Pentatomidae; genus Rhaphigaster; species Rhaphigaster nebulosa. The sequence goes on from OX411306.1 coordinate 6,811,203, forward strand.
TCACTAAACTATACCTGTGGGACAGTGGCTCCATATGAAGGGCCGACAACAGAAAACATTCAAGTATGGTGGGGATGTTGTGAATGTGACACCCTAATTACGTGTACCGATAAAATAAAAGGATTAGTTCTTTAATTTATCTGGATAGACATATTACTACGGGCTTATAGTTCCCACAAGTTCATAATAATCTGACCATAACGAGTAAATTAAGAATATTACTTTGATTTGTTGCGTAGTATCTTTAAAGGCAGTGCTATAAACTCAAACCACTAATATTGGTATTGCCAATGGCACAAACATTACATCTTGATCTTGAAATTACACTATAGGTGGTAACAAACAATAACAGACTACAATGAATTAATCTTTCAATGAGAAGAAAAGATGTTGCACAACTTACCTCACTCAGCATTCATGAAAGAATGGATGCTATGCCAGCTCTGATTGGGAAGGAGGGGATATGGATCTAGCCGGCAGTGCTTCTTGGAACTGCCATATATCTGGGTTGAGTTAGTTGTCTTTGTGTAAATATCTAGCTTATAATATTTATATTCAATCATTTATTTTTAACCCTGATTGCAAATCAGTCAATATCTGTTATATTTAATCTAATTAGAGAAATTTACCACTAATGTTTGAAACTTTTTATCTCATTGAAAAGCATTATTGAAAATATTAAACGTTAAAAATGACACCTCAGGGCCCGGTAAGAGTTGACCAAAAAAATCCTTCGAGTTATTAGGTTTGTTGACCCTATATATATATATATATATATATATATATATATATATATATATATATATATAGTTTTATAGTCTGACAATCGTTCATACTCTGACAATCAGTGCCATCTTTACCCCATGAGTATACTGGGCCCCGCGATCCAAAGGGCCTTCTACGTCTTTTAAATGTCAACTTTTTTAAAAATTTTTTTGTTACTTTTCAAATATTAAATAAAAAATTAACTTACCATGATGATATAATCCTACATTGTTCAGAAAATAACGGTTCTAATCTGAAGGACCCCCAGATCTTTATGTGCCATGGGTCCCACTCGTTCAAAGAAGGCTCTGTAGCCTAATTTATAGATATGTAAGCTGTTTTTAGTTTAAAGAGGAAAGAAAGTGTTGTCTATTGAGTCTAAGTTACCCCATTACTTAAACTTCTTTTGATCACACATCATTTAAATTTAGTGTATCTTTATTTCAAATCAAGTGTCGTTTTATTTCAAATCAGTGAGTTGGTAACATTGTTTTAACAGTTTTCCTAATTCCCGGTAATCCATTATTAATATTCAGTTGGCGCTTGACCACACGCCTCGCTGGTATGCAATTATCACGTTTTCTTTACATTTCCTCCTCCTCATTGTTTTCTATCCTTCTTCTTTCTTCACCACATAGGATTTCTATTTTTGTTTTTGGGGCTTACATTATTTTATATTTTACTCCTTCATCTCATAATTACAACAATGTCAACTTCTTTAACATCATAGTCATCTTTTGCATAACTTACAACTATCTCTGTATGCTTTTATATACTGTATGCATTTATGCTTTATGCTTTGCTATGCATGTATGCTTTACACATTACCAAACCTTCATATTATTTGTCTTTTTAATTAATAGATTTTATATATTTCACTATTCCCTGTGTAAATATCGCATTATTTTTATTTTCAATTAATTTTTAATTTTTACATTGTTATTCATTTATTTTATTTTTTCATTTGTCTTTTGTATTATGTAATTTAGTGTTATCTTTTTCTTTTTATACTTAATACTTTTTTATCTTACTTGTATTTTCTGTTTTTTATCATTTATCATTATTACTGTTACTGGTACTGCCTCTTTCTCTTTTTTCATTGTTGTTATTTTGTTTGCCTATTAGCCCTGAAGATGGCCTAAAACTTAGGCCGAAACGTAGGCACAATTATATAAGATCGCATTATAGTAGTCTATTTCTTTGACCGCACCCCCCGATATATAAATCCAACTTCTCCCTTTAAATATAAATATACGGTCAACAATAACTCCCTCCATTATGAATTCAAGCTCTACTTATGTTATTATGATCGCTTTACTTAAACAATTGCCACTAAATTATGTTAAGATTATTACGTAATTTTCTAAGAATATTCTTTTATTTTATTTAAAACCATAGACTTTTGTTATTATAATTTAGTAGTCAGTTTTGTTTCCATAATACCTTGACCTATATATTATTATTATTGACAAAAATGAAACATATGAGTTATTGAGTGAAAGGAAGCCCGCTGTAGTATTTTGCCACCGGCCCGGGGTGAGCTGACGGTGTATCTGCTGTGGTGTTTATGTACGATTCTCAAAAAAGGTCAATTATAGTGAAAGTGTAATCGAATATTCCTCCAAATGGATGTGTCCTATCGATGATTTTTTTAATTATTATTACGTTCTTCTTCTCATCCCTGGTTACAATATCCATTAAAAAACTACCATTTCCTTCAATAAACTTTTTTTGTGGTCCTATAACCCTCGATTATTATTACCACCACCTCTAATGAAATCAAATTCCGATAATGCCACTCTTCTGAGAACTCTGGATAAGTTATTTTTATGGGAAAATCTTATAAAAATAAAAGATGATTCATAATTATTTTAAATGAAACTGGTAATATCAATAGCTTATTCGAAAATTTGTCACTCGAAAAATTTTCATTACCGCGCGTCTATTTTTTCTATATATTAGTCTAATATTTTCTATTTGTAAATCTCCAAGAAATATACCTATTACCTACTGTTGACTTGGGAGGATGGCAGAGGTGGCAAAATCAAGCTTGCCTCCTATGGCAAAAATCTAAAGTTCTAAGATTTTATTAAGTTTAGAGTTGAGTATATTTTTGTAACTATTGATTGGGAACATTTTTATAATACTCAAAAGGAATATGATCAGATAAGTTCCTAAACCATTTATAAATAACTAAAGATCGGATTTATATGCAGCAAAAAAGGTGAAAATATGCCAAATAATATGCAGAAAACCCCCCTCAAATATGCAATAAAACCTGAAGTACTACACAGTAAAATGTACATGATATGACATACATAATCGACAAAAATAATCAAAAAAAGACTATAATAATTACTGTCGAAATTGCTATATTAAAGCGATGTAATTATAATTTATAATATAAAGATGAAAAAATAATGATAACTTAAAGAACAAATTGTTTTATAACTAAATAATTGTAAAATAAGATTAAATTTTTCAATTTGTTTCTTTTTCGCAATTATAACTAACAATTAAATATTTTTCTTCAGTGAAATTGTCTCGTTATCATTTTAAAAAAATTTGTATATAGAAAACGATCTTTCTACATTCACTGAAGTGATGGGTGCAAATTTAAATTATAAAATTGGATCTCTAATTTCACAAGTGATGTTTCAGCATTGAGAATTTTATTAACATTTCTTAAGGTTGCAACATTCTTTGTGAGAACATCTCTGTTTTTCCTTCAAATTTTCCAGGAATACCATTGACATTCGCCTGTAATTTCGCACCCCTCATTTAAAAACAGAATTCTTTTTTTTAACCTATTAATAATATTTATTAAAAGCTTAATCATTAATTAGATTGCTTTTCTCAATAATGGTTGAAGCCGTTTGAATACTTTCAGCATCGTCATTTATTTCAATTTCATTAAGAACTTTAACGAATTCTGTGTAATTGTCGTTATTACTGGAAGTTGCGGCAATGGTTACAAAGTATCTCTTTGTACTTATCTAACCTAGCTGGTGGTTTAAGAAACATTTTATTCCCATTGTTAACTAATTTATTTATGTCGGTAAATGATTCTCTTTTCAGAACTTTTTCAGCCAGTCGGCTGCAGGCATGAGTTGCACACGTAACGCGAACCAAATTGTCTGCATCAGTTGATAAAAGAAGAACTTTATCATTAAATTCTATATCGTTGGATGTAATTTTTAAACTATCGTTAGTGAAAGGGCTAACAATTTCATGAATTGTTGTTTGAAGTCGTTTGCACGATATTAAAAATGGATTTTGATTATTTTCACTTAAAACACCGAATAATTAATTAGCTACAAAGAAATCATTGGGATCAGTGGCTTCTTCAACAATTAAATAAATATAGTTTCTCTCATTTTCTCTTTAATTTGCATAATCGTGGTATTATAGTAGGATATCAAATATTTTTTTCGTAGTACACTTTCATCAGGAACTTGTTTATTGGTATATTTTGACAAAAAGTTTATAAAAGGAGATTTTGTGGGATTGTATAATGGAATTCCTGATGTAACTAGGAGTAAAACAAAGCTCTTCATTGAATGTATCTTTCAAATGAAAAAAGTCCAGCAAAATCTGCTGAGAATGGTCTCCAACTGTAGGAAAATTCCAGGAAGCCTTCATATGTAATGCTACAATAAACAATAACTATTGTTACATCACGATCTCAAATTTGAGTATAAAATTCTAATCGTACAAACAAGTATCTATCTGTCTTTACGTGCTGGTCAATCTGAAATTTTCTTTCGTAAGCGACATTTTTATTACACAAATTGCAGCAGGGGAAGAGGATGTTTTTGATTTTGTTGAGGAAGTACTCGGAAGTGAGGGCTCTAGACAATTCAATACAATTAGGATGCTAAACATAATTTTCTCGGAATAGCTAAGTATAAATATTTATTTTATCATTTAATTTTTGTTCGTTATTAAATCCAATAATATGCACTTTGCTACGTTTATTTTTATTCGTCATAGATCGTGTTTATGCATTTACAATTGATGCATTCAATAATAATAAAAACAATATATATATATATATATATATATATATATATATATATATATATCACGAATTGGATCTCTGTAAGGAAATAGTTTACTTTTCCTTATTCTGTTTAAGAGAAAAATCATTATAACCAATAATTTTGGCCAAATATGCAACATAAAACAATATATCTAAGCCAAATGTATTGATTCGTATAGATATTCAATCATTTTGGTTTAAAAACTCATAAAAAAAAAATATGCATTTGCATACAAATCAGGTCTTTACATATAATATTTAAATTGTGTTTTTAAGGGATAAAATAGCTACTCACAAAGGCTGTCTGTATTTTGGACTTCAGAAGAGATTAATATTTGCATAACTAAAATCACTATTAAAACTGCTTAGGAATAAATCTAGCATCATGAGTGAATAATCAAAGTGACAGTTGAAGGGTTGCCCCATAGGAAGTGTAATACAGCAAGCCAATTATAAAAGGGAAAGAATGGGGGGGGAAACCACTGAAGCTGGGGCTAGTGCCTTTTCTAACCTAAACACTCTGGATAAGGAGAGCCAAACCAATTTCTTATCACATTATGTATTACCATGTAATTAGGGTCACATTGCTGAAATAAGAAATATACTAAATATATATACTGACATCAAATTTTTTAGCCTCCAAAAATTAAAATTGATCAAAAACAACCTGCCTCTACTAATTAGTTAAAAATGTGGCCATCAGGGCCATATATTAAAACAAAGGAGAATAGGTTATAACAGCATACACAATAAAACCTTTTATTTAAACTCAGAAAATATAATTTTTTAAATACATTATTAAAATAAAAAAACTATTTCTTTAACATCATATTCAAAATGCAAAAAAAATCATATGATCTTAAACAAAAAAAAATTAAACTCAATCACAATGCACAATTAAGTTCTGCTGAGTTCTAGGTCAGAGACAGTTACAGAAGGCAACCAGGCTGTTGACATCATTCAACCCCGCCTCTGGATCTCAAGTAGTTTGCTACAGCTATACAGTTGTGATTATTAGCATAGCATAAAGCAGTCCAACCAACATAATCCCTATCATTAAGAGAAGCACCATGACCAACAAGCAGCTTTACCACATCTCAGTGGGTGTAAAAGATGCTGCCATAAGAGGTATGAAACCACAGACTGAATAATCTTCTGGATTACAGATATAGTCAGAAATTTTATCCCACACTGCCTGATTTCCATATGCAGCTTCAGTTTTTCGCAAATCTAAGTCAGTCACCCAGCTCTGACCTACTATATCCAGCGCTGCCCCAGCATTAAGCAGTGCTGTCACTACTGCAACGTGTTCTTGCGCTGCGAAGTGTAAGGCAGTTCTCTGGAAATAATCCTTCATATCCACTGCTGCGCCGGCATCAAGTGTGCTCTCACAACTGCAGTATGTCCTTCCTCTGCTGCTATGTGTAAGGCAGTTCTCTGGAAATAATCCTTCATATCCACTGCTGCCCTGGCATTAAGCAGTGCTGTCACAACAACAGAGTGCCCTTTATGTGCTGCTATATATCCACTGCTGCCCCGGCATTAAGCAGTACTGTCACCACAACAGAGTGTCCTTACTGTGCTGCTAAGTTTAAGGAAGTTCTCTGGAAATAATCCTTCATATCCACTGCTACCCTGGTATTAAGCAGTGCTGTCACCACAACAGAGTGTCCTTTATGTGCTTCTAAGTGTAAGGCAGTTCTCTGGAAATAATCCTTCATATCCACTGCTGCTCCGGCATTAAGCAGTACTGTCACCACAACAGAGTGTCCTTTATGTGCTGCTAAGTTTAAGGCAGTTCTCTGGAAATAATCCTTCATATCCACTGCTGCCCAGCATCAAGCAGTACTGTCACCACAACAGTGTCCTTAATGTGCTGCTAAGTGTAAGGCAGTTTTCTATCCCTTATCTACCACCGCTCCGGCATCAAGTAGTGCTCTCACAACTCCTCCTCTTAGGAGGAGCACCACGACCAACAATCAGCTTTACCACCTCTACGTGGCTGTAACAAGATGCTGCCATAAGAGGTATGAAACCACAGACTGAATAATCTTCTGGATTACAGATATAGTCAGAAATTTTATCCCACACTGCCTGATTTCCATATGCAGCTTCAGTTTTTCGCAAATCTAATTCAGTCACCCAGCTCTGACCTACTATATCCAGCGCTGCCCCAGCATTAAGCAGTGCTGTCACTACTGCAACGTGTTCTTGCGCTGCGAAGTGTAAGGCAGTTCTCTGGAAATAATCCTTCATATCCACTGCTGCGCCGGCATCAAGTGTGCTCTCACAACTGCAGTATGTCCTTCCTCTGCTGCTATGTGTAAGGCAGTTCTCTGGAAATAATCCTTCATATCCACTGCTGCCCTGGCATTAAGCAGTGCTGTCACCACAACAGAGTGTCCTTTATGTGCTGCTATATATCCACTGCTGCCCCGGGATTAAGCAGTACTGTCACCACAACAGAGTGTCCTTTATGTGCTGCTAAGTGTAAGGCAGTTCTCTGGAAATAATCCTTCATATCCACTGCTGCTCCGGCATTAAGCAGTACTGTCACCACAACAGAGTGTCCTTTATGTGCTGCTAAGTTTAAGGCAGTTCTCTGAAAATAATCCTTCATATCCACTGCTGCCCAGCATCAAGCAGTGCCGTCACCACAACAGAGTGTCCTTTATGTGCTGCTAAGTTTAAGGCAGTTCTCTGGAAATAATCCTTCATATCCACTGCTGCCCCGGCATTAAGCAGTACTGTCACCACAACGGAGTGTCCTTTATGTGCTGCTAAGTTTAAGGCAGTTCTCTGGAAATAATCCTTCATATCCACTGCTGCCCCGGCATTAAGCAGTACTGTCACCACAACAGTGTCCTTAATGTGCTGCTAGGTGGAAGGCAGTTTTCTGTCCCTTAATTACCACCTCTCAGGCATCAAGTAGTGCTCTCACAACTGCAGTATGTCCTTCCTCTACTGCACAGTGCAAGGCAGTGCACAGGTAACCATCTTTCATATCCATTGTCGCTGCAGCATCAAGCAGTACAGTCACCAGTCTATGTCCTCTTTTTGCTGCTAAGTGTAAGGCAGTGTTCTGATTCTTATCTTTCAAATCCAGTTCCACCTGCATCAATAAGTGCTGTCACTATTTCGGCGTGTCCTCTCTTTGCTCATCATCACATCATTCGACCCCGCCTCTGGATCTCAAGTAGTCTGCTACAGCTGTACAGTTGTGATTATTAGCAGAGCGTAAAGCAGTCCAACCAATATGATCCCTCACATTAAGAGATGCACCACGACCAACAAGCAGCTCTACCACGTCCAAGTGGCTGTAACAAGATGCTGCCATTAGAGGTGTGTAACCACCGACCGAATAATCTTCTGGATTACAGATACAGCCAGAAATTTTATCCCACACTGTCTGATTTCCATAAGCATCTTCAGTATATAGGAAATCGAAGCCAGTCACCCAGCTCTGACCTCCTATATCAAGCGCTGCTCCAGCACCAAGCAGTGCATTCACCGTTGCAGTGTCTCCTGCCCGTGCTGCATAGTGTAAGGCAGTACGTTGCTCCTGATTTATCATATCCACTGATGCCCCAGCATTAAGCAGCATTTTTACCACTACAGTGTTTCCTGTAAGTGCTGCTAAATGTAAGGGAATATTGCATTTCTTATCTTCCATATTCACTGCTGCTCCGACATCAAGCAGTGCTCTTACCACAAAAGGGTCTCCCCCAACTGCTGTAAAGTGTAAGGCAGTTTTCTGGTCCTCATTTTTCATACTCACAGACGCCCCAGCATTAAGCAGTACTGTCACTACCGCAGCATGTCCTCCTAGGGCTGCTAAGTGTAAGGCAGTTCTCTGGAAATAATCCTTCATATCCACTGCTGCCTCGGCATCAAGTAGTGCTCTCACAACTGCAGTATGTTCTTCCTCTGCTGCTAAGTGTAAGGCAGTATTCTGGAAATAATCCTTCATATCCACTGCTGCCCCAGCATTAAGCAGTGCTCTCACAACTGCAGTATGTCCTTTCTCTGCTGCTAAGTGTAAGGCAGTTCTCAGGGAATAATCCTTCATATCTACTGCAGCCCCGGCATTAAGCAGTAATGTCACCACAGCAGAGCGTCCTTTATGTGCTGCTAAGTGTAAGGCCGTTTCCTGTCCCATATCTACCACTGCTCCGGCATCAAGTAGTGCTCTCACAACTGCAGTATGTCCTTCCTCTGCTGCACAGTGCAAGGCAGTGTACAGGTACCCATCTTTCATATCCATCGTCGCTCCAGCATCAAGCAGTGCTGTCGCCAGTGTAGTATGTCCTCTCCTTGCTGCTAAGTGTAAGGCAGTGTTCTGATTCTGATCTTTTAAATCCACAGTCACCCCGGCATCAATAAGCGCTGTCACTATTTCGGTGTGTCCTCTCTTTGCTGCCAGATGTAAGGCAGTGTTCTGATTCTTACCTTTCAAATCCACAGTCGCCCCGGCATCAATAAGTACTGTAACTATTTCGGTGTATCCTCTCCTTGCTGCTAAGTGTAAGGCAGTATTCTGATTCTTATCTTTTAAATCCATAGTCGCCCCGGCATCAATTAGTGCTGTCACTATTTTGCGGTGTCCTCTCTTTGCTGCCAGATGTAAGGCAGTGTTCTGATTCTTATTTTTCAAATCCACATTCACCCCGGCATCAAGCAGCATTGTCAGGACATTGGCATTGACATCACCACCCTCACCAGCTATGGCAATATCTCTAGGACTATTGTTGGTAACTGCTTCATCTGGACAATTTGCTAAATCATCTTGTCCTTCCTGAAACAGAATGTATGGAGCAAGGTCATCATAATTATCCTGAAAACTAAATATGTTATCTTAAGATTGTTCATAAGATGATTTTTAAAAAATGAAAATTGATTAAATAATCAGCTAATAATGTTTCCCTAACCAAACTTCATGGAATGTGTTTGCAAAGATTCTCCTAATATAAACTGTTCTCATTGCACCAGGAGTTAGTTTGGCTCTTATTTATTCAAATTTATGTGTTTTTATAATACTTATGTAAGATGTTATCATCAGCGGGTGTTAAAAACTTGGATACTTTTTGATGTTTCTTCAATTGTGTTTCTTCTTTTTTTTTGTTTAAATATTATTTTTAAAAAAAATAAAAACATCAAGCATAGGTAGGTATTTGAAACGAAACACAGTTGGGTAATATACGGTTTTAATTAGTGACAAACCAAAAAAATTCATGAATATTCATAATTATAAATACATGAATATTTATAATTAAGTGAAAAGCGATTTGTATTATTTATATTTTATTAATATGTGAAAAAATATACTACACAATGAAAGACGATTTGGTGTTCCATCCACATTTTCTTGACAAAGATATTACATTTCGACTAATACATTTACTAATAAACAAAAAATATGTGTTTAATTACATTGTTCAGGCTTCTTTGAATAATCCTGTACAGTCGTAAGGGCAAAGAAACTGTAATGCTATACATTGGTGTTATTAGTGATTGTAAAAATGTTTAATCAGTATTCTGGTCTATCCTCCTCTGTAGCAGCCACAGAAGCTATGTACATTGTTCATTTCGAATTATCTTGAATTTTTTCAGTATATTATTGGGATGCTATAGAAACTGTTTCATCAAAATCGACGAACCAGAAGTGCCACCTTATATTATGGATATTACTTCAACAACTTTAATGAAACTTGCCTAAAATCTTTGTCTGGATTTTGATCAAAACAAATATTATCTGCATAACCTAAAAACAAAATTTGCCACCCTCTAAATTATCCAATCCATTTATATTTATTTAGAAATATATAATACGTATAATGCATTTTTTTAGAAGGCAAAGGGGAATGAAAAAGGAGAGGCCAAATTCAGCTTGCCCCCCCCCCTGAAAAAAATCCTAGTTAAGGCCCTGAGAAGTACAGTGCAAATCAGTCGAAATTGAAACTCGGAACTGTTTGGAGATATCATTATTTTACTATTCCAGTATAATTTACCAAGAAAAGAAAAATTATAACCCCCTCAAATTTTTGTGGTTTTATGTTTCTTGTTACATAGAATAAAAAAAAATCCGTCCTGTGAATGGACAGACCAGATATTTTTGAAATATTACTATTAGGAAATAATAAAGCATTGTGTAATAACTTCAAGTGTTTTTCATTATCAAACAGAAATAAAACCTTAATAATTATTCAAATTAATTTTTAAGTCCGAATTGTACAATTTATCATAAGGCGATCAAATACATTATATGCTTCCAATTTTGTTTTAAATTTAAGCAAACAAATTGAAAACGGTCCTTGAAGTTTACAGTTAACAGTCCTTGAAACCCTTGAGTTTTTGTTTGCTATTTATTTATTTATTATTTAATTTATATGTAATGTAATGTGTACTATTATTATATTTCCTCTAATATCATTATCTGGGAGTGGGATTAATATTTTTTCCAAATCTACTTAAAATATGTATTTACGAACTCTAGCAAGTTGAATCAGAGTTTAGTTATGCAAACCAGCATGACAACCTATCCTCTGCAACAATTTCTTCTTTATGAACCAAATATCCCTGACCCTTCCTTATCTGAGATTGTCAATCAACTATTATATATCTCCAGAAAGACTTTTCTGAAATAAAAATAAGAGAAAAATCTATTGTGGTGCGCTCATGACATAGCTTTCTGTAACTATCCCATAATAATAATCTTTATAACATAATTTTAAAGAGTTCACATAAGCATTACTTGAAATAAATGCACTTTTTGAGTCTTTTCTCACAAAAATACAATAAAATAGTTCTTTAAACAATTTTAGTACGACAATTCACTACACTATATATTTTTGGTTTGTCGAGCTGAAAATACATTTTAAAAATATCGGTTTAGTTTCCATTGAAATTCCATTTTGTTTCCATTAAATAATATAAATTTAGAAATTATTAAGTTAATTTCTACTTTTATAATAATACATTTCATCATTATAGAGCATATTGTTGGCAACAGGTTGGTGACTTAGTGGGAGGAGGTTTGGTTGGATCCATCTCCTTTCAGAGATGCTCGTTTTTCCATCCTTGTCTTGTAGTCCTTATAAGATTTACTGTAAATACACTGAAATTTCCGCATTTAAGCCCTGGACTATCTCAATGAGCATAGGACTCAGGTGATATTAAAAACCATTAAATTGTACACTGATATAACGAGTTTAATCAAAATCGTTTGAGAAAATGTTAAAGAAGTGTAAAATCGATGATATCCAGCTATTCCTGTATCTCCGAAATGCTGGTCCGATTTAGATGTTTATTTTTTTTTTAGAGATTTTTTTTCACTTTTGATATGATTATATACAGAAGTTACCATAAAATGCATAGTTTTTGATTTAAGCGCAAATAACATTTTCTCCATGATGTACTACATATATGAAAATTAAAAGGGCTTAAGGATAAAGACTTTAGTTTCATCAAAATCGTTAAAGTCCTTGTCGAAAATCATAAAAAAAAGTCTAAAATCTATGATAAAAGTGGCACTTCTGGTTAGCCCATTTTGACGAAAAAGTTGCTCTAACATCCCAGGCATACAGCTACCTAAAATACTTAATTCACGTTTCGTACAACTTTTCGTATTTGAGTTAGGCTGTTCACACATACATACCATTTTGTTAAATAGTCATTTGGACTCAAAGGACCTTACGTGTATTTCCATTGAAAGCTCGAATTCAAAATTTTTAACAATTGCAATACGAACCCTTACTATATTTCATAATTAAGCTAAGGGAAAATGAAAATAGAATAAGTACAAAAATTTGGAACAACAAACTTAGTTACACCAGGTGAAGTAAATAGGTCGTATAATAAAATAATAAGTACATGGATAAGCACAAAGCTCATTTCTCATCCTGAAGACGAAGAACGACTTCGATAGGTAGATGATAGTATTATCAAAATGTTTGGTACAAGTACAGAGGAGCGGCACACTTTTATTCAATTTATTCATCTTTTATTCAAATTGTTACTTATTGGAGATTCAGGAGTTGTGAAAACTGTGTTTTGTTTAAGTTTTCGGAGGATACCTATATCACAACATTTATTTCAACTATAGGAAAGTCTACATTTTTTTGTAACTATTAGTGATAATTTTATTAACTAATTTTGATTTTTATCAGTGCACAGTGGTTCAGATATCCCCTTTGTGACCAACCGCAAACAATTATTTTGCAGTCGTAAACTTTTAGTGGTGGAATAAAAGATCATAGTAATAATGAAGTAACCTTATGATCACCTATTATGGGTCTTACAATGTTGTAGTTTTGAAATCTAACCTTACGTAAAGAAAACATTGCAAATAGAGTACACAACTTAAAGACACGATAGCGCTGTAAAAGGAAATAACTTTCATGGAACATTATGACAGTTCGATGATAGTAGGTGGCTGAATAGAGGGGAGACGCGGTATTTTCAAATAGCGGAGATGTAACCTAAAACAATATATATAAGTGAGAATACGACGCCCTCTATGTTCGAGTCAGATTTGTTAACTAGATCAGCAAGTAGTAGAGCGAAGGGAGGTCGGACGACTTCGGTTGACCTCGGGGGCAACCTGTAGACATCACTGATAGTGCGCCGCTCCTCTGTACTTGTACCAAATGTTTTTTTTTTAATAATAAAGGTAATTGCCACGGAAAGTTGTTTTTCACAAATAAGTAAATCATAATATATAAATTGATCTTCTCTGATATTTAGAAATTATATAATGTAAAAAAACTTAATATTTGTGAGAAATACGATGCCTAATTGCTATAAATATAGCAGGTCAGTTAAGAGGGCGTTCACTATAAATACCTATCTAACTATAGTAAAAAGGTATAAAATCAACTTATTCAAAAATAAAAAATCTCATCTTACCATGGTTGGTGTTATTAGTTACAGTGCAATGAGGCAACTCTCTCTGGTGTCTACTGACAGATTGGAAAAGTCGTTCCTAAAAATTTAGAAAGATTGGATTAATAAATAATGCTCTGCAAATAACTAGATATTTAGATATATATCTTCTATGGTTACCGTCTCAGGTAAACTTTCCCCATCTTCAGAACCTTTACACTAAAATTAACAAATAATTTTATATGAACTTTACTTCACATTTTTAAGTTATTTTTTGTCTATTAACCCATGATTAAAAGTCATTTTTCTGTTGTCATATTTTATATTAAAATATCCTTCACATACTATTATTTTTAACAAGAATTGCCAGAAGCAGAGATTACTGACTAAAAACTAGTCTTGAGTAAAGACGACATATGAATACAAAGGAGTCTCACTTATAAGAATATGAGGCAGAACGGAAGGAAAATTCTTTGTATTAGTGAATAGGTTATTAGCTTGTTTGCACAACTATTTCAGAACCTCTTACCATTTGCTGAGCAGGTTATTGATCAATATCAGTGTGGCAAATCCACTACTAACCAAATTTTCATGCTAAATGCTAGATTTTGCAAAAGGGTAGAGAGCACAAAAATGTCGATAAAAGTATAGATAGACAAGAACTGTGCAATGGCCTTGTAGATTTTGGTATACTCAAGAAATTAGTAAGTCTGTACCCAATGGAGAGGTTAAATGTATGGTTAAGATCCAGGCTGACCTGTCCCAGGAGTTTTATTACGAGAAATGTGCGCTTCAGGGAGATAAATTGGGTATTGACAGATCTGGGACTATATTTAATAGAACTGTGCAGATCCTTGGGCATGCAGACAATCTGGGCACAAAGATCCCTCAGAGTTGTTTCTTGCCTTTGAAGGCCCAGCAAGAGGACTATACAGTATGGAACAGGAAGCAACGGAAAATGAAACAGCCTGGATAGGAGCATTTTCATTTGAGAAGATGAATGAGTTTATCTACTTGGGATGTCAGATAAATGTGGATGGGGACATGACAGGAGAAATTAAAAGAAGAACCTCTGCTTCCAGCAGGTGCTTCTCCTCTGCACCATCTATGTTCCACTCTGCGTTCTGATAGAATGGAGAAGAAGGACCAATAATGAACAAAGTTCCCTCATGAATGATGCAGATATAGTCATGGTTATACATCTAGGAAGGCTAAGGTAAGCTGGGCATGTGATGAAAATAGAAATCCCCAAAAAAGCCTTAACTGACCGCTTGTACAGAACAAGAAGAGTTGGTCAACCTAAGTTTCGTTGTGAGGTATGGCAAGCGATGCAAGACACCGAATTAAGACCTGGAACTGGAAGCAGCAGCTCAAGATCGGGACAATCGGCAGAGGTTGATAAAGAAGGCCCAGACTCACCAACTGGCTGTCATGCCACTAAGGTGAGTAAGTAAGAATAAAGGATGGTGCAGTATTTTTTTTTTTAAATAAAGAAAAATTATTCATAAAATGAAGACATGTAATAATACTTACTTTTACCCCAAACAAACCACAGATTACAAAAAATAATTGAAAATATTATGCAGGTACATATATTCAAAATATTTCTATGTACATACTTTTAAAGAAAAGAACTGAAATAAAAACTACCAATTATTATTGGTAATTATACAGTACAGATTCCAGTCCATTGGTGCAACTGCCCTATAGCACATTTACTTAAATGTTTTTGTAGACAATCTACTTGCAGGGGAATGAAGTTGGAAACAATTAAAATTGACTATTTTATGGGTGTACTATTCTTAAGGACCTCTTTCGTCAATGATACCTCCATCCCGTCTACAACTATTTTTAGCATAGGGTATAATTATTGTTGTACTTCAGGTTTTTGTTTAGTGTTTCCTACTGTTACAAACAACTGTACTTATTCATTCAAATATAAGAGCCAAATTAGCACAGTTCCTAAAACACTTTTGAAGCCAACTCATTTAAACAGGTATGAAGATGGAAACTACTTAAATTGGCTTCTTTAGCATGAAAATTATGAACTATTTACAATGGAGGCGTTTTGCAAATCACAATAACCACTCCACCTTATCTTGCTTGCGTCCTTTGGAAATCAAGAGCCCATAGTCGGTAAGCCATGAATTGTCCAGGTCTAGGGACCTATAAATCAATATAATGTCAATAATAATTATAATCAATGTTTCAATCAACAACTTCCAAAATTCGTTGATTTCTATTCATGTATTTCATAGACACCAAATTTTAATATTTCATTGTTTTTAATTTTAATAAGTTAATTTGCAAAATGTTTTTATAAAAATTAATTTTTGAAACTCTTATTAATGAGTATTTGATTTGGTAAACTATAGCTCAACCACGATTCAATGGTATACCGAGAGCGTACTCATGCAGCACTAAGTTTTTTCTTACTCTCCGATTTTATTTACAATAACATATTGTAATGATAAAATTGGTGGGAGTTAAAATTTTAACATGGTATCAGTAAATATAACAATTTTATACAAAATAAATAAATTTATAAACAATTTTATTTTAAAAAAGAAATAACTATTGAAATTAAAATGATTGTAGTGTTAAAATAAAATGAGCTGTGGAGGAACGAGTGCTTGTTTAAGTTATCAAAAAGTAGTATTTTCACATATATTAAAAAATTTATTTAGAATAAATTTGTTCTACAAACATGAGAATATGTTTTATTAAAACTAAAAAGTAAAATGTAAATGTGGACATTTAAAAGAGAAAAAGAAGAAAAACGAAGAGTGTCGACGAACTATTTGATATCACCTTCTTGATTACCATCAAGTTATCATTTCAGCTCATACCAAAATTTTATCTTGCATTATAAGAATTACATGCAACCGGAAAGAAAAAAATTATTTAGAGCAAAGAAGGGAAATGTATAAGAAAACTCTAAGTTGCGTCGGTAAAAGTTTCGCAGAACTACTGGTGGAAGCGACCTGATAAGGCATTTATTTATTTTAAAATGAGATCTTCATTTATGGATTCTAGTTGAGGGGAATTATGATTTCAGGCCCTTAATCTGTTTTAATAAGTTATCAAAGAATTAAAACTAAATAAGATAACCCACTATAAATATAACCATGCTGAGTTAAAGAAAACAAATCAATTCTATAACCACATGAATCATAAGCCATGACCGAATTTCAATAAAATAGCTTATAAATTTATAAATAAAAAATGCAAGATACTAATAAAGTATAAACAAGTAAATAATAACCAGCTGAAATTCATTCAGGCTGATATCCCCGCCCAAAAATTAAAAAAAGAGTGGGATCAATGATCTTTCAAAAGAAAGATAAAAATTAAATACATAACAAAGAAAGCGATTGTCAATGGCCACCTCAACAAACTCGGTTTTAGATGTACAGACCATGCCAAAAACATTACAAAACAATGGCCACACCAGTAGCTCTCCGGAATTTTTACCATTGCGTTTACTAATGTATTTGGATTGGCTTGCACATACTGGCCTGTGGTGCAAGCAACACATAAGGACTAATATAGCATTCACATATTTATCATACTGGCCTGTGGTGCAAGCAACACATAAGGACTAATATAGCATTCACATATTTATATAATTTTAATTGTTTCTTTGTAAAATAAAACTTCATGGTTTTATAATTTACAATCCGGATGCACTTTCAATGGCTCCTACCGAAGTTACCTGAACGTCGTTGGAATAGCACTCTACAGCGCCATTGTGCTAACAAACTGCTTTGTATTCGACTGTAACATTCTTATTGGAATATTACTGGAATGGACTGGAATTATTAGTACTGTTGACTTCCAGGCACTACGTTCGTCCAAGAGATAAACAAAACACCAAAAAGTCCTTTTCAGTTGAGGTCGGGGGCTTACCGTAATTTCAATTAGTACTGCTTTAATTAGAACACAGGTGTCCATTTCAGTTCACTCAAGAAATATACAAACTCCCAAAAGTTTCTTTTCAGTTGGTAGGGCTCTTACCATAATTTAAATAATTACTGCTTCAAATTATTACAACTTCCCTAGGCCACCGGAAGTAGACAGCACTAAAAATTTAATATAATACATGATAAAAACAGTAATAATTTTAATAATTCCGATGAATATAAATTTAAGAATTGAATACAAGCAGTTTGGGCTTTGTAGAGATTTAGGACTTGCCAAGCATATAAATTCACCTTTAAAAGAAAATGAATAAAAATTAAATTACCACCTGTGAAGCAGGTAATTTACTTAGTTTCAGGGAATGCCTATCTGAGAGATAGACTAGGAAATGGTTCCTCCAAACAGGGATGACATGTGGTCTACAGGTAACCATGCTTCACCAGTAAGCTAATGAACAAATGAGCCTCTCCAAAAACTGGCAGGTAATGATGAATTTCTACTCTCCAATTGACAAAAGGACAAACTATAACCACCTGTGGCAGTGGTTCCATAGGAAGGGACAACAACAGAAAAAATTCAAATATGGCGGAAATGTGAATGTGAAACCCTAATTACGTGTACCGATAAAATAAAAGGATTAGTTCTTTAATTTATCTGGATAGACATATTACTACGAGCTAATAGTTCCCACAAGTTCATAATAATCTGACCATAACGAGTAAATTAAGAATATTAGTTTAATTTGTTGCGTCGTACCTTTAAAGGCAGTGGTATAAACTAAAACCACTAATCTTTGTATTAATAGTAGGAAACTTACTAGTCACCACTACCCAAATGGCACAAACATTACACCTTGTTCTTGAAATTACACTATGGGTGGTAACAAACAGTAACAGATTATAATGAATTAAGGTACTTACCTCACTCAGCGTTCACGAAAGAATGGATGTTCCCCAGCTCACTAGTCTGGGAAAAGATCCCCAAGGCGAAGATAGCCGATTCCACCCGAATCCTCCCTACTTTTCTGTCGTTGCTTTTCATGCCTGATTTTACTGCTCTTATACTGAGTCGTCGTAAGGTTTTATATTATATTTCTATAATTAATAATTAGGTATATTAATTAAAAAATAACAGCTATATAAAATACACTTAAAGAAAAATATTAATCAGATGATAAATAACAAAGACATGTATAAAAAACGTATAAATAATATAATTATTAACGAAATAATACAACCTAATTTCTCAAAAAAGAAAACTAGCATATGGCGTAAATTGAACAAATATAAAATACCAAGAATTAACAAACCTACCTTAAATATAACAATTATGGAAATGAATAGAAAATACGATCATATCCCTTCCATTAGAGTCAATAATATTAAACAACCATTAAATATTACACAAGATATAAATAATATGAATACCATTTTAAACAAATAAAAAAAAGGAGCCGAGAAAAAAAAATATTTTATGTAATTTAAACAATTATTTATATTATTGTTTTCTGCTTTTGCTGTGCATGGATTTCAAAGTTCTTGTATACTCATCGATTTATTTTTTTTGTGTAAAATAAGAAACAAATATTGACCATTGTATTAAATGAATTTAAATGCACAAAAACTAAAAGACGCTTCGAGTAAAGAAGGCTAAAAAGAATTATATTAGGAAAAAGCAATTCAGATTAATTTTCATCGTCCTGTAAAATCCTTAAAGATGAATTTTCATAAAAAATAAAAAAAAATCGAAATTTTTGGTCTTGGTTTTTCTGGACTGCTCTTTATTCCTGCCGACGCCCGGCGTTCACATAAGCATTCATAATTCCTCAGGATTTTATTCAAATTCAACGTTAATACAGCCATTGAAAAGCTGAATTTCTGACGTCTAACACGTACTAATCACTTTTAGAATATATCCCTTTGGAAGGGAGAAAAGGTACCCTAAAATAAAACAAAATTCATCAAACATTTTATTTTGTATCTTGTTCTAACTTGTTTACGGAGGTGGGGTTAGTACCATCTTGTGTAGTTTATAAAGCCCTAAAACTCTCCCAAGTATCGTGTGAATCGGTGGAGTCGTTTTGAAGTTACCGCAATTTATATGATTTTCGAACAAAAATCGAAGGGACGGAGATAAAAATTTTGAGTAAAAAATATTTATTTTTCGATTGCTATGGGAATTCGTATCTGAAGGTTTTTTGGGGTGCGAAAAACGAATATCAACTTTGTTTCTCTATAATAAATATTTTACCCCACTTTGTTACATCGCACAGTGGTCTGAACTCTTTTATCAGTTCGAAGTTGCTATACTGATTGTGATTTAATTTTTTTAAATTCTAATTTATACGATAGTAAATGGATAATTTTATGGATTTTAATTATGATGGATAATAATAATGTTTATTTAACTAATTTTTATAGAAAATTAAATTGTTAACATAAGTTTATGGCATTAATTATTAAACTTTTTGTAAATCATGAACTTTAAATGATGAAGATCAGTTGAAAAAAATTAAAATTCATAAGAGCGGTAAAATCACGCAGAAAAAGCATCGAGATAAAAGAAGGATTCGGGTGGAATCGGCTATCTTCCTCTTGGGAATCTCGTTTCCCGAGACTCAAGTCCCCAGCTCTGATTTGGAAGAAGGGAATATGGATCTAGCTGACAGTGCTGCTTGGAACTGCCATATCTCTGGATTGAGTTAGTTATCTTTGTGTAAATATCTAGCTTATAATATTTATATTCAATCATTTATTTTTAACCCTGATTGCAAACCACACAAATCAGTCAATATCTGTTATATTTAATATAATTAGAGAAATTTATCACTGGTGTTTGAAATTTTTTATCTCATTGAAGAACATTATTGAAAATATTAAAAGTTAAAAAACGTATGTTATTGGTTAAAAATGACACTGTAGTGCAGGTCCGCCGTCAGGTGAGGGGAGGAGGAAGCAAAATCCTCAGGGTCCGGTAAGTGTTGACCAAAAGAATCCTTCGGGTTATAACGTTTGTTGAATCTATACATACGTAAATAAAAAAATCGTTTCAATTCATATTTAATAATAGTTCTTACCCTTATCATACTCTAACAATAAGTGCCATCTATTGTGTAGGCTATCTACGTCTTGTAAATGTAATTTTTTTTTTAAATGTTTGTTACTTTTCAAATATTAACTAACAATTATGTAGTTGATGTAACTTACTAGTTGATAATCCTACGTTGTTCAGAAAATAAATGTTCTAATCTGAAGGACCCCCATATCTTTAAGTGCCATTGGCCCCACTCGTTCAAAGAAGGCTGTGTAGGCTAATTCATAGATATGTATACTGTTTTTAGTTTAAAGAGGAAAGAGTTGTCTATCGAGTCTAAGTTACCCGATTATTCAAACTTACAAATAAATAATCTCCATTTAAGATTTATTTTCGGTGCCTCGAGACAGGCTCATGTGCCCCACCTTACGACGAGTTAATGTGGCTATTCCCCTCTAACGGTAGACAGCATTTCCTCGGATCTTTCCTATATCAAAATATCACCACACAGCACCCTTCCTACATCTACAACCTCCTACAATTTAAATCCTCGGTCCACACACAGGAAACAAGATCCCGCCTTTCTGATCTCTATGCCGCCTCCCATAGAACCAAGACATTCGAACGTTACTTTCTCGCCGGTTCCTCTATCCTCTGGAATTCTTTTCCTTCTAATATCCGGCATGCTCTATTCTCTATCCTCATTCAAATCCCTCCTTTTCCATCACCTTCTTTCTTTCCAAAACGATGCTCTCTACTTACGAAATTGTAATTTAAGATTAACATCTAGATCAGAAGTAAATAATAGTTTTTAATGCACTAGCTTCAACTTAGCAAATCAGCCCATTATTTTTGTATTTTTCATTTTCTCTTTCTTTTTTTGTTCATGTAGCGGAGTGGTTGCGCTAGACACCGGTAGATGGAACCACTCATGCGTTTTAAACTGCTTTGGCCACTGGGTCACTTTCTTTGTATTTATTTTATGTTTGCACTATATTTTAGCTAAATTCGTATTGTTGCGTTTGTTTATTTTTGTTATATTTATTTATGTTAATTTGATTATTATTGATACCCAGTGGCTAACAATCAAGTAACCTCCTACTGCTAATTAATGTTGTATTATTTTTAAGTAGACGTATGTTTTTGTTCCGAAGGTAACCTCTTTTGTAATATAAAAGAAATTATTAAAGGTATATTTTGAAACTTGTTCAGTGAACTTATTTAGAAGAATCAAAAAGAACACGCAAAAGTGGTGACCCCGACGTGATACAGGAGAGTTGTGAGTATCGTCCTTGCTCTTATCTGTATCGATATTATTATAAATGGCATCAAAAGACGTATTTGACCTTCTCACGTTAGAAGACGAAACGATTACAAACCTCTCATTAATTCCGCAACCGGTAGAAATGGCTTCAGCGGCAAACATCAGGGCACAGCTGCCACTATTTTATAAGGAAGACGTTGAAGGTTTTTTTTTTACAAATGGAAACAGTTTTCGCGCTAAAAGGTGTAAAAAGTAGCTTAAAAAAGTTTCAATACACAATAGCTCAGTTAGATCGCGAAGCCATGCGTGAGGTCATGGATCTGGTAAGAAACCCCCGACAGAAGATGCTTACGTGATTCTCAAAGAGAGGATCACGCACAGTTTTGGAGAATCCGATAGTAGGAGGATTCGCCGACTTTTGGATGAACAGCAGCTCGGCGACCGTCGGCCCTCACGTTTCCTGAGATCTCTAGCAGTTGGGTGGTACACTCGTTACACGGGAACTCCTTAAATCTATTTGGATGCGCGGACTCCCGGATAAGATACAAGTAGTCCTGGCAGCACACGATCAGCAGGAATTAGAGAAACTTAGTGAAGTAGAAAGAAGGCTTCTAGACGAGATCTTTCGTCGCCTTCAACAGCATGGCCTAATTATTAACCTCGCCAAGTGTGTTTTTTCGGTAGAAGACCTGGAGTTTTTAGGGCATAGGGTACCGCAGCATGGTGTCACGGTGCTTCCTGAAAAGGTTGAAGCCATCATCTCATATCCGCGCCCTTCTACGGTTTCAGACCTACGTCGTTTCCTGGGAATGGTAAATTTTTACAGGCGTTGTATCCCTCATGCTGCTGCTGTACAGGCACCTTTGAATGTATATTTATCTGGCGCTAAGAGGAACGACAAGACACCAATTTCATGGACTGAGGACGCTGTGAAGGCATTTGAGGGATGCAAATAAGCACTTCGGAACGCAACCATTATCACGATATGAATTCGAAAGCCGATCTAGTTCTAGTCAGCGACGCTTCAAGCACAGCTATGGGAGCGGTACTTCAGCAATGGGAGAATGGCGTCTGGCACCCTCTTGGATTTTTTTCAAGGGTTTTTGCCAAAGCACAGCGGAATTACGCAACCTATGATCGCGAGCTTTTGGCTATCCACCAGGCGATTCGGCATTTCCGCTCTCAAGTTGAGGGCCGTCATTTCACTATATGGACCGATCATAAGCCACTTCTGTTTGCATTCCAACAGAAGCCAGAGACCTCAACGCCTATACGAATTCGGTGGGTGAATTTTATCAGCCAATTCACCACAGATATTCGTTACGTTGCGGGAATGTAGAATGATGTGGCGGATGCGTTATCCAGAGTGGAGAAAACAGACGCTCCGGATGGAATGGATATATTATTAGAAGCGCAGTCTAATGACGACACAATCGCAGAATTGCAAAAAAATCCAGTCTAAGACGGCGCTAACGGCGCAGCTCAACAGCAGAGCCTAGACAAGTCTGCTACCGATGGTGCTGCTTGGACTTCGCTCGGCTGTGTGGGATGATAACGTCACCTGTGCTGCGGAGATGCTCTACGGTTGCCTGGCGAACTTTTGGAGATGTTTAAATAGAGGGAGAGCACTGATGAGTTCGTCCGAAATCTTAGGGAACAATTGCAGAATCTCAGGCCAGCCCCCCACCGGACATCCACTACGAGACCCTTCGTACACCCAGACCTGTTATCGGGCTCCCACGTCTTTTTGAGAGACGACATGGTCCAACGGCTACTCACTCCGCCATACACAGGTCCCTACAACGTATTAAAGAGAGACAAGAAAACATTCGTCCTCCAGCTACCTAGTGGACCCAAGACCGTTACCATCGACCAGCTGAAGCCAGCATTCCTGCTTCCGGATCAAGACTCCAGTTCCAGCCTGCCGGACGGTCCAGTGGTAACGACTAATATACACAATGACTCCGCCGAATCTGATCAGGCTCCTAGGCCGAGGCTGACACGTAGTGGGAGAGAAGTCAGGCTTCCCGGCCGTTTCCTCGATGGAGTCATTGGCGGGAGGTGATGTAGCGGAGTGGTTGCGCTGGACACTGATAGATGGAACCACTCACGCTGTTTAAACTGCTTTGACCACTGGGTCACTTTCTTTGTATTTATTTTATGTTTGCACTATATTTTAGCTAAATTCGTATTGTTGCGTTTGTTTATTTTTGTTATATTTATTTATGTTAATTTGATTATTATTGATACCCAGTGGCTAACAATCAAGTAACCTCCTACTGCTAATTAATGTTGTATTATTTTTAAGTAGACGTATGTTTTTGTTCCGAAGGTAACCTCTTTTGTAATATAAAAGAAATTATTAAAGGTATATTTTGAAACTTGTTCAGTGAACTTATTTAGAAGAATCAAAAAGAACACGCAAAAGTGGTGACCCCGACGTGATACAGGAGAGTTGTGAGTATCGTCCTTGCTCTTATCTGTATCGATATTATTATAAATGGCATCAAAAGACGTATTTGACCTTCTCACGTTAGAAGACGAAACGATTACAAACCTCTCATTAATTCCGCAACCGGTAGAAATGGCTTCAGCGGCAAACATCAGGGCACAGCTGCCACTATTTTATAAGGAAGACGTTGAAGGTTTTTTTTTTACAAATGGAAACAGTTTTCGCGCTAAAAGGTGTAAAAAGTAGCTTAAAAAAGTTTCAATACACAATAGCTCAGTTAGATCGCGAAGCCATGCGTGAGGTCATGGATCTGGTAAGAAACCCCCGACAGAAGATGCTTACGTGATTCTCAAAGAGAGGATCACGCACAGTTTTGGAGAATCCGATAGTAGGAGGATTCGCCGACTTTTGGATGAACAGCAGCTCGGCGACCGTCGGCCCTCACGTTTCCTGAGATCTCTAGCAGTTGGGTGGTACACTCGTTACACGGGAACTCCTTAAATCTATTTGGATGCGCGGACTCCCGGATAAGATACAAGTAGTCCTGGCAGCACACGATCAGCAGGAATTAGAGAAACTTAGTGAAGTAGAAAGAAGGCTTCTAGACGAGATCTTTCGTCGCCTTCAACAGCATGGCCTAATTATTAACCTCGCCAAGTGTGTTTTTTCGGTAGAAGACCTGGAGTTTTTAGGGCATAGGGTACCGCAGCATGGTGTCACGGTGCTTCCTGAAAAGGTTGAAGCCATCATCTCATATCCGCGCCCTTCTACGGTTTCAGACCTACGTCGTTTCCTGGGAATGGTAAATTTTTACAGGCGTTGTATCCCTCATGCTGCTGCTGTACAGGCACCTTTGAATGTATATTTATCTGGCGCTAAGAGGAACGACAAGACACCAATTTCATGGACTGAGGACGCTGTGAAGGCATTTGAGGGATGCAAATAAGCACTTCGGAACGCAACCATTATCACGATATGAATTCGAAAGCCGATCTAGTTCTAGTCAGCGACGCTTCAAGCACAGCTATGGGAGCGGTACTTCAGCAATGGGAGAATGGCGTCTGGCACCCTCTTGGATTTTTTTCAAGGGTTTTTGCCAAAGCACAGCGGAATTACGCAACCTATGATCGCGAGCTTTTGGCTATCCACCAGGCGATTCGGCATTTCCGCTCTCAAGTTGAGGGCCGTCATTTCACTATATGGACCGATCATAAGCCACTTCTGTTTGCATTCCAACAGAAGCCAGAGACCTCAACGCCTATACGAATTCGGTGGGTGAATTTTATCAGCCAATTCACCACAGATATTCGTTACGTTGCGGGAATGTAGAATGATGTGGCGGATGCGTTATCCAGAGTGGAGAAAACAGACGCTCCGGATGGAATGGATATATTATTAGAAGCGCAGTCTAATGACGACACAATCGCAGAATTGCAAAAAAATCCAGTCTAAGACGGCGCTAACGGCGCAGCTCAACAGCAGAGCCTAGACAAGTCTGCTACCGATGGTGCTGCTTGGACTTCGCTCGGCTGTGTGGGATGATAACGTCACCTGTGCTGCGGAGATGCTCTACGGTTGCCTGGCGAACTTTTGGAGATGTTTAAATAGAGGGAGAGCACTGATGAGTTCGTCCGAAATCTTAGGGAACAATTGCAGAATCTCAGGCCAGCCCCCCACCGGACATCCACTACGAGACCCTTCGTACACCCAGACCTGTTATCGGGCTCCCACGTCTTTTTGAGAGACGACATGGTCCAACGGCTACTCACTCCGCCATACACAGGTCCCTACAACGTATTAAAGAGAGACAAGAAAACATTCGTCCTCCAGCTACCTAGTGGACCCAAGACCGTTACCATCGACCAGCTGAAGCCAGCATTCCTGCTTCCGGATCAAGACTCCAGTTCCAGCCTGCCGGACGGTCCAGTGGTAACGACTAATATACACAATGACTCCGCCGAATCTGATCAGGCTCCTAGGCCGAGGCTGACACGTAGTGGGAGAGAAGTCAGGCTTCCCGGCCGTTTCCTCGATGGAGTCATTGGCGGGAGGTGATGTAGCGGAGTGGTTGCGCTGGACACTGATAGATGGAACCACTCACGCTGTTTAAACTGCTTTGACCACTGAGTGGGTCACTTTCTTTGTATTTATTTTATGTTTCATTTAATTTTAACTAAATTCATATTGTTGCGTTTGTTTATTTTTGTTATATTTATTTATGTTAATTTGATTATTATTGATACCCAGTGGCTAACAATCAAGTAACCTCCTACTGCTAATTAATGCTGTATTATTTTTAAGTTAACATATGTTTTTGCTCCGAAGTTAACCTTTTTTGTAATATAAAAAAAAGAGATTATTAAAGGTATATTTTGAAACTTGTTCAGTGAACTTATTTAGTAGAATCAAAAAGAACACGCAAAATTCACATTAATTATTCTTTTCAAGACAAGAATTTATATTGTTTGCTTATTATTTTATTGGAAATATTGATTGATCTTTATTTTATATCTTATGGCCAGATACTGTTTAGTTTTATTTGTTCAATTGTGTTATTCTTAAGGGACCAAGTCCCAGAATAAAATAATTCTTCTATTCCATTCTAGATAGGTAAAAAGAGTTTTGTAAGCAAGACCTTCTTTAACCGAGTGGGGAACCATGGTACTTTAAGATATGGGTCCCTCCAGATTAGAGAATTTATTTTCTGAGTAATTTTTGTGTTATCAACATACAAATAAACAAGTCATTGTTTTAAAGTAACTGGCATATTAAAAAAATAAATAAATATTTACTAAAGGAAAGGGGTCCTGGACCCGGGCTCAGTGAACCCATGGTTTAAAGATGGCACTGGTTGAGAACAATAATTATTATGCACACTATGTATTATTATTATACTATAACAATTATAGTTGTAAATAAAAAATAATTCAAGCTCTACTTATGTTATTATGATTGCTTTACTTAAACAATTATCACTAAATTATGTTATGGTTATTAAGTAATTTTCTAAAAATATTGTTTTATTTTATTTAAAACAATAAACTTTTGTTATTATAATTTAGTAGTAAGTTTTGTTTCCATAATACCTTGACCTATATATTAACATTATTGATAAAAATGAAACACATGAGTTATTGAGTGGAAGGAAGCCCGCTGTAGTATTTTGCCACCGGCCCGGGGTGAGCTGACGGTGTATCTGCTATGGTGTTTATGTACGATTCTCAAAAAAGGTCAATTATAGTGAAAGTGTAATCGAATATTCCTCCAAATGGATGTGTCCTATCGATGATTTTTTTAATTATTATTACGTTCTTCTTCTCATCCCTGGTTACAATATCCATTAATAAACTATCATTTCCTTCAATAAACTTTTTTTTGTGGTCCTATAACCCTTGATTATCATTACCACCACCTCTAATGAAATCAAATTCCGATAATGCCACTCTTCTGAGAACTCTGATATGAAGAACTCTGGATATGTTATTTTTATGGGAAAATCTTATAAAAATAAAAGATGATTCATAATTATTTTAAATGCAACTGGTAATATCAATAGCTTATTCGAAAATTTGTCACTCGAAAATTTTTCATTACCGCGCGTCTATTGATATTTTCTATTTGTAAATCTCCAAGAAATATACCTATTACCTACTGTTGACTTGGGAGGATGGCAGAGGTGGCAAAATCAAGCTTGCCTCCTCTGGCAAAATCAAGCTTGCCTCCTCTGGCAAAAATCTAAAGTTCTAAGATTTTATTAAGTTTAGAGTTGAGTATATTTTTGTAACTATTGATTGGGAACATTTTTATAATACTCAAAAGGAATATGATCAGATAAGTTCCTAAACCATTTACATATAAAAAGATCGGATTTATATGCAACAAAAAAGGTGAAAATATCCCAAATAATATGCAGAAAAACCCCCTCAAATGTGCAGTAAAACCTGAAGTACTACACAGTAAAATGTACATGATATGACATACATAATCGACAAAAATAATCAAAAAAAGACTATAATAATTACTGTCGAAATTGCTATATTAAAGCGATGTAATTATAATTTATAATATAAAGAAGAAAAAATAATGATAAATTAAAGAACAAATTGTTTTATAACTAAATAATTGTAAAATAAGATTAAATTTTTCAATTTGTTTCTTTTTCGCAATCATAACTAATAATTAAATATTTTTCTTCAGTGAAATTGTCTCCTATCATTTAAAAAAAATTTGTATGTAGAAAATGATCTTTCTATATTCACTGAAGTGATGGGTGCAAATTTAAATTTAGATTATAAAATTGGATCTCTAATTTCACAAGTGATGTTTCAGCATTGAGAATTTTATTAACATTTCCTAAGGTTGCTACATTCTTTGTGAGAATGTCTCTGTTTTTCCTCCAAATTTTCCAGGATTCGCCTGCAATTTAAAAACAGAATTCTTTTTTCTAACCTCTTAATAATATTTATTAAAAGTTTAAATTTGTTTTAATATAAGCTTAATCATTAATTACATTGCTTTTCTCAATAATGGCTGAAACCGTTTGAATACTTTCAGCATCGTCATTTATTTCAATTTCATTAAGAACTTTAATGAACTCTGTGCAATTGTCAGAGCAGAATATTAGCGATCCCAGCCAAGTCCTCCATCTCGTTATAACTGGAAGTTGCGGCAATGGTTACAAAGTATCTCTTTGTACTTATCTAAACCTAGCTGGCGGTTTCAGAAACATTTTATTCCCATTGTTAACTAACTTATTTATGTCGATAAATGATTCTCTAACTTTTTCAGCCAGTCGGTTGCAGGCATGAGCTGCACACGTAACTTGAATCAAATTGGGGTAAAATACTTTTAAAAACTGCCCGGCCTTAACCATGTTTGGGTCTGCATCAGCTGATAAAAGAAGAACTTTATCATTAAATTCTATATCGTTCGTGAAAGGGCTAACAATTTCATGAATTGTTTTTTGAAGTCGTTTGCGCGATATTAAAAATGGAATTTAGTAGTTTTATATCAAATATTTTTTTCGTAGTACACTTTCATCAGGAACGTGTTTATTGGTATATTTTAACAAAAAGTTTATAAAAGGAGATTTTGTGGGATTGTATAATGGAATTCCTGATGTAAGCAGGACTAAAACAAAACAAAGCTCTTCATTGAATGTATCTTTCGATTGAAAAAGTCCAGCAAAATCTGCTGAGAATGGTCTCCAACTGTAGGAAAAT
This sequence comes from Rhaphigaster nebulosa, assembly GCA_948150685.1. Lineage (NCBI taxonomy): Eukaryota > Metazoa > Arthropoda > Insecta > Hemiptera > Pentatomidae > Rhaphigaster > Rhaphigaster nebulosa. The sequence goes on from OX411306.1 coordinate 6,840,782, forward strand.
TCCAGGAAGCCTTCATTTGTAATGCTACAATAAACAATAAACTATTGCTACATTCCGATCTCAAATTTGAGTATAAAATTCTAATCGTAAAAACTATATATATCTATCTGTCTTTACGTGCTGGTCGATCTGAAATTTTCTTTCATAAGCGGGATTTTTATTACACAAATTGGAACAGGTGAAGAGGATGTTTTTAAATTTGTCAAGGAAGTAAGAGCTCTAGACAATTCAATACAATTATGATGCTAAACATTATTTTCTCGGAATATCTAAGTGTACATATTTATATTATCATTTAATTTTTGTTCGTTATTAAATCCAAGAATATGCAACTTGCAACTGTGTGTTTTATCTTTGCTACGTTTATTTTTATTCATCATAGATCGTGTTTATGCATTTACAAGTGATACATTCAATAAAATATATATTCCGTATCGAATCGCTATAAGGAAATAGCTTACTTTTCCATATTCTGTTTAGAGAGAAAAATCATTATAACAATAATTTTGGCAAAATATGCAACATAAAATTTAGTATATCTACGCCAAATGTATTGATTGGAATAGATATTCAATCATTTTGGTTTAAAAACTTATAAAAAAAAAAATATGCATTTGCATACAAATCCGGTCTTTACACACAACATTTAAATTGTGCTTTTAAGGGATAAAATAGCTACTCACAAAAGCTGTCTGTATATTCACAAACTGGCCATCAAGGCCATATATTAAAACAAAGGATAATATGTTAAAACAGCATACACAATAGAACCTTTTATTTAAACTCAGAAAATATAATTTTTAAAAACACTATTAAAATAAAAAAAAACAATTTCTTTAGCATCATATTCAAAATACAAAAAAATCATATGATATTACACAAAAACAAATTAAACTCAATCACAATACACAATGAAGTTCTGCTGAGTTCTACGGCACAGACAGTTACAGAAGGTAACCAGGCTGTTGACATCATTCGATCCCGCCTCTGGATCTCAAGTAGTCTGCTACAGCTGTACAGTTGTGATTATTAGCATAGTGTAAAGCAGTCCAACCAATATAATCCCTATCATTAAGAGGAGCACCACGACCAACAAGCAGCTTTACTATGATTAAGTGGCAATAACGAGATGCAGCCATTAGAGGTGTGTAACCACCAACCTTATAATCTTCTGGATTACAGATGTAGTCAAGCATTTCATCGTTCATTGCCTCATTTCCATACAGAGCTTTAGTTTTTAGAAAATCTAAGTCAGTCAACCAGCTCTTACCTTTTATATTCAGCGCTGCCCCAGCATCAAGCAGTGCTGTCACCATTGCAGTGTGCCCTGCCTGTGCTGCATAGTGTAAGGCAGTAAATTGCTCCTGATTTATTATATCCACTGATGCCCCAGCATTAAGCAGTGTTTTTACCACTGCAGCGTGTCCTCCAAGTGCTGCTAAATGTAAGGGAATATTCCAATTCTTATCTTCCATATTCACTGCTGCCCCAGCATCAAGCAGTGCTGTTACCACCACAGTGTGTCCTCCATGTGCTGCAAAGTGTAAGGCAGTTTTCTGGGCCTCATCTTTCACATTCACAGACGCCCCAGCATTAAGCAGTGCTGTCACTACTGCAGCGTGTCCTCCTTTCGCTGCTAAGTGTAAGGCAGTATTCTGTCCCTGATTTTTCATATCCACTGCTGCCCCATCATCAAGCAGCACTTTCACTGTTGCAGTATGTCCTTCTAGTGCTGCTAAGTGTAAGGCAGTTTTCTGGAAATAATCCTTCATATCCACTGTTGCCCCGGCTTTAAGCAGTGCTGCCACCACAACAGAGTGTCCTTTATGTGCTGCTAAGTGTAAGGCAGTTTTCAGTCCCTTATCTACCACCGCTCCGGCATCAAGTAGTGCTCTCACAACTGCAGTATGTCCTTCCTCTGCTGCACAGTGCAAGGGAGTGTACAGGTACCCATCTTTCATATCCATCGTCGCTCCAGCATCAAGCAGCGCTGTCACCAGTGGAGTATGTCCTCTCCTTGCTGCCAAGTTTAAGGCAGTGTTCTGGTCCTTATCTTTCAAATCCACAGTCGCCCCGGCATCAATAAGTGCAGTCACTATTTCGGTGTGCCCTCTCTCTGCTGCCAGATGTAAGGCAGTCCTCAGCCTCAAACATTTCATATCTACAGCCACACCAGCATCAAGCAGCATTGTCACGACATTGGCATGTCCATTGCGGACCTCATGATGTAATTTCCCTTCGGCATTGTGGTCCCTTAGATCTAGGTCAGCCCCATTCTCCAGTAGCAGCTGCAGAACAGCTGGCTTATTATTTATGGCTGCAAGCAAAGCTGGGGTTTTGCCTTGATTATCCTGGTCATTTACTTGGGCTCCAGCATGCAATAGAGTGGCCACCGACCCAGCACAGCCTCCTTCAGCAGCGTAATGAAGCGCTGTTCTACCTTCCACATCCTTAAGCTTTGGATCAGCACCATTAAGCAATAAAACTGTTGCGATATCCTCCTTAAAATTTTTCAACGCTATCATTAATGCAGAGGCCCCCCTGTTATCTTGTGTGTCAACAGTAGCACCCTCTTCGCATAATCTCTTCACCAGCTCGGGAGATCCTTTGGCTGAGGCGATATATAGCGCTGTTTCACCCTTTTTTGTTTTATTATTTAAATTTAAACCCATTCCAATAAGAGTTTTTAAAATAGAAGGATCAGAAACAATTTTTAAAGGCATGAGTTCATTTTTATTTTTAAAAGATGATGAAAGGATCATTACTTTTAACATTTCTGAGTTTCCATGAGCTAATAAATGAAATATTGTATCACCATCTATGGACTTAAGATCCATTCCACCTTTCACTAATGCTTTAATCATTTCAATATTATGTGACTCCATGGCAATCTCAAGAAGGCTCTTTCCATCTTCTGAAAATTTACCAGTATCAGCTCCTTTTTCCAGTAATATCTCCACGCCCTGGACATTACCTGCTCTGATAGCTCCAAGCAATGGTGTTTCGTTGAGGTGATTCTTCTTGTTCACATCCATTCCCACCTCTACAAGGGCTTCCAGTGCACTGTTATGGCCTCCGGCAGCAGCAATATGGAGGTAGGAGTCTCCTCGGAACAAACACTTGTTAACTTTGGCACCGGCTGATATCAGGGCCTTGATTGAAGATACACAATTATTTTTAACAGCTTCCTCTAACGGAGTCATATTTCTGGAGTTATTGTCTTTCAGGTTTGCCCTCAAGAAACCAATGGCAGCAAGAGAAGAACAGTTGCCAAGCGTCGCAGCCTGATGGACGAGGCTGTCCCCGGACTGAGTCGACTCATTGACATCTCCACCGTCACTAGCTATGGCAATATCTCTAGGAATATTGTTGGTAACCGCTTCATCTGAACGATTTGCTAAATCATCGTGCCCTTCCTGAAACAGAATGTATGGAGCAAGGTCATCATAATTATCCTGAAAACTATATAAATATATTATCTTAAGATTGTTCATAAGATGATTTAAAAAAATAAAATTGATTAAATAATCAGCCAATAATATTTCCCTAAACTTCATGGAATGTGTTTACAAAGCTTCTCCGAAAATAAACTGTTCTCATTGCACCGGAGTTAGTTTGGCTCTTATTTATTCAAATTTATATGTTTTAATTAAAGTTAATTAAATTCTCAAAAAAATAAATAAATAAAAAATAAGTATCTAAATTGGACCAGCATTGGCTAAGATGCAGTGTATCTTATAAGGACTACAAGACAAGGATGGAAAAACAAGAATGTCTTAAAGACGGATCCAACCAAATCTCCCCTCACCAAGCCACCAACCTGTTGCCAACAATATACTCTCTAATAATGTAATGTAATAACATAAAATTAGAAATTAACTTAATAATTTCTAATTTTATATTATTTAATGGAATGGAAACAAAATGGAATTTCCATGGAAACTAAACCAATACTATTAAAATGTATATTCAGCTCGACAAACCAAAAATATATAGTGTACAGAATTGTCGTATTAAAATTGTTTAAAAAACTATTTCATTGTACTTTTGTGAGAAAAGACTGAAGCAGTCCATTATGCTGAGTTTATTTTAAGTAATGCTTATGTGAACTCTTTAAAATTATGTTAAAAAGATTATTATTATAGGATAAGAGAAAGCTCATGTCATAAAGCGTCATGAGCGCACTTTATTTATTTTTGAAAATAAAAATGTTCAAAAATTTAATAATTCAACATACTAGAGTTCGTAAATACATATTTAAAGTTTATTTAGAAAAAAAATTATTCCCACTCCCAGATAATGCTATTAAAGGAAATACAATAACAGTACACAATATATTTCATACAAATTAAACACAGTAAAAGTGTTGACAGACACTACAAATAATAACAATATTCACATAAACAGGGTGTCCAGCGATATAGCAAAAAATAATTCAAGTGCTTTAAGGCTGTGAACTGTAAAATTCAAGGCGCTTTTTGTCAATTTGTTGGATTAAGGTTAAAACAAAATTGGAAGCATATAAGGTATTTGGTCGGCTTATGATAAAATGTACAATTTGGTCTTGAAAAATTATTATGGTTGTACTTCTGTTTGATAATGAAAAACACTACAAATTATTACACAATGCTTTATTATTTCCTAATAGTAATATTTCAAAAATATCTGGTCTGTCCATTCACAGAGCTTTAAGTACAGTCGGATTTTTTTTGATTCTGCGTAACTTGAAACATAAAATCTCAAAAATTTGAGGGGGTTACAATTTTACTTTTCTTGGTCGATTACAAAGATCTATTATTGAAAATAATAACCCAAAATTGTTACTTAATTTCATACACCGAGGGCTCAATGCATCACCAAAATTAAAAAATATTACAAAATACAGTTTGAAAACAATTTTAAGTGTAAATTGATAAAATTCACATATTGGAATAAATTTTACCACAAATTTATTCATAAGCTTATTTTGTATAGTAAAACAAAATAACATGTGAATAAGAAAATTATTGTAACCATAGGAATAAAGTGAATCCTGGCATAGCAACCCCCAATATTCTTGTTACTCCATCCTCGGTTATTAAAAGAAGACGCAGGGGCAGATCGAGGAGGAAGAGAGGGCAAATGGTACACTTTCCCCTGGTTGGATAATTTATAGGGCGCAAATTTCGAGTGGAATTTTTTTTTTAAGGTAATATGTTTTTAAGCAGATAATATTTGTTTTGACCAAAATCCAGTCAATAAAATGAGCTAATGTTATGTTACTAGATATTTTTTTTTTTTTTTTTTTTTTCGGTTGGCGTAATAGACCATGGAAATCTTTGGCCGCGCGATGTGGTATTCATACAAACATAAGATCGGCAGTACCAGTGATAATGGGCCCCTCTTGAAAAGTTGTACCTTCCTTTTCAGTCGAGGTCGGGTCCTTACCATAATTTAAATTATCACTCATTTAAATTATAAGAACTTCCCCAGATCACCAGAAGTCGACAGCACTAACAATTTTAAATAATATGTAATTAAGGGAGTAATAATTTTAATAATTGCAATGAATACGAATGTTACAATTGAATGCAAAGAAGTTAGTTAGCACAAATGGCGCAAAAATATGCTAGTCCGGCGATCTTTTGGCAAGATCAGAACAAGTGATAACGCGCCCCTCTTGTAAATTACGATAAAGTTTTCAAAGAATGATGATAGTATGAACAGGTGGAAGCATACTTTAACCATAGGCTAATTTGACACTGGCCAATTCTCTGATCGCTTTAGAAAAGTCCTCAGGAGCTTCTGGAATCAAAGTTGATCCTCACATAATATGATTGTTTAGAAGATTAGGCGGTTTATATAAATTGATAATATTTATGGTTTAGATTTATGCAGAGTGGACAGCAGCTTTGAATTTCCTGAAGATCGGGAATTCTGCCTGAATTATCATGACAGGAAAAAATTAGAAATTATACTTGGAAAGAGCTAGTCGTCGTAAATTTTTAGTTTTCAGTCATATAAATCAATTTTTCCATCAGTAATAAGCAGCACTTTTGTAAAATAATGAGAAGATGGTTGATGTAGTTGTTCCCCTTACCATCTCTAAACGCCGAGGCACACACAGCATAATTAGTCACGACGATCTGCGATCTTAGTCTGCTGCGAGCTGGCGATCTAACGTATTACTACTTAGAGCACTATAAATGTCACACAGAAGGTGATCTATCTCAGCGAGCCAGTCTTAGTCGAGACCGGCAGTAATCCATTTCTAAACAGCTGGAGAGAAAGCAGATTGTCGCTAGCTGTATGTGCTTTTTGCCCCTGGGCCTTTAGTCCATGATAGTTAGAAAAAGCCTCCTTCCGCTTACATTGTTCAACAGTTCCTTTCTCTTTAACACACACTCGTTCTATGTTCTGCCACTCTACATGACGCTAAGTGAACTAGGGTTGTTATGGAACGGTAAAATGTTATCTCCAAACAGCTCCGAGTTTCAATTTAGACTGATTTTCACTATACTTCTCAAGGCCAGAACTAGAATTTTTTCAAGGGGGACAAGCTGAATTTGGCCTCTCCTTTTTCATCCCCCTTCGCCTTCCAAAAAAATCAACAGTTATGTTACAGTATTTTAGGTAATACATTTCTAAATAAATATCATTATCTCATAACATAACATTAGCTCATTTTATTGGCTGGATTTCGGTCGAAACAAATATTTTCTGCTGGAATTTGCCGCCCTATAAAGTTATCCAACCAGAAGAAAGTGTACAATTTGCCCCCTTTTCCCCCTCGATCCGGCCCTTGTGTCTTCTTGTAATATGTTGAGGCCGAGGGTGGAGTGACAAGAATATAGGGGATTGCCAGGATTCACTTTATTCCTATGATTACAATAATTTTCATATTCATATGTTATTTTGTTTTATTACATATGTACATTTATTCTATGTTACTACACAAAATAAGCTTATGAATAAATATTATTAATTTACACTTAAAATTGTTTTCGAAATGTACTTTGTAGTTGTTTTTATTTTTGGTGATGCATTGTAAAGTCCTGTGAATGGACAGACCAGATATTATTGAAATATTATTATTTGGAAATAATAAAGCATTGTGTAATCATTTGTAGTGTTTTTCATTATCTAACAGAAATACAACCTTAATAATTATTCAAATTAATTTTCAAGTCCGAATTGTACATTTTATAGTACATTTTATCATAAGCTGATCATATATGTTGTATGCTTCCAATTTTGTTTTAAATTTAATCCAACAAATTGATGAAAGGCCCTTGAATTTTACAGTTCACAGCCTTAAAACCCTTGAGTTGTTTTATTGTGTTTAATTTGTATGTAATGTAATGTGTACTGTTATTGTATTTCCTTTAATAGCATTATCTGGGAGTGGGATTAATTTTTTTTCTAAATCTACTTAAAATATGTATTGACGAACTCTAGTAAGTTGAATTATTAAATTCTTGAACATTTTTTTTTTTTTAAAACAAAACAAAATAATTTCTATAAATGATGTGAGAGTGCTTACATCTTCTGCTCTGCATTAGAATTTGGTTATGCAAACCAGGAAGACAACCTACCTACCCTCTGCAGCAATTTTTTCTTTCTGGACCAAATATCTCTGATCCTTCTTTATCTGAGCTTGTCAACCAACTATTACCTATCATCAGAAAGATTTTTCTAAAATAAACTAAATAGTTCTAAAATAAAAATAAGAGAAAAATGTGGTATGGTGCGCTCATGACCTAGCTCTCTTACCATCCTATAATAATAATCATCTTTATAACATAATTTTAAACAGTTCACATAAGCATTACTTGAAATAAACTCAGCAGAATGCATTTCTTCAAGTCCTTTCTCATAAAAGTACAATAAAATGGTTTTTTAAACAATTTTAGTACGATAATTCAGTACACTATATATTTTTTGGGTCGTCGAGCTGAAAATACATTTTAAAAATATCGGTTTAGTTTCCATGGAAATCCCATTTTGTTTCCATTAATTAATATAAATTTAGAAATTATTAAGTTAATTTCTACTTTTATATTATTACATTAAATTATTAGAGAGCATATTGTTGGCAACAGGTTGGTGGCTTGGTGAGAGGAGGTTTGGTTGGATCCGTCTCCTTCCAGAGATGCTCGTTTTTCCATCCTTGTCTTGTAGTCCTTATAAGATACGCTGTAAATACACTGATACACTGAAATTTCCGCATTTAAGCCCTGGACTATCTCAATGAGCATAGGACTTAGGTGATATTAAAGACCATTAAATTGTACACTGATATAACGAGTTTAATCAAAATTGTTTTAGAGAAAATTTTAAAAAAGTGTAAAATCAATGATATCCAGCTATTCCGGTAACTCCGAAATGCTGATCCGATTTAGTTGTTTATTCTTTTTGTTTTTAGAAATTTTTTTTTACCTATGATATGATTATATACATAAGTTACCATAAAATACATACTTTTTAATTTAAGCGGAAATAAAATTTTCTTTTTGTCATAACTTTTTCCCTGCATTTTCTCCATGATGTACTACATATATGAAAATTAAAAGGGCTTAAGGATAAAGACTTTAGTTTCATCAACAGTCTTAGTCGAAAATGATAAAAAAAAGTCTAAAATCTATGATAAAAGTTTCACTTCTGGTTAGCCCATTTTGACGAAAAATTTGCTCTAACATTCCAGACATATAGCTACCTAAAATACTTAATTTATGTTTCGCACAACTTTTCGTATTTGAGCTAGGCTGTTCACACATACATACCATTTTGTTAAATAGTCATTTGGACTCAGAGGACCTTAAAACGAGTATTTCCATTGAAAACACAAATTCAAAATTTTTAACAATTGCAATACTATCCCTTACTATATTTCTTATTAAGCTAAGGGAAAATGAAAATAGAATAAGTACAAAAATTTGGAACAACAAACTTAGTTACACCAGGTGAAGTAAATAGGTCGTATAATAAAATAAAGACGAAGAACGACTTCGAAAGGTAGATGATAGTATTATCAAAAATTTTTTTTTCAATAATAAAGGTAATTGTCACGGAAAGTTTTTTTTCACAAATAAGTAAATCATAATATAAATTGATCTTCTCTGATATTTGGAAATTACATAACTTAGAAAAACTTAATATTTGTGAGAAATACGACGCCTAATTGCTATAAATATAGCAGGTCAGTTAAGAGGGCGTTCACTATAAATAGCTATTTAACTATAGTAAAAAGGTATAAAATCAACTTATTCAAAAATAAAAAATCTCATCTTACCATGGTTGGTGTTATTAGTTACAGTGCAATGAGGCAACTCTCTCAGGTGTCTACTGACAGATTTGATAAGTCGTTCCTAGAAATTTAGAAAGATTGGATTAATAAATAATGCTCTGCAAATAACTAGATATTAGTTATATAATAACTAGATATTTAGTTATATATCTTCTATGGTTACCGTCTCAGGTAAACTTTCCCCATCTTCAGAACCTTTACACTAAAATTAACAAATAATTTTATATGAACTTTACTTCACATTTTTAAGTTATTTTTTGTTTATTAACCCATGATTAAAAGTCATTTTCCTGTTGTCATATTTTATATTAAAATATCCTTCACATACTATTATTTTTAACAAGAATTGCCAGAAGCAGATATTACTGACTAAAAACTAGTCTTGAGTCAAGTCCACATATGAATACAGTGGAGTCTTACTTATAAGAATATGAGGCAGAACAGAAGGAAAATTCTTTGTATAAGTGAACAGATCTATAAGAATATGAGACAGAACAGAAGGAAAATTCTTCGTATAAGTGAAAGGTTATTGGGTTGTTTGCAAAATTATTTTGTGCCAACTATAGGAGAATCTCCCTGCTGCCTACGGCTTACAAGGTCATCTCCCATATTCTATATCAGAAACTCCTACCATATGCTGAGCAGGTTATTGGCCAACATCAGTGTGGTTTCAGGAGTGGCAAATCCACTACTGACCAAATTTTCATGATCTACTAGATTTTGCAAAAGGGCAGAGAACACAAAAATGTCGATGAAAGTATAGATAGACATGAACAGTGCAATGGCCTTGTAGATTTCGGTATACTCAAGAAATTAGTAAGACTGTACCTAATGGAGAGGTTAAATGTATGGTTAAGATCCAGGCTGACCTGTTCCGGGAGTTTTATTACGAGAAATGTGCGCTTCAGGGAGATAAATTGGGTATTGACAGATCTGGGACTATATTTAATAGAACTGTGCAGATCCTTGGACATGCAGACGATCTGGGCCTAGTTGAAAGATCCCAGAGTCGTTTCTTGCTTTTGAAGGCCCAGCAAGAGGACTATACAATATGGGACAGGAAGCAACGGAAAATAAAACAGCCTGGATAGGAGCATTTTCATTTGAGAAGATGAAAGAGTTCATCCACTTAGGATATCAGGTAAATGTGGATGGGGACATGACAAGAGAAATTAAAAGAGTAATCTCTGCTTCCAACAGGTGCTTTTAAGGGCTTTGGAGGCATTTTCTGAGAGTAAAATCATTGGCAGAAGTACCAAACTTCTTCTATATAAAACATTAATGCGTCCAGTCCTAATTTATGGCTCAGAGACATGAACTCTGACCAAGCCTTATTAGTTCATGAGCGCAAAATCCTCTGCACCATCTATGATTCACTCTGTGTTGAGACAGAATGGAGAAGGACCAATAATGAGTTCCCTCATGAATGATGCAGATATAGTCATGGTTATACATCTAGGAAGGCTTAGATAAGCTAGGCATGTGATGAAAATGGAAGACTTGGAAATCTCCAAAAAAAGCCTTAACTGATCGCTTGTACAGAAAAAGAAGAGTTGGTCGACCTAAGCTTTGTTGTGAGGACGGTATGGCAAGCGATGCAAGACACCTAATTAAGACCTGGAACTGGAAGCCAGCAACTCAAGATCGGGACAACTGGCAAAGGTTAATAAAGGAGGCCCAGACTCGGCAACTGGCTGTCGTGCCGCTGTAAGGTGAGTAAGTAAGAATAGAGGATGTTGTTGTTGTTTTTTTTTAATAATGAAAAATTATTCATAAAAAGGAGACATGTAATAATTATTTACTTTTACACCAAACAAATCACAGATTACAAAAAATAATTGAAAAATATTATGCAGGTATATATATTCAAAATATTTCTATGTACATACTTTTAAAGAAAAGAACTAAAATAAAAACTACGAACTATAATTGGTAATCATATGGTATAGATTCCAGTCCATTGGTGCAACTGCCCTATAGCACACTTACTTAAATGTTTTTGTAGACAATCTACTTGCAGGGGAATTAAGTTGGAAACAATTAAAATTGACTATTTTTAGAGTGTACTCTTCCTTATGAACCTCTTTTACAGGATCCCTTTCATCAATGGTACCTCTATCCCGTCCACAACTATTTTTAGCATAAGGTATAATTATTGTTGGCCTTTAGGTTTTTATTTAGTGTTTCCTAATGTTACAAACAACTGTACTTATTCATTTAAATATAAGAGCCAAAATTAGCACAGTTCCTAAAATGCTTTTGTAGCCAACTCGTTTTAACATGTATGAAGATGGAAACTTTTAACGCTAAAGCTTTGGAGCGATCTGCTCAAGCAATGGGGCTAGTAATAAACGAAGCCAAAACAAAGTATATGGTTGTAGGGACTGAGGTACATGATCGACACATAGATATAGGTGGATACAAGTTCGAAACAGTTCGGAGATTTGTGTACCTTGGGTCATTTGTAGATACTGACAATAACTTCTCCAAAGAAATAGAAAAGAGAATCATAGCAACCACGAGGGGTTATTACAGCATAATCAAGCTCTTTAAAACAAAAGGAATAAATAAAGACACAAAGGCTACACTCTACAAGACTCTCAACAGACCCATACTGACATACGGTTGTGAATGCTGGGTGCTAAAGAAAGTTGATGAACAGAAGATCGCAGTTTTCAAAAGAAGAATTCTCAGAAGGATTTATGGGTCCATCAAAGAAAATGGCACCTGGAGAATAAGGCACAACCGGGAACTGTACGAAAAGTATAAGGATGTCCCAGCAGTAAAATTTATCCGGATCAGCAGGTTTCGTTGGGCTGGTCATGTACAAAGGATGGCTGAAGATAGTATTCCCAAGAGGATAATGAACCATGAAACAGTGGGAAAAAGAAAAATAGGAAGACCTCGGACAAGATGGTTAGACCAGGTTGGAAGGGATGCGGTGCGGCTGGGGGCATCAAGCTGGTGGACGATGGCCAGGGACAGAGACCAGGGCTCGGACTGGGCTGTGGAGCCGAAGATGTATGTATGTATGAAGATGGAAACTATTTAAATTGGCTTTTTTAGCATGGAAATTATGAACTATTTACAATACAATTTACTATTTACAATGCCCACTCCACATTATCTTGCTTGTGCCACTTGGAAGTCAAGAGCCCATAGTCGGTCAGCCATGAGTTGTCCAGGTCTAAGGACCTATAATTTAATATAAAATCAATAATAATTATAATCAATGTTTCAGTCAACAACTTCCCAAATTCATTGATTTCTATTCCCGTATTTCATAGATACCAAATTTTAATATTTCATTGTTTTCAATTTTAATAAATTAATTTGCAAAATTTGTTTATAAAAATTAATTTTTGAAACTCTTATTAATGAGTTTTTGATTAGGTAAACTATAGCTCATCCACAATTCAATGGTATACCGAGAGCGTACTCACGAGGCAACTATTAAGGTTGATTTTATTTACAATAACATATTGTAATGAAAAAATTGATGGGAGTTAAAATTTTAATATAGTATCATTAAATATAACAATTTTATACAAAAGAAATAGATTAATAAACAATTTTATTTAAAAAAATAAATAAATATTGACATTAAAATTAAATGCGCTGTGGAGGAACGAGTGCTTGTTTAAGTGATCAAAAAGTATAATTTTCACATACATTAAAAAATGTATTTAGAATAAATTTGTTCTACAAACATGAGAATATGTTTTATTAAAACTAAAAAGTAAAATGTAAATGTGGACATTTAAAAGAGAAAAAGAAGAAAAACGCAGAGTGTCGACGAACTATTTGATATCACCTCCTTGATTACCACCAAGTCATCATTTGGGCTGAGCTACACTGCTCTGGAAAGGAACTGATGTCAAATGATGGTAAGCTGCAGAGGGGAGAAACTCAATCTAAGTCTTTGGGACGCCCTGTGAGAGAGTACCTAATCTTAACTATGGACCAGACGACTGTTTTTTATATTGAACCAATTCTATTTTAAATATCTTGAAGTCAGTGTTTGAGTTTTAAAAATCTTGAAGTCAGTGTTCGTTTTAAAAATCCTGAAGTCAGTGTTTGAGTTTTAAAAGTAAAATTAAATACAGGCTATTATAGCTGTGATTATTGATTATTATTGTAGGCCATAGCTGTGAAACATTGTTATCTGAGATTAGAAATAAAAAAATTAATATTAGGTGGGAGTTAAGAAGACACTAAATAATTTATCAAATAATATTTATTATCTTGTAGATGAAATTTAAATTTAATATTATGTTTTTTTAGAATAAGAAATGTATAATTTTATTTTTCGAATATTCCACATTATTAAACTGATTAAAAGATTATTTTGTAGTATATGTACTTATTTGTTAATATTTTGTGAATAAAATCAGGGGGTAAGGAAAAAAAAGTTAGCTTCAACTTACTGCCACAAGAGTTCACCTTTGATATGCCATTGAATCGTGGGCGAGCTATAGTTTCTTAGTTCATCACTTAAAATGCACAATTGTAACTGACAGGAAAGCTTTTTCCACATTCTGCTGAGCATATTTTTATATATATTTGAACCAATTAGAAATATTACGTACTCCCTGAATGCATAATTTGATGCTTTACAACTTTTATTATAAGTTTTTTTAAATTTAAAACAGCCGTTTTCATGGTACATACCATTGGGAGCCACTGTATTGGATATCTTGGCAAAGTTAGTAAAATTGTAGTGTGTTTCGCTCATAATCCTGGATTAAATTTGTAATGTTAGGCACTCATCCAACACAGAATTTAATTCACTTTAATTCTTGAAGTAATACAATTTTAATATAAATTATAAATAAACATATGAAAGAAGTCCCAAAATTTGCCTTAGATCTAAGAACCCTATCTAATTTATAACCGATGGACGATAAGATAAAAATTATAAATCTTTTTGACTCAGAAAAGCCTAATAAGTATGAAGACTGTTCGTTAGTGTCCATTAAGTCTGGAAAATAATTGAATAAAAAGTAAAAATCTTGTTCTAAGACAAATAATTGAGCTCTAAGGTATATATTCGATAGAGATACAACAAAAAGTAATATGACTAAAATTGTAGATCTCACAAAATCAGTAAGGCTGCTGGTGCAACAAGATTGTTGACAGGTATTACCATTTAGTCACTTTGGACCTACATAAATAGGTCTTACCGATTTTTAAGGTGGGCCTGTCATTTTTTTTTGGAGGTTAAACATGAAAAATTTTACTTTTGGGAATTTTTCTGTCTGTTACAGGCTAAAAGTTATAAGTTTGCCAATTTTCAAGTTTATAGCTAATCATTCAAATGCTACATGAAAGTCAAGGAAATATTTGTACAGATAAGTGAGTGAGTGAGTCGCATATGTAGTTGTGTAGTATTTATATTTGAAATATGAGGTACTCTCTAAACATAAAATTTGATGCTCAACCATTTTTAATTTTGAATAGCAGTTTCCATGGTAGACATTTGAAAGCCACTACAATAAATTTATTGGCAAAGTTGGTAAAAAAGACATTTGAAAGACTCTACAATGAATTTAATGGCAAAGTTGGTAAAAATTGTCATTTTTCGACTGTAGATTTCAACCAGAATCCTGGACCGAATATACTATGTTAAGTATTCACTATTTTATGTTGTTTAATTCATGAAATAAAATTTTTGTTTGCAAGGAAAACAGTTTTGGAGTTAAAAATCAATGACTGAAAAAAATCTGAAAATTTAGTTTTTTAAAAGCTATAAGATAAGCTCGCGTCGAGGGACAGTGCAAATATAGCATCCTTCCATTTCACATCAAATTAAGTAATCAAAAGGATCTCTTATTTTCCAACATTTATTTCGGTACTATTTAACATATGCCAGGTTATCAGTTGACGCCACACTAGCGATCTCTAGTGCCATTCATGGAAGTATGTTTCCCAGTTATGACACTTTATTTTAAACTGTTATGTTCCTTGTTCTATATTTATTGGTAAAATATGTTTCACAGCTTCCAAATTTATTCTTAATTTCAAATAAGAGGGGAAATATAACAATATAAATAAATGAATGAGAATTACCTAATAAGATTGAAAATGGATCTAATTAACTTATGGTAAGGCCCTTAACTCGACTGAAAACGATCTGTTGGGAGTTTGTGTATCTCTTGAGCGAACGGAAATAGAGAGCAGTAATAATTTTAATAATCTCAATTAATACAAATTTAACAATGGAATAGAAACCAGTTTGATTAGCTCAAATTGTACTAGATTGCATAAGTATAGTGATACCTTTCTCTCCACCAAAAATCCTTATTACACCGGCCTATATTTCCTTTTTTCTATTTTTTAGAAAATATTTAGTTGTGAACACTTACCAAAATTTCAACTTACACAAGAATTGCAAGCAACTTCAAAGAAGAAAATTATTTAGGGCAGAGAAGGAGAATGTATAATAAAGCTCTAATGTACATTGGTCAAAGTTCCACAGAGCTACTGGTGAGAGTAGGGTGACCTCTTGACAGATCAGCTGTTTTTTTGCACAATCTGTACTTCAAAGTCAGAGTCTACCCCAAATAAGATTAATCTTTGATATCGAAATCTAAAATCCATTGTTAAATTACTATTTAATATAGTTTATTAAATGTTAATATATTAACAATTTATATCATTTTTGGTTTTTCTTATAATTATTTTATGAAATTTATAGGTTGCAAATGATTCATACCTGGTTTTAGAATTTTTATTATTAATGATAAGGCATTTATTTATTCTAAAATGAGATCTTCATTTATGGATTCTAGTTGAAGAGAATATATAATTTCAGGCCCTTTATCTATTTTAATAAATTATCAAGGTTTAATGCTAACAAATTAAGAGGAATAAAATAAAAGATAATTAAAACATTTACGAATACTAAAAGAATTAAAACAAAATAAGATAACCCACTATAAATATAACCATGCTGAGTTAAAGAAAACAAATCAATTCTATAATCACATGAATCATAAACCATGACCAATTATTATTTCATGACCGATTATAAATCAAAAAGTGCAAGAAACAAATAAAGAATAAACAAGTAAATAATAACCAGCTGAAATTCATTCAGGCTGATATCCCTTTCCAAAGATTAAAAAAAGAGTGGAATCAATGATCTTTCAAAAGAAAGCTAAAAATTAAATATATAACAAAGTGAGCAATCGTCAATGGCCGCCTCAACAAACTCTGTTTTAGATGTACAGACCATGCCAAAAACAATAGGCGACCTATCAAGAGGCCACGCCCACCAGTAGCTCTGCGGAGCTTTTACTGGTGCATTTACTAGAGTATTTGGATTAGTTTGCGCAAACTAGCCTGTGTTTGTCAGATCCAGTCCACTGGGATTTTGGGAAAAAATGAAAGGAATCTTGAGGCAAGTACTACATAAGGACTAATATAGCATTCACACATTTATATAATTTTAATTGTTTCTTTGTAAAATAAAACTTCATGGTTTTATAATTTACAATCGGGATGCACTATCAGTGACTCCTACTGAAGCTACCCGAACATCGCTGAAATAGCACTCTACAGCACCATTTGTGCTAACAAACTGCTTTGTATTCAATTGTAACATTTTTATTAATCGGAATTATTAGTGCTGTCGACTTCCACTCACTACGTTCGCCCAAGAGATAAACTAAACACCAACAGGTCCTTTTCAGTTGAGGTCGGGGGCTTACCATAATTTCAATTAATACTGCTTAAATTAGAACAGAGGTGTCCACTTCAGTTCGCTCAAGAGATATACAAACCCCCAAAAGTTTCTTTTCAGTTGGTAGAGCTCTTACCATCATTTAAATAATTTCAGCTTCAAATTGGGGTTTGTAGAGATTTAGGACTTGCCAAGCATATAAATTCACCTTTAAAAGAAAATGAATAAAAATTAAATTACCACCTGTGAAGCAGGTAATTTACTTAGTTTCAGGGAATGCCTATCTTAGAGATGGACTATATTCTAGAAAATGGTCCCTCCAAAAAGGGATTACATGAGGTCTACAGGTAACCATCCTCCTCTGGTAAGCTAATTAACAAGTTGAGTCCCTCCAAAAACTGGCAGTTAATGATGCATTTCCGTCCTCCAGTTGAGGAAAGGTCCAACTACACTAGTGATGGGGTGTTAATTAGCAATCTGTTTATTTAAAACAGTTTCTTTCATTAAACAGATACAGTTAACTGTTTCGATCTAAATTAAACAGATACAGTAGCAAGTTAGTAGATGGGTAGGACGCTACTATCGGGAAACACTGAACGACCTGTTTAATTTAGCAGAAACAGCCTCCTGCAACAGCTATGCTAGCCACACCTAGCGGTGGGATGTGAAACAACAATTAGCTGCTTTTTTGAAACAGTTTATCGAGCGTACCTGTTTAATTTAGCAGAAGCAGGTTCCTGCAACAGCTATGCTAGCAGCACCTAGCGGTGGGATGTGAAACAACAAGTAGCTGCTTTTTTTAAACAGTTTATCGAGCGTACCTGTTGAATTTAGCAGAAGCAGATTCCTGAAACAGATGTTATCTGCTTTTTTGAAACAGTTTATCGAGCGTATCTGTTTAATTTAGCAGAAGCAGGTTCCTGCAACAGCTATGCTAGCCACACCTAGCGGTGGGATGTGAAATAACAATTAGCTGCTTTTTTTAAACAGTTTATTGAGCGTACCTGTTGAATTTAGCAGAAGCAGCTTCCTGAAACAGATGCTATCTGTTTCTTTGAAACAGTTGATCTGAGCGTACCTGTTGAATTTAGCAGGAGCAGCTGCTATCTGCTTTTTTGAAACAGTTTATCGAGCGTACCTGTTTAATTTAGCAGAAACAGCCTCCTTCAACTGCTTCACTGATACTAACCTATAGACAGCAATTTGACATTTTTAAACGCTTTGACTATCTCCTCCTATCACAACTACCATTTGTTTTCTTTTTTAAATCAATAAATGTACTTAATGGCTTTCATAATGTATTAGGATTTGCAATTAAAGCTGAAATATCAATTGACTTTTTATCATCGCCATTTATAAACACAAACTAATTTTTATCTATTTATTTTCTGACACAAAATTGATATAACAAACATATTATAGCGTAGGCGTTTAGATAATTTATAAAAATAAAAAAATAAAATAAAAATAAGATGGAGGAAAGAAAGTTCCTTACAAAAAAAATTTTAATAAATGCCTCAAAGTTTACTTAGAGCATTTTATCTATTAGTAGAATTTTAAAAAACGAGATTAATACGTGAATTAATAAGAAAAGCTCTTTTTTGTTGCTTTCTGTTTCGTAGCTTGAAACAGTTGTATCTGTTTTTTTTAACTGTTTTTTTAAACTAGCAGAAACAGTTGCTACTGCTACTCCAAATAAACAGTTTTGCCCATCACTAAACTATACCTGTGGGACAGTGGTTCCATATGAAGGGCCGACAACAGAAAACATTCAAGTATGGTGGGGATGTTGTGAATGTGACACCCTAATTACGTGTACCGATAAAATAAAAGGATTAGTTCTTTAATTTATGTGGATAGACATATTACTACGGGCTTATAGTTCCCACAAGTTCATAATAATCTGACCATAACGAGTAAATTAAGAATAGTACTTTGATTTGTTGCGTAGTATCTTTAAAGGCAGTGCTATAAACTCAAACCACTAATATTGGTATTGCCAATGGCACAAACATTACATCTTGATCTTGAAATTACACTATAGGTGGTAACAAACAATAACAGACTACAATGAATTAATCTTTCAATGAGAAGAAAAGATGTTGCACAACTTACCTCACTCAGCATTCATGAAAGAATGGATGCTATGCCAGCTCTGATTTGGAAGGAGGGGATATGGATCTAGCCGGCAGTGCTGCTTGGAACTGCCATATCTCTGGGTTGAATTAGTTGTCTTTGTGTAAATATCTAGCGTATAATATTTATATTCAATCATTTATTTTTAACCCTGATTGCAAATCAGTCTATATCTGTTATATTTAATCTAATTAGAGAAATTTACCACTAATGTTTGAAACTTTTTATCTCATTGAAAAGCATTATTGAAAATATTAAACGTTAAAAATGACTCTGTGGTGCAGGCCCGCCGTCAGAGGGGCCAAAATCTTCAGGGCCCGGTAAGAGTTGACCAAAAAAATCCTTCGAGTTATTAGGTTTGTTGACCCTATATATATATATATATATATATATATATATATATATATATGTATATAAATCGTTTTATAGTTCATACTCTGACAATCAGTGCCATCTTTACCCCATGAGTATACTGGGCCCCGCGATCCAAAGGGCCTTCTACGTCTTGTAAATGTCAACTTTTTTTAAAATTTTGTTTGTTACTTTTCAAATATTAAATAAAAAATTAACTTACCATGATGATATAATCCTACGTTGTTCTGAAAATAACGGTTCTAATCTGAAGGACCCCCATATCTTTATGTGCCATGGGTCCCACTCGTTCAAAGAAGGCTCTGTAGCCTAATTTATAGATATGTAAGCTGTTTTTAGTTTAAAGAGGAAAGAAAGTGTTGTCTATTGAGTCTAAGTTACCCCATTACTTAAACTTTTATAGATAAAAAGGTAAAAAGAGTGTTGTTTTGAGCTGGGCCTTCTTTAGCCGAGTGGAGAACCATGTTACTTTAAGATATGGGTTCCTCCAGATTAGAGAATTTATTTTCTGAGAAATTTCGTGTTATCAACAGAAATAAACAATATACTAATAGACAATTTATTATTTAAAAGTAACTGGCATTTAAAAAAAAAAATAACTAAATATTTACCAGAGGAAAGGGGCCCTGGGCCCGGGCTCAGTAAACCCATGGTTTAAAGATGGCACTGGTTATTAATAATAATCATTCAATAATTATTGAACAATTAACAATAACAATTATGGTTGTTGTAAACAAAAAATAATTCAAGCTCTACTTATGTTATTATGATCGCTTTACTTAAACAATTGCCACTAAATTATGTTATGATTATTACGTAATTTTCTAAAAATATTCTTTTATTTTATTTAAAACCATAGACTTTTGTTATTATAATTTAGTAGTAAGTTTTGTTTCCATAATACCTTGACCTATATATTATTATTATTGACAAAAATGAAACACATGAGTTATTGAGTGGAAGGAAGCCCGCTGTAGTATTTTGCCACCGGCCCGGGGTGAGCTGACAGTGTATCCGCTGTGGTGTTTATGTACGATTCTCAAAAAAGGTCAATTATAGTGAAAGTGTAATCGAATATTCCTCCAAATGGATGTGTCCTATCGATGATTTTTTTAATTATTATTACGTTCTTCTTCTCATCCCTGGTTACAATATCCATTAAAAAACTACCATTTCCTTCAATAAACTTTTTTTTGTGGTCCTATAACCCTCGATTATTATTACCACCACCTCTAATGAAATCAAATTCCGATAATGCCACTCTTCTGAGAACTCTGATATGAAGAACTCTGGATATGTTATTTTTATGAAAAAATCTTATAAAAATAAAAGATGATTCATAATTATTTTAAATGCAACTGGTAATATCAATAGCTTATTCGAAAATTTGTCACTCGAAAATTTTTCATTACCGCGCGTCTATTGATATTTTCTATTTGTAAATCTCCAAGAAATATACCTATTACCTACTGTTGACTTGGGAGGATGGCAGAGGTGGCAAAATCAAGCTTGCCTCCTATGGCAAAAATCTAAAGTTCTAAGATTTTATTAAGTTTAGAGTTGAGTATATTTTTGTAACTATTGATTGGGAACATTTTTATAATACTCAAAAGGAATATGATCAGATAAGTTCCTAAACCATTTACATATAAAAAGACCGGATTTATATGCAGCAAAAAAGGTGAAAATATGCCAAATAATATGCAGAAAAAAACCCTCAAATATGCAGTAAAACCTGTGGTAATACACAGTAAAATGTACATGATATGACATACATAATCGACAAAAGTAATCAAAAAAAGACTATAATAATTATTGTCGAAATTGCTATATTAAAGCGATGTAATTATAATTTATAATATAAAGAAGAAAAAATAATGATAAATTAAAGAACAAATTTGAAGACAAAATTGTTTTATAACTAAATAATTGTAAAATAAGATTAAAATTTTCAACTTGTTTCTTTTTCGCAATTATAACTAACAATTAAATATTTTTCTTCAGTGAAATTGTCTCCTATAATTTAAAAAAAATTTATATGTAGAAAATGATCTTTCTATATTCACTGAAGTGATGGGTGCAAATTTAAATTTAGATTATAAAATTGGATCTCTAATTTCACAAGTGATGTTTCAGCATTGAGAATTTTATTAACATTTCTTAAGGTTCCTACATTCTTTGTGAGAATATCTCTGTTTTTCCTTCAAATTTTCCAGGATTCGCCTGCAATTTCGCACCCCCTCATTTAAAAACAGAATTCTTTTTTCTAACCTCTTAATAATATTTATTAAAAGTTTAAATTTATTTTAATATAAGCTTAATCATTAATTACATTGCTTTTCTCAATAATGGCTGAAACCGTTTGAATACTTTCAGCATCGTCATTTATTTCAATTTCATTAAGAACTTTAATGAACTCTGTGCAATTGTCAGAGTAGAATATTAGCGATTCCAGCCAAGTCCTCCATCTCGTTGTTACTGGAAGTTGCGGCAATGGTTACAAAGTATCTCTTTGTACTTATCTAAACCTAGCTGGCGGTTTCAGAAATATTTTATTCCCATTGTTAACTAACTTATTTATGTCGATAAATGATTCTCTAACTTTTTCAGCCAGTCGGTTGCAGGCATGAGCTGCACACGTAACTTGAATCAAATTGGGGTAAAATACTTTTAAAAACTGCCCGGCCTTAACCATGTTTGGGTCTGCATCAGTTGATAAAAGAAGAACTTTATCATTAAATTCTATATCGTTAGTGAAAGGGCTAACAATTTCATGAATTGTTTTTTGAAGTCGTTTGCGGGATATTAAAAATGGAATTTAGTAGTTTTATATCAAATATTTTTTTCGTAGTACACTTTCATCAGGAACGTGTTTATTGGTATATTTTGACAAAAAGTTTATAAAAGGAGATTTTGTGGGATTGTATAATGGAATTCCTGATGTAAGCAGGACTAAAACAAAACAAAGCTCTTCATTGAATGTATCTTTCGATTGAAAAAGTCCAGCAAAATCTGCTGAGAATGGTCTCCAACTGTAGGAAAATTCCAGGAAGCCTTCATTTGTAATGCTACAATAAACAATAAACTATTGCCACATTCCGATCTCAAATTTGAGTATAAAATTCTAATCGTAAAAACAAGTATCTATCTGTCTTTACGTGCTGGTCGATCTGAAATTTTCTTTTATAAGCGGGATTTTTATTACACAAATTGGAACAGGGGAAGAGGATGTTTTTAGTTTGTCAAGGAAGTAAGAGCTCTAGACAATTCAATACAATTATGATGCTAAACATTATTTTCTCGGAATATCTAAGTGTACATATTTATATTATCATTTAATTTTTGTTCGTTATTAAATCCAAGAATATGCAACTTGCAACTGTGTGTTTTATCTTTGCTACGTTTATTTTTATTCATCATAGATCGTGTTTATGCATTTACAAGTGATACATTCAATAATAATTAAAAAAAAAAATATATATATATTCCGAATCGAATCGCTATAAGGAAATAGCTTACTTTTCCATATTCTGTTTAGAGAGAAAAATCATTATAACAATAATTTTGGCAAAATATGCAACATAAAATTTAGTATATCTACGCCAAATGTATTGATTCGAATAGATATTCAATCATTTTGGTTTAAAAACTTATAAAAAAAAAATATGCATTTGCATACAAATCCGGTCTTTACATACAACATTTAAATTGTGCTTTTAAGGGATAAAATAGCTACTCACAAAAGCTGTCTGTATATTCACAAACTGGCCATCAAGGCCATATATTAAAACAAAGGATAATATGTTAAAACAGCATACACAATAGAACCTTTTATTTAAACTCAGAAAATATAATTTTTAAAAACACTATTAAAATAAAAAAAAACAATTTCTTTAGCATCATATTCAAAATACAAAAAAATCATATGATCTTACACAAAAACAAATTAAACTCAATCACAATACTCAATGAAGTTCTGCTGAGTTCTAGGGCACAGACAGTTGCAGAAGGTAACCAGGCTGTTGACATCATTCGATCCCGCCTCTGGATCTCAAGTAGTCTGCTACAGCTGTACAGTTGTGATTATTAGCATAGCGTAAAGCAGTCCAACCAATATAATCCCTATCATTAAGAGGAGCACCACGACCAACAAGCAGCTTTACTATGATTAAGTGGCAATAATGAGATGCTGCCATTAGAGGTGTGTAACCACCAACCTTATAATCTTCTGGATTATAGATGTAGTCAAGCATTTCATCGTTCATTGCCTCATTTCCATACAGAGCTTCAGTTTTTAGAAAATCTAAGTCAGTCAACCAGCTCTTACCTTTTATATTCAGCGCTGCCCCGGCATCTAGCAGTGCTGTCACCATTGCAGTGTGCCCTGCCTGTGCTGCATAGTGTAAGGCAGTACATTGCTCCTGATTTATTATATCCACTGATGCCCCAGCATTAAGCAGTGTTTTTACCACTGCAGCGTGTCCTCCAAGTGCTGCTAAATGTAAGGGAATATTGCAATTCTTATCTTCCATATTCACTGCTGCCCCAGCATCAAGCAGTGCTGTTACCACCACAGTGTGTCCTCCATGTGCTGCAAAGTGTAAGGCAGTTTTCTGGGCCTCATCTTTCACATTCACAGACGCCCCAGCATTAAGCAGTGCTGTCACTACTGCAGCGTGTCCTCCTTGCGCTGCTAAGTGTAAGCCAGTATTCTGTCCCTGATTTTTCATATCCACTGCTGCCCCATCATCAAGCAGCACTTTCACTGTTGCAGTATGTCCTTCTAGTGCTGCTAAGTGTAAGGCAGTTTTCTGGAAATAATCCTTCATATTCACTGTTGCCCCGGCTTTAAGCAGTGCTGCCACCACAACAGAGTGTCCTTTATGTGCTGCTAAGTGTAAGGAAATTTTCAGTCCCTTATCTACCACCGCTCCGGCATCAAGTAGTGCTCTCACAACTGCAGTATGTCCTTCCTCTCCTGCACAGTGCAAGGGAGTGTACAGGTACCCATCGTTCATATCCATCGTCGCTCCAGCATCAAGCAGCGCTGTCACCAGTGGAGTATGTCCTCTCCTTGCTGCCAAGTTTAAGGCAGTGTTCTGGTCCTTATCTTTCAAATCCACAGTCGCCCCGGCATCAATAAGTGCAGTCACTATTTCGGTGTGCCCTCTCTCTGCTGCCAGATGTAAGGCAGTCCTCAGCCTCATACATTTCATATCTACAGCCACACCAGCATCAAGCAGCATTGTCACGACATTGGCATGTCCATTGCGGACCTCATGATGTAATTTCCCTTCGCCATTGTGGTCCCTTAGATCTAGGTCAGCCCCATTCTCCAGTAGCAGCTGCAGAACAGCTATCATTAATGCAGAGGCCCCCCTGCTATCTTGTGTGTCAACAGTAGCACCCTCTTCGCATAATCTCTTCACCAGCTCGGGAGAGCGCTGTTTCACCCTTTTTTGTTTTATTATTTAAATTTAAACCCATTCCAATAAGAGTTTTTAAAATAGAAGGATCAGAAACAATTTTTAAAGGCATGAGTTCATTTTTATTTTTAAAAGATGATGAAAGGATCATTACTTTTAACATTTCTGAGTTTCCATGAGCTAATAAATGAAATATTGTATCACCATCTATGGACTTAAGATCCATTCCACCTTACAGTAATGCTTTAATCATTTCAATATTATGTGACTCCATGGCAATCTCAAGAAGGCTCTTTCCATCTTCTGAAAATATACCAGTATCAGCTTCTTTTTCCAGTAATATCTCCACGCCCTGGACATTACCTGCTCTGACAGCTCCAAGCAATGGTGTTTCGTTGAGGTGATTCTTCTTGTTCATATCCATTCCCACCTCTACAAGGGCTTCCAGTGCACTGTTATGGCCTCCGGCAGCAGCAATATGGAGGTAGGAGTCTCCTCGGAACAAACACTTGTTAACTTTGGCACCGGCCGATATCAGGGCCTTAAAGCATTGTATAATAATTTGTAGTGTTTTTCATTAACTAACAGAAATACAACCTTAATAATTATTCATATTAATTTTGAAGTCCGAATTGCACATTTTATCATAAGGTGATCAAATACATTATATGCTTCCAATTTTGTTTTAAATTTAAGCCAACAAATTGATGATAAGGTCCTTGAAGTTTACAGTTCACAGGCCTTGAGTTTTTGTTTGCTATCGCTGGACACCCTGTTTATGTGACTATTCTTATTATTTGTAGTGTCCGTCAACACTTTTACTGTGTTTAATTTGTATGAAATATATTGTGTACTGTTATTGTATTTCCTTTAATAGTATTATCTGGGAGTGGGATTAATTTTTTTTCTAAATCTACTTAAAATATGTATTGACGAACTCTAGTAAGTTGAATTATTAAATTCTTGAAATTTTTTTTAAAAAAAACAAAATAATTTCTATAAATGATGTGGGAGTGCTTACATCTTCTGCTCTGCATTAGAATTTAGTTATGCAAACCAGGAAGACAACCCTCGGCAGCAATTGTTTCTTTCTGGACTAAATATCCCTGACCCTTCCTTATCTAAGCTTGTCAACCAACTATTATCTATCAAGAGGCCACGCCCACCAGTAGCTCTGCGGAGCTTTTACTGGTGCATTTACTCGAGTATTTGGATTAGTTTGCGCATACTAGCCTGTGTTTGTCAGATCCAGTCCACTGGGATTTTGGGAAAAAATCAAAGGAAGCTTGAGGCAAGTACTACATAAGGACTAATATAGCGTTTTACACATTTATATAATTTTAATTGTTTCTTTGTAAAATAAAACTTCATGGTTTTTATAATTTACAATCGGGATGCACTATCAATGGCTCCTACTGAAGTTACCCGAAGGTCGCTGAAATAGCACCCTACAGCACCATTTGTGCTAACAAACTGCTTTGTATTCAATTGTAACATTCTTATTAATCGGAATTATTAGTGCTGTCGACTTCCACTCACTACGTTCGTCCAAGAGATAAACTAAACACCAACAGGTCCTTTTCAGTTGACGTCGGGGGCTTACCGTAATTTCAATTAGTACTGCTTAAATTAGAACAGAGGTGTCCACTTCAGTTCGCTCAAGAGATATACAAACCCCCAAAAGTTTCTTTTCAGTTGGTAGAGCTCTTACCATCATTTAAATAATTTCAGCTTCAAATTATTACAACTTCACCAGACCACTGGAAGTTGACAGCACTAATAATTTAAAATAATGCATAATAAAAGCAGTAAAAATTTTAATAATTCCAATGAATATAAATTTAAGAATTGAATACAAAGCAGTTTGGGGTTTGTAGAGATTTAGGACTTGCCAAGCATATAAACTCAACTTTATAAGAAAATGAGTAAAAATTAAAATTACTGTCTGTGAAGCAGGTAATTTACTTAGTTTCAGGGAATGCCTATCTGAGAGATGGATTATATTCTAGAAAATGGTCCCTCCAAGCAGAGATTACATGAGGTCTACAGGTAACCATCCTCCTCTGGTAAGCTAATAAACAAGTGAGCCCCTCCAAAAACTGGCAGTTAATGATGCATTTCCATCCTCCAGTCGAGGAAAGGTCCAACTATACCTGTGGAACAGTGGTTCTATATGAAGGGCCGACAACAGAAAACATTCAAGTATGGCGGGGATGTTGTGAATGTGACACCCTAATTTTTATCTGGATAGACATATTACTATGGGCTTATAGTTCCCACAAGTTCATAATAATCTGACCATAACGAGTAAATTAAGAATAGTACTTTGATTTGTTGCTTACTATCTTTAAAGGCAGTGCTATAAACTCAAACCACTAATCTTGGCATTGCCAATGTAAATGCCAATTACATCTTGATCTTGAAATTACACTATAGGTGGTAACAAACAATAACAGACTACAATGAATTAATCTTTCAATGAGAAGAAAAGATATTGCACAACTTACCTCACTCAGCATTCATGAAAAAATGGATGCTATGCCAGCTCTGATTGGGAAGGAGGGGATATGGATCTAGCCGGCAGTGCTTCTTGGAACTGCCATATCTCTGGGTTGAATTAGTTGTCTTTGTGTAAATATCTTGCTTATAATATTTATATTCAATCATTTATTTTTAACCCTGATTGAAAACCACCCAAATCAGTCAATATCTGTTATATTTAATCTAATTACAGAAATTTATCACTAATGTTTGAAACTTTTTATCTCATTGAAAAGCATTATTGAAAATATTAAAAGTTAAAAAACTTATATTATTGGTTAAAAATGACACTGTGGTGCAGGCCCACCGTCAGAGAGGGGCCAAAATCCTCAGGGCCCGGTAAGAGTTGACCAAAAAAATCCTTCGAGTTGTATATATATAAAAATCGTTTTATAGTTCATACTCTGACAATCAGTCAGCCATCTTTACCCCATGAGTATACTGGGCCCCCGATCCAAAGGGCTTGACTTGTAAATGTCAACTTTTTTTTTTAATTCTTGTTACTTTTCAAATATTATATAAAAAATTAATTTGTGTAATTTACTCTGAAATCACACATGAAACTCCTGTTCCATTTAACAGGGATTATTAGTTTAGCAAAAATTCTTCTTGTGAATTTTTAATCTAATAATCAATTAATAATAACTAGGGAACGGATTTTTATATAAAATAAAAAGCTAAATATGTACATACGCAATAAGATCCATAAGTTTCCAGCCTGCCCTCGTTCCCCTACTTCAAGCTGGCTGAGACTTGCCCGCTGTGCATGCCTATGCCTGCATTCTCCATACCCATGACCTTCCTCAGTCCATATTTAACCTTGAAGGAATCTGTACATTTTAACTATGTTCAAGATCGAATACTGTGCAGTTATTAAATTCTTGTGTAAAGAGGGCTTACTCCTGTGCAAATTAAAGAGCGATTGGATGGTGTGTACGGGGAGTCCTTCCCCTCCTATTCCACTGTAAAAGAATGGACAGCATTTGAGTTAGGGAGAGATAGTCTACTAAAAAAGAGGAACGCGTTCGCTGCTGCAATGAATTTTTACATTGGTATAATGCTGACCCAAAAGTTTCTTGGATTCAATTGTAATTGGGATTGAGACAATGGTTTTATACTATGACCCACTCAGCAAAAGAGAGTCCATGGAATGGAGAAGGCCAGAAGGGAAAAGACACACAGTAGACAAAAAAAGTAATGGCCACCATTTTTTGGGATTGTAGTGAAATATTGCTGTTTGGTTTTAAGGAAAGGAACACCACAGTGAATTCCGAGTATTATGCAGCCATACTTCACCGTTTACAAGACGCCATCAAAGAGAAAAGGTAGGAGAAGTTGAACAGAGGTGTCCGGTTTCTTCACGACAATTACCCTGTCCACACAGCATTGGTTTCTAAGGCTGCTGTGAAGGATTGCGGATTCCAAGATACCTCCCATCCAACCTACAGCTCTGACTTGGCCCCCAGCGACTTCTACCTTTTCTCAAAGTTAAAATCTGACCTTGGTGAGAGGAGATTTAACACCGATGAAGAGGTCCAAGCAGCGGTGGAAGCACATTTTTTTAACAAAGAAAAAATTTCTTTTTTTCATGTTATAGAAATGTTGCCTAAGCATTTTATTAAGTGTGTAGAACTTAGAGGAGAATATATTGAAAAACAATAACACCAATTTTTTTCTTTCACCTTTCTTTCTTCCTTATGCCGGAAACTTATGGACCTTACTACATTAATATGCAATTATATTTTTCCAAAAAAAAAAAATAGACGATATTTAAGAAAAAAAATTAGAAAACAACTAAAATTTAAAATTCTGTTATAATTCAAGAGGCCAGATTTGTATGCAACATAAAACTTCAAATATGTACATATGTATGAATTGGTTTTTTCATAAATTAATGAAAATATAGAAACAAATAAAAATAAAATATTTACATTAACTTAATTACTTAAAAAATTATTTTTACTCAAAATTACATTATACATTTACATTTATATTCAAAAATTTAAAAATGTATTTAACTTTTTCTCACAGCTTTTGACAACGAACAAATAGGATACTAGTACACATCTCTACATGGAATGTGACAAATTCTAAATAGTAAAAAGAAAATTGGTGGGGAAAAAAAATAGCCATTCGCAGAAAATAGAATTCAAATGTCAGGTACGTGGGATTTCTTCAAATTTCTTGTTTACGTGTTAAAATACTTTCAATATAGAAAACATTTCTTCTATTTTTTCTCATTTTTTAAAATTTTCAATATGAATTTTTTGTTGTCTAAATATGGACAATAATATAAAAAATGATGTAAAGTGAAAAAATGCTTTATTTATTATAAAATTTCCTATTGACTTTCTTAATTACTCGATTGTAATTATATTTTTCTATATGATGTTGAATATGGTGTAATGCACCGAAAGCTATTGTGTTAATATAATAAAGAAAACTGAGACTGGTTTTAGTGATAATTCTTGTTATCAAATAAATAAAATTACAATGTTGTAGGTGCCAACAGGAGCTATTTTGGGCTTCAGAAATACCTTATCAGCCAGTTTATCTTGAGAACAAATACAAGACGCTGATCCATACTGTTCTCATGTATTAAAATTCTGAGACGGATATCCTAATGATGAAGGCCAGGGAGTAAAAAATTTCTCATCTTTAAAAGAAAGATTCTCTGAAAAATATTTGGTTCTGTCAAGGTTGATGACCAATGGAGAAGAAAAAAGAATGTTGAGCTGTATGAGGTATTTGGGGAATCTAAACTCATGAAGCTTGGTCTTTTTTCTAGACATGCTGCCAGAATAGTAATAATGAAGATATCCCAAAATGTCTCATGGATGGAACCCTTTACGGAGCCCGAAGTAGAGGATAGTCTAGACTTAGTTGAGAAAAAAAAGGATGCTAGAGCCCTTCTGAAAGTCAGAGACTGAAGAAAAGTGACAAAAGACTAAAACACCTGGCGAAAGCTTAAAGAAGAGGTCAAGGCTGTATCGCCATGTTAGTAAGTACATTTTCAACAACAAAATAAAAAGATATGCATTTTTTTAGTTTAAATATTTGCTTGTTTTCTTTGTTTTCTTTCACTAAATATTGTGTGAAAGAAAACTTATATAACTTATATTGTATGAATACACTTATATAACTTATTTTGTATGAATACACTTTTATAACTTATATTGTATGAATACACTTATATAACTTTTATTGTATGAATACACTTATATAACTTATATTGTATGAATACACTTATATAACTTATATTGTATGAATACACTTATATATAATTTCCAAACAAACACCTATATAAGTTAAAATAAAAAATCATGGGCTAATTTTTACTTTTTATTGTTATGTTATGTTTTACATGACTTGATTCTTTCTTTTTATTAATGCTTCAGGTGTCCAGCAGCCTTACATTTTTTGAAGATTAGGAATTCTGCTTGAAAAAGTCATCAGGAATTTTCAGTTTTTAGTTAATTCCATTGTAGTACTCGACAATAAGTGCATAAAATATTGAGAAGAGGATTGATGTAGTTGTCCCTATAACCATCACCAATTGCTAGAAAGCCAAGAAAATTCTCCTTCTACTTACTTTGTCCATCTGTACCTCTCAAGCACGTACTTGTTTATGCCTGTTTCATTTTATATTGCTCACTGTATCTGTCCCTAATTGAACTAGAGAAGTTATGTTAATGTAAAAGACGTATTAGCTCCAACCGTTCCAGTTCGGCCATTGTATTAGGTTCCGAGTTTTAATTTTAACCGATTTACACTCGTCGTCTTATAATAAGTTCACCGGTTCGCCCTTTGCCCTTGAGACCGATAGCGGAGTCACAAGTAGAAGGGGCTGCCAGGATTCATTTTATTTCCACAGTTAGGATTATTTTGCCATTTATACTCAAGTCCGAATTGCAAATTTTATCAAAGTCGAACAAATACAACATTATATGGTTCTGATTTTGTTCCAATCCAATAAAATGACTAAAAGTGCCTTGAATTTTATAGTTCACAGCTTTCAGATCATTGAATCATGCTTGAATTGTTTCATGCTTAAGCGCTACCCTTTCTTTTTTTTATATCTGTTTAAAAGATTCTCATAATAGATTTTATATTTGTGTACTTTCCATTTCAACTTTGTAAACTTTAAGATAACCTATTAAGCAAGCCATAACATCGGCATGCATTAAATAGTATTACACTGTTTTTTATTTTATTTTCATCACCGCCCAAACCATTTTCTTCCAGATTGCTTTAATCAATTATTTCATACATAATTTAATAAAGGTATGATAAAAAAATAGTAGTGCCATTTTTTAACAAAAATTTATAAATTAATTATAACTTGAAAACAACAGGTGGTACTCCCGATGTTGGTAGCCCTGAGATCCTAAAAGTGCAGCCATCATCTGGATTGATGATGTCTTCCTCAAGAATAGGATGTTTCTCTTTTGTGTGAAAATTTCCAGTGGTGACATACAAATGTTCCAAGTTAGGACCTCCCCATGCGAGGGAAGTTACCTGGGCAGTTGGCAACAGGATTCGGTCCAGTATTTTTCCACTTTTCGGATCAATCCTGAGTACCTGAAATGAATTCAGTTTTTTTTATAAAGAGTGTCGAAGAAACAAATGAATTGTATTTAAGACGTATGGTCCACATAATTAAAAAAATTAAGGATTTCAGCTAAGCTGCTACCACAACGTATAGAAATAGGAACTGTGATCACTTCATACGTTTAAATGGGATGATCACCAGGAACATTGCATACTTTAGGACTCAATACTTACATTTACAACCGTTGACGCAATTAACATAAAATTGTATTAAAACTTTATCTGGTGTTTTCGTTATATTATCAGATTTTAAAATGTTGTATGTGGACCCCGGGACACAAAGGAATCGAAGGCAATGAGATAGCTAATGAACTAGCACGAAAGGCCTTGAGCCAAACTGTTGCATATCTACTAGCATAATCAGGGGAGAAGTTGATACCTGGGAAACAAAGAAGAAATAAACATACCGGAATTCTAAACCCGGTATGAAACAATCCAAACTGTTCATTAATATGTCAAAGGAAAAGCCAAAATTTTATCTAAACTTGACAAAGAATGAATTGAGAACGATAACGGGTCTTCTTACGGGCCATTGCCCGCTAAAATATCATCTCAAAAAGATGAAGATAGTGGAAGAGTCCACATGCCATTTGTGCCTTGTGGAAGAAGAAAAAGTAGAACATATTCTTTGTGAATGTGAAGCTCTTGCCTTCCAAAGGCTACAACACTTACAACAGACAATAATAAAACTTGAAGATATTACTAGAATTAATCATTTCATAAGATTCCTTTGGGATCTCTAGTATCCATATCAATATCAAAAGATCCAGATGTGTCGCAGTGAGGAAGGGTTGCCCACCCCTTGTATTGTAATAATAATAATACATTTACAACCATTGACGCAATTAACATAAAATTGTGTTAAAACTTTATCTGATATTTCTGTTATATTATCAGATTTTAAAATGTTATATTTAAATCTGATTACAATAGATGCTTATCAGACAATTTATAATTTAGTAATAAAATGTGACACATCATTAACCACTTCCTTTTTATTGGTATTAAACCAAACTCATTCTCATATCTTAAGTTTTCAAGTTTTAGGGATAACGCCCTAATATATCAATCTAATACATTACAATATACATATCAACTCAGCTATAAAATTCTTGAGATTTATTTTTAACATCCTTTTATATTAATAAAAAATCTACATTTCAAGTAAAAAATTATTTAATTTGGTAAAAAAACAGAGGGCATATTCTTCTGAACAATATAGTTTGTGTAGCATCAATATGACAGATAGATTTTCTAAACATTCTAAAAATATTTCTTTCCACAAGTCTTTTTGTGTTTGAAATTGTCTTTAACACTCATGCTGGCGTTTTGTTAATTAGAATTGATGAGGAATCGCTTTTTGCCACAAATTTATGTGGAGGAGTAAATAAATGAGCTTTCTCACATCTGTTTATGCTTTCTTTTTTACACTCTGGCACACAACAATCGGGTGTTTTGGTTGGATAGTTTTTTTTAAAAATAACTTTCCATAAAACAAAAAAAAAACTAACTACTGTTAAAATTGATTTGAACAATAAAAAATATGCAGGAAACGATAGGTTGAAAAGATACAATTTAGACTTATTGTTCGCAGCACTATAGTTTCATGTGTCGGCCACTGACAGGGCCCGAGGGTGGTGTGAGTACACTCCTTGTTTCTATTCATTAAACTGCTACATTAAATTCATAGAAAAAACACATAATTACATTTAATTGAGTAGCTCAGTTCCAAACATGGCCAGATCAATTTTTATTATAAAATGATTTAGACCTTGTTTTTGTTGGATGTTTTCATTCTCTATGCAATACTAAAGTTCTTTTGTTACTAAAACTGCCAGAAATGTATTAAAAATGAATTCAAAAGCATGACTTGTAGATTATATTGGGTAACAGATGATCGATTTTTGTGTGGTACTGAAAATGTTTACAAAGTGGTACTGGCCGTGTTTGTAACGGAGCTATTCAGTTAAAGGTAATTAGTAATTAATTAATGAAAAAATAAAAATATCGGTCAATCAGTTTAGGCATCAAGAGACTCCTAAACTTTACTACCAGCATTACAGCATTATCGAGAAAGTGATATGTATGGATAAGGAATTGAAGAAAAATGACTATATCATCATTGACTAGGGTTAGGGAGAACTGGTAGTACTATAAGAAATTAAAATAAGTTGCTACACGCCATAAATTTGAATTTAATTTTTCTAATCTATTTTGTATTCTAAACAATTTATATAAATAGAAAATAACAAAAAAATACCAATGACTCCTGTTCAATAAGTTCCTTAAGATTGGGATTTGGTAACCAAAATGTCCACAAACTATATGATTTGGATATTCTGTTTTTATAAAATATCATAGTGATACCAATTTTTATTGAATTGAGGGGTCTGGAGTTCATTTGTGATATTTTTAACATGACAAAAAAATCTAAAACTAGGAATCAAATTTAATGTCAAAGATGATTTACTTTAGTAAAATTAATTAACCTTTTTGGCTTATAGTTTTAATTTGCATCTAGTTATGGTTTATAACCTTTATTCTAATAAAAAATAATAATAGAAACTTATTCTTTCTGAAATTACCTCAGAATTTCCAAATAAAGCAACCCACAGTTTCCCATCTTTATCCAAAGTCAGGCCATCGGGGAAAGGGGCTTTTATGTTATTATCTTTCAAATTAAGTACCACTTTACGATTTCCTGAAAAAAATAAAAAATATATTGCAACTGTTAATGTTGAGCTACTTGCTGATTTTCATTATAAATGAATAGATACTGAGAGGATGATGGAGGAGGAACGGGACGAAGGAAGGCTACCCTAAGGCCTTATCTGTCTCCCCATTTTGAGCAAGAATGGAGTATGAGAGAAGACTATCTGACATGACTCCAATTGAAGTGTTTGGTCTAATACAGAACCCAATTGACCTCATTGATCATGATCACTACACTAATACCAGGCAACTCCCAAAGGATATCCTGTCATCTCAATTGTGATGCCCGTGCAGGTGTCACACCCATAGTGCCATTTGGAATGATTGCATTTCTTAAGCCCAAATTAGTAGATTAGTAGTAGAGCATAATTGTAGTTTAAGAAAGTGGTAAGGCTACATAGTTGAAGTGATCATCGAGATGAGTGTGGATGAGGAAGATTCCTAGGGGAATCTAGACTTGGACTCCCTCGTTTTGCTTGTCCCCATCCATCATAGATTGGACATTTGATAAAAAGGGAAAATTTTCCTTATTTGAGCTGTTTCTCTTTTTTTATCCATACAAACCTTGGAATTTCCCTTAAAAGGGGATTTCTTCCACAAAGTGGAAACTATATCCAAGTCATCCATATGAACCGATTCCACTTTATACCAGTCTTCGTTGAAGATTTCTCCTCCCCAGCATGCTCTGGAAGGCACTCAAGTTTTTCCCCCGGGTTAAAAAATCCTTGTCAATGCTGAGGGGACATCTGGGCCCTATTTCAAACTAAGTACAAGTATAAGTGGTGAAAATACTAGTGGAACAGTTTGTTACTTTCCCTTACCTATATACGAAGTATATAGTAAGGGGAAGTATTGCGATCGTGAAAATTTTCGAATTCGAGTTTTCGACGGAAATACACATTTTAAGGTCCTCTGAGTCCAAATGAGTCCCGCAAAATGGTCTGTGTGTATGTGAACAGTAGCTCAAAAACGAAAAGTTGTACGATACTGAAATTACGTATTTAAGGTTGGCACATGCATGTGATGTTACAGCAACATTTCGTCAAAATCGACTGACCGGAAGTGCCACTTTATATAATCGATTTTACAATTTTCTCGAAAACGCCTCTAACGATTTTGATGAAACTTGCCTAAATTATTCTTCATAAAGACCTTTAACTTTTCATGCATGTGGTACATCATCGAGGAAATTCTGGGAAAAAAGTTATGATGAAAAGAATATTTTATTTACGCATAACTTCAAAAGCGTGCAATTTATGGTAAATTATCTTTAGACTTGTATGAAGGTTAATTAAATCATCTAAAAAACAAAAAAAGAATCATCAAAACCGGACCAATAATAGCAAACATACAGCGCATCGGACTAACCGGAAATGGTAATTATATCATGGTTATTACAATTGTTTACAATTTTCTCGAAAACGGCTCCAATGATTTTGATGAAACTTGCCTAATGTCTTCTCCTTACAGCCCTTTAACTTTTCATTTATGTAGTACATCACCAAGGAATTGCAGCGAAAAAAGTTATGATGAAAAGAATACTTTATTATAGTAAATTATGTATAGAATTGTATGAAAGATTATTAAATTATATAAAAAACAAAAAAAGATTCATCAAAATCGGACCAGTATTAGCAAAGATACAGCGTATTTTATGAGGAGCACAAGACCCTAGACCGAGGACTACAAGACCGGATAACAGAGCGCATTTGAAAGGAGACGGATGCGACCGAACCTTCTCCCATCAATCTGTTATAAACAATATACTATGTAATAAAGTAATTTA
Source organism: Rhaphigaster nebulosa (assembly GCA_948150685.1). Classification (NCBI taxonomy): domain Eukaryota; kingdom Metazoa; phylum Arthropoda; class Insecta; order Hemiptera; family Pentatomidae; genus Rhaphigaster; species Rhaphigaster nebulosa. The sequence continues at coordinate 6,877,336 of OX411306.1, forward strand.
AGAATATAAAAGCGGAAATTAACTTAATAATTTCTACTTTCATATTATTTAATGGAAAGAAAATATTTCCATTAAAACTAAACCGAAACTTTTAAAATATATTTGTAACTTGACGAAGTTAAAATATATAGGTAGTATACAGAATTGTTGTACTAAAATTGTTTAAAAAACTGTTTTTTGTACTGAAGTGGGAGAAGAAGTGTATGCTGCTGAGTTTATTAGAAGCAGTGTTTATGTGAACTCTTTAAAATTGTATTAAAAAGATTATTATAGGAGAGTAAGGGAAAGTTGTGTGATGCGCGCACCCCACCAGAGTTTTTTAGAGGTTACCGATTACTTATTGTCTTTAGATAGTAATAATTTTATTCAATTTTTTTTTTTAAATTTACCATTTTCAATATAACTATTTTAAATGTTATCGTATTTTAACATTTAACAGTGTTAGTCATAGGTATAGTAAGTCATAGGCTAACTTGTACTTGTACTTTATTATGAAACAGGGGATGTCTCTAAAGTAAAATACAAAATGTTAAATAGTTGTTATATATTGTTTGAACATTGTTATAATGTTGAAACACGATAACATTTAAAATATTTATATTGAAAACAATAAATTAAAAAAAAAGTAATAAAATTTTCATTATCTAATGATGATAAGTAACCTCTCAACAGTAATTTATTATAAAATAGGGTCCTTGTCACCTGCACCAAGCTAACTGCCAGTACTTTGTGGGCTCAACTTGTTTCAGATCTGAGGGTCAAATCGAAAATACTTGCATATTTAACTTAAACACATTAATATTTTGTCTATGAACATTGAAACTTTGTGTAGTAATCGGGTGCCTTCCACTAAACGCTACGGTATCTTGCTCCTTGCATTTGCACATGCAAAAATACAAAAAGTAGATTAATGTACTGTCAGAAGCTTCGTTCGTATATGGAAGGCACCCGTCTACCACACCAAGTTTCAATATTCATAGACGTCAACATCACTAACAATTATTATTATATAATAATAATTATTATTATACCTTACCCATTGCTGATAACTAATGATACTTGCCTATAGTGCCATCACTATGGCAATCAAAACTATAAACACAATATGCCAAAGTGTCATTGTAGTACATCTTCTTCCCTTCGGAATCCCATCCCATTCCATTACTAAGATAGATACCAGAAGCATGTGCTCGGCAACCTTCTTCTTTCGAGTAGCTATAAAGCTTACCTGAGGGAGTCGATTCTCTAACACCTTCCATAACAGAAACTAAATTATATGTACCTATGAACACAAGAAAATTAATCAATTTAGATTAAGAAAGATAGAACCACTTATAATTTCACTGTTTTGCTGGATGATTTTTAATTAGATTGAAATCTTTAATTGGAAAACGGAATGTTGACTGAGACCATACCAATGATCATAAAAATAATTAACTCCTGATTATACATAGGTACTCATTATTTACTAATTAAAAACATAACTTCTTGATCACATAGAATGAAATAATCCTTTAAAGGATATGAACTCAAATAATTACCCATAATCATATATACATGAAAATAAAATGTTTATTACTAATTAAAATCTTAGAAAAGAAATATAAACAAAAGTTAATATATTCTGAAATGATTATTCATTGCTAATCTAAATTAATCATTACCAAAGAGTGAGCTTTTTGATCAAAAAACTTACTCGTGTGAACCAGTCTCAAGATATACGATCTAGGAAACACATGCAAACAAAATTAACAACAGATATTTAGAGCTCTTAATAATGATAAATAGATCTTAACCCTTTGTATCAATTATTCGTGAATTATGATTAAATATCTGATGTGGACATCCCATGACTTCCTTGTATGCCTATTAAACTATAAATCGGTGGCTCAAAAAGTGACACTGAATTTGGTTACTGATTTCCGATGATAGCTGTATCTCAAAAACGACATTCGGCGTCACGACGTCCATCTATTCCCACACCCACATCAGCTTATATTGGAGGTCTCATTCCGTTATTATATGTCGTTTTCTTTCAGTTGGTAACAAGTTTCCAAGAGATTTCTTCATGTTCCTTGACAACATTAGAACTGTCTATGTCACTAGATACAGAATTGAAAATCGACGGTTTCAACATTTTAAGCGCAAGAACCTGCTTAACTTATATCTTATTCTCCTGTCCAGACTTGTTCAGCTCACAAATGTGGAGGAAAAAAAAGTATTTTACACTCAATTTTAACACTTAAAACAAGTAATAAAATTGTAAAGTACCCCTTTCGGCTTTTCAATTTCAACCAAAATCTATTATATTATTTATATTGATATAAAAGTCTAATTTACCTAATTTGAGATGTTTTGCATTATATTTTAATATAATTTTTACTGAAAGCCTAAAACGACCTTTAAGTAAAGTATCACTTTCGATTTGCCAATTTTAACCAAAATTTATTATGTCATTTATATTAACATGTAAATCTTATATACAAAATTTGAGAAGTTTTGCATTACATTTTAATATAATTTTTGATGAAAATCAATAATGACCCCTCAAGTAAGGTACTACTTCCGGTTATCATGCAGTGATCAAAAAGAGAGGTTCACAACTAGATTTTACAATAATCTTTAATACAAAATTTTAACTTTCTACTAATCGTTTTTGAGTTATGCGAGATACGTACGCACAGACGTCATGACGAACCTTGTCAAAATGGATTCAGGAATGGTCAAAATGGATATTTCCGTTGAAATCTGAAAACCGAAAATTTTCGCGATTACAATACTTCCTCTATTGCATACTAGGAAGTAAAAAATCATACTTCAAGCCATCTTGGTCCATTTTTTTTTTTATAGAAATACTTATATCTAGTTAAAGCATTTTTTTTATAGAAATATTTTAACTCGCTGTCTAAACCTACCTTTTTATCTCCTCTGTATGGAGAGAAATTTGTAGTGCTTATTTAAATGGGAAAATATTGAGCCCATCTTATGTGATTGGATGCCAATGTGGTTCACTATACAATGGCCAGATCTGGCAACGTAACGTATTGGCAAAATAAAGATTTTTTTTTTGTCAAACTTACAAGGATATTAAACAATCCAAATAAATTAAAGCAGAGAAATACCAAAAGATAACTTTAGTAAATGTCTGACTTAAGGGAACATTTGGTAAAAAAAAAAAAAAAAAAAAAAAAAAGAAGGAAATATAAATAAGATATGAGAGATATAAAAAGATTATACAATAAATTATGATATCAAATTTAAAATAAATAATATTTTCTCTATACATACCGAACCAAAGACGTCCAGATGCATCACATTTCGCATCATTAATTTTATGGTTATCAGGCTGATCAGTGAGTTTATGAAGCAGTTCTAGTGAATCAATTTTGTCTGAAACGCCATCCCAACCAATGATAAAGAGGTTAAGTTCAGAACCTATGATGAATTTTCCTTTGGAGCCAGCAACAGGGATTATAAAAGTTATAGCAGGAAGATCTGAAATGATATATTATAATAATATTTGGTAATAGCCTTGTATTGGTATTGTATTATTTCACTGATTCTATAAAAAAAGAGCTTTTTTTACTCCTTTACCTAGTTTAGAAATAAAGGCTTTATTGGTTGCTATGTCAAATCTGACAATGGCTATTCCTATGGCATCAATCAGATAAAGAGACTGGGATTCAATATCCCAATGAGGACCCTCTCCAACTCCAAGTGCTGGTATCGGCAATTTTTCCATAGTAAGTACCATTTTTCTGCAATAAAAAAAATTGATAAAAGTTCCGCAGAGCTACTGGTGGCCTCTTGATAGACCGGTTAATATTTTTTGCCGAGTCTGTCCGGCATAAGGTTAGTCTTTGATATCGAAATCCAAAATCCAATCATTCCAGCCTCATATTATTATTTAACATAGTTTATCTATATTAAGAATTTATGATAGCATTTTTGATGTTTCTTATAATTATTTTATGAAATTTATATGTTGTAAATGATTTACACTTGGTTTTAGAACTTTTATGATTTATGATAAGGCATTATTCTAAAATGTAGTCTTCATTAATGGATTCTAATTTAGGGGTATATACTCGTAAGATTTCAGGACCTTTACCTATTTTATCTTGGTCATTTCCAACAGGATATAAATACTAAGAAATAGGTTATCTCCTAATCTTCCTCCAATTCATTTTGAATTTATTTTTTAAAGTAAGCGTAAAGGCGAAAGCAGTCTATGTTGAAGAGGACTTATTAATCAAGTTGTGCTCCATAAAGACAAACATCGGTGCACTGATTGTAAATAAACAAGAACATGCTTTTAACTGAAATTTTTTTAAGTTAAAACCAATAAACTAGTAGAAAATGGAAACTGCTTATCTTTACAAGACCCAGCCTATATATAAGCAAAGAGCTCTTTTGGACACTCCTCACTTATCAATTATTTCTAGTCACACTTCAATTGCCATATTTTGTTTATATTTCTTTATTTCAAGCGTATTATTTAAACAAATATTTTTTAATAGAGTTCCTCGTGAATTGGATACATAACTTTGATTTCCTCGCCCCTCCACTTGATTCGAAAGTCTCCCAAATATTGATATATATTTTTTCAAGGATTTTTTTTTTCAACTTATTAGTTTTTAATTTAACTATGTTAAATGTTATCGTGTTTGAACATTATAACAATGTTTGAACAATAAATATCAGCTGTATATCATCGTATACTTTATTGTATAGGCATGTATTGCCAATTAACCCCAAGTTACGGAATACAAAAAACTAATTATAAATCTACAAATAAAACAAATGTAATATTCCTGGGCTGTAATAAATAAATGTGTATACTATACATTTAATTTCGTAAACAAATTATTTTATTTTTTCAAACCTGTACTATATAAAAAGAAAACCGCGTATAACATCGTCATATAACATATACATGCATAATAATCAAATTTAAAACTGAGATCACTTACCTTGATTCACTGATGACTTTTTGAGAAAAAATGAACTCGGGGTATTTATAAACAAGTGTACCCTTGATATTTTTTCTCTAATTGCAACTGATTAGAACTATTATCAACTGATACAGTTGCTGTTATCAGTAGAAATGAGATAACAATGCCGCCGCACAGTAGGATGAAACGGTCTTCTGGGCATGGCCAAAACAAAATTTTTGGAAATGAAACTTTTTTAACACAAGCAAGTTTTTTTAGTTTATAAAATATATTTTTAGCTAAAATAGTTTTTTTAGCTTTATAAAATCTTAAAATGATATTTTTTCATAATTCTTCATATTTCTAACTTCATACTTCATAAAATTAAAAAAAAAAAATGAACAAAACTAATCTAACTTGAATTCTACCGTTCGAAATTCATGTTTTGCGTTTTTCTGACAAAACATATATTTTTAATTTCTAATTAAAAATATATTCAATTAATTTATAATTTCAAACTTTTTCACCGAATTCAGTGAACCCTTTTAGAAGATTTCGCATAGCAATAATTTTTGTATGACGACATGGAGTTTTTACTTTCTTGTACGCAGTAAAGGAAGTATTGTAATCTCGAAAATTTTTATTTTTCAGATTTTAACGTAAATGCGTAGGTCTCTTATTAAGTTAGTAGGTCTCTTAGTAGGAATCTTAGTAGGTAGCTAGTAGGTCTCTTATGCGTAGGTCTCTTATTAAGGCAAATTTAGAAAGTGAGAGTTTTCCTAGCGAATTTCAATAGCGAGTTTCCCTTGCGAGACAGACACAAAACGATCTAAAAATGTCATTCACGAGTCAACGTGAATCTAGGGTGGGCGGCCAGGGCCCTATTTCATAATAAAGTACAAAAGTACAAGTAAAAAGTGGGAAAAGTACAGGTGAAAAAGCTCGTGTTTTGATGTCACAAGTTACTTATCATCATTAGATAACAATAATAATATTTTTTTTTTATATTTACTGTTTTTTTAATTTTTACTGTTTACTTCCTTGTACGAAGTAAAGGAAGTATTGTAATCGCGAAAATTTTCGGTTTTCAGATTTCAACGGAAATACCCATTTTGAACATCCCTGAATCCATTTTGACTAGTTTCGTCGTGGCGTCTGATGTACGTACGTACGTTCGTTCGTTCGTTCGTTCGTATTTCGCATAACTCAAAAACGGTTAGCCGTAGAAAGTTGAAATTTTTTATTTAGGATTGTTGTAAAATCTAGTTGTAAACCTCCCCTTTTGGTCACTGCTTGATCACCGGAAGGGGTACTTTACTTGAAGTTCAAAATTGATTTCCATCAAAAATTATATTAAAATACTTTGAAAAAATTCTCAAATTTGGTATTTATAACTTGCATATTTATTTAAATAACATACTAGATTTTGGTCTAAAGTGGAAAACCGGAAGCGGTACTTTACTTAAAGGTCATATTAGATTTTCATCAAAAATTATATTAAAATATAATGTAAAACATCTCAAATTTGGTAAATAGGACTTTTATATTGATGTGAATGTATTTACTATATTTTTTTAAAAATTGGTGAGCCGAAAACGGTACTTTACTTGAAGGTCATAATAATCTTACATCAAAAATTATATTTAAATTAAATACATAGATCATATGTTTGGGCAATAAAGGTTACAATCGCAATTTGGTTTCCAATCCAATTAAACATTTTTATTACTTGTTTTATGTGTTAAAATTTAGTGTAAAATACTGGTTTTCCTCCCTATTTGTGTGTGTGTGTGTCAATAGATGGATGTCACGACGCCGAGTGTTGTTTTTGAGATACTGCGATCTTCGGAAACTAGTAACAAAATTCAGGGTCACTTTTTGAGCCACCCATTTATAGTTTAATAGGCCTACAAGGAAGTCATGGGGTGTCCACATCAGTTATTTAATCATAATTCACGAATAACTGAAACAAAGGGTTAAGATCTATTTATCATTATTAAGAGCTCTAAATATCTGTTGTTAATTTTGTTTGCATGTGTTTTCTAGATCGTATATCTTGAGGATGGATTACAGGAGTAAGTTTTTTGATCAAAAAGCTCACTCTTTGGTAATCATTTATCTAAGATTAAATTTTGATTAAAATACTGGTTTTCCTCTCCTTTTGTGAAATGAACAAGTCTGCAGCAGGAGAATAAGATATAAGATAAGTGGATTATTCCGATTAAAATTTCGAAACTGTCGATTTCCAATGCTTTATCTAGTGATATTGACAGTTCTAATGTTGTCTCGGAACACGAAGAAATCTCTTGAAAAATTAGTTACCTTCTGAAGGAAAAGGACATGTAATAACGGAATGAAACTTCTAGAAACGAGGCTATGTGTGTGTGTCAATAGATGGATGTAGCGACGTCGAGTGCCGTTTTTGATATAGTACTGCAATGTTCGGAAACTAATAACCAAATTCAGGGTCACTTTTTTATCCACCGATTTATAATTTAATAGGTGTGCAAGGAAGTTAAGGGGTGTCCACATCAGATATTTTTGTTTTGCATGTATAAAAAAAAAGAAGAGAAAGCGTTATTTTAAGTTATGAAATGGTTGAGAGTCACCGGAAAAGAGGAATAAGGGATGGATTAGAGATCTATTGATGGTGTATAGCCGACAAAGGGAAAAGAAATTTTCAAAATTAAAATTGTAGTAATATTAACAATAATATTAATTGTAACATATAAAACAGTAGGGTTATGACTACCCCGTACATCACGTCGGTATTCGCATTATGACCTTCAGCAGCCATAATTTAATACAATGATCAAGAACGATTTGCCTCTATCCTTGAACGTCTCAAATTCGGCATGTAAGAGTTATTTATTAATATGAATAAAATACTAGATTTTGATTAAAATTGGCAAACCAGAAGTGGTACTTTACTGTAAGGTCATAATTCATAATAGATCATCATCAAAAATTATATTAAAATATAATGCGAAAGATCTCAAATTTGATATATACGACTTTTGTATCAATGATATTAATATAATAGATTTTGGTCAAAATTGGATACCCGAAAGTGGTACTTTACTTGAAGGTCTTAATATACTTTCATAAAAAATTATATTAAAATATAACGCGAAAGATCTAAAATTTGGTATACACAATTTCTGTATCAATTATAATAATATAATAGATTTTGGTCAAAATTGGATACCCGGAAGTGGTACTTTACTTTAAAAAATTATATAAAAATATAATATAAAACATCTGAAATTTGGTGTATAAGACTTATATATCAATATTAATAATATACTAGATTTCGGTTAAAATTTGATTGGCGGAATTATTGTTACTTTACTTTTAGGCCATATTAGACTTTCATAAAAAAAATATATCAAAATATAATGAAAAACATTTGAAGTTCGGTGTATAAGATTTTTATATCAATATTAATAATATTCTAGATTTCATATTCGATTTGATTAATATTATTTGATTTAATTATTTGATTTTCACAATCGGAATACTTTCCCTTACTATATACTTCGTATATAGCTAAGGGAAAGTAAAAATACTAGGTATAAAAATTACAGGAAATTTAACTTATTTAAAATTGGCAATGTCAAAGTTTTACCTAAAATGCACCGGAAGCGAGTTACTGAGGAAAATCTGAAAAAAAGTGACGCAAATGACGAATTTGTTGACCTATAAAATTTGAATGGAACCGTTCCACAGTGGGGCAATGGAACCGTTCCACAGTGGGGCAATGGAACCGTTCCACAGTGGGACAATGGAACCGTTCCACAGTGGGGCAATGGAACCGTTCCACAGTGGGGCAATGGAACCGTTCCACAGTGGGGCAATGGAACCGTTCCACAGTGGGGCAGATGTACTAAATTTGTGGCATAAATTAATGTATGGAATGTTTGCAACAAATTATAACGTAAATGATGAGTGAATGGTCTGCACAACAATATAAAATCTCTATTATGTCAGTTAAAGGCCTAAAAGTCCTATAATTGAGGAGGTATGTCAAAGAATAAAATAAAAAAAAATCTACTAATATTAAAATATTACAGGTTTATTTTACAAATTTTAAAATGAACATTTCTTGTTAGATTTTCTTATATATATATATATATATATATATATATATATATATATATATATATATATATATATATATATATATATATATATATATATATATATATATATTGCCAATATGTTGAAAAACTGATTAAATTAGCTTCCAAAATTGGGATCCAACTATTGCAATATCTGATGTTAGCAATTTAATTTTGTGCCTCTTTCATTCTGGATGTGCGAAATGTTTTATGTTTTTCGGTACTACAGATCATGAAGATCTTTGGCCGCACAATGTGATCTTTTTAAAAACATACAATATGTGTGTGTGTGTGTGTGTATATACACACACACACACACACACACACACACACACACACACACATATATATATATATATATATATATATATATATATATATATATATATATATATATACTATATATCGGACCAGTATTAGCAAAGATACAGAGTATTTTATGAGGAGCACAAGACCCTTGATGGATAACCGAGCGCATCCGAAAGGAGACGGATGCAACCGGAACCTTCTCCCACCTGTTATAAACAATATAGTCTGTAATAAAGTAATTTAAGAATACAAAAGCGGAAATTAACTTGATAATTTCTACTTTCATATTATTTAATGGAAAGAATATGTTTCCATGAAAACTAAACCGAAACTTTTAAATTATATTTGCTACTAGACGAAGTTAAAATACATAGTTAGTGTATAGAATTTTTGTACTAAAAGTGTTTAAAAAACTGTTTTATTGAACTGAAGTGGGAGAAGATGTGAAGAAGTTAATGCTGTTGAGATTTTTTAAAATTCGGAACAGCTTCTGAGATACTGAACCTTACAAATCGGCAAAATATGAAAAAAACGCAAAAAGTTGGATATTCAGTGATTTCGCCTTAATAACTATTTTTTAGTGCAATTCGGGGAAAAATGAATAATTAACAATCTTGTAGAGAATTAAATTTCCTGCAAGATTCATACAAAATAATTGTAATTGCTCTCAACAGACGCCAAGAAATTTTGATATAACAATTTTAGAGAAGTGGGTCTTTTTCAGATTTTTCTCAGTAACTCGTTTCCAGAGTATTTTAGGTAAATCTTTGACATAACCAATTTTAAAGAACATTAAATTTATTGCAAGTTTTATCAGTAATATTTTTAGAAATTCGGAACAGCTGCGTATTATTTGAATTTTTTAGTGCGAAATTACCAATTTTAGATAAATGGAAATTGCTATTTCAATATTTCTTGGCATCTGTTGAAAGTAATCACAAATATTTTGTATAAATATTGTAGGAAATTTAATTCTCTACAAGATTGATAATTATGCATTTTGCACCAAAGAGCACTATAAAATAGTTATCATGGCGAAACCTCTGAATATCCAACTTTTGGCGTTTTCTTGACATTTTGCAGATCCCGCATCTTAGCAGCTGCTCCGAATTTTTTTAAATATTACACATATAATTTGTAGGAAATTTAACGTTCTTTAAAGTTGCTTATGTCAAAGATATCCTGTTAGTTTCATCTTTAGTATTTTTTAAAATTCGGAACAGCTACTGGCAGTACAAATCTGCAAAAAACGCATATAATATAAATTCACATATAAATTGAGTGGTTTCACCTTAATAACTATCTTCCACTGTAATTTAGTGCAAAATGCATAATAGCCAATCTTGTAGAGGATTAAATTTCCTACACGATTCATGCAAATGATACTGACCACTCTGCGATCTACATTCAACAAACACTCATGTTCAAGGACAGCGGCAAATCGTTTTAGATCATCTGTATAAAATTATGGTTGCTGAGGGTCACAATGCGAATACCGACGTGATGTACGAGGTAATCATAGCCATCTTTATATGTTACCATAAATATTACTATTAATATTACTAAAATAATTATTTAAATATTAAAAATAATAATTTTTTTCTCTAGATTCCTTTCTTTTGTTATTCTATAAAGGAATTCCCTATTAGACTGATTTTATAATTTCTTAAAATATTACTAAGCAAGTGGTTGCATGTGGTTAAAATCCTTGATTTGATTTCTTCCTCACAATACAATAAAACATACTATATATTCTTATTATATATTTTAATATAATTCTGAAATATTTAGCGTAGGCGTAATTATATTAACTACGAGTGGAGGGCCATTTTGTGGATTTTATCTTTAATAGGCTTGGAGTTAAATTGAAATGAGATAGATTTATAATAAACAATAAATGATTTATAAAATTATTAGACAAATGTTCTAAAAAGATGTTCATAAATGTATGTTCATATGTATCAAATAAGTAGTAGGTATAAAATGAGAATATGGTGAACAACATAAAGCAAAGTGCTCACAGCTAGGAAAATTAAGAAGAGAGAGAGAAATGCTTTATTTACAGCAATGCTGCCCAAATACATTGTGTTGCTAAATACACAGCATACTAATCAACCTATAGCTAGACATACAATAATAATATTCATAATATTTTTTTCCCCATTTCATTTTAGTTCTAAACACATTATAATTATCCCTACATTACCCATATTATATCTGTTCCTTCTTTTTTTTCTTTTTCTTTTCACTTTGTCTGCTCTTCTATTACTCTCTATTCCATCCCTTATTTCTCTTTTCCGATGACTCTCAACCATTTCATAACTTAAAATAACGCTTTCCCTTTTCTTTTTTTATGCATACAAAACAAAAAAAGGTACAACTACAGAGGAGCGGCGCACTATCAGAAGAGTCTAGAGACTGAATCGAGTGTCGTCTCACTAGCGATCTCTGGGTCCATTCTTGTTAACTACGTGCCTCCTTTTTCAGCACTTTCTTATAAATTGGTTTTATGCTCATCGCTTAAAGCTGTTTCACAGTTTTGAAATTGATTCTTATTTGGATATAACTGTTTGTTTGTTTTTTTAAAGAAAAAAGTTACTTTTGATTTTAATGTACTTAACATCTTCCCCTTTTTCACATAAGAATATAAGTATTTCACTTATTTTTATACAATTAAATAATAATTAATCAAGTAATGTTTTTTTTAAATGATCTTCATAATTCAAGGCCATGATTAATAAACATTTGTAATAATTAATTTCATTAATTTAGTTCTAATTTAATTATCTAAAAATAAGGTAAATGAATATGTTCATAATTAAAAACCATAAAATTACCACTTTACTATCGCAATTGAATTGTTTAAATAATTAATTTAATTTCCTACAAAAATAAATACTGTTAATATTATCCATTATGATTATAAATAATTAATTTCATAATTAAAAAACATGAAATTACCCAGTAACTATCATAAATCGGTGCAAACTAGAATCTAACAAAATTAAATCACAATGGGTGTCAATGGGTGTCAATGGGGCAAATCGGAATAAAATTTGTCGCGACGTAACAAAGCGGGGTAAAATGTTTTTTTAGGGAGAGACAAAGTTGATATTCGTTTTTTGCACCCACAAAAACTACTAAATACAAATTTTCATAGCAATCGAAAAATTGCTTGTAAAAAAACAGCTTTAAGCGGTGAGTATAAAACCAAATTTATAAGAAAAAGGAGGCACGTAGTTAACAAGAATGGACCAAGAGATCGCTAGTGAAACGACACTCGATTCAGTCTCTAGACTCAACTACAGAGGAGCGGCGCACTATTAGAATAGTGCGCCGCTCCTCTGTAGTTGTACCCAAAAAAAGATTTAAAATAACTGTGAACTTTGTGATAAAGCCTTTGATTTTGTATGGAATGGAAACCACGTGCCTACCCAGCTTGGAGAAGCTACTTAGAATATAAAGGAGGATCTTAAGAAAAATCTATGGGCCCAGAAAAACAAAGGAAGGTTACAGGCGAAGATCGAACGAAGAGATCTACAGAGAAATTAAGGATCTGGAAAGAGAGATAAGAATCAGAAGGCTGATGTTCTATGGGCACATGAAGAGGATGAAGGAGGAAAGATTGAACAAAAAGATCTTTAACAAAATTTTTAGCTACAAAAGCATGGTAGGAAATAAGAGAAGAATTAAAAAACCTTAAAATTTCGGATGGCGACTGTCTGGATAGAGACACATACAAGAAAACACTGAAAAATCTCACCAATATTGGAAAAGAAAAGAGGAGGGGTACAAAGTGGTCCAAAGAAAGAACAGAAATGCAGTCGAAAATCATGAAACTGCAATGGGAAGAAAGAAAATCAAGACTCCCAAAGAAGCCTAACCAATGATATTCGCCTGGTCCTTACTGGCCGGCACGTGATTAAAAAAAAAAATGTGAACTTACCAGATCTGACGGCTTCTGCCTTGAAAATAACTGGATACGTGAATGAACTTGAGAGTATGGCAGAATATCAGAGTAAAAATAAATGCGTATAATGCGCATTCACCATAATAATTGTGGCAATAAGAGCGGACAACTAGTATGAACTTAATATAAGAGTTAACATGAGGGTCTTCAGTGAGAGATAAAAAAAATAGACTTTCGCGGTGGGAGCGGGTTGGGCAGACAACTTACCCCGGCGGAGGTAGGTCCGCAACAACGACGAAACGGGGTGGAGAGGGAGGCTAAGGCTATCTCGATTTCTTGGTTGACTAGATAATTTAAACGAAATGCGATTCAGGCCGAGTTTGGAGTATTATATAGTGAACAATAAACTTGAATATTACTACCCAATTTTTTCAACCTTTGAAATTCCTAAATCATTATTATTCGAAAAGCCTTTACACTGGCTTTCTTCAAACATAAGTATTTTCTTCATTTCCCCAAATCTCAGTCTCCCAATGCAATTAAAATATTTATCATTTGGATGCAGAAGTATGAGCAGTTCTGTAGGTTTGTCTTTAAGTTCCTTTTCAGTTGTATTTGCTTCGAATAAAATGGAATATTGCCCGGGGCGGTGAAGGACGGGACTGCGTTTTCTACCCGTTTCATAACGTCTAGAGCACGATTATGGAAGTTTTGGAGATGCATGATATATATATATATATATATATATATATATATATATATATATATATATATATATATATATATTCTCCCTCCCCCTCCCTCCTTCCTCCGCTACATTTGAGTACCTCCAGCGGCCCCCTTTGGGTCAAATGTGCTGACATTATGTAGGGTTTTCTTCCAGGCAGAAAGATTAAAGAATGTGTAAATTCCATTCAAAATTTCGGTATGTTTACCTGAAATTTCGGCGTTTTTAAAGTTGTGCGCATCTCTACAACTCCACCAAATTAGCTTATAGGGCTGAAAATTTGTATTTGAATTGAGTTGATGCTAGGAAAGTATCTTTTGGGGGTCTCAACTTGGTTCCACCATTCCCTCGGGTTTTTCGATTTTTTAAAATATTTCCGCACCTCTAAAACCCCTCCAAATTGAGTTGGGATACTGAAAACCTATTGCATTTGAAAGGAAATTACCTATAAAACCAAAAAAGTTTCATCGAAATTTGAGATACTGCTATCTTCGGGAATTAGAGAGAGAAATACTTTAGTATTAAAGAGGTGCTGCCCAACTGCATTGGCTTGCTATACACACAGCATATTAATACCATCATATTCACAATTCGTACAACTTATAAATATATAGGACGATTAAGACATTCATAATGTATAATAAAAGTATTTTTATTAAATTATTATTAAAGTTTTTTTTCCCTAGCGGTTTTCATACAATTTTCCTTTAAATATTAGCCCTTATAAACCTATTACATCACTATTTAATTTATTAAAACTTATAAATTAAAAACTCTCTAATCAATAAAAAAATGTATGCTTACAATAAATAAATAAAATTTCGCACATTATTATGAAATATATTTAAAATCTAACATTCAGTAAATTTTTACAAACATAGAAAAAACAAAAAAACAAATTCAGGATCACTTTTTGAGCCACTGATGCGGTATCCACATCAGATATTTTTTTAGCGAATACAGATTTTTTTCATTTCATTTAATTCAAATAAAGTTAGTCAAGGATTAATTCAAATCAAATCAAGGATTAACATCTCTAGGTAAAATAATTCTAGAAATTAGCTACTGCAAACATTCGCATAGCTAACAATGATAAGGCCTCATTGGAAAAAAACAAAAACCATGTATTATTTTTTCCTCATCATTAGCAGATTAAATGAACAATTAGAAGATTAAAAGTGTTCCGTCATTTCATTGAATTATCTTTCATGATTCAGTCGAGCATTGATAAACGTCAATTTCAACTAAGGTGGAAATATATCTCAAGATTTTAATAAGTTTCAATCAACAGGTTACTTTCCCCTGTAATTTTTCACGAACAGAGATGTCACCTGGGAGTGGCACACAGGAATAATTTAACCTTAAAACCAGAAAAATGAAATTAAAGTTTGTGAAAAACTCCACTAAACCTATCATTCTTAGCTTAATAACCTATTCTTAAGGACTAATATAATTCTCTTCTGGTAGAATTCTGGACGGTTTCAATAGAATCTTGGAGAAAATACCAAAAATAATTACTTCGTTGAAATAACTATTTTTACTCATTAGATTTAAGTAATAAAAAATAAAATGGCGGAAGATTTTTTTTTGTATAATCTAGTTAATATAGGCTTAAATTTTATCAACATTTAATCCGACATACAAACAAACACCTTTATCCAATTAGGGATTGACAAATTATTTGCCACTTCTATAAATTTTTTTTGTTGAAAACTAGTTTCGAATGTTATACATTCATCCTCAGTTCAACGTTTAAATGGATTATATCAAACAGGATATAAACAGTATAAAATTCGAAACTAGTTCTCAACAAAAAAAATTTATAGAAGTGGCAAATAATTTATCAATACCTAATTAGATTGATCCTTCTTTCTATACCATCATGCGGATGTCAACTAAACACCTTTATCCGATATAATTAAGTAAACAAGAAGAATTATCCAATAATTCTTCATAAACATGGTTCGTAAACGAGAAATGTAAACAGTAAATCAATAAAATGATAATTTTAAAATAAAGTACGTAAATAAACATACGATTTAGTATGGGAAAAAACTACAACCTCTGTTGACTATGAGACTTGAAATTCTGGCTATGTCTGCGTTCCGATTGACCTTACAGGAAGTGGCAAGAGAGGGAGGAAATCTATTCGTTCACAGTTTTATGATGAAGCTAACAACTCTGAAGAATGGTGGATTTAATGGAATTTTCACTTTCTGATTCGAACTTTTACACGGTTTTAAGCCTCAAGTACTCCTATGTGCGATGTAGCGGTAACGTCATTTGACTTCCGTAGTTCTTAAACACCGATGTATTTTCAGATTCTATCGTCCGTGATTTGAAACAACAATGTAATGAGAAATTATAAAATATGTCCTTATTTGAGTAAGAGCGAATTTCTTTAGATGGGATAGGATAATTTAGACAACTGCAAAAAAATATTGGTGTTTCATTTTTCGTTTATTATTTTCGATAATAACTCTTTGTGATCGACCATGAAAAAAAGTAAATAAAAATTACCCCTCCCCTATCTCAAATTTGAGCTTTTACGTTTGATGAATCCAAAAATCCCATCTCCTCTCTCAAAAAAAAAAAAAAATCCGCCGTTCGTGACTTTTCTCCGACTACTTTTTTTTGACCGATTTTTTTTTTTATATTTGGCACTAAAGTCACAGGTCGTCCCAGTATGATCCTCGGAACTTGACATTACCATCAGCAGTTTTGTTTAAAAATGGTACAAATGAGAGGTTTCATATGTCCGTCTATAAGTCGGCCATTTATGAAAATTCTTACTAGGGAAAATTCTTACCCTACTAGGCAATTGTAAGCAGATCAAAATTTCGATATACAGTTTCCAACTAATCAATGTGTTTCAGAGTTACTTGAGTCCAAAGCGCATTTTTGGTAATTGGCGTGTGTGTGTGCGTGATAATATACAACAGCTATGTCGGCTGTTCAGTTATATAAAAAAATGTAAA
The DNA here is from genome assembly GCA_948150685.1 of Rhaphigaster nebulosa. Lineage (NCBI taxonomy): Eukaryota > Metazoa > Arthropoda > Insecta > Hemiptera > Pentatomidae > Rhaphigaster > Rhaphigaster nebulosa. Next base: position 6,894,315 of record OX411306.1, read on the forward strand.
ACTAATTGAATTTATAAACAGTGAAAAATCTATATTTTTTATAAACAATCTTATAAATACAGACTATGCACATGCAAAAAACTTATTAATTTGGTATATAACAAAATAATATTTAATTCCATATACATAACCGTTTAATCGTATGTTGTTGGCCGCAAGAACATCTTAAGAAATCAATTTTAAATTGGAACCGGTAAAAGTTATCTAGAGTGACATTGATAGTTTAGAATCATGATAAGCTAAATTATCTTTACATTAAATATTAACTAAAGAAAATCTAAGCTGATTCATCCCTTGAAATTTAAAAAAATATAAAAAGCTTATTTAATGGAGGTCAATCCTGATTATTGGGTAGCTATATAAAGTGGGTACTCTTAATTGGGAGAAAACCTGGCGGACGAGTGTGATCCCTGCCAAATCACTTTCTTGCACAACCGTTATTTATGATATGATATAACTGAGACTAGATTCTTACATGAGAGTACTTGATACTTCTATTGGAATCTGCCTCAACTCTAACAGCAGCTTATCTACTAGGTTGCTTCTACTGGATTCCTTGCTACTCTATACATGAAGGTTTTTTTATTAGTACACTAAGTGGTGGGGATAGCGGGGTCCCCTCCTCGTGGTGTTCCTTGGATAGCAATTACTAAACGACCTTCAAAAGCGAAATCATATACCGAAATGTGTCACACAGTTTCCACGATTTCGATCGAGTTTTTAAAATTTATATTTATACATACAACTGCAAAACGTCGATATGGATGCATCTGTAGCAGATCCGAAAACTATCCTCAAGATTTGAATAAGATTGATCCAATACACTGAATATGAAACACCATTTAACTGAAAATACATAAATACAATACAATTAAGGATTGATAAATTATTTGTCACTTCTATGATATTTTTTTATTGAAAACTAGCTTCGAATGTTATACATTCATCTTCAGTTCTAAAAACACACAAAAATTCAAAATAAGCAATTCAAAATAAAGTTTGGTATTATTATACATATTAAATTTAATGTAATATAAATTAGTATTCGAAAACATATATGAATTTAATTAAGACAAGAAATTTATTTTATTCCTTGTTTTAATTAAATTCATCACCAATCTTGTGCTCTCTTGACTTCAGTGATTGGGAAGGCATCAAGACAAAGGAGTGAGATGGAGGCGTCGGCAAAGGGCATCAGTGGCGTAGCAAGAGATCCAGATCCCATGTCCAGGGGGTCCGGACCCCCCTAAATTACAAAATACTGTTACTTATTCTTATATATAAACAAAAATTGTATAAGCCTATTTGAATTTTATTTTATAACTACTGTTGCACCTCTGTATATCGAACTTCCATCAATCGAATATCTATATATATTTCTTTTCTTAGGAACCTTGAATTTTAATTATAAAAAATATTCTGTATATGAATAAAAAACTCCGTATATTGTATATGAATAAATAAAAAAAAAAAACGTTAGTTTACGAACATAAGAATGGATAATGATTAAATTATAAAAAAAAAAAAAAAAAATTCCACTGGTTTGCAAAGCAATGGAAATTCAGGGAAGATCTTGTTTCAGAAGAAGCATAGAAGTACCTAAATTCTTTGATTATCTTCCCTAGTATAAAGTGAAATTTTCATTTTAAATTCAGTTTAAATTTGCCTTTTTTGTTGTGAACATTGTTCCTAAACATGATGAATTATACACAAATAGACATTAGAAACTATTTTGAGCGAAAACGAAAATACATTTCAATGTATGTTTCTATATTTTTAATTCATGTCCTTATTAAATTATAAACGTATATTTTTATACAAAATCTGCAATCAAAGATGTTTTTTTCTTTAACCCTAAAAAATTGCCTTTGGTAATTCTTTTACCTTAAAGAATAGCTGTAATTGTTTTTAGACTGAAAATGTTGAAAAATTGCAATCTTTCTATTTATCGAAATTTCTATAAATCGATTTTTTTTTTCAAGGAGCCTTTATATTCGATATATAGAGGCTCGACTGTAATATACCTTGGCATTAAAAATATTACATCGAGTGAGGCTCCCCTTACAACCACGGTTGGGGTGGGTTTCTTTAAATTAGATCCTTGGATGGAACCTCCCTCCCCTAAACGAAATCCTGACTCCGCTACTGAAGGGCATAGATTTGTTACTATGCCTATGTACTTATGGTTATAGAAGTTAAGTTATAGAATTTAAGATAACGGATGTGCTATTGACAAAGAAAGAGTTCATTGGGGGAAAATAGTCCTGGTGTCCCATTGGTTATTTATTACTATTATATATTACTATCATATTTAAAATAAATAAATAAATAAAAATAGACAGTATTATGTTCATAAATCTAGTGTTAACTAGTTTCTTTATTTAATCCAATAATAGTATCAAAATTAAAAGGGAATAAAAATACAGTCGAACCTCTATATATCGAACACGAAGATTCCTTGAAAAAAAAAATCGATATATGGGAATTTCGATATATAGAAAGATTGCAATTTTTCACCCTTTTTAGGCTAAAACAATTACAGCTATTCTTTAGGGTTAAAGAAGCATCAAAGGAATTTTTTTAGGTTTACTTTGAACAAAGCCCAACAGTCAATAACACTTATTTGAAAAAATTTAATAATTACATTTGCGATTGGAGATTTTTTACAAATGTACATTTATAATGTAATAAGGAAATGTATTAAAAATATGCAAACACACATAAAAATTAATTTATTTTTGTTTTCGCGCAAAATTGCTTCTAATATCTATTTGTGTATAATTCAACACCGAAGATATGTTTAGGAGCAATGTTCACAGCAAAAAAGGCTAAGTGAAACTGAATTAAAATGAAAATTTCACTCTAGCAAAGAGATTCTGAGAATTTAGGCACTCCTGTGCTTCTTCTGAAACAAGATCTTTCCCGAATTTCCATTCCTTTGCAAACCAGTTGAACATTTTTTTTTTCAAAAAATTCTGCGAGACCTTCGGAGAGAGTTCACCGTGAGAGGCCTCTGGTTTGTGTCTCGCGGAACTATCCCAAGTAAAACAAGGCGTTTTCTGGAAGACTTTGGCGTTGGCAACAGGTATATTGTGATATTGGCTGAGAATATTATACTGGACTCAGTGGGAATAATGCACAATCACCTAGTAGTTAACTGAGTGGATATTTTTTATTTATTATATTATTGTTTATTTAATTTTTCTTTAAATTTATTTATTACATTGTTTTATCCTTATTTTCTTATTTAGTTATTATTTATTGTACTGTTTTTGATGCTTATGTATGCGTTCCTAAAATTTGAACATTTGATTAGTTTTCGAATTCTTTGTTGTTTTTTGTTTTGCATGTAGAAAAAAAAAAGAGAAAGTGTTATTTTAAGTTATGAAATTGTTCAGTCACCGGAAAAGAGAAATAACGGATGAATTAGAGAGTAATAGACCTATAGCAAACAAAGGGTAAAGAAAAGGAACAGATATATTGTGGGTATTGTAGTGATAATTTTAATGCGTTTAGAGCTAGAATGAAAGGAAAAAAAAATGTTATTAATATTATGTATACTATTATTGAATGTTTAGCTATATATTGATTTAGTATGCTGTGTATGTAGCATCCCAAGGTCTTTGGGCAGTATTGCTGTAAATAAAGCATTTCCCTCTTATTACCCATTCTCATGTATGGGAACTAAGGGTTCTTTTTTATGACAATCAAATTTTATACTTTCTTAAATGGGAATTTTTTGTTCGATATAGCCAGGCGTAGCCAGAATTTCGTTTCGGAGGAGAGAGGGAGAGGGTGTCCAATGATTTACTTTAAAGAAACCCATCCCAGCCATGGATGTAAGAGGGGGGCCTCTCTCTATGTAATAATTTTAATGCCAAGGTATATTACAGTCGAACATCTATATATCGAATATGAAGGTTCTTAAAAAAAAAAATCAATTTATTGAAATTTCGATTTATAGAAATTTCTCACCATTATCAGTCTAAAAACAATTACTGCTGTTCTTTAGAGTTAAAGAAGTATAAAAGGCAATTTTGGAGGTTAATGAAGAAAGAAAGGTAATTTTTTATTGTTAAGGAAAAACGAAATTGAACCATGAATTACACTTATTTGAAAATTTTTAAAAATTACATCTGTGATTGCAGATTGTATAGAAATGTACATTTATAATTTAATAAGGACGTGTATTAAAAATATACAAACACGCATCAAAATTAATTTATTTTTGTTTTCGCGCAAAATAGTTTCTAATGTCTATTTTTTTATAATTCATCATGTTTAGGGACAATGTTAACAACAAGAAAGGCAAATTTAAACTGAATTTAAAATGAAAATTTCACTCTATACTAGAGAAGATATTCAAAGAATTTAGGTACTTCTGTGCTTCTTCTGAAAAAAGATCTTCCCTGAATTTCCATTGCTTTGCAAACCAGTGGAACATTTTTTTTTTTTTATTTTTAATTATTACCTATTCTTATGTACGTAAACTAACGGCCCTTTTTGATGACAATCTAATTTTATACTTTCTTAAATGGAAATTTTTTGTTCGATATATAAAAATATTATTCGATATACAGAATATTTTCTCTTATAAAAATTCAACGTTCCTAAAAAAAGTTCGATATATTGAGATTTTCGATATGTGGAAGTTCGATATACAGAGGTTCGACTGTATATGTCTCTAATTAAAATTCGAGGTTCCTAAAAAAAGTTCGATATATAGAGATTTTCGATATGTGGAAATTCGATATACAGAGGTTCGACTGTATATGTTTCTAATGAAAATTCAAGGTTCCTAAAATAAGTTCGATATATAGAAATTTTCGATGAATGGAAGTTGGATATACAGAAGTTTGATTATACTTATATCGTGTAAATATAAATGCTGTCCGATAAGTTAAGGCAATCTTGACTGAGACAATCGAAAGTGTTAAGTGGTGGGAGAGTAGGGGTGACCTTGTTTGTTGCTATCAGTGTTATTAAGAACATTGCAGTGGTAGTCCTTCATTTCAACTCGATAGTCCGTAATCGAGATTTATCTTATCATACATCGATTGATAATTAAGTTATATAATACACAAACTTTTTTTTCATGAGAACCATAGGCACAGCGTAAATTTATTTCTTCTGTGAAAAAATCTTTCGCTCAAGTAAGTTTTTTTTATTTTTTTATTTTTATTTAAGTGTTATTGTAGCACAGCAATATCTTAATTTTATTTTAATATTGGCGAGGGAGCATTTGTAATATATTAGCTATTACAACGATTGGTTAGTTAGTGCCAGACCCCGATTTCCGGTTGCGTTCAGGACAGATAATCTTAACATTATAAAATGATTCAAATTAAACCTCATTTATTATCAGTTTTAAACCCAAATATGCAATTAAATATTAAGGTTTTTTAAAGACACGGACTGTTTGTCTTTTTTCTTATTTAATAAAACATGGAGTCACAGGATACAGTGCATAAGGGACAGAACTAAAATTTTTTCCAAAGGGCAAGCTTAATTCTATCGCCCCTTCTTTCATCCCTCCTCCCTGAATAAGATTCAACAGTTTCGTAATAGTATTTTAGGTAATATATTTAGAAATATATATTATCATTTCATAACATTATCTCATTTTATTGACTTAATTAAGGTAAAAAAAAAAAAAAAAAAAAAAAAAATGTTTTTACTACTAAAATAACATGTCACTCGAAATTTGCCGCCATCTTCAATTCGGCCTCCCGGGGCAAGCTCTTCCTAGTTCATGAGCATTATTAAACCAGTTTTAGATCTATTTCTAACGTATTTCGTTGTAAGCCTAATATTATTCAGTAAACTATAAATTATCCTGTCCCTCAAAAACGGGCGCTCTGAGCACATGCCCAGTTGGCCCGTTTTTAAATCGGGGCCCAGGTAGTACTATTAGCGTTTCCTCGACCAAGTTATGCTACCAAGTTACCCGATTAGTCAGTAAAGCTTCAGAACTTTCCCAAAACTTTGTTGGCAAAAGTACCAAGAACCTGGACTATTGTCGCAGATAAAATAATTGCTACCTCATAAATAAGTTTGTCTACGTTGTTTAGATACCATTATCAATCAATTAAAGGAATCGTTCAGAAAATCGTCTAGATATCTCAAAAAATGAGAATTACACAGCGACGTGCCTAAGTCTTGGTGCCCCGGGGCGGTCCTCTTTTCATACGCCCCCAATTTAGGAGCATTGAATTTAAAAATTGTTTTAAATTTTACATTTTACAAGAGTAAAATTATACAAATATAATAATGATTACGCTTTTAAATTTTTATTCTTAAAAGCTACCCTAGATGTTTGAAAATAAATTAATTATTCATATTTCGATTATCTAAAGCATAATAAAAAAAAAATCGTGAGCAGCAGAATTCTATCTTTTAGGCCTTATTTTCACGAAATACAAAATTGAGAATTTAATTACCTTTCAAATACAGTTTTTTAGCCCTCTGACTCAATTAGGAGGGGTGCTCTCTCTGATCTCTATGATGACCTCAGATAAATATACCGAAATTTTGACTGAATTTTATGGTATTGTTCTGTCTAGAAAAAAAAAACCTACATACCGCTCATTTGAACCAAAGGGGACCTCTGGATTTACCCAAATGTAGCGATGAAATCTGAAAAACTTCGGTGTCGTTTTTTGGAATAGTGGGGCTGTAGAGTTGCGCAAAACTTTAAAAGACATAAAATTTCTTACCCATACTTTTATGATATTGTTCTGCGTAGAAGAAAACTCAACATGCCCTGTTTCAGCTCATTTGGCCCAAAGGGGGTCGCTGGACGTGCCCAAATGTAGCGAGAAAATCTCCAAAACTTCTTTTATCGTGTTCTAAGGATTATGAAACGGATAGAAAATATACTCCCGCCCCTCTCCGATGACCTTCGATACAGTGCAATAGTCTATTTTTTCTGAGAAAATACGACTAATACAGTCATACAATAGAGATTACTCGAAAAATAAAGTAGATAGCATAACTAAAGCTTAAAATTCATAAATTATTCAAACATATAGATTTTTTAATCAAGGTTTTTTAACAAGCCAGGAAATTACTCAGTTTCAGGGCGTTTTCGCACGGTCCGATACATGGAATGTCGGACCGACATCCGAATTACACAGGCCAACGATGAAAAAACTTTTGTACTGAAAATACCTTATTCCTATAGTTTTTAGAGTTCTGAATCCAAATATGATATTAAAAAAGCTGTATCACCCACAATTTTAACTATTAAAGCTGTTCAATTCTTTAAAAATCGCTTAATTTAATAATTTTAACTATAAAATGTGAAGAAATTGTGGATGATACAGCTTTTTTAATATCATATTTGGATTCAGCGCCCTAAAAACTATAGGAATAACTATAGGTATTTCAGTAAAAAAGTTTTTTCATCGTTGGCCTGTGTAATTCGGAGTTAGATGAACAAGATTATGAAGAATTCCAATGTTTTACAGAAAATGTAGAGCCTAAACTGTTTACTCAAATCGAGCGTAACGACTTGATTAGGGACTATAACCATGCTTATGATGTAACATAGTGTTTCATTAATTCCCCCGTATGCCGTATAGGGGTTTAGATAGGGGTTTATACTATATAATACAAAGCATATTGCTGGAAAACTATGGGTGATACAAAAAAAACTAAGGCCAGATTTAGATTCAGCACATAAAAATCTATAATTAAGATCAGCTATTAAAGTTAAAAATGTTTTCAAAAAAAAATTTTTTTGTTGGCCTGTGTTATCGATGGGACATCAGACTGCACGGAAGTGGGATCCGACTCCGTCAGAAAACGTCCTTACAAGGAGGCCTGTCCTATCATGCAATGTTGTTTAATTAAATCATTTTCAGATCATATCAGGATCATAAAATTTGATGCATAGTTCACAAAAAATATTTTATACTAACTTCCAATTTCAGTAATGTAAGTTTTTTTATTCTATACTTTTACGCTCGCCTCCCCTCCTATGGTGCCAGAGGTGCTCTCCTCTCCAGCCTAACCTTGGCACGCTACTAGAACTATTCACCAACGTTGTCCAAACCGGTATAATTATTTTTACTGAACGACGATCTGTATTCCCCCAAACATAATCGTAAATGTGACTTCTATTCCATTTGCAAAATCCGTTAAATACTTATGGTCCAGTCAATATAAAATCGGGGCGTAGACGGACGCTTATTGTGTGTGTTGAATTATTTATCGAATACCGACTTTCTGTCCACATTGCAACCAGCATCTTGCAGTCCTTCTATGGAATGCCCCAGGGAAAGGAGCCCCCGGAAGTCCCAAACGTGTTTTAGATCAATTTAAGAAGTATGAAATAGATGTAATTTGGATCTAATTTTTATATTTAAAAAAGAGTTATGGGCTTATGAGATCTCTAATCGGCCGCCATTTTTTATAATTTTTATAATTTATCAATTTTCTTAATACTTCAGTCATATTTTCACCTCATCGTGTCTTATTATACCAAAAAAGTAAATACAGTTTTCACGATTTGTTTTCATTTTTCTCTCAAAATATTCACCCGTCAGATTAGATTCAAATACATTCGGTGAGATTACTATGAAAAATGGTTTTAATTGCGCAATGAGTGTGAATTTTGTTGGAAGCAACAATTTTTTAGGTCCATCATTCTTTTTCGACGTTTGTTACTTAAGCATCTGTATTTTTTTTCTTGGTATAACTATGTTATTCTTCCACAGGAAACCGGAAAACTGTATTTAGCCAGAACGTATTCAGTCTGCAGACCGAATAACATAATTATAACCTTTAAATCGGCACAAATTATCCATTTGCAATCTGAATATGACAGGTCATTATGGCTCGACTCAATGATTTCATAACATACTTTTAAAATGACAGAATTCTACGAACTGATTATGGTCTTAGTATGATATAATTTATATGGTAAATATTATACATAAATTATACTTATATAAAATTCTATATAAACGTCGACTTATTATTTATGCAATGATGGATTCCAGAAAAGACCTGAAGAAGCACTTGCCTCGAAACCTAGTCAGATTCAAATGTAAATTTAATCTAGGAATTTAAAATTGGAAGATTTCTCTTAACTAATTCTTAATGGAATGATCAAATCTTTCTAGGACAAAACCGAATTATGAATGCATCAATTATAAGATGAATAAAACGATCTACAATAAATAAAAATAATTCAGGATGGTTGTGGTAGTAAAGTGAGTGCTGAAGAGGACTTGAAAATCAAGTTGAGGTCCATAAAGTCTAGCATTGATGCTCTGATTGTGAATAAAGCACATGCTTCAAATATTTAAGAAAAAAATAAATTGTTTTTTGGCGGTTATTATCATCAGTTGACGCGTTTCGTACTCCTACTGGACTGGCTGGCGGCTATTTTTCTATTTTATAGATGAGAAACAATAAGCGAAAAATAGTCTGCCATTTCTAAATGATTTTTAATTTTTCAAGTTATTACAACCCTTTTGTAGTGGGTGACGACCATTCCACACAAGCTGGCTGATGGTTGTTTTGAAGCATATTGTGAGAGAATTATTATCTATCAAAATATTAGTTTGGCTCAAATTATTTTAATTAATTTTTTTTCCAGTTTTAGACCGCACTCGTTAGCAGACCCGACCGAACGGCTGACGCTATGATTTCTAAAATATTATCCTACAGAATACAATTGAACCGAGCGGCCTCAGATTTGGATTACTTCTGTAGTGGAGTTGAACGCAATGTCGATTCCAATTATACGACGATAACTAAACTAAATCGAAATTGATCTAAGTCAATTTTTTAATTTTAATATCCATATCAATATTGACAGTAAAATAAAAAAGTATGTATATATAATTAGAACCTTTTAGTGCGCATACGCTTAACAATAACCTTTTTTACTTTCCCTTACCTATATATGAAATATATTGCGAAGTATTGCGATCGTGAACATTTTCGAATTCGAGTTTTCATATGTTTTAAGATCCCCTGAGTCCAAATAACTAAGTCTCGCAAAATGATCTGTGTCTGTCAGTCTATGTGTATGTGAACAGCCTAGGTTAAAAACGAAAAGTTGTAGGATACTGAAATTATTTAAAGTAGGTATATTCATGTTACAGCAACTTTTTCGCCGAAATCGACTGACCGACAGTCATCGATTTTACACATTTTCTGCCACTCTCTCTAACAGTAGTAAACATTTTTTGTTGGCCTCTGTAATCAGGGAGTTTCAAAAGTTTCGTGACATAATTGAAATGGAGTCTCAAGGTCTTCAAAAAAAAGTGCTCAACACTGGTCTCCAAATAAATCATATAATTTGGGATGAAAGGAGGCAGGCGAATTATTTTTTTTATAAAAAAAAACGTACTCTTCCCTAATACATATATCAACCTCAATTTCAACGAGACTTTTTCAGAGAAAAGCGTCATCTTTTATATAACTTCCTCTAGTTGCGGTAGTAAGCTATATAATAACTATACATTTCTGAAGAAGTCTTATAGGAAGTGAGGACAAAATATTAGAAAAAATAAAATAAAATAAAACTTGAATAGCTTTGAGAAAAATGCCATAATAGCTCATGTGACAACCCATGGCAGAAGTTTAAAAACTACGAACCAATTTAATTTTATTTAGCTGAGCTTTCTTCAATTTGATTAACTTGTTGTTTTTCATTTTTTTCCTTCAAAATTTTCGACAAAAGAGCACTATTTAATTTGCCTATAGAGTAATATACAATATTGACATATTACGTTGAATTTCATTGCAGAAAGATGGCACCAACAGTTGAAAAATTACCGATACGTTCTTTGGGAGTCGGAGAGGCTCCTCATTGGGATATCCAATCCCAATCCCTTTACCTCATCGATATCGTAGGAGTAGCCGTCATAAGATACGACTCAGCAACCGGCAAGGCCTTTATTGCTAAACTAGGTAAGGGAGTAAATAAAATTTAAGATTTTAAATTTATTCTAGAATTAGTTTGAAATCATTAACAGTGGTTCCGTTTTTTGTTTGTTAATTCTTGGCAAACATTTGAAGACTGGTTTGTGAAGTTGCGTTGGTGACGTACCATGGAGCTTTGTTTATTAATCAAAATTTAAGTCAATTGAATATCTTGCAAGAAGCTTGCATAAAACTCTATATCTTAGGTTGAAGATTTTTCTACTTGATTGGGATGTGAATATCGAAAAATATTCATCGATATATATATATATATATATATATATATATATATATATATATATATATATATATATATATATATATATATATATATATATATATATATTGTATCGATAGTTTTTGAATGTATCGAAATAGTAATTCGATATATCGAGAAAAAAATATAGATATTTCTATATATCGGGCCTTGATATTTTTAATCTTTTAGAGTGAAACACACATATCGATATTTCTGTGTCGATATAATTAAGATATTGCTTTTATAATGTCGATATTTCTGTGCCGATATAATTAAGATAATCTTTTTTATAATATCGATATTTCTGGGCAGATACATTTAAGATATTGTTTTTATGAAGTTAATTAACAGCAGAATTTAAATATTAAGAAACTAGCCATTTCCTTCTGAAACGTTTAGAAGCTTTTTTTTTAATTTTAATTATGAAAATTAAGTAAAGTAGAAGTTTGTCGTGGGATGCGGTCAAAAACTAACACGTTATCCCATAAGTTGGATTTTTAGATTTAGTTTTTAGATGAGATATTAATTTTTAATTTAATTTTATTCTTTTAAAATTAATTTTGAGATTTTAATTAATTAGTTTTTTTGGCCTTAAATCACTACGTTTTATCAGTTTTTATATCAATTGTTATGGCTTTTGATCACAGAGTATTTAAATTTAATATTAGTTTCTGTCAAATCAGTGAGTTGTTGACATTGTTTAACAGTTTTTTCAAACCTTCATACTATGCAGACATGGTTTTCCAAATCATTTCAATTAATAGTCTTCGTATATCTTATCATATCATGTTATGTATGTACTTCATTATTTCATGTAATTCATAATCTTTCCTTCACTCTTTTCACTTAAGTTTACTTTTTCGTTTTTATCAATATATGGTGTCATATTTTTCTTTTTATACTTCATATATTTTTATCTTGCTTGTAATTTCTGTTTTTATCATTTTTTTACTGTTATTGGTACTGCCTCTGTGGTATTAAATGTTGTTATTTTGCATATTCTTTTAGCCCTGATGATGGCCTAAAACTTAGACCGAAACGTTGGCACAAAATAAATAAGACTTATTTATTAATGTGTTAATCTATGGCCGCACCCACCGACAAACTTCTACTTTAGTTAATTTTTTTAATTAAAATTAAAAAAAAAACTTCTAAACGTATCAGAAGGAAATGGTCTGTTTCTTAATATTTAAATTCTGCTGGTAATGAACTTAATAAAAATAATGCTTTAAATGCATCTGCACAGAAAAATCGATATTAGAAAAACAATTACTTAATTACATCGTCCCAGAAATATCGATATTATAAATACAATATCTTAATTATATCGGCACGGAAATATCGATATTGTAAATACAATATCTTAATTATATCGGCACAGAAATATCGTCATTATAAAAACAATATCGTAATTATATCGACACAGAAATATCGATATGTGTGTATCCGTAAAAGATTAAAAATATCAAGGATCGATATGTAGAAATATGAATATTTTTTATCTCGACGTACTGAATTACTATTTCGATACATTCAAAAACTAGCGATACAACACATATATCGTTATATATTTTTCGATTTTCTCGTCCCTATCGAGTGGAAAAATCTTCAACCTAAGATATAGAGTTTTATGCTCGCTTCTTGCAAGATTTTAAAATATCGATACATCGTTATTTTTTTTAAATTTCTACTACTTGATGAGAGAGCACCATGTCGTTCTTCAGTCAGATGCCAAGGCAATGCATTATACCGTATCTGTCTGAAGAATTCGAACATCGCCGAGATGAATTAGGAAGTTAACATTTCTCAACGTTTACACAAGAAATGAGGTTTTGTTAGCTGATATTGTATTGTTAGAAAGCAAGTTTTGGAAATGTTCCAGATATACTCGGTTGCATACGACTTCTGCTGTAAGATACATATTTGGACAATGTCTTAATAATAATAGGCAAACCAAATATGTAATCCAGTCTCCATTTATCCATATAATATTCGGATCGATGGAAGAAATATCTATATTAATATTTCTCTTATTCCAGATCTCTCTGCTATAAATTTCATAATCCCAGTTGCTGGCTCCAAAGGGAAATTTGTCATAGGTTCTGGCCATAAGCTCTACATCATTGGTTGGGATGGCCTTTCTGACAAAATCGATTCAATCGAACTGCTCCACGAATTAACAGACGCACTGGATAACAATAAAATCAACGATGCAAAATGTGATGCTTCTGGGCGTCTTTGGTTCGGTAAGTAAAGTATACATTAAATATTGAATTTAAAAAAAAAACATATTTCTACAAATTTATAATTATAACATCACATGAATGTTAGAGTTATTATTATTTTTATTTTTATGTGAATAAAGGATGTCTTAGTTCAAAATAGCCAACTATTTATATTAAAACAGCTCATCTATATAAAAGCTTTTAGTTTATTATTTTAAATAATGAACCTTTGTAATCCACCAAGAAAAAAAAAAATTATTTTTAATCTCTCTTAAAATTTGAAGTTTTACTCTTCAAGATACATAGAATTCAAATATAGAATAAAAAAAAATCCATCTTTCCAAATGTTTTAATTAATGAAATTCCTTACAAAAAACCCAATAAAATAAAAATCATCGAATTCGGACCAGTATTAACAGAGATACAGCGTATTGAACTTTGTAGACTAATTCTCCGTCGCTCCTGACCCTTGGCCTCCTGAGTTATCCTTTTCCATTTCTTCCTGTTCTGGTCCTCTATGTTCCAATCGCGGACACTCAACTTCCCCGCATCTCTCTCCACTTCATCCTACATTGGATCCATCCTCCACTACCACCAGGATCTTGATCTTTTCTTTTTCCTTTTCCCACTGAAGTGCGCCTCCAACATTATCCTCTGTATCCTTTCGCCCTTTATTCTGACAGCATATCCTGTCCATCTTAGCCTACTTGGTATAAGGAAAGTCATGTTAATGGACACACCAGATGTTTTGAACTATAACTATTTGTAAATAATAAACCATTGATATATAAAGTAATATTTTTGCAGCGTTTTGTATTGTGATTTTTTCAAAAAAAAACTTCAAATTTTTTGTCCACAGGCACTTTAGACACGAATTCTTTAAAAGGTGGACATGAAATAACTCCTACTGGTAAGATATACAGCTACTCGAAAGAAGAAGGATGCAGGGAACGAGCTCATGGTATCTACCTTAGCAACGGGATAGCCTGGAATTCCCAAGGGAATGAGATGTATTTTAATGACACTTATGCGTACTCAGTTGACAAATTTGACTGCAATAGCGATGGCACAATTGGTAAGTAACATTAGTTATCAATAATGGATAATGTATGCAATTATGTGGTATAATGAAATGAATCATAAGTTTAACACTTCTTCAGTTACTACATAACATGTTTACGACGCTATAAAGTGTTATTTTATTTTCCATCACCAGAGTTTCTGTATATCAGAATATATTTGAACAAATTATATATATAGTACAGCTGTAAGGGCACAGAGCATATAAAATAAATAGTTCTTTTAGTGGATAACATAATAGGAAATCAGACAAAAACTAAAAAAAAAAAAAAAGTTAAAATTACTGTAAATGAGACAAAGGTTAATGAAAAATAACATTATGATTAGAAATCTGATTTTGATGTCGCTACAGGCTTTATTCGCTTGTGTGTAACACCTTTAAATCGATTGTCTATCAGATTCACGATTTATGGAATGATATATTAAAATTTAATATTGTACTAAATTGCACGTTTATTCATTTCGGCATTGATTTATTGTCTGATTCCCTCCTTTAAATCATCCAGAGGATGAGGTCGGTTCTTAAACAACTTGTACTTAAGATATTTCTTGAGAAAAAATCCCAGGAAGCCATCCCGTCACCCCTCAAAGAAATCTACGTGCATGTCATGGAATGTTTCCCTCAAAACTTCAAGTGAATATCGAGATATTGAGCCATACATAAACTGAACCATACATCCTCCGCGTCGATTTCATCCAACGTAGGGCGTTGGATAGTCTCCATCATGTGCACGTACCGATCGGTGTTCATAGCTACCGTTACACGCCCTATTCAAAAATGTACCGGTCGATAACCCCTAACTCACCAAGTTGCCCATCCTGCCCTCCCGAAATATGTCAGTTTTTCCATCAGAAATAAGGTAGGATCGAAATTTTTCACGATCGTCTTCGGTAACACGTAGTCAATAGCGGCCGACATTTCATTACAAAAGATGTAATATTTAAAACCTACTGAAAAAAAATATTGATTTTTTTTTTAACTACAGGTATTTATGCCCCTCTGTGTTTCCAATACCTTTCTTAGATTTAAAAAAAAACTTTATATAAAAGTTATATTTAATTTTTATATCCTTTTTCCTATTGCCAATATTTATTGTATTAAAAATATTATTGCCGGTTTTTTTATTTTTTGTTAAGGTTTTCTGTAATATTATTATTTAATAGCAGAAAGCATATTTAAGTTCATATTATAAAAAAAAAGTTACTTGCCTATTTTAGCTATCAACAGGTTAATTTGTTTTTGAATTGAACTGCATTTATATTTTTTTTTTGAGAAGTATTTAGACTAATTTCATAAACCTTATTGGTATCTATTTAGCATACTATGCTAAGATGTCTGATAGACATGAGAATGAACAGATATCCAAAACGTTGTCCTCTCTAAAATAATAAATAATTGTGAAGTAAAAACTAATAAGTACTAATAATAATAAGCACTATTAGAAACATCATTTTTAAGTTGTGAAGAATATCCGTAATAATTACAATTATTGTTTATTACTTACTTACTGGACAGCACTACAGCCTGGGGTGGGCCTTGGCTTCCCTTACTGGACAGCACTACAGCCCGGGGTGGACCTTGGCTTCCCTTACTGGACAGCACTACAGCCCGGGGTGGGCCTTGGCTTCCCTTACGATATCAGACCACTGCTCTCTGCACCATACCTTCCTTTTCCAACTGATCACTCCCAGCGGACGCAAATCTCCCTCTACGTCATTCAACCATCGTCGTCTCGGGCGTCCTCAACCTCTTGTGCCTTGCATAGGGGTGAACAAGATCTTCTTTGGCATTCTATCAACTGGCATTCTTATTATATGGCCTAACCATTCTATTCGCCTAACTTTCATGAAGATAACGATATCAGATTCACCGTACAGCTCATACAGCTCAATGTTTTTTCGTATTCGCCATTCCCCCTCGTCTAGAACAGGCCCATAAATTTTCCTGAGCACTTTCCTTTCAAATATCCTTAAGATTTTAATAGTGACACTGGATAGGGTCCATGTTTCCGAAGTGTATGTAACAATATTGGCGTAATAGGCGCGGTTACCGGCCATTATTCTTATATCGATCTCTGCATTAATTTTATTTTCTTCATTGATTATATTGAAACTGGTTAAGTGAACATTAAGCATAGAAAAACAACTTAAGGAAGAACATTGTGAGCGGAGAATAGACCGGAGAGGAAAGCCATCTCCCTGTACATAAACAGCTGCCTTGTCAAATATCTCATCTTGATTTTTTTTTTTGTTTTACATTCTTTCAATTGCGTGCAATAAATATTTTCAGGCGCATGCGCTTTAAAAATATACTTCCTTCAATTGTTTACCTATACTTTTTGTAAAGATAGCTTATAATGCATTTTTTTTTTCCAGGAAACCGTAAAGTGATATTTAATTTGAAAGAAAATAACATCAAAAACCCTTTGCCTGATGGTTTGACAATAGATAAGGACGGGAAACTGTGGGTCGCATTGTTTGGAAATTCTGAGGTAATATAAAAAATAATAAGTTCTTTTTTCTAATTAAAAGTTGTTACCACCAAATTAATATCAATACAACGGCAATCATGCCGCAATAGCGCCCTCTAGCACCATTTCTGTAAACTAACTGCATTGTATTCAATTGTAAAATTCGTATTTTGAGTAGTTTTATACTCAAGTTATATAAAAACGGATCCTTTTCAGTTGAGATTGGAACCTTATCGTAATTTAAATTATTACTGATTCAATTAGATCAAATTTCTATCTTATTATGTAACTGATTCACTTTACCTCTCATATTTGAAATTAAAATAAGAATCAATTTGGAAGCTGTAAAAACACATTTTATCAACAAACATAGGACAAGAGTCATACCTAGTTTAAAAGAAAGTGCCAAAACGGAGGTACTTAGTTAGCAGGAATTGCACTAGAGATCGCTAGTGAAAAGACAACTGATAGAGCTTTGGTCTGGAGAAGTTGTACCAATTTATTACTTTCCCTTACCTATATACGAAGCAATATAGTAAGGAGAAGTATTCCGATTGTGAAAATTTTCGAATTCAAGTTTTCAAAAGAAATACACGTTTTAAGCCCCCTTAAGTCCAAGTAACCAAGTCTCGCAAAATGGTCTGTGTATGTGAACAGCCTAGCTCAAAAACGAAAAGTTGTATGATACTGAAATTACGTATTTAAGGTAGGCATATGTATATGTATGTTACAGCAACTTTTTCGTCAAAATCGACTAACCGGATTACAACTTTATATAATCGATTTTACACTTTTTTAAACTTTTCTCGAAAATGGCTCCAACGTTTTTGATGAAGCTTGCCTAAATTATTCTTCATAAAGGCCTTTATCTTTTCATATATGTGGTATATCACCGAGGAAATGCAGGGAAAAAAGTTATGATGAAAAGAATATTTTATTTGCGCATAACATAAAAAACATGCATTTTATGGTAAATTATCTTTTAACTTGCATCAAAGGAAATTAAATTATCTAAAAAACAAAAAAGAATCATCAAAATCAGACCAGTAATAGCAAAGATACAGCACATCGGACTAATCGGAAATGGTAATTATATCATGGATATTATAATTTTTTACAATTTTCTCGTAAACGGCTCTAACGATTTTGATGAAACTTGCCTGTCTTCTCTTTAAAGTCCTTTACCTTTTCATGTATGTAGTATTTCAAGGAGAAAATGCAAGGGAAAAAGTAATGATGAAAAGAATATTTTATTTGCGCATAACTTAAAAAGCATGCTTTTTATGGCGAATTACGAATAGACTTGTTGAAAGATAATTGTCTAAAAAACAAAAAAAGAATCATCAAAATCGGAATAGTAATAGCAGAGGAACAGCGCATCGGTCTGGAAGTGGTAATTATATCATGGATATTACAATTTTTAAAAAATTTCTTATATATGTAGTACCGTAAACACGGGCTACTTGAGCCCTAGGGGCTTACTTCAGCCCACATCATTATACTGATATTGGGAGTACCCAGAGAACCAAACACCATTTTTCTGTTTTGGGCTCAAGTAAGCCCCTAGGGCTCAAGTAGCCCGTGTTTACGGTATATCAACGAGAAAATGCAGGGGAAAAAGATATACCGAAAAGAAAATTTTATTTGCGCATAACTTAAAAAACATGCATTTTATGGTGAATCATGTATGAAATCATATGAAAGGTGATTAAACTCTCTAAAATACAAAAAGGAATCATCGAAATCGGACCGAAATCAGCAAAAATATGGACTATCTCATGAGGACTACAAGACCCTAGATGGATAACCGAAAGGAGGATGCGACCGAACCTCCTCCCACCAATCCGCCAATCTGTTGTCAACAATATGCTCTGTAATAATGTAGTGTAAGAATAAAAAAGCAGAAATTAACTTGATAATTTCTACTTTTTTATTATTTAACGGAAGCAAAATGTTTCCATAGAAACTAATAAACTGAAACTTTTAAAATATATTTTCTACTTGACAAACTTAAAATATATAGGTAGTGTACGGAATTGTACTAAAATTCTTTAAATATCTGTTTCATTGTACTTATGTCGGACAAGGTGTGAAGAAGTGAATGCTCTTGAATTTATTTCAAGTATTGTTTATGTGAATTTTTTTAAATTATATTAAAAAGATAATTATTATTAGACGGTAAGGGAAAGTTGTGTGATGAGCGCACTGCACCAGATTTTTTTAATACAAAATGGAAATATACCTTTTTGTTGTGAACCTCTACAAATGTGGTTGCTTTCTCACAAATATTAACAATTTAAGTTAGTTCCATTCAGTATTTTAATGAAAATATTATATTTAAGGTGCTCAGAATTGACCCAAAAACTGGAAAATTACTGGAAAGAGTGCCCATACCTGCTGCCGAGGTAACTTCCGTAGCCTGGGGAGGCCCCAATCTGGAACATTTATACGTCACCACTGGGAATATACACCCAAAAGAAGGTTTGCCTTTTCTAGAGGATATAGTTGGTCCTGATGATGGTTGTACTTTCAGAATCTCCGGCTTATCAACATCTGGCTTACCAATGGTTCCTTTCAAGTTGTAATTTAATAAAAAATATAAATAAATAATAAATTTTGTTATTATCCACAACATACATCAATATTTGCTACACTCCCATTTCCTATGTTACCTTTGGGTTTTACAACTTAAATTAAAAACCTTAACTAGCCTTAATAATAATTGGACTGGAAAACTAGTCTTAATCTTGTAAGTTTGAAGCAGCAGCTCACAACATTAATAGTTTTTTTATCAATTAATTACACCGTACATGATTCCATGTATTGTATGAGTGTATGTGTATGTCATGATACATAAGCGGCAGGTAATAAACCCCTCTTCAAAACAAGAGGCGCACAGTGGAGTAAAACCTCAAAAACTGAATTTTTAAAAATGTTTTTCCTCACTGCTATGCTTGCATACATTTTTTGGTTTGGTTGAGATCCGCATGATGATATAGAAGGATCAATCTAATTAGGGATTGATAAATTATTTGCCACTTCTATCAATTTGTTTTATTGAAAACTAGTTTTGAATGTTATACATTCATCCTCAGTTCTAAAAATACACAAAAAATTCAAAAATAAGCAATTAAAAATATAGTTTGGTATTATTATACATATTAAATTAGATGTAAAATAAATCAGAATTATAAAGCATTTATGAATTATGATCTTCCAGTTTTTCCCGTTTATTTGTCTGCACAATCATTACAATTTAGTTCGTATTAAATAAAACAAATTTATAGAAATGGCAAATAATTCATCAGTCCCTAATTTTTTAGCTTGTTTATTTTTTTTTTTATCGAAAAATATTGGTTTTCGATTCTTAAATTTTAATATCGATATTATGATATATCAAATTAAAACTATCGGGCAAAAATATAGATATATTTCTTAAAAATATTGACATTAAACCAAAATCTTTAGACAATAGGCGGAAGCGGGCAGAGGAGTCCAGGATCGGAAACAGTCGATCATCTGAACTTATAGAAAACCACTAAAAGTATGTATAGTTGGAAATATTGTTTAATGAACACATTTCAAAACCACAGTTTTGCACAAAAACTCCTCATTAAACCAACTGAGCTCTCAATCCTGGATTTGTAACACTCCTCTCCCAACATAAACGCGGGGTTTGGTTCGCTATTGTAATCGCAAAATTTTTGGTGTTCAGATTTCAACGGAAATATCCATTTTTACCATCCCTGAATCCATTTTGACTAGTGACGTCTGTACGTAAGTTCGTTTGATACGTATCTCCCATAACTCAAAAACGATTAGCCGTAGAAAGTTAAAATTTTGTATTTAGGATTCTCGTAAAATGAACCTTCCTAGTTGTGAACCTTCCTTTTTGGTCATTGCATGATAACCGGAATTAGTGCTTTACTTGAAGGGTATTTTCATCAAAATTACATTAAAATATAATGCAAAACTTCTCGAATTTGGTATTTACGATAATACCTCCATATTTATATAAATAACATAATAAATTTGGGTTAAAATTGAAAAATCGGAAGTGGAACATTATTTGAAGGTTATATTAGACTTTCATCAAAAATTATATTAAAATATAATGTAAAACATCTCAAATTTTGTAAATTAGACTTTTATATAATATAAATAATACAATAGATTTTGGTTGACATTGAAGAGCCGAAAGGGATACTTTACTTGAAGGTCATAATAAACTTACATCAAAAGGTATATTGACATTTAATGCAGAGATCATGTGGTTCGGTGATAGAGGTTATAAATGCGTTTTTTTCTCACTATAATTAAACAATTTTATTACTTGTTTTAAGTGTTAAAATTAAGTGCAAAATACTTTTTTCCTGCCATTTGTGAGCTGAACAAGTCTACAGCAGGAGAATAAGATATAAGTTAAGCGGATTCTTCCGCTTAAAATGTTGAAACAGTCGATTTCCAATGCTTTATCTAGTGACATAGAGAGTTCTAATCTTGTCAAGGAACACGTAGAAATCACTTAGGAACCCTTACTAACTGAAAGAAAACGACATATAATAACGGAATAAGACCTCCAAAAACAAGACCTTGTGTGTGTGTGTGTCTATATGGCAATAGATGGACGTCACGACGCTGAGTGTCGTTTTTGAAATACTGTATCTTCTGAAACTAGTAACCAAATTCAAGGACAATTTTTTGAGTCACCGATTTATAATTTAACAAGCGTACAAAGAAGTCATGGGGTTTCCACATCAGATACTTCCTACTGAATGTTTAACTCTCTGTCCGTGACCACAATAATTTTTACCGCTATGGGAGTTTTCATAATCGATTTGGGGAGAGGACAAGATATAAACCTAATCCTTCGAAATTTTCAGTAGCTATGCTAAAACTATGTAGTAAAGTGATGCAATAATAACGGGTCGTCACAGCAAGTAAAACTTTTTTTTACACTTTGAAAACTTAGACATTTTTAACAAGTAAGTGATCTTTCGTATTTATTTTTTATTCAAAGTCCAGCATCAATTTTAATTTTTTATGTTTACTTTGTCTTAGATGGATCGCAAGCCATCTGCACTAAAAGACGTAAATAGTAGGAGTCCGTCTGAACATTAAAAAATCTTGGGCGGTACGCATCGCACAACTTTCCCTTACCAACCTGTAGTAATAATCTCTAAGATTATTTTAAAGAGTTCACATAAACACTACTCGAAATAAACTCAGCGGAATGCACTTCTTCAAATCTTCTCTCACAAAATAAAATTAAAATATTTAAATAGCCATATCTTTGCTAATACTGGTCCTATTCCGATGAAACCTCTTTTGTTTTATAGGTAATTCAATTTCTTTTCAAATGCAACAGGTTTTGGGCTCACTGGCTCAATTTGAAGGAGTTATAAAGGTGCGCAAGTATTTTAAAAAATCGAAAAACTCGTGGAGAGGGTGGGAGAACCAGGTTGAGACCCCCAAAAGATACTTCCCCAACACCAACTCAGTTCACTTACAAATTTTTAGCCCTATAAAATAACATGATGGAGCTGTAGAGATGCGCAAAACTTTAAAAACTACGTAATTTCAGGTAAAATTTACCCATTGTTTAATGGTATCGTTCTGCCTGTAAGAAAGCCCTACATACCGAATTTGAGCTCATTTGACCCAAAAGGGGTCGCTGGTGTGTGGCAGGAGGTGGAGGGAAAAAAAAAAAATATATATATATATATATAGGGGGTAGGGGTGGCCGAGCGGGTTAGCGCGCTTGCAAAAGTGCACCTACTCACAAACCCAAAGGTTGTGAGTTCGAATCCCGGCACCGGCACTACTTCAATTTAATTAAAGTAATAATTCAAGAAATCCATCACCCCTCCCCCCCGGGTATGTGAGGCCCGTCAGTCTACTGGAGGCTACTCACACAGACCGGGCGTAGGAGTGATGACCCTACCCCGTGTACCTTAATTGTGAATCGCGTTGTGGTTTTCCAGGACATAAAATAGCCTCCCGCAGGTTTGGTCCATGGACGGTCTGTCTCGGGGAAAGAAATATAGGTCCTCGTGCGCCTGCTGACTCCGAACAGCCATAATCCGTGGATCTAGACCGATTTGTCACTGTCCTTGAACCTGAGTGAGTCGGTGGGAAGGACACTGCCGAATTGGCCCCAAAGGGACCGGTTATGGAGCAATGGGCAGCCTGCCGCTGCACCATGGAAACCATGGTTCGCAGCAACGTGAGGTTGGGTGACCCCCTCCAGGCTGCCTGTGCTCCCGCAAGCAGTAAATGTCTGTAAGTACACCACATCGCGCGGCCAAAGATCTACAAGGTCTATAGAGCCAACCGAAAAAAAAAAAAAAAATATATATATATATATATATATATATATATATATTTTTTTTTTTTTTTTGGTACTATAGACCATGAAGATCATTGGCCGCGCGATGTGGTATTCTTACCGACATTTATTGCTTACGGGAGCACAGAGAGTCTGGAGGAAGTCACCCAACCTCACGTTGCTTCGAAACATGGTTTCCATGGTGTAGCGGTAGGCTACCCGTAGCTCCATAGCCGATCCTTTAGGGCCAATTCGGCAATGTTCTTCCCACTGACTTACTCGGGTTCAAGGACAGTGACAAATCGGTATTTATCCACGGATTATGGCTGTTCGGGGGCAGTACGTGCACGAGAACCTATATTTCTTTCCTCGAAGCAGACCGTCCATGGTCCAAACCTCCGGATGGCTATTTTAAATCCTGAAAGATAAAGCTAAATATCAGATGTGGACACCGCATAAAATCCTTGTACGCCTATTTAATTATAAATCAGTGGCTCAAAAATCTATTATATTATTTATATTGATATAAAGATCTTATTAATATTATAATTAATTAATATTAAATTAATAACCTTAACTATACAACAAAATAATATTTAATAAATGAAAATATTATAAAAAGGTATTAGCCTTTATTGGCTAAGAAAGAAAAAAATATATTTATATATAAGCACATGGATTGTTTTTCCATATCTCAAATGAGGCAATTAGTTTCAAACAGGTTAGTTCGGTTTTTTCACAAATTGTTTTTATTTTATTTTCAAAAGTTTGCAATGAACTACATTTTTTTTTCAAGATACAGCATAAGTAAATTATAAGATACAGCATATCTTTTTAGAACTATAAGGCCTGACAAAGCCAAATGTGTCTGAAAACAGAAGGATGCGACCGAACCTCTGGATCTTCTCCCACCATGCCTCCATCCTGTTCTCAACAACATGCTCTGTTCAACTCTGTAGCTAATTTCATGCTGGTTTAGTTTATAATTTCTACATTTATATAATTTAATAGAAACTTTTAGAAATTATTTTCAGCTTCACAAACCAAAAATATATCTTTGGATTTAATCAAAAATAATAATTTTCATGTCCCAGATTTTTTTATTTTATGTCCTTTGTAAAGTATTTTAGGTTTGTCAAAGTTCTATTTTCCAAGGTTTATATATTATATTGCTTTTCTAATCCAATACTGTGATATGCAATGACAGGTGAATTTAAATTATTAATATTTTTGTAATTTGATATAGGGTGATGTGGGGTAAGTGTGTTTTCGGGGCAAGTGCTTAATGGTTTCGTTAAATCCAAACCCTCAACTGGTAAGAGGTGTCCTTTACGGAACATGAGGTCTTAACCTAAGTAATCTCATTATTACACCATGAGAATGTGATTTTTCAATGATCGTTCCATTTTTTCCGGCATGAATTTCGATATTATAAATGTAGCCTTCAGGCAAACACAATTTGTATAATTTTACGCCATACTTATGTCGCTTGCCTGGGATGTACTGACGAAAACCTAGACGTCCTCTCCACGGAACCATACTTTCATCTATAACGATATTTTTGTTAGGTTTAACAGAACTCTTGAAGGTATCCACAATTGCTTTATTAATGTTTCGAATTTTGTACAACCGATCTTAGTACAAACGAAGTATTTTCCGAAAAATGTAAAAACTTAAGAATAGATAAAAAACGATCACGTCTCATTGCATTTTTTATGCGTGCGTTCGCATACATGTCGTTGTTAGACCAATACAATCTAATTTCTGGTAATTGCACTACACCCATAATAAGCAAAATGCCAAAAAAAAAAGTATTCATTTCATCTCTTGTAACAGACTGGAAGGCTTTTTGGTGCATTTTACTGCTAAATGAAGAATTATTTATATATTGTGTAGCATATTCATTTGTTTCCTCAATTATCAAATCTAATATGTAATCCGTGAAGAATAGCTTGTATAAAGCAAAAGGATCATCACAGTCAGTGTTTTCATATAAAAATTCTTCTTCTTCCGAATACTCATTTATTACTGAAGTTTTTTCTTTTACTTCCTGCCATTCTTATCGTCATCCTCGTTCTCTGATTTAGACTCCAAATCTTCTTCTTCAGTAAAACATTCGTTTACTTCACTGTTTACATTAACAAAATCATTCGTCTGAAGAGAAAGAAAGTATCCGTAATCTTGATGCCTTTCTCCTGCTTCTATTTATAAATTTATCAGTATCACTCATTTCTATATCCATGTTATCCATTGTTCGGTTTCCGGAGGACTATTATATTGGTCTAATAGTCGAAAAAAATGTCTGAAAGCTTGTCTATTTGCTGGTAGATAGTCACGGATACAGTTGTACTGCAAAAGTTAAATATTAAAACTCTGTCAACAGGTTGAAACTGATATTTCTACAACTCGTTAATGACTTCATCTTAGCAAACTTTTTTGGCTGATTTCTGATACATCAGTGTTAAGACCTCATGTTCCGTAAAGGACACCTCTTACCAGTTGAGGGTTTGGATTTAACGAAACCATTAAGCACTTGCCCCGAAAACACACTTACCCCACATCACCCTATATCAAATTACAAAAATATTAATAATTTAAATTCACCTGTCATTGCATATCACAGTATTGGATTAGAAAAGCAATATAATATATAAACCTTGGAAAATAGAACTTTGACAAACCTAAAATACTTTACAAAGGACATAAAATAAAAAAATCTGGGACATGAAAATTATTATTTTTGATTAAATCCAAAGATATATTTTTGGTTTGTGAAGCTGAAAATAATTTCTAAAAGTTTCTATTAAATTATATAAATGTAGAAATTATAAACTAAACCAGCATGAAATTAGCTACAGAGTTGAACAGAGCATGTTGTTGAGAACAGGATGGAGGCATGGTGGGAGAAGATCCAGAGGTTCGGTCGCATCCTTCTGTTTTCAGACACATTTGGCTTTGTCAGGCCTTATAGTTCTAAAAAGATATGCTGTATCTTATAATTTACTTATGCTGTATCTTGAAAAAAAAATGTAGTTCATTGCAAACTTTTGAAAATAAAATAAAAACAATTTGTGAAAAAACCGAACTAACCTGTTTGAAACTAATTGCCTCATTTGAGATATGGAAAAACAATCCATGTGCTTATATATAAATATATTTTTTTCTTTCTTAGCCAATAAAGGCTAATACCTTTTTATAATATTTTCATTTATTAAATATTATTTTGTTGTATAGTTAAGGTTATTAATTTAATATTAATTAATTATAATATTAATAAGATCTTTATATCAATATAAATAATATAATAGATTTTTGAGCCACTGATTTATAATTAAATAGGCGTACAAGGATTTTATGCGGTGTCCACATCTGATATTTAGCTTTATCTATTAATGGGATTTCTTTTACCCATTTGTTTCAGAAAAAACTCCATGTGTTTTCCGCATATATCACTTATTCCTTCACCTTCTAAATTCCCACTCCCCCGTTTAAGTTTAAAATATATTGAAAAATGTAAATATTGCTTGTCAATAATTTCAACTATGTCAGCTAGATTACATGTAAATTTTATGTATTCATTTGTTATTCTTTGGGGGTAAAATGTCCAAGAATAATGATCACTTTTCTTCTCAATTCATATCACATATTTATAAATATGGCTTGAAATAGTTAGTTCATTCATCGCCTAAATGTTTTTTTAAAAATTAAATTGATGTTTCTAACAGGATATGGAGACCACAATTTCCAAGATAGTGGATTTCCTTTCTGTAACAGCACCGCCAGATAAATTAAAAGCTCTTTTAGAACACCTCAACATAAAATCATTTTGTAAAAATCCGGCTGTGAATTTTGAAGCATTTAAAAGATTAGGAATTTTGCAAAAAGATGGAAAGGCATTTGTGAGAACAGATATGTGCTTATTTTTCATTAGAAAAATATAAGAAGTTAGATATCTGGATATTACACTGTCAAGATGGCAGGGTTCCAAAATAATGGTGCACTTTTATTTTGAAAAAGTACTTGTTCTAAATTAAACTTCTTCTTAGGATCTTTTTTGAAACAGTTCATGCAAGAACTTTTTTATATAATAGTGAGATTATAGTAAAAGTTCTCGGTATTAAAGTTTCCCATTAAATGTGGAAAATACTTATGAAATTGTGTTTTGATAGGCTTTCTAATCTTAAATTGTTGTTTCTTTAAATAAACATTCTGTAGAATTAAACCAATTTTTCCATTCAAATTAAAAATTAAAGGTTAAATAAAATAAATAAAAAGGTAATTGTTTTTCTATTTTTTCTTATATTTCGAATTTTATTCATCATCTATGTTTTTGCTAAAAGATTTTTTACTTTTTCAACAATGCTGATGTCTCCCAAGTTCTCCCTCAACCTTTGCCCCACAATAATGTGAAAGCATATAACTTATATAACTTTTATTTAAAATGTTCCAGTAGGAACTTACTAACAAAACTTTTATAGAAAAAAAAACTTTTAATGATATAAGTTCTTAAGGTAGTTTTTATCAGAAGATTCTTTTGTATAGAACTTTTATGTTAATACTTTAATTGTAAAAGTTCTTGTAATGCTGTTAAACTTAAATATTCTGAGTTCAACAACTGTTTCGAGCCCTGCAACATAGCAATTTACCATTTTTTTTTTTATTCTTAATCATGTTATCTGTTACTTAATAAAGGCATCTGTTTTTCTACTTAATCATGAAGACATATGCCAACTTTATCAATTGAACTGTTGTAAAGATTTGTTATAAGGAAAGTAAAAATTTGTTGTGTTGCTTTTATAAATAAAAAGCTGTGTGTTGATTCCTTATAATTTACACATAATTGGAAGTTTAAAGTGAACAGAATTCTACATACAACCAGGAACGTCGTCATGGGAGGGAGTCACTCCTGTTATCACTTTCAAAATAATTTGAATGCCCAAAAAGTTGGAAAATTTGGGATTTGAGAACCTATTTGAAGCTTTTAAAATTATAGTAAAACCAATACCTATTAAGTTTACAAATTGAGATTTTATCGATATAAGGCTGTTTGAATATAAAAGAAAATACCCTTCCACCCTTATGCTTTCGGCTACAGTCGGTTTTTTTTGGCAACCCTATTAAAAAACAAGTTTGCTTCGTTTTTTAACTTTTTGTCATCATTAAGGATTTTTTTTTTCAGGTGAAACGAGAGACAAACCTGAAGGGCTAAGTGATGAAATTAAAAATGACATTGATAAATGGATAAAGGAAAATTATGAAAAATTGATCTGAGATTCCCTGATTAGGAAAATGATAGTGAAACAAATATATATTCTGAAGTTTGTTCTGAAAAATGACAACTCAATGTTTTACATAAAAAAATAAAATAAAGAAAAAATAATGTAATTATAAAACCAAAAAATAAAAATTTAGGCATCAATAATGACATAAATTCTGTTTTTAGACTGCCATTTGATGTTTATATTTACTCTTCTATTACTTTAAAGTTTCCATGTGTCATAAAAAGTTATTTTGTAGTTGTCTCCTTTTTGTAAGGACACTTCATTCTCCTAAACCACAGAAACATTACAGATTGAACTTCAGAGCATACACTGGGTGGGAAGATCTGAGCAAGCAAAGTAAAATGCATTGCAAAATGACGATAACTTAATTAAATCAAAACTGATTTAAGAGAATTTTGGACAATTTTTATATTTTCTACATGCCATATTAAATTTCTTTCTCTGAGGTCTTGGCTCAAATCATTTCTCATATTCAAATTCAACATGAAATAACCTGTAGAACCATATATGATACAGTATTTTAATTTTATATGAAATTCTAATATATCTTTAAGTCCTGAAACCCAAAGTACAGCTGTGTTTCGTGGCTTATTTATTTATTTTTTATTATTTCTTTACTTTAACAGAAGCATTTTTTTTACCTTCTCATTTTTGTCTTTATTATAGCTCTTTTTGTTATTCACTTTTTTCAGAATTTATTCTTTATATCGTCGTAGTTATTAGCATCTTCCCGCCATATACTGTATACTGTCTTATCTCTCCTCCATGTCTAGTGTCCTGACCTCCTGTCACATTAATTCCCAATCCTTACCAGCTCATTATAATGAATTCCTCCAGTATTTTACCCATAACTTTTACCATACCATTGCACTCTCTGAAACATGACTAAAGCCCTACATTCCTTCCTCTTATGTTTTCCTACCTAATTATTCCTTTATCCACCATGACCGGATGGGCCGGACTGGTGGAGTCATCGTACAGCCTGAAATTCCGAATGCTAGATATTTCATCCTCATATTGAATTCCTTGTTGCTAAAATTTCCTCCAATACATATTCTCACCTATATACTGTGGTGTATCGCCTTCCTTTGGTTCCTTTCGACTTATCCTTTGAATCAATTCTCTGCAATTATGTTCCTCTCTACAACAATATAATAATTTCCGGTGATTTTAATCAGACTCTACCTTGAAAATCTATTCTTCTCCCTCCATCTCTTCATCGTACAATTTTATACTACTCATCACACACTTCCTGGTATGATACCTGATTAGATTTGCATGTCATCGGTTCAACACGTAATCTCCTTTCCTCTTCTGAAGTAGCTGTTCTATTCCTGTACTCTCATGACAATCCAAATATCCTACAATATCCAAACTTCTGAAATCCTCCTTAAAACCATAACTTTCCATAACCTAAATTCCCTCATCCATGAAAATATTTTACCTGACCTTGAAACCCTGAAGTGGAAATGAAATCTATTCCTGTTCTTCCATTGATTCCATTTCTGTCGCTCCCCTGCTCCTTGGATGTGTCAAAAAATTAAAGATATGTAAAAAAGACGTGAGGCAGCCCGTAGACGCTTTAGACGCACAAGGCTAGCTGGTGACTACCAAGCATTTAGGGTACTCCACAATTTGACACAGGAAACTGTTAGGAGAGCGAAATCCAACCACTTTCATGAAGCCCTTTCCTCTGCTCCCAATGCTAAATCAAAATGGCAACTCCTTCGCAAATTCTCCCTTTGTAAATCCTCTCCCTCATCAGTCTTCCCAATTTCACCCGATGAATTAAATTCATACTTCTTATCAGTCTCCTCTAACACTTCTCCGACCCCTTCTTCCTGTTTTTCCTTAGTACTATCATTCAACTCCGATAATTTTTTTTTTTATATCTCCCCTACTGACTTTATTTCATCCATAATGAAATCTTACACCAATTCTACAGGGTCTGATGGAATACCCATTAAATTGTTAAAATTATGTCTCCCCGAAAACCTACCAGTTCTTTTCATTTATAATTTATTCCTCCAAAATTCAGTATTTCCTACCCCGTGGAAAAAAGTCTTAGTCCATCCTATTAACAAAATCTGCAACTCTATATCTCCTAAAGACTATTGCCCAATTTCCATCCTCTCTAACCTCTCCTAACCCCTAGAAAGAATAGTCCAATCACAAATATCAAAACTTCCTTGGAAAGTCCAAACTACTCGATCCTCTCCAATCTCGCTTCCATCCCATTTTCTCCACACAATCCGCTCTAGTCAAAATCGCCAGTGACATACATACCGCTATGGAAGAAAAAAATTAACTGTATTAATACTCCTTGACTTCTCTAAAGCTTTTGATTCCCTGGACCACGTTATCCTTTTTGCCAAATTAAAATCACTATCCTTTTCCAACAGGTCTATCCAGTGGTTTCAATATTTCCTTTCCGACTGGACTCAAGCAGTTTTCCTGATCAACCTCTATCTTCTTTTCTTACCTTGTTCTCAGGAGTAGCCCAAGGTTCGAGTATTTCCCCACTCTTTTTCAATTCCTAAATCAACAATGTTCCGAATTCAATCTACCAGTGTTCCTACCATCTATATGCCGACAACTTCTAAATCTATTTATCCTTTCCTCCTTCTGAGCTATTAGTAGCATTTGCCAGTATTCAGGAAGACCTAGAAAGAATCAGTGTCTGGGCAAACCAAAATAGCTTAAGGTTAAACGTTATGAAAATTTAGGCCATTGTTATAGGTTCCAACTCCCTCCTCAGATCCAACGCCACCTTCCCTACTTTAATCCTAAATAATCACCCCATCATGTTCAGCTCCTCTGTTAAAAACTTGAGTATTATTATTGACCAAACCTTGTCCTTGAAACCCCACTTTCCCCAAATTTATCGACGGTCAATAAGTACCCTCAATTAGGGATTGATAAATTATTTGCCACTTCTATAAATTTGTTTTATTGAAAACTAGTTTCGAATGGTATTCATTCATCCTCAGTTCTAAAAACACACAAAAAATTCAAAAATAAGCAATTCAAAATATAGTTGGTATTATTATACATATTAAATTATATAAATCAGTATTATAAAACATTTATGAATTATGAATTTAATTAAGATAAGAAATCAAATACATGTTGGTACTCACCAAGGTTTAAATGGATTATATCAAACAGACAAGTTTGTACTGGTTCCTTCTCGCATTGTACAAACAATGAACGAAAAATAGGCAAGATGTTTTAGGTAAATGGTTTAAGGGTCAGGGTTTTCTCAGTAATGTCGGTGAAAAAACAATTACTCACCGACATTATTGGGAAAACCCTGACCCTTAAACCGTTTACCTAAAACATCCTGCCTATTTCTCGTTCATTGCTAGTACAATGTGAGAAGGAACCAGTACAAACTTGTCTGTTTGATATAATCCATTTAAACCTTGGTGAGTACCAACATGTATTTGATTTCTTGTCTTAATTAAATTCATAATTCATAAATGTTTTATAATACTGATTTATATAATTTAATATGTATAATAATACCAACTATATTTTGAATTGCTTATTTTTGAATTTTTTGTGTGTTTTTAGAACTGAGGATGAATGAATACCATTCGAAACTAGTTTTCAATAAAACAAATTTATAGAAGTGGCAAATAATTTATCAATCCCTAATTAGATTGATTCTTCTATACCATCATGCGGATGTCAACTGAAGTACCCTAAAGTTATTCCATCGTTCCCGACATCTTCTTCCTCAAACGACCCGTCTGCTTTTATCCTCTCTTATTTTACCCCACTTTGACTATGGCAGTATGGTATATGGTAGCCTCTCGATCGTACTCAAGAACAGATAGAAGCGAATCATGAACTGCACTTTAAGATTTGTCGTCGGTACCTCGAGGCAGTCCCACATTTTCCATCATTATAGCGAGCTAAAATAGCTCTTCCCCTCCATCCGGCAAAAACATTTTCTCGGATCTTTCCTATACCAAACCATCAACTCCCAGCATCCTTCCTACATCTACAGACTCCTACAATTCAAATTCTCAGTCCACCCACAGGTAACAAGATCACGCCTTTCTGACCTCTGTTCTCTCTCCCACAGAACCAAAACATTCTAACGCTCCTTTCTCGCCCGCTCCTCTACCCTTTGGAATTCCTTTCCTTCTAATATCCGCCATGCTTCTTCTCTATCCTTATTCAAATCTCTCCTTTTTCAACACCTTCTTTCTCTCCAAAATGATGCTCTTTAATTGCGAAATTTCAGTTTAAGATAGCCGTCTAGATCAGAAGTGAATAATACTTTTTAATGCACAAGCTTCAATTTTTCTAATAAACTCATTATTTTTGTATTTTCCATGTTCTATCATTTTCTTTTCTCGTTTTTTTTTTTAAATTTTTTTTGTTCACGTTTATTATATTTTTTGAAACAAGAATTTATTTTATTTGCTTATTTATTTTACTGTAAATATTGTAAACATTAACTGATTTGTATTTTGTTGTCTTATGGCCAGATATTGTTTCTGTTTTATTTGTTCAATTGTGTTATTCTTAAGGGATCTAGTCTCAGAATAAAGCTCTTCTTCTATCTATTTATCTTTCATGCTTGTGGTAATATTTCAAAAATTATAGAAAAAATAATCTTTAGTAAGGTAAATCTGACCCAATGGTTTCTCTAGGAACTATTGAGATTTAAAATATATCCAGTGATAGCACCAGCTATTCCTCTTTGAATTCATGACAAATAAAATTATGATTGATGGCAGTTATGGTAGTAGTTACACACGTAGTGGATATTTGAAAATCATCTCAACATTGGATTAATGGTGGACAAACATTTTAACAATTTTCTCTTCAAATGGGATCTAATTTTGTATTACTTGAATCACATTAAAATAATGTTTTCTGACTTTACCATACTTTAGAGTCTCATAAATGAAGAATAAAGAGAAAAACAAGAAAGGTTGCTTCAAATTACAAGTTGTAACTTCAGAATATAAAAACTTATATCCTCTATTCTTATATACTTATATTCTAAATATTTATAAAAATAATCAAACAATAGCTAGTTGGTGTCAGCTACATTTACTCTATCAAAGCCTAATTGAATTATTTACACAAATTAATTAACAAGTACCCAATACTGGAACAGTATCCACTATTAGTGCATTTATCTTAAGTATAATTAATTTAATACAAATAATATTATTTTTGATAAAATAATTATAAATTATTTAATTTAAGTTGCTTTAATTGGTGAGCCAAAAAGGGTACTTTACTTGAGGTCATAATAAACATATCCAAAATTATATTAAAATTAAATATGGTTTGGTAATGAAGGTTACAAACGCGATTGTTTTCCCACTCTAATTAAACATTTGTATTACTTGTTTTTAAGTGTTAAAATTTAGTGTAAAATACTTGTTTTCCTCCCCATTTGTGAGCTGAACAAGTCTGCAGCAGGAAAATAAGATATAAGTTAAGTGGGTTCTTCCGCCTAAAATGTCGAAATTTTCGATTCCCAATGCTTTATCTAGTGACATTGAAAGTTCTAATGTTGCCATGGAACACGAAGAATTCTCTTGGGAGAATTCTTCTGGGAGAGACTTGCTACCTACTGAAAGAAAACGATATATAATAACGGAATAAGATCTCCAGAAACAAGAGTATGTCTGTGCGTGTCAATAGATGGATGTCGCGACGCCGAGTGTCGTTTTTACTGCAATCTTCGGAAACTAGTTACCAAATTCAGGATCAGTTTTTGAGGCACCGATTTATAGATTAATAGGCGTACAAGGAAGTCATTTGTTGTCCACATCAGATATTTTATTTAAAGGACTCAGGCCAAGAAACCAAATTCGCGTGTTAAATGTTACTGCATTATGACTTGCTGTAATTTTCACTCCTATTTATTTATTGACTTTTTATTTTTGTTATCTGCTAACTCATGCTTTCCTATTCCTAAGGCTCTGAAGCTGACCTGTCACTGCCTGTAATTAATTGTTGTTTTAAAGGGACTTGTCTCGAAATAAATAAAGGGTTTATTATTATTATTAATATATATATATATATATATATATATATATATATATATATATATATAAAGAATTCATCCTGCATATGTTTGTGTTCCCAAAACTCAAAAAGTAGTTGCTCGATTTTGATGCGGTTTTCACTATGATTTAGAGGATTTCTTCAATAGGGTTTAGTTGCGTTACATTTTTCAAAATGCTCCACATAAGGAAAGAAGTGGGTAAAAACTATTTTTAAAAAAATAGAAAACTCTGTAACCGTTGTCATGACAACTTCAAACATGTGAAACCAAGTTCATTATGAAAACATTTTAACATGAATGAAATTATTGTGTGAATGCGTCATTTGTTAATAAAATCGGAGATAAGAAAAGAGTGTAAAAATGTGAAGATTCCTTGCCGTTTTGACAAATTTATTATAATTTTGATCCTGTTCCTAGAAAACGTCTAAATGAAATGAGACGGATTCTGAACAATGCAGTCGAATACCGAGAACATCACCCCTTTGGTCTTGAAATATTTACAGTAAAAGTTTTTAAAGTTTTTGTTGGTAACAGGTTTTTTCGTTGAAAGTTCTGGGTAGCCACCTCAAGTGTCCTAATAATTGAAGCATAGAAGTGCAAAAAGAGTCTAAGTGCCTTTAGAAAATGTTTTCAGAATTCAAGTTTTAACTTTAAAAAAATTAAAGAAATAACACTTAATTAAAAAACAAAACATTTCTTTCTGATATCCAATGGCTGTTTAAGTAATAAAATCATATTTATAATAATACTAGCTTTGCAATAAAAAAATGATTTTTTTGTAAAAATAACATCTTTTTTCTTCCTTTCCTTTCATTCTAAATACCCATGGCAAAGCAAGTCAAGGTATTGAATTGGATTATGTGTTTGTTTCCTCGGTGAATCTGTTTGCTATAATACTTTTATTTACTTTCCCATTCATTTATATTGCAATAAGTATGATGAAATGTGCAATTATATAAATAACGTGTAAAAAATAAAATAAAAATCAAAGTTAAACTTAAATCTTTTCTTTTTTTACTTCCTTGCTTTAAAAAGAAAGTATTTAATCGCGAAAATTTGCGGATTTTAGATTTCAACGGAAATATCCATTTTGGCCATCCCAGAATCCATTTTGACTAGTTTCGCAGGGACGTCTTTACGTACGTGTATATCTCGCATAACTCAAAAACAGTTAGTCGTAGAAAGTTAAAATTTTGAATTTAGGATTGCTGTAAAATCTAGTTGTGAAGCCCCCTTTTTTTCACTCCGCGATCACCGAAGTGTTACTTTGCTTGAAGGTCATAATTGATTTTTATCAAAAATTATAATGCAAAACTCCTCAAATTTAGCATTTATAACTTATAAATATATATATATATATATATATATATATATATATATATATATATATATATATATAAATTTAAATAACATACTACATTTTGGTGTAAATTGGGAAGTCAGAAGCGGTAGTTTACTTATAGGTCATAATAAACTTTCATCAAAAATTATATTAAAATATAATGTAAAACATCTCAAATTTAATAAATATGACTTTTATATCAATATAAATAATATACTAGATTTTGGATAAAATTAGTGAGCCGAAAGGAGTACTTTACTTGAAGGTCATAATAAAGTTACATCAAAAATTATATTAAAATTAAATACAGAGATCATACAGAGATCATATAGAAGATTCGGTAATATAGGTTACAAACGCGATTTTTTTCCCACTCTAATTACAAATTTTTATTACTTGTTTTTACCGTTAAAATTTAGTGTAAAATACTGGTTTTCCTCCCCATTTGTGAGCTGAACAATTCTGCAGCAGAAGAATAAGATATAAGTTAAGTGAGTTCTTCCGCTTGAAATGTCGAAACTGTTGATTCCCAATACTTTATCTAGTGACATTGACAGTTCTAATGTTGTCACGAAACACAAAAAAATCTCTTGGGAACTTTTACCTACTGAAAGAAAACGACATATAATAACGTAACGAGACCTTCTGAAACAAGAACTTGTGTATGTGTGTGTGTCAATAGATGGAGAGGCCCAGTGTCGTTTTTGAGATTATGCAATCTTCGGAATTACTAGTAACCAAATTCAGAATCACTTTTTGAGCCACCGATTTATAGTTTAATAAGCGTACAAGGAAGTCATTCGGTGTCCACATCATATTTTTCAAAAGTTGTTTGTACAAACTTTACAGTAAGATGATGAAGGATGATTAGGAATGGTAAGAACATTATCTTTTAAAAGTTAAACATGAAAAAATTTTGAAATTTGCGGGGGAGGGCATTTAACTTACAATTATATTCACGGGCGGGTACAGCTAATATATATATATATATATATATATATATATATATATATATATATATATATGAAAAATAACACCACGAACACACACCACTAGTCCATTTTCAACCAGTTTGTTTTAGTTCTTTGGTTGTCAAACATACAGTCTTGTAGACATTTTATATTTAATTTTTTAAAAAATTTCGGTTTTCGATACTTAAATTTTAATATCGATATTACGATATATCGAATTAAAATTATCTGTCAAAAATATCGATAGATTTTCTCAAAAATATCGTTATTTTGATATTTTCCCATCATCCCCAGTCGGAGCTGTTTCAGACTCGAATCCCACTTCCACCTATTTGGCTAGTTGAAAACGGCTGGAGCTGGAATCGGATTCGTTAGTGTATTAGTTCGAGGACTTGATTAACTGCTCTGTCCATAGCCAATTGTCTTTCTGTGTCAAGATTATCTCTTCAAGGGGTGAACTGATTCTATTTTGAACTTTAATTAATTCGATTTTTCTTTTATTCAATTTACATTCAAACAAAACCGGAACAAAATAATATTTTCTGCTCGTTTTTAATGTATGGTATGAATAAGTCGCAAAAGTGATATTATATTGTATTTTTGGTCAAATTTCGATAACTGGACGATTCTAGTTTTTATAAATTAGACTACATTATCAGAGTATAATAAAAGTATGAGATTTTATTTATTATAGTTCGAAAAGGTTACTTTTTTTATTTGTTCCACGAACTTTTCGACTGTACAGATTTTTTTAGTCAGCTCTTACCGGGCCCCATCTACAGCGGGCTTGATCATATGTGCCGATTTGAAAGCGTTGCAAAAGCACTCCCGGCTAGCTGTTTTTAGAATTCTTGATGGATCCATTTTTACCTCTCAGATGTGCCGTCATATAGACAAGTGCCCTCAACCAAGGTAGGAATGATTCTAAGAATACCAATATTCATTTATGTTTTTCCGTTTAATTCTATTTATATCTATGTGTTATGCCATGAATTTATTCTCAGTTTTAATTCATAATGCTCCACAATTTTAAAATTAAAGCAAATTTAGAAATTTAAACAACAATAACAAATTTACCATTTTTTTTTTCCTGGCACTAATTAGAAAAGCAGTAGTCCATAATTAACTATTTCTTAGTGAAAATTTACTTCATAAAAGAGATGAATTTTATTATTTTATTTTATCTTGTAACGTATGTATTTCATATATTTTGTTATATTTGTTGACTGTATATTTTAATATTAAAAGAAATTTGTTATTATCAGAAGGCCTTACATAAAAATATAATAGAGGTTCTGAACTGACAATTATATTTTCGGTGATGTTAATCCTGATGAAAAAAAATATCATAAACAATATTAAGATTTTAATTTTATATTCTTAATAAAAAAAAAACTAGAAATTCATATTTTTCAAACGGTTTGCTAGAATTGAATTACGTGGACATCCGTGTTGTTTTGAAGGGTCCGCTACATCCTAATTAAATTGTCTTATAGAAGTGTATGTATCGGGTTTTACTACCAGCTAAAACTGTTGCCATATTTAGCAAGCAATGTTTTTACCTAGACTTTATATTGCTTTATGTTTTTAATTTCTTTTCTTGTTTATAATGAGCCCTTATTTAAAGAAAGAGGCCAAGTTCAGTTTGGATAGTTCCATAGTTCCGAAATATTTGTGTTTAGTTTATTATGATACATCAAAAGTGAAGGTATAATAAATGAAGTTTTGAATTATTATTTAAAAATAGATGCATAAGTGTAGTTTTGTTATTTATATTAATACAGCCCTTAAAAAGATTTTTATATATATAAACCATATGACTAATAATAATTACTCAGAAAGAAAGCACACCATGACAAATCTGTTGAATAAATTTTAAAATTTGGATTTTTACTAGGCGCTTCCATAACTTTCATTGTTTAGAAAACTACTTATAATATTTTGTTGTCATTAGTGGAATTATAAATCTATCATTCCAACAGCAAATATATCTGTTATTTCTAGGATTATATGGATATTTTGGACATAGATTTCGAAATTATTCATTGATTTGACTTTTCGTATGGTGAAATTAAAATCTTTCACTTTAAAACGTAAAATAAATAAAGAAAAAAGGGGAAAATATAATCATCAATGTTCTAGAACATTCTGTTAATACAGTGCTATTACCATTAAATACGGAAAAACTTGAGTAACGAAAATAGAAATTTTTAGAAAATTGCTCATTTGTACGAAATTTAATAAGTATTATCCTATTTTAATGCTAATTTTTCCGTTAATGGTATTGTTAAATTAGATTTTATTTCTTATTGGTAATCCTAAAATAAATTAAAGTAGCGTATTGAAAAAGAAATTCTCTATCCAAAATTCAGTATTCAAAGGTTGGTACTTAATTTCTTTTTTCTTCAAATATTCAGAAATAGAGTATTTTATTAATGTGAAAATAATCTAAAATGTAACTTATTACCAATAACTGATACTGTTTCAATGTTTGAGTTAAGATAATTAATTAAATCAGAGATGATTAAATTGTGGCAGCAGTATTCTTAATGTTTGGAGTCAATTCCAGTTGCAAGCCACCATATTTTTTTTATACATAGCTTCTTTTAGTCCACTGCTCTGTTCCTAATTATAGTTTTAGGTTGATTGTTAATGATGTTAGTTTTAATTTTGCTAAATTATACATTACAATCTTAGTGGTAAGAAAATGTTGCTTTTATGAGACTCTTTGATAAATTACTATTTGATTTTGTGCTAATCCAGTCACTGATTTTTTTTTTTACAAGTCCAGAATTGCAATTTCTCTATGCAGATGATTCCGTGTCTAGTACTGTTAAATTAGATTTTCTTATATACATATTTACATGAATTGGTGCAAATAAAAACTTCAAATACTTATTTAGGGTGATTTAGTATTGAGTTAAAAAATTTCAGGATTTACAATTCTGACGTTTATCACTAAAGAAATCAAAAGTAAAAAAATAAAATAAAAATTAGAGCTGGTGATTTGATTCTTAATGTTTTTAAAAGTATTTTAACTTCCTTGATTTATCATGTGTTATATTCTATTTTTGTGAATTATGATGTTTATTATTATTATTGGAAAATCATAAAATTTCACAAATTCAGATTTATCTTTTGAAAAAAAAAATAAACCTGTTAATTTATGATAAAAATAATCAATGCGTATTGATAAAAAAATATTGAACATCAGTAAAACGTTACTCTAACTGAATCACCTTGAATATTTGCAAGAGATATTTCATTAGTATACAAATTACTGTATCACATAATTCCATTCTTCTTTTTTAGTTTTAGAATAACGATTTATAGATATCTGCCATGTAGAAACATTATCGGACTGAAAACCTGGTTATTTTACTGAAAATGTGGTAAATATTTAAATTGATGAGAAATATTATGTGTACTATTGAAGTTTCAGTTTGACGTTTATAATAATTCAGTTTTATATAATTGCTGCCAAATGCAATAATTTCTTTTAAAAACCATTACGTATTGTATAGTATTTAATTAGACTATTCTAAATTCATTTTTTGTTTATTCCAACAATCATGTTTGGTTCTCAATAAGGTAATGTTTATAGATAACTAAAACAGGTTGATTATTAGTTGTTACCATAAGATTTACCTCTCATCTAATTGATTACTTCTATCGTCATCACTCTCACCCGTTTTTTTGCCGTATTGAATTAAGAGATTCAAAGAAAGAAATGATAGATGTATTCTGAGATTATAATATAGCTATTGAGATACAAGGTATGACATCAAATTGAATTATGACAAGGAGAACAGTTATATATACCTACGTTAGATTTTCATACATCATAACTTATGTATGGCTTTAAATCAATGAAAGTACACTGTTAGTTTAAATTTATTTTAGGGAGAAAGCTATTCAGTAGGTCTTGTTTCAGTTTTAATCTTGTTGAACCATTGATAAATAAAGCAATTTATATCTAAACTGATAAATAAAAAGAGTTCTTGATATTGTAGTTGTGCATTTAATACTAATTAATTAATTTAAATATTGCTATTCTACGTAGCCTGATATTGGCTTTTATTAATCATGGTTCGAAATCTCATATTAGGTTACAAATCGAAACAAGTTAGATATAACAGAGAGGTATAATTTTTAGTGAGTAATTTGTTTGGTTTTCTTTTGTAACCTAATTCTGAGGCTTTGTACTAAACACACTAAATTATAAGAAATTCCATTGCATTAGACTTCTTAGATACTGTTAATATAAATTTATTTTAGGTTTAAAGCTATTCAGTAGTTCTTATCTGTTTCAATTACGTAGAACAGCTGATAAAATAATTAATATTTATTTAAATAAATAAATTAATAGAGTTCCTAATATTGTAATTATGTCTTTAATGGTTACAAATTAATTAATCTATTTCTTTTCTACATTTCCAAGCTTTAGCTTTTGTTAAGTGTGATTCAACAGCTCATATTAAGGTGCGAAAGGATGTCAAACCAAGTTAGATATAGTAGAGAGGTATTAATTTTAGGGATAGCTTGGTTTGATTTTCTATTCGCACCGAAGGATGAGATTGTTGGATACTGTTAATATAAATTTATTTTAGACAGAAAGTTATTAGGGAAGTATTGTATAGCTCTTAGTCTTATAGAACCACTAATAAACAAATTAATATTTTTCTAAATTAATATATTAATAGAGTTTTTGTCACTGATATTATTTGTTTAATACACACTAATTAATTAAACTTATTGAATTTCTATCTAGCCTGAAATCGGTTTTTATTTATCATAGAATGGTGATACAACCATAGTTCCAAACCTCATATTAAGGTGCTAAAGGAAATCAAACCAAGTTGGATATAGTAGAGAGGTATTAATTTTATAGATAGCTTGATTTGGATTCCTATTGGCACCTGAAGATGAGGCTGTGCACCAGAGACTCTAAATTTTAAAAATTTCCTGCACCAAGGATATCTGGTTTACTGTTAAAATAAATTTATTTTAGACAGAAAGTGATTCGGGAGGTCTTGTATCAATCATAGTCATAAAGAACCACTAACAAACAAATTAATATTTTTCTAAATTGATATATTAATAGAGTTTCTATCACAGTTGTTATGGATTCATTATTAACTCATTAAATAATCTATTACTTAGTTCGGTT
Organism: Rhaphigaster nebulosa; assembly: GCA_948150685.1. Classification (NCBI taxonomy): domain Eukaryota; kingdom Metazoa; phylum Arthropoda; class Insecta; order Hemiptera; family Pentatomidae; genus Rhaphigaster; species Rhaphigaster nebulosa. The sequence continues at coordinate 6,936,427 of OX411306.1, forward strand.
TTCTATTGGCACCTGAGGATGAGTGTGTATCAAATACAGTAAATTTTAAAAATTTCCGTTACATAGGATATCTGGTTTACTGTTAAAATTAATTTATTTTAGACAAAATGTTATTTAGGAGTTATTGTATCACATGTAGCCATATAGAACAACTAATGAACAAATTAATATTTTCCTAAATTGATACATTAATAGAGTTTCTATCTCATTTATTATAAATTCATTAAATAATCTACCGAGGCCGAAATCAGCTTTTATTAGTCATGGTTCCACATCTCATGTTAAGGTGCTGAAGGAAGTCAAACCAAGTTAGATATAGTAGAGAGGTATTAATTTTATGAATAGCTTGATTTGGTTTCATATTGGCACCTGAGTATGAGGCTGTGTACCAAAGACACTCAATTAAAAAAATTCTTTTATCTAGGATTTCTGGTTTGCTGTTAATATAAATTTATTTTAGACAGAAAGTGATTCGGGAGGTCTTGTATCGTTCACAATCGTTTAGAACGCTGAATAAATAAATTAATATTTTTCTAAATTGATATATTAATCGAGTTTCTATCACAGTTGTTATGGATTCATTATTAACTAATTAGATATAGATTGATCCTTCTATACCATCATGCGGATGTTAACTGATTACCTAATTAAATAAACTATTACTTTTCTACTGAGGCCAAAATCAGCTTTTGGTAGTCTTGGTTCTACAGCTCATATTAAGGTGCTAAAGGAAATCAAACTAAGTTAGATATATTAGAGAGTTATTAATTTTAGGGATAGCTTGGTTCGGTTTTCTATTGGCACCTGAGGATGAGACTGTGTACTAAAGACAGTAAATTTTTTCAGGAGAACTTGTATCGCTCATATTCATGTAGAGCTGCTAATAAACAAATTAATATTTTTCTAAATTGATACATTAATAGAGTTCCTGTTATTGTAACAATGACTTTAATAGCTACAAATTAATTAATCTATTAAGGGACAAAAGGAAATCAAACCAAGTTGGATATAGTAGAGAGGTATTAATTTTAAAAATAGCTTGGTTCGTTTTCTATTGGTACCTAAGGATGAGGCTATGTATCTAATTTATTAATATAAATTTATTTAAGACAGAAGGCTATTTGGTACGCCTTGTATCGTCTACCGAGGCCGAAATCAGCTTGCTCATATCGTATTGCTCATAGTCGTGGATAATCACTAATAAACAAATTAATATTTATCTAAATTGATATATTAATAGAGTTTCTATCACAGTTGTTATAGATTCATTATTAACTCATTAAATAATCTTTTACTTTTCTACCGAGGCCGAAATCAGCTTTTAGTAGAATTGGTTCTACAGCTCATATTAAGGTGCTAAAGGAAGTCAAACCAAGTTAGATATAGTAGAGAGGTATTAATTTTAGGGATAGCTTGGTTCGGTTTTCTATTGGCACCTGAGGATGAGGCTGTGTACTAAAGACAGTAAATTTTTTCAGGAGGACTTGTATCGCTCATAGTCATGTAGAGCTGCTAATAAACAAATTAATGTTTTTCTAAATTGATACATTAATAAAGTTCCTGTTATTGTAACTATGACTTTAATAGCTACAAATTAATTAATCTATTAAGGGACAAAAGGAAATCAAACCAAGTTGGATATAGTAGAGAGGTATTAATTTTAAAAATAGCTTGGTTCGTTTTCTATTGGTACCTAAGGATGAGGCTATGTATCTAATTTATTAATATAAATTTATTTAAGACAGAAGGCTATTTGGTACGTCTTGTATCGTCTACCGAGGCCGAAATCAGCTTGCTCATATCGTATTGCTCATAGTCGTGGATAATCACTAATAAACAAATTAATATTTATCTAAATTGATATATTAATAGAGTTTCTATCACAGTTGTTATAGATTCATTATTAACTCATTAAATAATCTATTACTTTTCTAACGAGGCCGAAATCAGCTTTTATTAGTCTTGGTTTCACATCTCATATTAAGGTGGTAAAGGAAGTCAAACCAAGTTAGATATAGTAGAGAGGTATTAATTTTAGGGATAGCTTGGTTCGGTTTCCTATTGGCACCTGAGAATGAGGTATACTTATCTATGATTTCTTGTATACTTTTAATATAATTTATTTTTGGCAGAAATCTGTTCTGTAAATCTTGTTTCACTCACAGCCATTTAGAACTATGAATAAATAGATTAATATTTATCGGAATTGATTAATTATTAGAATTTCTGGGATTGTATTGTGGCTACAATACTAACTAATTAATTAAACTATTACTTTTCTACCCATCCCTTGATTGGTTTTTGTTAGGCATGGTTCAACGTTTTATATTAAGGTACTAAAGTAAATCAAACCATGTTTGATATAGTAAAGAAGCATTAATTTTAGGAATAGCTTGATTTGTGGTTTTCTACATGAACCTTATGTTGAAACTGTTTATCAGAGACAATTAAATTTGAGATACTCCATTATCTATTAATTCTCTTACACTATTAATTTAAATTATTTTTATGGCAGAAAGGGATTTGGTAAGTCTTATCTCAGATACTGGCACTTAGAAATGAACTGTTGATAAGTAAATCAATATTTTTCTAAACTGGGTTAATTAAGAGTTGTGTGATTTTAATTATGCGTTTAAATTTAAAATTATATTTTACAATTATCATTATGGCTTCCTTCATATTAGTTCTTATGTAATTGAAGTTACTTACTTCCTTTTCCTCAATATTATATTATATTCCTCAATCTAGTCTTATCAGTTCGATGTTGAGATTAGATTTCCTTTCTCAGTATTGTAATACTTCTAATATTATATTATATATTAGTAATACTACTAATATTATAATACTTCTGTCCTTTTTTAATTGATTCTCCAGTTTCAAAGTGATAACAGAATTAGCAAGTGTGAAATAAAGAAAAAGAATTGATTGGAAAATATGAAAATCTGCCCAATTTAGGAAATTTTAACAAATTTAAGAAATGCCCTGACTCGCCATTTAAATTGACTTATTAAAAATATTGTTTGATGTCATATTTATAAGCTTTTGTGTAGTAAAAATCCCTGGAGCATGGAATTTATTTCATTTTTTAAACCAAAACAAAATAATATAAAAAATAAAAAATGTTAACTTCGAATGAAATTCACAAACTAACTTAAAGATGAAATGTAAATATTTAATGAATGAACTTGAAACCATCAGACAAAAGCTTTTTTTAATAAATATTAAGGAACAGTGTTCTATTTTTTTTTCTCTTTTATTGGTTATAATAATCAAAAATTATATGTTAATTTCCTGATATTTACTCTCAAATTAAAATGTGTTGTAATTAACATAAGAATAGAAGAAAGTCATTGTAAACTAAGGAAAATTGCTATTATTCAAATATATGCATTGATCCCCAAAGAATCAAAATAAAAATGAGTTCAATGCACTAATTTGTATAAAAATTCAAATAACAATTTACATAAAAATACGGTCTTAGGTTATGAATTATTAATATGTAATATTAAATTATAGTAAAAGTGTTTATTTATAAAAAATAAAATATTTAATTAAGAGCTGGTTCATAAAAAATAAAATGTATTTACAAAAACACATTCTTTGGGAGGCCAGAACTTTACTGTAATAATGGAATGCTATTCATATTTTGATTCACTACTGCGATGAATGAGTGGTCCAAATGAGGCATCTTTCTCTGTATTTTAGTGTTAATGACTTTATCTTAGAGTGTATTTACAGCTTAAATTTTGTACAAGAAAGTATCATGTCTAGTTTTTATTATTTACTTAAGTAGTACCTGATCTCCTTTATTTATTTATCTCCTTTGTCAATTCATGTTTATTGATTAGAAATTAAGTTTTAGTAATTTAGGGGAGGAAATATTGTAAATATTATATAAGTAATATAAATAATTAATTTATACCCTACTTAAGTGACTGATGAAATATTGGTATAAATTTTGTAGTAACACAATATTATTTTGATTTTTACTTGATAGGTGCAGCGCAGTGGTCATGATTTTGTTTTTTATTTCATACACATAAATCTTGCTATCTTAGTTTCTATAAATTTGTCTGGTGTGTTGCTTCGTGTATTTATTTGCAATATTTAAAAGTGCAGTTCATGTTTAAGTGAATTTTCTTAGTTAACGCCGCGGTACTTCCGGTTTCTTTTTTATCGAAATCTGCTGGGTTTAAAGACCTTGGCGGAGAGTGAACTTCAAGAAAGAATCATCTCTGAGAAATCAAAGGTAAGCCACATTATTTCTTTTTTCTCCTTTTTCTTTTTTTTGTTATCTCGTTACTCCTATTGAAAGAGGTTGTATTGGAAAATTCCTCACATGCTTCAATGGATAAATATATTAACAAAACTTTAAAGTAATACATTTAGTAGCCCATCTAATTTTATATCTATTAAATAAAGGAAATTAAATATATTTTTTATGATAATAATGTTGATTTTATAGATTTATTGGTGTGAATATTCTAATTCTTATTTGGTTATTTTAATGAATACTCAATATTACTATCATATTTTAAAAAAAATAAATAAAAATAGATGGAATTATGTTCATAAATCTAGTGTTAACTTGGTTCTTTATTTAATCCAATAATAGTACCAAACTTAAAAGGGAATAAATAATATAGTCAAATTTCTATATATCGAACATGAAGGTTCCTTGAAAAAAAATTGATATATAGAAATTTCGATATATAAAAAGATTACAATTTTTCACCCTTTTCAGGCTAAAAACTATTACAGCTATTCTTTAAGGTTAAAGAGGTATCAAAAGTAATTTTATGAGGTTAATGAAGTAACAAAGGCAATTTTTTAGGGTTAAAGAAAAACAAAACTGAACGATCAATAACACTTATTTGAAAAAATGTGCAAATTACATCTGTGATTGAAATTTTTTTTACAAATGTACATTTATAATTTAATAAGGACATGTATTAAAAATATGTAAACTTACATAAAAATTAATTTATTTTTGTTTTCGCACAAAATATTATCTAATGTCTTTTCGTGTATAATTCATCGTGTAAGTCATCTTTAGGAGTCATGCTCACAACAAGAAAGTCAAAGTTAAACTGAATTTAAAATTAAAATTTCATTCTCTATGTTAGGAAAGAGGTTCAGAGAATTTAGGTACTCCTGTGCTTCTTTTGAAACAGGACCTTTCCTTGCTTTGCAAACCAATAAAATGTTTTTTGTTTGTTATTTAATTATTACCTATTCTTATGTGCATAAACTGAGGGCTCTTTTTGATGACAATCACATTTTATATTTTTTTTAAATGGGAATTCTTGTTCGATATATAGAAATTTTAATCGATATAAAGAATATTTTTTCTTAATAAAAAATCAATGTTCCTAAAAAAAGTTCGATATATAGAAATTTTCGATATATGGAAGTTCGATATACTGAGGTTCGACTGTAAATACAAATAAAAAAGGAATAAGGGAATATGAATAAAAAAAGACAAAAAAAAAACAGAAATAAAATAAAAGGAATCTTAAAAAATAGATAAATAAAACAATTATCAAAATATGTGGCCCATCTTCTTATGAATTAAAAGTCAGCCTCTATTATACATTTTTAAAGATCTTAAGTATAATTATTGAAGATTTTACACTTCACAATTTATCTTTAATCTTAATAACAGTAATAAAAATCCAAAATTAATCTTTTTCTAATTGTGAATGAGAATCAGTAATTTTGAATGAACATACCAGGAGGTTCGGTTGCATCTGTCTCCTTTCAGACACGATCGGCTTTCTATCTAGGGTCTTGTAGTTCTTATAAGGTATGTTATATCTTTGCTAAAACTGGTCCGATTTAGTTAATTTTTTTTGTTTTTTTGAGAATTTAATTTCCTTTTATATGATTTCATCTATAATTTACCATATAATGCATAATTTTTGAGTTAAACATGAATAAAATATTCTTTTAGCTATAAATTTTTCTCCTTCATTTCCCCGTTGATATTCTAAATACATGTTAAAGGTTTTAAGCAGAAGATATTAGGCGTTTCATCAAATTCGACAGAGCCGTTTACGAGATAATTGAAAAAACGTGTGCGATGCACTATTTCTTTCCTAATACTGGTCAGATTTCTATTATTCCTTTTTTGTTTTTTAGGTACATTAATTACTTTTCAAATGATCGTGTCTATAATTTACCATAAAATGTATACTTTTTGAGCATGCACAAATGAAATATTCTTTTCATCATAACTTTTTTCTCTGCATTTCCTCGGTGATGTACTATATACATGAAAAGTTAAAGAGCTTTAAGGAGAAGACTTTAGACAAGTTTCATCAAAATCGTTAGAGCCATTTTTGAGAAAATTGTAAAAAAGTGTAAAATCGAGAGTATAAAGTGAGACTTCTGGTTAGTCGATTCTGATGAAAAAGTTGCTGTAACATCTTCAGAATGTATTTACCTTAAATATGCAATTTCAGTTTCGTACGAATTTTTGTTTTTGAGCTAGACTGTTCTCACACTTACAGATCTTTTTGCGAGACTTTGTTATTTGGGCTCAGAAGATCTTAAAACTTAATTGTAAGTATTTACTGTTGAAAACTTTAATTCGAAATTTTTCACGTTTATAATACTTTCTCTAAATATATATTTTATATATAGGCAAAGGAAAGTAAAAATAGTTTAAATTATCAATTAAGTAGTTTAAAACATTTTATATGATACATTTTCAATCAATGTAAATCAACTTTGTTCTTCGCGTGTTTTTTACAAAGAAGTTTCTAAGGCTACGGCTACAATGGATGCCAATTTTTTGTCACGGCAATCAAACAATTTTGATGAAATGACAGTGTTCACACTGCATACAGAATGAACATAATGTTAAAGGATTGTTGACTGCAAGATACAATAAAGGAAAGTAATAAATAAATAATAATAATAAATAAATAGAAATAATAAACAGTATAATCGATACGATTATTGCAAAGCCATGTTTAGTGGTTAAATAAATAAATGTAAAATAATAAATAATAAAGATAAATGTGTGATATGTATGAATCTTATATTATAATGAATGCATAATGAGTATACATGTTATATATGAATTTATACATGTAAGGTATAATACATTTATAAATGATAAATCTCCACCTCCTCCCTTCTTATCCACCCACCTCATGTGGCGCGATTCCTAATAGGCTTTTGGGACCAACTGGCTTCAATGGGTATGATATTATATAATGATATAATTCGCTTTTCCCAGCGCAACATGCAAGATAAAATGTATTACATATAAGATAAACCTACAAGAATAATAAAAAATATAATAAAAATGTACTTACACTTTTCATTCATTTCTCGAGTGATTGTATCCCACTTCTGGTGAGAAAGATCTCTGTTGTAATAATTTTTTTCTTGAGACATTTATTTTCAAATACAAGACTAATTAATTTTTCTATATTTTTTATAGATCCATTGCTACGTATTTTTTTATGTTTATCTATTGATACAGAAAGTACCTACACAACCTACAGCAAGTACATGGACATCAAAACTAATGCGAAAAATCAAACTACTTCTGATGTGCTCGTGTATAATCTGCAAAGACGGTTGTAGGTAGTGTAAACATTTCCGTTTCTTGTTTGATTGTTTTGATGAAAAATACGCTTCCACTGTGACCATAGTCTAAATTGTAAATTATAAAATAATTTCATACATGAATTCTCTTAAATGAATTGAATTAGTATTCATATCTCTAAAATTAAAATTAAGTTAATGACACAAAAACAAACTTATTAATAAACAAAAATCATTTGAAAATATTTTCAACTACTGTTTTGTACACTATTGTATTGAAAATATAGAAATTAAATTTAATAATGAAGAAAAATTAATAATTGGTAAGAATGGATTTAATAAATTTTTGAGTAATTAATTATTTATTTTGTTTTCAGATAGTAGCTGTGGATCATAGACGCCTAATAAATAACAGGTATTTAAACTATTTATTAATATTATAACATTTATTTTAACAAAGTAATGTTTGATTTTTATGGTACAATTGTATCTTTTATTGTTTTTGAGAAGGCTGCTAGTACGTAATTTTTTATTAGTAATTCCTTATTGTGTATGGTGTTGGAAGATTCAAACATGCTCATATAGAGTGCAGATTCTTGGTACTTTTATCTATAAAGTTTAGGAAAAGTTCTGAAAATTTGATCCTTAATCTTTTTTTGGGGTGGTGATTAGGAATTTCAACTTTTTTAGCTTAAAATTTTACCGAAAAAAAAATTTAATCTTTTTTTGAGTTTTCTCCCACAGTATGAAATCAATGCATTTTTAACTACATCAACCTATACAAAATTAAACAAGACAAAATTACAAACATTTCTGTACTCTGTAATTTTTTTCGTACGGGACATCGTTTAGGAGCATCCACTCTTAATTCAATGGGGAACAGAAATGGATCTCGGTGGAAACTTTTGGAGAAGTTCTGCAAAGTTGCTCATTTCTGTTTTTTAGAATGCTGCTCACAAATTTCAACTTTGTTATCTCTAATTTTTTACGGAGGTATAAAAAAATCATTTATTTTTTTACATATAAATTGAAAATTAAATATTAATGTAATAAATTATAATATTTAGTTTATACTAACTTAAAGAAGAGCAAATTATATACAATTTTGAAAATAGTGATTTTTTTTTTTTACCGTTCCGTTTTCAAACGAGCACTTGTCAAAGTTTTGAGGCTGAACTTCCAAATTAGTTTTTTTTTTCTTATAACTTGAAAACCATGTATTATTCGAATAACTTCTAGTGTTCATTTTGTACTAAATTAAAGAAGAGCAAATTACCCACAATTGTGATTCTAATTTTTTTTTTTATTTGTCCGCTCTGTTTTGAAGCAAGCGCGAGTTGAAGCTGAGATTCGTAATCAGTACCCCAAAAACATGATGAGCAAATTTTTAGAACTTCTCCGAAACTTTTCACCGAGACCCCTTTCTTGTCTCCAGTTGACTGTACTTATTGTATTTATATGCTATATTTTCTCCTCCTAAAAGATTGTAGTTTAGTAAGGAAACAAAGAAATAAAAGATTATATTTTATAAAACTGTAGAATACAATAAATGTATATTATATAGTATGCTTATAATCATCTTACTGAGTAAATAATTTCAGTGAAAGCTACATTAAATTTTCATTTATTAAATTGAGTTAAACATGATAACTTTATGATTGTAATGTCTTTTACAACATATTATTTGTTAATAGTTTATTTTTAAAAAAATACCTTAATTACTATATAAATAAATCAGAAAGTATATATTTAATTTAATACATGGCGCTACAAATATTTTCACTGGATTACAATAAAATATATTTTCTTCTTTTTTTATTTAATGCGGCCTCAGTCGTCTGAATGATCTGTTTTTCATAATTTTTTTTTTTTTAATCCTTTGATAATCAGTTTTTGATTGACTCAGTAATATTGATGAGTGAAACTTTAGTTACCAGATTCCTGTCTATATCATGAATTTGTTTACAAATTGATTGGTTACCTTTATTTTAATATATTTTGATGTTCACTATTGCTCTAAAAATTTAATACTTTCAGTCTTGAGACGGATGCAGAATGTCACCTGAAAAAAATCAGTAATTAGTTTAAAAAAAAAACTGAATGGTTTATTAAATGTAAGATATTAAATAGACAAGTACAAGACTTGTTGTTTTGGGCTTAACTGATTTTAAAATAAGACGAGCTACTCAATTTGATGTCTGTGTACTTAAATACATAGTTAAAAGTATTAAAAAATGACTAGTAATTATAATGAAACAATTTTTCACATTCAATTAATCAAATGAGAGGTTCCTAATACATAAATACCAAAACGTTATTCCTTGGAATTCAAGAAAGACTGCACCAACACTAAGTGGTTGGCAGTTGCATAAATTTAAATTAAACGTTTCTATGCCTTTAAAATAAATTAAATTGTTTTGATAATAAAACAATGTTTATAGGAAGTTGTGTTTACCAAAAAATATAATAAATTGTTGATTTTTCAAAATAGAATTTAATGATTTTTACCCGGGAATTTAGTAATATTTAATTTAATATAATTAAGCTTTAAAAATCTGAAAGATTTTTTGAATTGATTAATTGTGAAAAATCATAAATTTTTTTTAAATGATGTGTAATCTATTCTAAGCTATACATGACCTCTATAATTTATTTCTACTTTTACTTTTATACGTTTACCTGTAGCTGTCGTGAAATCTGTTTGAACTTCAACAGAGACTTTATTGGACGGGTTAAAACACAAAAATGCTGGAAAATATCAGAAAGAATATTTTAATTTCATAGCTAAAAAGTCACAATAAATTATATAATATGTAAATGGGTCTTTTCAAGTCAAATCGACCAATGGTCTGGAACTTGATGTCTCAGAAATCAATGATTTCGTACTTATTTATTACTATCAGTTAGAATAAAAATTCAGACTTTTCCATTTTTAGTTTTTGAGTTATAAATAAAAAAAATTTTTTTGTAGAACGTTATCCAAAAATATTTGCTCTAAAAAGCTCAACATAGTGTAATTATTTTCAAAATTACTCTTCCTCTTCTTTAGCTTCCTTTTAGTGCCTTTAAGTGTTCAGCTAATCCAATCCAGGATCTCCATCTATCTCTATCGCAAGAATCATCACCTCCTGCAATGTATTTCCTCTCGCTTGACCCAAATTGGAAATATAGCGATTAAAGCTAAGCCTAGGTCTTCCTCTAGGTCTTGTATCGCTAGACTAGTATCGCCTCCATTAATTTGTGTGGATCTCTATCAGGGCTCATTCCCGTACCATCCCAATTGTCTCTTCTCCAGGGTCTCCTTTATTGCAGGAATATTTAATTCTTTCCTTATGGTTTCATTCTTGATCCTATCCCTGGGTGCTTTTGAAGCCACTCTGCGCAAGTATTTCATCTCTGATGCAGTTATTTGGCTCCATTTGTTATTTGGAAGGACCCAACTCTCTGCTCCATATAGCAGAACAGGATGTATACAGCCTTGAAAATGTGGAGCTTGAAATCTTTATTGATCCCTCTCTTTCCCACGATTGTGTTGCTAATGGAATAATATATATATAGTTATTTTTTTAACTATACAAAATGAAATTTTTTATTTTTTGGGAAAAAAAATATGTTACATAAACATGTAAGAATGTATGGGATAAATTTCATGATGGGGGTTTTATGGGTTTAAGTATAAAAAAATAAAGACTTGTAATTTTATACAAATTTTTTTCAAACTGAAATGGAGATATACTGTGTATATATGTATGTATAATGTCAGGTGTGGTAAATAAGTTAAAACAGCAATTTGCATAATGACTTGTGTCAAAGTAAATTTTGTTGTTTAAAATTTGGTATATACAATGTATCTTCATTTCAATTTGAAAAAAAACATGGCATAAAAATACAAGGCTTTGTGTTTTCATAATATGAACCATATTAATACCATCATGAAATTTGGTCCATACATTCTTATTACATGTATATGCAACATATATTTTATCCAAAAATATTAAAAATTTCGTTTTAGTATTATTAAAAAAATTACTTTTGGAAATCTTTAAACATCATAATCTTTCGAAAGATTCAAAATATGTATTTTATAGCTTAAAATTTAAAAAAGACCATTTTTTAAAATTTTATTTATAACTCAAAAATTAATAATGGGAAAAATCTGAAGCTTTAAGTTTTCGACTATATTTATGCCTAAAGCATAAATACCAAGTTTCACTCATTTAAAAAAAAAAGTTGATTCTTATATTATTTTTTTATTGGTTGATTTGGTGTGGAATGACCCAAATATTTAAAATTTTCAGTTCTAAAAAAAAATAGTACAATCAAAATTTATCAATGTTTCCGGATTGTGTTTTGAGAACTTCAATTTAATCTGTTGAAAAAATTCAGATAATTGGAAAGAAACTTGTATCACTACAACCCATGAAGGTTCTTGGGCTCAGTACTTGGTCCGAAAGTATTGATTTTTGATCAACAATTATAGAAGGACATCTCCTTCAAAAAGACATCATCATGTGGTCAGCTTTCACATTAGTCGATGGAAAAAAATAAAAAAATCGGAGTATTTCGTTGTCGGTTTTTAATCATATAGTCTATTTCAGAAATGCATGCCATTGAGTTAACTAGTGTTTATATTTAGACTAGCTGTGCCCCGCGGTTTTCCTCGCATTGAATTCAGATTGATCCTTTAAAATAATGACCTATAATATGTTTCTCAGCCTCGTTTGTTGCAAACATTTTCAAGGAACAGGGTCAAAAATGACAATAATTTTTTTAAAATGGTAATAAAGTTTCAACTTTTCACACTTTTTTTCCCTGATATACTTCCATACGTTTTCACATAATAATTTCACACTTATTAAAAAGTTTAATTTGATGAGATGTTTGTTGGAGGTGCGTTCAATGATGAAAAAACACTAATAAATGGAACTTATTTTTTTAATTGTTTTGGCTTAAATTGTAGACCTTCATCAGGACTAAATAAAAAAACAAAACAGGATAACAGTCATCAAAGCATGAAAATTTGATAGAATAAAACATAAAAATATATAAGTAAATATACAAGTTTCTGATATTAGCATGTTCAAACCCCCAACTCTTTGGCTTTAGTTAATAATAAAGATACACATGGATGAAGCTATGATGACAATGACATGTAAGCAAGTTGGAAGCTTTTTCTTTTAGTAATTTATTAATGTTTAATGCCCCATTTTAAGATCAGTGAGTTGAAAATTTTGTATTTATCAAAAACTTTAAATTGATTACTTTTACTATATATATATATATATATATATATATATATATATATATATATATATATATATATATATATATATATATATATATATAGTAAAAGTAATCAATTTAATATATTAAATATTAAATATATTAATTAATTTAATATGTGTATATATATATATATATATATATATATATATATATATATATATATATATATATATATATATATTTATTTATTTATTTTACTTCAGGAATTAATAGTTGGTCAAATTTGACTGGTTATTATATAGTAAATGTTAAAAAAATTGTATTATTTTATTTATTTAAAAGTATTATTTCACTTTATTGTTATTCTGAAAATTAATCCGAAACAGTTTTAAATAGCAAAAAAATGATATTATAAATTATTTTTGTGATGATAGTGATAATGATGATTATAATAATATAATTGAGATCTCTTATTATGATGTATGAAACGTTTTCAACGTATATATTTATTGATAAATAAAAATTCCCAATTTGGAGATGATTTCTGATTTTTGTCTAAAATATAATATCAATATATACTAAAATATAATATATCTAAAATAAAATCTATGCCCCATGATTATCTCCCGCTCCAATTAAAGATACAAAATTCATAGAGGTGGGTCTCCGGATCCCTGAGTCGATCTACGGCTGATATAACCTAACCAATCAATTATCTGCCATAGCCAAATTCGAATCCAGGTCTTGGAGTTAAGAGTCCACTGCCTTACCCACTCGTCTACCCCACTAAACAAATAATAAATACATTTTTTGTTCTTAGTAGTCGAAGAAATTAATATATTTTCCCCAAGGCCTAAGATTTCTGGTTTAAAAATTGAAAATGACCGATTTTCGTTCAACATAAGAAGATGTCCAGAGTGAAAAATAAAGTTGGAATAAATATGTATTGCTTGTCACAAGTACCATTACTATAATTTTTTTTTAGTGGTAATGTTAGAAAAACGCTGAAAATTATTACAATATGGTATATTATTTCTTAATAGTCATATATATAGAAAAAATTTAAAATTTACTTAGATTTTTTTTTTAAACGTTGTGTAAAATGGGTCTAAAACACTTTATATTTTTCCTCTATCTTCGTAAATGACCAAAATATGGATGTATGAAACCTCTAATTGGCCGCCATTTTGAAAAGAAATGGCGGATGGTAATGCCGAGCTCTGAGAATCACCCTGGGGTGACCAGTGACTTCGGTGCAAAATCTCAAAAAAATCAGTCCAGCAGTCTAGGAGAAATCCCACTTACAGATTTTTTTAAATTAAATTTTTGGATTCTAGATATCTGAAAATGTAAAACCTCAATTTTTGAGAGGAGTGCTAAAAATATGTTTTCTTGGCCAATTACAAAGGTTGATTATTGAAAATAATAATCTAAAATCCAATGGATAAGAAATCCAAGAAAAATATTTCTAGTAGCAAAGATTAGCAAAGACTTAAAGCATTTTAAAGAAGAGGCACATATACTATTTAAAACTTCTAAAATAATAAATAGTTTTACCTTTTTCTTCAGGATCATAGTGGAAAGCTTCCAGCACTAATAATTCTTTCCATACAGGCTTTCTGGCAGTTTTTGATATGTTCATGTTTTTTAACGAACTTTCATAATGTAGCAATTTATTCTGTAATTAGGAAAATTAATTATAACTATTTTGTTGCTATTAAATAAAATTATTTATTAAATTGTATTAATATTTGTATTAACCCATCTATTATGGGTGAAATTTAATTCAATGTTTAAATTTGTTTTAAAGATTTGATAAGACAGTCAGCAAGAAAATGTCAATTGAGCTGAGAAAAATATTGCAATTCCATTTAAGTGTGAGTTCAAATTCTATTCTGCAAAATGGATCATTGATTATAAAGTACAGAAATAGATCCATACTTACTAAGGCTTACACACTGCGGCAATGGGGCCATAGAGGATCGACTTCTTTTCTAAAACCAAAGTGCGAAAGCCCCATGCTCAGTAAATAGTTTTGAAACCCAATAGACTTGAAGGACCCATTCTGCTACAAGATGTGATTGGATGGTGGAGAAAAACTTTCTCTGAGTAATCATCCACTGTCGGTGTTTTCTTGGCAAAAGAAAATCATAAAAGTGGAAATAAATTCAGTCAAAATTTCGGTATGTTTATCTTCTTTTTTGGGTATTTTATTGTTTTGCGCAACTCTACAGTGCCTCTATATTGGGTTAGAGGGTTGAAATTGTTTATGTGATTTGAGTTGGTATTAGAAAAGTGCCTTTAGGGGGTATCAAGTTTTTTTATATCACTCTCCACCATTTTGATATTTTCAATCTTGTATTTTAGTGACAATTCAACTTTAGTGACGAAGCTCTGCACGCTTTTTCCTCCTATAATTTATGTAATATTGTTTATAAACTTCCTTATATCGTTGTATTATTACATGGCATTGCGACATTTCAAGGTTTTCCCTATCATCTGCAGAATTATCTTCTAATTTTCCATCATCTAAGATAGTAATTAAAATTGTTGTTTTAGGTATTCATCATGTTCATATTCAATCCATAAATAAAAAATTAAAATGCAACAAGTAATGTTAATATATATTCACTTTCATTATCACAGAACTTTTGAGATTTCTGTGATAATGAAAGTAGATATATATCAATTAACATTATTAAGGATCATGATACTTTCAGATATAAAAACAATTAAGGAGGCAGTGGTTAGGATTATTATCACCCAAGTTAGATATCTCACCAAGATAATGCTGTTATCAATCAAGACTCATTTATCTGATTCATCAATATCAGCTGATGAATCATCATAGATAATAATGACCTATTTTCTTCTATTTTTAATAGATAAGTAGATTCAAACTTTTGAAAAAAAAAATAAGCATATATATGTTTGCCACCATTAAAAATTATTTATTAGTAGTGAATTACTGAATGAGTACTTTTGACAAAAATCTGGTGCGGTGCGAACGTCACAGAACTTTCACTTATCACTCTACTTGAAATAAATTTTAAAAGTTTCCAATTTTTCCATTAAATAATAAAAAAGTAGATAAAATATAAAAGTTAACTGCAACAATTACTTAAGTATTTTTCTTTCATATCATATATTAGGGTTCGGAACGATTATTGAACTTTTTCAAATAGTTTCTGTTTAACTGTTTTACAAGAACTTTTACATAAAATATTAACATAAAAGTTCTACACAAAAGAACCTTCTAATAAACAGTTCTGTAAGAACTTATATCATTAAAAGTTCTGTTAATATAAGTTCCTGCCAAAACATTTTTTATAAAAGTTCTGTTAGTAGAAGTTCCTACTAGAACATTTTAAATATAAGTTTTCGCAGATTTATGGGGCAAAGCTTCAAGGGGGAAACGTAGGGAGACAGCAATATTGTTGAAAAAATTAAAAAATCTTTTAACAATAAACATAGACAATAAAGAGAATTTTAAATAAAAACAAATAAATAAAACAATTGCTATTTAATTTTTAATTTCAATAAAAAAATGGCTTTAATTTTAATTAAATCTCCTTTTGAATATTTATTTAAAGAAATAACATTTTAAGATAAGAAAATATTTAAGATACGATTCCCTAAGTATTTTCTACATTTAATTGGTAACTTTAATAATGACAACTTTTATTATATTCTCACTAAAAAAGTACTTTTTTAATATAGAAATTATATATAAAAGTTGTTACGATAAAGTTCTTAAAGAATGTTCATTATAAAAGTTCTTATGATAAAATTCTCTTAGAACTTTTACTATAAAAAGTTCTGATCAAAAAGTTCAGAACTATAGACAATATATATGTATATATCCATTTTTTCTTGCTACTAAAAATGATAGACGGTTAATTATTTCAAATAATTTCATAAAAATATGCTTACTACTACTCTATAATATAATCAACTGTGAAGTCTAGAGAAATGTAATATGGTTCTTATCTCTGGATCTATGGATTGATTTACTTAGCTAGAGCTCGAATCGAGGGTTGAAGTTTTATCAAAGGGATCGTTAGTCAAGAACAGTTGAATCGTTGATTTGAGAAATCCCATACGCCACTGAGACGTACATTAAGACTAGATTAGCTTCTGATTCTTCATCCCTTTCACATATCTAACTTAACTTCGCTGGCTTAAGGGGTTTCTAAACTAAATTATAACTAGGCACCATAACAAAAAGAATGAAAATGCATCGGAATTATGGGACTATGCTCCCAAAACATGTGTCCATCTCAACAGAATGGAAATCTGTCAAATTTTAAATATCTCCCAAAAAGTGGGTTTCTCAAGTCAACGATTCAGTCATAAAGTACTGAAAAATAATTATTTAAAAAGTAGCAATCAAAATGATATTCAACTTACATTATTAACTCCTGCATACAATTTAGGTCCTGAAGGAGTAAATGTCTCAGGTTTACGGTCATCGATGGAGTGAGCATTGATTGAAGCATCCTATAATTATTGAATAAAAAGAAAAATATTTTCGATTGTTATCTTATTATAATCTTATTAAAAAATATATATGATTAGAAACTCACATTAATTGGCTGAGGTGGGTCTTTCTTGAAAAGTTTAAAGAGCTTGAGCCATCCCAGATGTTTAGTCCAACCAAAAATGGAAAACGACATTTTTCCTTCCTATTTAAACATTAGTTTAGCAAATAATCATTAATGTTTCACATAATTAAAAAATTGTTTACCTTCTTAGCTCTTTCTTCTATGGTGGATGCCATGATTCTGCAGAAAGTGGATGGTAGAGAGAATGGCATTGAAGAGGTGGGGGAAACGGCAGTTTTGCGCATGCCTGTTAGGTTAGCGTAGAACATAACGCAATGATTTAAATCGTTTAAAATGAATTGAAGTTTCATTGATGAACTCTTTATTAACTGTTATATTTCATTATAACTATAAATGACAAAATATCCAATGAAGAGCCGAATAAAAGTATAGTTTCGCTATGATGGGAATGAGGGTTGAAGGAATGGGGGTAGTTTTATGCGCGCGCATTTCGTAAAATTTAGATTCAGCAAATGAAAGAATGCAACTTTTGGTTTACTATTTTCAATAACAATCCTTTGCAATGGACCAAGAAAAGTTTAATCTCCTAAACGTAAATTTAAGTTTTACGTTTCACGATAGGTAAGTATCCGAAACTCGACTAAAAAAAAAAAAAAATCCGTCCGTCCGTTTTCCGCGGTTTTACTCCAAGACTACTGGGGCAATTTTTTTTTCAGTTTTGGCACGACACAGGTCAAACCATGATGACCCTAGGAACTCGACATTAGGATCCGCCATTTTGTCACAACATGGCGGCTGATTAGAAGTTCCATACGTCCATATCTTAGCCATTTATGAAGATAGAGTAAAAAGTACATAAATATCTTAAAAAATAAATTTTTTTAGTCATGTTATAATGATTCCGAAACACTTATGTTTCCTCTGTCTTCATAAACGAGCGAGGTAGGCGCGTATGAAACTATATGACAGATTGTAATGTCTAGGAGTAAGTTTTAAATGGACTATAGCCCCGGTGCGTAAAATTTTTGCGGGTGGCAATTTTAATTGGTGTTATATTTTTTTTGTTATTTAGTTATTCAATTATTTTTATTCAAACTCTTTTCATGACAAAAAAAAATCTGTTCTAAACGAAATAGAAAATATTATATGTACAAATATCCTACGAAGAGGGGTATCATTTTTAGGAGTCCACGGCCGTCGAATATCTTATGATGGCTCAGATAATGTCGAGTTCCGAGGATCATCCTGGGGTGATCCTGAATTTGGTTACTAGTTCGAAGATCGCAGTATCTCAAAAACAACACTCGGCGTCGCGACATCCATCTATTGACACACACACACACACACACAAATAGGGAGGACAACCAGTATTTTACACTAAATTTTAACACTTAAAACAAGTAATAAAAATGTTTAATTGGATTTGAAACCAAATTGCGATTGTAACCTTTATTACCGAAACATATGATTTATGTGTTTAATTTAAATATAATTTTTGATGTAAGCTTATTATGACCTTCAAGTAAAGTACCGTTTTCGGCTCACCAATTTTAACCAAAATATAGTAAATACATCCACATCAATATAATACATAAATCAATAAGTCCTATTTACCAAATTTGAGATGTTTTACATTATATTTTAATATAATTTTTTATGAAAGTCTAATATGACCTTCAAGTAAAGTACTGCTTCCGGTTTTCCAATTTAGATCAAAATCTAGTATGTTATTTAAATCAATATATAAGTTATAAATGCCAAATTTGAGAAGTTTTGCTAAGTATTTTAATATAATTTTTGATGGAATTAAATTATGACCTTCAAGTAAAGCACCACTTCCGGTGATCAAGCGGTGACCAAAAAGGGAGGTTTGCAACTAGATTTTACAACAATCCTAAATACTAAATTTCAACTTTCTACGGCTAACCGTTTTTGAATTATGCGAAATACGAACGAACGTACGTCCGTACGTACGCACGAACGAACGTACGTACAGATGCCACGACGAAACTAGCGAAAATGGATTCAGGGATGGTCAAAATTTTTTAAGTCTTGGAATGGTGATTCCAAAACGCTCTAGTCCAGGATCTGAGGCCAAACAATGTGTATAATTTTAAGAAAATTTTTGATCCTCTCGGCCGAACTTATTATCATAATATACTAGAAATATGAACGTCTTCCACCCTAGAACAATTGCAATCAAATTTTATAGGTCAACGAATTCGCCATTTTCGTCAATTTTTTAATATTTTCCTCAGTAACTCGCTGCCAGTGATATTCAGTGGTTGCTCCTTAATAACTATTTTTTAGCGCAATTTAGTGCAAAATGCATGATAAACAATACTGCAGAGGATTAAATTTCCTACAATATTCATAATTATTCCCAACAGACGCCAAGCAATATTGAAATAACAATTTTAGAGAAAAGGAAATCGTTATTTCAATATTGCTTGGCGTCTGTTGAGAATAATTATGAATATTGTACGAAATTTAATCCTCTACAGTATTGGCTATTATGCATTTTGCACTAAAGCGCACTGAAAAATAGTAATTAAGGTGAAACCGCTGAATATCTAACTTTTGCGTTTTTTTGCAGATAAATTTTGCAGGAAATTTAACGTTGTTTAAAATTAGTTATGTCAAAGATTTACCTAAAATGCACTGAAAGCGAGTTACTGAGAAAAATCTGAAAAAAGTCCACTTTCTCTAAAATTGTTATAGCAATATTTTTCGGCGTATTTTGAATGTAATGACAAATATTTTGTATCTTGTTGAATCTTGTAGAAAATTTAGTCCTCTACAAGATTGGTTATTATGAATTTTGTCCTAAAGTGCACTGAAAAATAGTTATTAAAGCGAAACCGCTGAATATCCAACTTTTTGCTCTTTTTTTGACATTTTGCAGATTTGAACGGCCCCGCCTATCAGTATCTGTTCCGAATTAAAAAAAAAACACTAAAGATAAAACTTACAGGAAATTTAATTTCCTTTGAAATTAGACATGTCAAAGTTTTACTTAAAATGCACTGGGAGCGACTTACTGAAGAAAATATTAAAAAATTAACGACAATGACGAATTTGTTGACCTATAAAATTTGATGCAACCTATCTAGGGTGACAGACGTTCGTATTTCCAGTCTATTATGAGAGTACTTTCGGCCTAGACGATCAAAAAGTTTCTTTAAATCATACACGTTTTTTGACCTCAGTTCCCGGATTACATATGAATACATATACACATATGAAACAAAATGACAAATGAAAATTTCGAGTTTCGAGAATCATCTGGGATGACCTGTGGTAAATTAAAAAAAAATATTGGAGCTGTTGTCTCGGAGAAACAAAACGCTCTACTTTCTTAATCGTCCAAAGCTTATTTTAATATCCCTTTATATTTTAGTAAAAATGAAGGGACAGTAAAATTTAAAATAAAAGAATTTATGGTGAATTCTTTATAATAAAATATTTCTTTCATAATCAGATTTGACAAGAAAAAATTACTTTGGTTTGTTAGTTGGGTCCATTTATTTGACAGGTGTGTTTTTATTTTCGTTTTTCTCACAGGATTGCTTTGTTTTTTTAATAAGATTTTTCCTCGGATAGAGGAGTATTCCAATCGATTTTTGTGATCCAAAACCCTTATTCTGAAAATTGAAGCAAAATCTTTCAACGGGATTAGATAAATTTTGTAAACCAGGCATACAGAAATTTTTTGTGTTAGAGTTTAGAATTTTATTTAGTTCCTAGTTGGTTCTAATGAAATGCTTATTCATTCATATTTGGAATTAATGGATGTATTGCTTATATGAATTGTATTTCGTTGTTTTGCTATGTTTAATGTCCTTAATTAATTGATATAGTATTTATTAATATCCCATATCTCATATGAAACAATAAAACAAGAAAAACAAAACAATCCTTTTGGTATGGTTATTATTAATGCATTTCTTTTGAATCGTTTATTTAGTGTGATCAAACAAAGACAGTAGTGTTTGTTCATCTCCATTTTCACAGGCACTCTGGTTTCACCGCCATCTTAGGTTTCCGACACACGATCGCTTCTGATTACTTCTCTTTAGATAAACCCGATATAGTTCTTAATTTAGTATTACTGAATTCCAAGTTTAAGATAAGCATAAATAAATTGTAAATAATCTTATTAGTCATTTAGGTACTATCTTTAAGACAATTTCTGTTTTGTTTTTATCGTTTTATTCCTCCCCGCCTCTCCTTATTATATGAAATATTATAGAGATTGTTCTGTAAGTCATGGTAAATATTTTAAGAGGTGATAGTAGACATCAAGAGCAACGAAAAAAGTTCATGATCCGATTCCACACAGAAAACTTTTTTTTTTCTTTGTCCATTAATTACTAAGGTTCATTATTGAAAATAATAAAGCTAAAATCACAAAATATGCTCATTTTTGTGCTTGAATTAATAAATTTTCAAGGAATGGCATGAAAAAAATTAATATTGCTGCCTTCAAATTGGAAAAAAAATAAATAAATAACTGATCAATTACAAAAACTAGGTATGGGAAAAGAAAGGGAGAAGGGTCGGGATTTTCCAAGTATCAGGATGGCAGGAGTCAGCAAAGCGTTGGCCGCTTCCCCGCGACTGTATTCGTCTACATTCCTGGTATAAAAATTACATTCGTAATTTTATTCGTATTTATTGCGGTTCAGGAATTTCCGAACGAACTAATTTTTCATATGCAACTTAATTAACGATACTGTTGTAATTTATACAATTGTAACTCTATAGCTCAATTAAAGAACATCTAAAGCTAAAATTTCATAGGGATTGTAAGGAGCGATTTGAAAAATACTTTTTAAAAAATGCCTACTTTTAAGTTACGCTAAAAATAAGAAAATAAATATATAAATAAATAAATATACAGTTTTTGCTAATAGAGAAAATATATTAAACTATTTTATTTTTACTTCCTTGTACGCAATAAAGGAAGTATTGTAATCGCGAAAATTTTCGGTTTTCAGTTTTCAACATAAATATCCATTTTGACCATCCCAGAATCCATTTTGACTAGTTTCGTCGTGACGTCTGTACGTACGTTCGTACGTATCTCGCATAACTCAAAAACGGTTAGCCATAGAAAGTTAAAATATCGTATTTAGGATTATTATATAATCTAGTTGTGAAACTCCCTTTTTGGTCACTGCATGATTACCGGAAATGGTACTTCACTTGAAGGTCATTACTGATTTTCATCAAAAATTATATTAAAATATTATGCAAAACTTCTGAAATTTGGTATTTAAGACTGACATATTAATATAAACAACATAATAAATTTTGGTAAACATTGGCAAACCGGAAGTAGTACTTTAGTTGAAGGTCATATTAGACTTTCATCAAAAAGTATATTAAAATATTATGTAAAATATCTCAAATTTGGTAAATTAGACTCTTATATCAATATAAGTAATTTAATAGATCTTGGCTGAAATTGAAGGTCTAAAAGGGGTACTTTACTTGAATCATAAGAAACTTACATAAAAAGGTATATTGAAATTTATTACAGAAATCATATGTTTCGGTGATAAAGATTATAAACGTATTTTTTTTTTCCATTCTGATCAAATAATTTTATTACTTGTTTTAAATGTTAAAATTGATTGTAAAATACTGGTTTTCCACCCCATTTTTGAGATGAACAAGTCTGCAGCAGGAGAATAAGATATAAGTTAAGTGGGTTTTTTCCGCTTAAAATGTCGAAACTGTCGCTTTCCAATGCTTTATCTAGTGATATTGACAGTTTAAATGTTGTCACGGAACACGAAGAAATCTCTTGGAAATTTCAGTTATCATGAGACCTCCGGAAACAAGAGTGTGTGTGTGTGTATGCGAGTGTCAATAGATGGATGTCGCGACGCCGAGTATCGTTTTTGAGATACTGCAATCTTCGGAAACTAGTAACCAAATTCAGGATTACTTTTTGAGCCACCGATTTATAGTTTAATAGGCGTACAAGAAAGTCATGTGTTGTCCACATCAGATATTTTATTATTATTTTTTTGCATAATATGTAAATGATAAAAATGACTGCAATACTATTTAAGAAATATATTATATCATTTCATAAATAGTATCACAGTCATTTTTATAATTGATTCGGGAAATACTCTTGTACAATACATTTTTATTTGCTATTTTTACAATTTATTAAAAACATAATATATTTTATTTTTTGATAAAAATAAACAAGACAAAAAAAACCCAAAACTGTAATTTAAATAAAATAAAATACAGGCTATGTTATTGGTACATTGGATTATGAGTAAAGAAGGATATGTTTAGTTCGCTAATGTTTGTATCTGCGGATGGTAGCTTTTGAATAATTACCCATTTCATTTATTAAAGGGTTTAGAGAGTAGTGGCTTGACTGAAAGAAGGTATGGGTTAATTTGTATATGTACTCTTCTATGTAGGGTAAACTTAATTCTGAGTGCATCTTTCTTATTTTGGTACAAAACTATAATACATACAAATTCAGTCCGCATATGGTTGTCATCGCTAAACTCGAATAGTAGTCACTCGATTTTGTTGCTGCTTTCACTATCATTTAGAGAATTTCTTCAGGAAGGTTTATATGCATTAGATTTTTCGAATTGAGGATATATGGTGAAAAACTATTAAAAAAATAGGTAATTTTGTAATCGTTGTCATGATAACTTCATACACGTGGAAGCAAAAAAGGAAAAAAAAAAGAGAGTACAAACGTGATGCTTTATTGCCGTTTTGACAATTTTTTTTTATCATTTTGATCTTGTTACTAGAAAACTTCTAATAAACGAAATGAGACGAATTCTAAACAATACAGCCGATTACCGAGAAAAATTTTCATCTCCCTGGCCTTAGGATATTTACAGTCAAAATTCTTGTTGGTAACCGGTTGTCTTGTTGAATGTTCTGGTAGCCCCCCAAAGAGTTTTAATGATTGAATCCTAGAAATGTAAAAGAGTGTTCAGAGACTTTAGAAAATGCTTTTAGAATTCTAGTTTCAACTTGAAACATATTAAAGAAATATGAATTAATTAAAAAAACACATTTTTTTTCTGATAACCTATGGTTTATATAAGTAATAAAATCACATTTATAGTAGCACTAGCTTTTGTAAAAAAACATATTTTTTCTTCCTTTTATTTCATTCCACATAGCCTTAATAGAACCTTAAGTCTATTATTAGAATAATAAATTGAATGATGTGTTGCCTAGGTGAATATATGTTCGCTATAATAGTTGTATTTAATTTCCCATTCATCTCAAATACCAGTACGTATAATATAATATATAATTAATGTGTGAAAAATAAAATAATAATAAAAGTTAAACTTAAATCTTTTCTCTTTTTTAAAAGTTGTTTGTAAAAGTTTTGTACAAACTTTAGAGTATGATGATTAGGAATGTTAAGAACAATAGTTCTCTCCTCTGTTACATTATCTTTTAAAAGTTAAACATAAAAAACAAAAAACTTGAAATTTGGATTTGCCCAACACTGATTCTGAGGCATTTATCTTGAAATACTGGTAATTTTTTAAGGCTTGTTGAACTAAACTATTTCATAAACTTTTACCAATGGCTGTTAATATTATTTTTCAATATCTAATTAATGTACCTACATAAATATTACTCCTTGCACTGGAACTAAAAAGCGTTCTGCCATAACACTACGCTTAGTAATGAAACGGCCCGGAAACAAAGCATTTAGGGCATTCATTCACTGTCGATGTCAGCCCTCTCTTCCCCACCAGCACATTACGAGTTCTTAAGCCCATCTCAAATCATCCCGTTACACTGCCGGAGCCACATAAGCTCCTTGACGAATGTAGTGCCTAAAAAATATCATTTTTCTTTGTTTTTGTATTGTAGAGTGTCTACATGATAAATTAAAAAAAAAAAAATTCTGTACTGAATAATTTATTTTTGAAATCCTTGTATATCAAAATCTTTAATTATCGCTGCAGGGAATACTCTAATTATTTACACAAAATAAAATAAGTAACTGGTCAATGCTTATTTTGGAACTTATATTCGAATATTCTTGAATAGTTAATACCTAAATTAAAAAAAAAAAACTTATTGTGCAGATATTAAAATTATATATCTTTTAAATTTTCTTTTAATTTGGGTGGTTGATAGCCTCATATTACAATGTTATTATTACCCGACTACAGGAAACCAATTCTAATGGACATGGGTTTCCAATTGATTCGCATATTATCTGGGGCTTAGTGAATAGGACAAGGAGGTTGTATTGGCACTATACAGGTGGCACTGGAATTGCTCTCATTGTTCCAGCAAAATTTAGCGGGATATTCTGGCGGGCGCGGGACTCAGCTGACGGGGTTCTATTGGAGATATCGGCTTTAATTACTGTTTGGAAATTTAATGGGGGAGGGGAGGGGGAGATTCTATATAATTGTGGTTATTATTGGGAGCTAATGGAATAACGGAATAGTCAGTTCAACGACAGTTTGATCCTTTATTTAATTAGCTAATCCCATATTACTGTTCTATTTGCGGTTAATTTATCGAATTGATTTAAATTATGGCTATTATATAAACTCTTTTATATAATAAAAGATATAATATAAAATATAAAATATAAAAGATAATTTTATATAAACTCCTTATCTATTTAACCATATCGACTAATTTAACGAAATGCAGACACACCTACTTTTACGTTATGATTTACTACTTAGTTCTTGAAGAGCTTAGGTATCAAAAAAAGCAATTGTAAAAATTTTAAAAAATAATTAGCGAAGAAAAACAATTATTTAAAAATGTAACATAGATAGATAGATAGAAGAAGAACTTTATTCTGGGACTAGGTCTCCTGAGAATCACATGATTGAGCAAATAAAACAGAAACAATATCTGGCTTTAAGACTTACAAATACAGATCAGTTAATGTTTACAATATTTGCAGTAAAATAAATAAGCAAATAAAATGAATTCTTTTCTCGAAAAATATAATTAATTTGAACAAAAAAAATGAGAAAAAAGAAAGAAAAGAAATAGAGAGGAAATGAGAAATACAAAAATAACGAGTTGATTAGAAAAGTTCAAGTTTGTACATTAAAAAAGTATTATTCACTTCTGATTCAGATGTTAATCCTAAACTGAAATTTCGCAACATAAATTATATATGTAATATATATAGTTCTTAAGATTATTGTTTTGTTTTTTTAAATGTTGAAAGCTTTAAAATATCTGTTCTATAATGATATCAGTAAACTCTCGGTAACCCGAACTTCGAGAAATCACTTCGAGTTATAGGTCGAGTTAAAAAGAGTTTAGAGTTATAGACGTTAGCTTTTAAACATTTCGGAGTAATATTTTTATTTTAGATTCAAGCGCTCAAAAGGGAAAAAATGAGATACAGAGATAAAAAATAAATTTATTTTCATTGTTATTATACTTATATTTTATTTCTCAGTTTTCTGGAGTTACATCTACATCCCGAAAAAAACAAAGGAAATTTGGGCGAATTTACTTATTCAAAAATTTTCTGACAATTCTGCATGTATCAAGTATTCATTATTATTATTATGTGTTTAATAAATTACTATTTCCCAATATCATCTTTTTCTTCAGATATTTCATTTTCCTTGATAACTGATTTATTTAAAAAAATAATATAATAATTTTTTACTTTGATAATAATAAATAAATGGTAAGAAAAATTTATAATTTATAAGCTATTTTTTACTTGATTAAAATAGCAATTAAATAACGAATTAATGTAGGCGATTAAAAGAATGAAAAAAAAAATTAAAACGTTAAAAGAAAAAAAAAATCATGTTCGTGGCTATTTGATAAAGCAACTGTCTGAAGTTATGTAGAGTGGAAAGGCTCTCCCTTCATTGAGTGCAACCTGCATGCTCCGCCCTTAAGGGCATCTGCTAGTTTTTTTGTTTTTTTTCCCCAATTATTGTCTTCTTTCCGATATTTCCTCGTCACGTTCCATGGGACTTCTTCAGAGAGTTATGAATCTCTCTCTGAACTGAATGTATCCCTTGGAACGTGTTTTCGAAATATTTGAAAGAAGATTATATTACTTTTTATAGATTACCCTAGAGGCGTACGCGGGGAGAAAGAGAGAGGGATGAAATAGCTGCTGTTGAAAACCTGAAAATGAGCCAAAATTTTTCGCCTTAGGAAGGAAGACAATAATTAGGAAAAAAAGTTGTTTTTTCTAGTTAGAAGATGTCCATGTTGGCGAAGCTTGCAGGTTACACTCAATGAGGGGAGAGCCTTTTAGCCCTCTGAATAACTTCAGATAGTTGCCTAATCAAATAGCCATCAACTTGAATTTTATTTTATTTTTAAACATTTTAGATTTGTTTTGTATTATTTTAATCGCGTGTATTTATTCGTTATTTGATTGCTATTTTAATCAAGTAAAAAATAGCTTATAAAGTTATTAATTTGTCTTATCACTTATTTATTATTATCTAAGCAGGAATTAATTATTAATGTTTTTAAATTAGTCAGTTATCAAGCAAAATGAAAAGGTTGATGTTGGGAAAGAGTATTTATTTAAACACATAAAAATAAAAATAATAATAATATGAAGAATATTGGAGTGAGTTTTGGTTGACCGTAGATGTATATCTTAAGGAAGAAGTTGGTCGGGGGGTGCGGTCAAAAATAACACTTTAATAAGTAATACTTATATACGTTTGTGCCAACGTTTCGGCCTAAGTTTTAGGCCATCTTCAGGGCAGAGAGGCGTGTAGTCAAGCGCCAACTGAATCGCAATAATAGAATAGAATAGAATAGAATTTTGATTAGTCTAGGTATTCTTCGTTCAAATTAGAAAAGCTCTTTAACATCAGGAATGGAAGCCATTTTAAACATTTGTATAATCAATTTATTATAATAAACTAGTTGATTTTATAAATTCCATAATATCCTGAATAGAAATATCTGAAATCTTATGAATGTTTGATGCAGTGTTACCAGATTGGGTTTTTTTCCTCTAGATTTAGGGTTTTATTCATCCTCTGGAATATTTTTTTACTTTTCTGATCATGTATTCTTATCTTCTACTAGGGGGTAATTTTGGTTATACTAAGAGAAAAATAATAATTATTCATTTAGGATTAAAGCTGGTGGATTTAGAGGAAAATTTAGATAAGTTTAGGATTAAAGTTGGTGAATTTAGGGGAAAATTTAGATAGTTTTAGGGGGAAAATACAGGGCTGGTCTGGCAACACTGGTTTGATGAAGAACTAGATATACTATTGCTTCAACTCCTCGGCTACTCAAAATGGCAAATGCATATGAGTATAACTATAGGCGCTTTCTTAGCTCCTGAAAAAAAGAGCAACTTAAACAGATGCTGCTCACATCAAGAAAACTAGATTTCTCCTTTCTTCAGTTCAACTGGCTGAGTATAATGCCATATTAACATAATTTATTCACAATGTATAATTGTTCTATCTCCCTCTGAGATTAAATTATTTCTTGAAATCGATTGAATTAGATTGCATTTGAATTTGAAGTCTGGCTGAACATATATAATAGAAATATCGGAAAATAGTTACAGCTGCCGTAGTCAATAGCAATAGCTATAAGGGCTGTAAATATTCATATAGTGATACTTATAAAAATAAAAATAGAAATTTTTTTGAAATTTCAAACATATTATAAATTGTAAATTTTCTTAAAATGTTTATTTTCTTTTAATTAATATTTATATTTTTAATATAAGAGAAAAAAATAAACAAAATTGTAAGTTGTTAATATTCATATTTGTGTAACATACT
This sequence comes from Rhaphigaster nebulosa, assembly GCA_948150685.1. Classification (NCBI taxonomy): domain Eukaryota; kingdom Metazoa; phylum Arthropoda; class Insecta; order Hemiptera; family Pentatomidae; genus Rhaphigaster; species Rhaphigaster nebulosa. Next base: position 6,965,579 of record OX411306.1, read on the forward strand.
AATATGTATTGATATTGGACAATATTATCGTTATAAAATTTAAACAGACCATGTGCGAACAAAAGAAATAAGGGACGAGCAGGTAGAGAAGAGTAACTGACAGGCGATGACAGATGTCACCACATAAGTGATAAGGGATAAGTTAATTTAAAAAACCTACCGAGAAGTTAACACTGTAACAATGCTAAAAGCTGGAACATCTAATCAATTTTAAGAACTGGTCTCCTTAGGCTTGGCTGGCCTCGAGAAAAAAGTGGAAAAAGTATGATTAAATTATACTAGTTGGATAATGGTTCGCAGATACCGGCTGTCAGGACAAGGGGTGGAGCCATCCGATGAAATCCAAGAATTTCCTCCCTCTATAAAACTAGTCGGCCAATGAACATCGTTTTCGACTCCCTCTTAGGCAGAATAAGAGAGAAAGGGGGAAAGAAGCAAAGAGGTGAAAAAGGGAGACTTCTAGACTGGGCTTGGCTGAAGGCTGACCTCGCCGGACTCAAGGGCGGAACAACGAGACTCTGAAGATGAGAAATGCGCTCTGGCTCCACGACTGAAGATATGCAGGGGAACCCGAGGGAGAGATGCTGAGAAACCATCAACACCAATTAGTACAGATAAGAGATTTATGTTAAAACAATTAATGGCTAAGTCTAGGCTGAATCATTCCATGGCTAACTTTTTATTGTAATAGTTTGTTATTTTAATTTTGAAGAATAAAGATAAGTGTTAGCAAGGAGGTAGTTCTTTAGTAACCATGCCCATATTTAATTTGAATATATTTCATTAAGATAGCAGTAACGTTGATTAACATTAGTATTAAACTTAAAAGGAGGAACATTATCTTGGTTAATTATTAAATAATGGTAACCACAAACCAGACCCTTGGAAAGGTATCCCATTTAGAGGACAATGTAAGAAATTCAAAAGTATTCATAAGCTTACTCAATTTTGGGATAATCATCCTCAATGATTGCCCAATGGCATCCCTATATATATATATATATATATATATATATATATATATATATATATATATATATAGACTAATGTATTAGAGCTAAATAGATATCAAGCTCAACTCGAAACTAGAAACATAGCAATACTTTATATAATCAATACCGTAAATTAAACTCCACTGCGTTTACTGATCAATAATTATTTTAATTATTATTGAATGGTCTAAAAACTGTGTGAAAAATTGTGAAATCCATCAATTTTCTACATTCACGGTCTATAGGAGTGATTGAATTTTGACGTGGTGTGATGGAATTTGGAGTGATGGACCACTCAAAAAATCCACTTAGGATTTCATCCTCTCTGTTGTTCATGTTCCATTTGGCACGGAGCGGTTGATCTGTCCCCTGTTGTTGATTTTGGTTATCTTTAAGCATTTACCTTAATTATACTATATTAAATACCATACTATATTTACTTATTTATATTATATATGTTCAAAACATCATATAATATGATGTAATTAGGGATTGATAAATTATTTTGCACTTCTATTAATTTGTTTTATTGAAAACTAGTTTCGAATGTTATACATTCATCTTCAGCTCTGAAAAAATTCAAAAATAAGCAATTCAAAATATAGTTTAGTATTATTATACATATTAAATTAGATGTAATATACATCAGTATCATAAAACATGCATATATTATAATGCATATATTATATTATATAAATGCATATATATATTAAATTGTGAATTTAATTAAGACAAGAAATCAAATACATGTTGGTACTCACCAAGGTTTAAATGGATTATATCAAACAGAAAGTTTGTACTGGTTTCTTCTCGCATTGAACTAACAATAAACGAAAGGTAGGTAGGATCTTTATAGGTAAATGGTTTAAGGGTCTGGGTTTTTCCAGTAATGCCGGTGAGTAATTGGTTTTTATGTTATAGATGGGAATAAATTTAAGATTGGACTATTGGAGATATTTATTCGGTCATTTAAGCAAAAATCTGGATTGAATTTGATGGATTTTATTATTTCAAGTGATTCATATATATTTAATTTGAGGCTGTTTTCAACGTGATGTATTAATTTAACTCCTGAAAACATTGATTAAGTTACTATTAATTGAAACTAGTTTTCAATAAAACAAATTTATAGAAGTGGCAAATAATTTATCAATCTCTAATTAGATTGATCCTTCTATACCATCATGCGGATGTCAACTGAATGTAATATGATTTAAAAAAAAAAATAGATATTTTATCGCTGATCACTGAGCACCTTTATAAATCAACTACCAGACCTGAAGATTTGGTTCGATTGCCCTTATAAACTTTTAAAGGGCTATATATTCGAAGACATTGTTTCGTAAAGATGCTCACTCAAGAAGGGCCTATACAGAGCCTGTCCTCAATAGAGGATTGATTGGTGCGTGCTGACTCGCAGCCAGGTGTCGAGAAACTGTAATCGCTCATTAACGAATACGGCAGGTTAAGATTGAGTCGTAATGACAAAGGATGATAAATGATCTCGTGGCACAACTGTGAGTATATTTTAGCTTTACCGTTACCTGCCACAGGCTACGGTATATAGTGTTATTAGAGAGTGGCTCCTGAGGTGAAATGTTCGACATCAGTTTATATATATATATATATATATATATATATATATATATATATATATATATATATATATATATATAGATATATACACGCATGAAAGAACTTTATTCTGGGACTAGGTCCCTTAAGAATAACACAATTGAAGAAATAAAACAGAAACAGTATCTGGACATAAGACTTCAAAATAAAAATCAATTAATGTTTACAATGTTTTAAATAAAATTAAAGGTAAACAAAAAAAAATTCTTGTTTCGAAAAATATAATTTATGTGAAAAAAAAAGAGAAAAGAAAAGAAAATGATAGAACATGGAAAATACAAAAAGTTTATTAGCAAAATTGAAGCTCCTGCATTAAAAACTGTTATTCACTTCTGATCTAGATGGCTATCTTAAATTGAAATTTTGTAATTAGCGAGCATCTATTTGGAAAGAAAGAAGATGTCGAAAAAGGAGGGATCTGAATGAGGATTGAGAAGAAGCATGTAGAGGAGCGGACGAGAAAGGAACGTTCGAATGTTTTGGTTCTATGGGAAGGGGTATAGAGGAATATATATATATATATATATGCATGTATGTCGACATTAGTTTATATATATATAAAAAATTATATTGTCGATCTTCTGTATTATGTTAAAAATTTTACACTTTAAATCGAATTTTAGATCATAAGCAGTTTTTAACTACTTTCTTAAGCTGTTTCTATTGTAGCATACAGAACGTTTCTTAGCTTTAGTTCAGACGTATTTATTATATATGGGTTCATTGTTGGAATTGTATATTAATTAAATTAACTATACTATACCGTATATATTAATGTTTGTTTTATATTGCTTTTGGTTTTGATTTAATAATTTTATACTGATGTAAGACTTTTATAGTTTTATATAATTATATTTTGACTATTGTATTTTGTGACGTGTTTCTGCACGCATTAGCTTCCTGTGATTGTTGTTTCGATATTTTTTTAGCATGTTAATGCGGATTTTAATTGATGTTGATTTTATAATGTTTTAAATGTAATTTTAAGTTTCAATCTATGACTAAATATAGTGGTTGGTGGGTTATTGTTATCGTATGTGCATTTCCTTGAATTGGCACGGTATGTGTATTTGTATTTGGGTTGGCTTCGAGAGAGGAGGAGGATAGGAGGCTATTCAACGCCTTCCTGGTGGTACTGAATAACTGGTATTTGGTTTAGATAGATTTTAAGTTTAAGTTGATACAGTGCAACTATAGTTTAACCAATGTAGTGTAATCTATTTTTCCAGTACTGAGGAGGACCCACGCATGGGTCCTGGGGATCGAAACGTCCTGTATGTTACAATGAAAATAGCTTGAAAAAGTAGTTGAAACCCGATTTAAAGTGTATAATTTTTAATTTATACATACATATATATGTATGTTTATATATATATATATATATATATATATATATATATATATATATATATATGTATATATATATATATATATATATACATATATAAATATAAAATATTTGAGGTCCTATTTCTTCGCTTTCTTTTATACGTCTCAGGTTGTGAAAGTTCCATTTCTTGAAAATTTTGACTGGCTTGTTCAGAAATGTCTTCACCCAAATCAGGGTTGTAGTCGGTGTCGACATCGGAATCATCCAAATCTATCATCGTTTTCTTATTATAACTGATCTTCATTGCCAATTTCAAATAGTATTTCATAAATTTCCTCCAGTTTACATTCTTCTACAGTCAATTCCTACCGGCTCATAGTGGAAAATATCAAGAATGCGAGAAAACAGAGAGTCAAGGAAAGAAAATAGAGAACTAACTAACACAACTTCACAAACTGAGTTAGCTCTTCGTCTTGCTGACGATGATACTTCAGAAAGAAAAACTAAATAATGAATTTATTTAGATCAGCTGATGATTATTCATTTATTTATTTATTATTTAATTTATTTAGATCAGCTGATGATCTTCTCTCTCTGGCATTTGTTTGAAGTAATTATTAGAAGAGGAACTCACTGGAAGGTAGTCGGCTAGGTATGGGGGGTTCTTGGTAATTCATAAAAGTGTGCTGTATAATCGCCGAAACGAGAAGTCTACCTATCCGGATTAATGTTTGAACTATCTTATCGTTGTAAACAATATTAATTTATCTTCCTAGCACAATCTATAATTGCATATCAAGATATTTTACATTTTACATTTTTATATTAGATATTTGACTAACAAGTTTTTGTAAACATAGAAGTACATTTGACATGTAAACTGAGCAATGAAGAAACATTCATAACTTGTTAGTTAGAATGCTTGGGTAAGTTGATCATTTTTCTAACTTTTCTTTGGCTGTGATAAAGAAGATCGCATTTAAATCGATCAATTCTGCAAAGAGTGAATAACAGATCAAACGTTGGTAGGCCTTTGAAGCCTGGCTTAAATCAGCCGTTTTGATACGGTTCGAGGTTTCCAAAGATTCTCCTGGAATCTACTCAGTAACTATTAGGCAGTATTCACGAACTCCAATTAATTCCATTGATGTCATTTTTAATATTGTATAATTCAGGGAAGTAAAGTAAGACCCCATCAATATATATATATATATATTTGGTTCCAAAATTGATGTTAAGCTGTTTAGCTATCTTAAAAAATATATCGTTTTTTAGTTTAGAACTTTTGAATTTTTGTTTTATTTCTTAACTAAGATTGCTCTGGACCTAATTCATGATAACCTTTGACAACAATGATCTTTTTGCTTTCCCTTAGCTTAATATGAAATATATAAGGGGAGTATTGCGATCGTGAAAAATTTTGAATTCGAATTTTCAACGGAAAAATACATTTTACGGTCCCCAGAGTCCAAATAACGGAGTCTCGCTAAAAGATGTGTGTGTGTATGTGAATAGCATAGCTCAAAGTGGTACGAAACTTAAATTACGTATTTAAGGTAGGCATATTCTTGGCATATTATTGCGGTTTTTTCGTCAAAATCGACTAATCGGAAGTGCCATTTATATTAGAGATTTTACACATTTTTTTGCAATTTTCTTGTTAACGGCTGGAACGATTTTGACGATACCTGCTTAATGTCTTCTCCTTAAAGCCCTTTAACTTTTCATGCATGTAGTATATCAACGAACAAAGAATAAATTTATGGCGAATAGAAAATTTTATTTACGCAAAACTCAAAAAGTATGCATTTTATGGTAAATTATGTATGAAATCATATGAAAGATAATTAAATTCTCTTAAACAAAAAAAAAAAAAAAGCGTATAAAGATATAGCGTATCTTATAATGACTACAATAACCTAGCTGGAAAAGCGAGCTCATCGGAATGGAGACGGATGTGAGCGGCCACCAAGCCGCCAACCAGTTGTTAACAATAAACTCTGTTATAATGTAATGCAATAATATAAAAATAGAAATTAACTTCATCTTTTCTACTTTTATATTATTTAATGGAAACAGAATGTTTTGATGGAAACAAAAAAGAATTTTCATGGAAACCTAACTGAAAGTTTTAAAATATATTTTAAGCTTGATCAACCAATATGGTGTATCGAATTATCATACTAAAATTGTTTAAAAAACTAATTTATTGTACTTGAGAGATAAGCCTTGAAGAAGTGTATTCTGGTGTGTTTAAATAAGGTAGTGTTTATGTGATTTATTAAAAATTGTGTTAAAAAAATTATTACTACAGGGTGGGAAGGAAAAGTTGTACGATGCGCCCACTGCTCCAGATTTTTTATTTCGGAATGGTTAGTTTATTCGAGTTGGTTTTTGGTCAATATAAATGTATCATATGCGGACGTGCTTCTAATTTTTTTTGGGGGGAGGGGGACACGAATTGAATTCAGTTAGGATCCTCCTTCGAGTGTTGAATACCGATCGGGCCTTAGAATATGAAATATGATTTTTTTATATTGAAAAACCTCAAATCGTGTTTTTAAGTTATCCGAGGACCCAAAATATTTTCTGCAACATGATTATTGAATTCAAGTAATATTCAAAGTTATACAATGAGAAAAATAATATAATTGATGAATAATATTATATAAATAAACTGAGAAAAAAAAAATTAAAATTCTCGGCTTTCCATCTAAGATCTTGTAGCCCTAAGATACGCTGTATTTTTACTAATACTGGTTAGATTTCGATGATTCCTTTTTTAGATATATTAATTACCTTTTATATGATTTTATAGATAATTTGCCATAGAATTTATACTTTTTGAGTTTTGCACAAATAAAATTTTCTTTTGGCTATAACTTTTTTCCCTGCATTTCCTAGGTGATGTACAATATATATGAAAAAATGAAAAGCTTTAAGGAGAAGATTCTAGGCATGTTTCATCAAAATCGTAAGAGTCGTTTTCGAGAAAATTGTAAAAATGTGTAAAATCGATTATATAAAGTGACACTTCCGGTTATTAGATTTTGACGAAAAATTTGCTGTAACATCTCACGAACATACTTAGCTTAAATACGTTATTTCATTTTCGTACTACTTTCCGATTTTGAGCTAGGCTGTTGGTACAATTTGTGTTTTCATACAAACATACTCACACTGACTGACATCAACTCTAGTGTTTATGTGTGTTATTGTAATTCTCTTGGGATGCATTAACGTAAGTTGATAATGGTGATCCTTAAGGATGGTTATTGACAAGAGAATAATTAATAAGACTATCTTACCTTAGTATTGCTCCTGCTGGATTAAATTCCTTCCCTCAACTCTATAATATCCGCTACTCAACTTCCCCTTTCTTTACACTTCAAAAATGATTACTTACAAAATTTCATCAGCAGTTTCATTTTATAAACATTTTCATACTTTAATATTCTCTTTTGCCCCCCCTTTCTCGAGAAAATTAAAACAAAAAAAAATCTTTATCCTAGAAAGAAGATAAACGCTATATAAACAAAGAATGATTGCCATTTTAAACCCTTAAAAATTTCGGACCATTTCTTCTAAAGTATAGTAAATAATGAATAAATTAAACTTAATTTACTTTTTAATCATCTGGAACAACCATTTTTTTTTTCAAATTGTGAATATCGAATTTCGCGTGGTGCGTTAGAATTATAGAGTACAGAATAACACAGAGAGGCCTCCCTAGTATAAAATGAGTGGAGGGGGTGAGCTTACTACCAACACTCTCATCGTCTATACCACAGTCTCGCCTCTTTAGGATCAAATAGCCTTATTTATTCCAAATATCCCTAACGAAGAACAGATTTGTCAACAACTCAATCGGCTTTCAAGCAGATGAAGTAGATTTTATATATTTTGAATATTCTTATTAAATATCTGATGTGGACACCCCATGACTTCCTTGTACGCCTATTAAATAACAAATCGTTGGATCAAAAAGTGACTCTGAATTTGGTAACTGGTTTCCGAAGATAGCAGTATTCAAAAAACGACACTCGGCCTAATGAAGTCAATCTATTCACACAAACACACAAATAAGTTCTTGTTTCTGGAGGTCTTATTCAAATATATGTAGTTTTTTTTATGCCACTGGATAAAGCATTGGAAATCGACATTTTAAGCGGAAGACCCGCTTAACTTATGCCTTATTCTTCTGCTGGTGACTTGCTCAACTCGCAAATGGGGAGGAAAAAATAGTATTTTACACTCAATTTTAACACTTAAAAAAAATGATAAAATTTTTTAATTAGAGTGGAAAAAAAATCGCTTTTATAACCTTTATCACTAAACCATGTGATCTCTGTATTATATTATGTCAACAAACCTTTTGATGTGAATTTATTTTGACCATCAATTAAAGTACCCCTTTCGGCTCTTGAATTTCAACCGAAACCTATTATATTATATTGATATAAAAGTCTAATTTACCAAATTCGAGATGTTTTGCATTATATTTTAATATAACTTTGATTAAAGTCTATTATGACCTTCAAGTAAAATACCACTCCCGGTTTGCCGTTACTGGTTTTGAGTTATGCGAGATAAATACGAACCTACGAACGAACGTACGTACAGACGACACGACGAAACTAGTCAAAATAGATTCAGGGATATTCAAAATGGACATTTCTGTTGAAATCTGAAAACCGAAAATTTTCGCGATTACAATACTTCCTTTACTGCGTAAAATGAAGTAATAAAACAAAAATCTAAAATATATTAGAAGCTATAAGTGATATTATTTTCCAATAAAATAAATGATTTTGGTTAATTTGTGTCACAATTTCTTGTTTTAATATTTTATTTTAATTCTCTGACGTATTATTATTATTATTATAGAAAAGTATTTTTTACCTACGCTTTTAATTAACCACTGCTTATAATTGATTTCTACTTCACCTACAGAATGGTTTTGAAATTGTTAAAACATATAGTATATACAGTAAATAAACTCATAATTTCAATAAAAACAGATCGAAATTTATAAAATTTGATTTCGATGTGATTTTGTCGCACATTCTACTGACCTTAATAGCGGTCAAATGCAGGTTGTACTAGGCCATCTCGATTTTTTATTTATATCAATTTTTTCCATACATTCTGTGCATCACATCGGAAATTGACTTCAAATACTCTTCGCATTTAATTACTGTTTGGAGTCTTCTTACAATATATCAGATTTATAATAAAACATTGCAGAAGTTAAAAGTAAAAAATAGGTAAAATAAAAAGTAAATAATAAAAAGTAAATAATCCACAATTGCGGCAATATATTCAATTATGTCCTGCACTAATGTTAAAAACAATGACCTTCTGAAAAATTAAATTAAGAGAAGTAAAATTGGAATTTAAAAAAGTTTTTAATAAATATGTACGCGTTATGGACCTCCCTAAATCAAAATCCAAATTGCATTCATCAAAATCCATCATGCTAATTTTGGCTTCGAAATATTAATTTTTCCTCCCAACTTTTTTGTCCCTGATTGTAAGTCCCCAAAAGATTGATTTTCCAGAGTATGGTATTATCACTATTTAAGCCACCTTCCTCAAATTTCTTAGGGAATATTATTTTCCTAAAAGTGTGGTAAAATCGGAAAGCGATGGGGTTGTTATATGCCATTAATACTCATTCTGCTACTCATTTTTAAAATCAAACGATAATAAAATAACCGGGAAAAAAACAAACAGACAATAAAATCGGAGATAGCGAAAAATAACAACACATATCGCATCTAAGGTAGGGTTGGAACATCGAAAGAAAAATATCGATATTTGATATTTTGCGATATCGCAAAACCAGATATCGATATCCACCGATAATCGCTAGAAAAATATCGATATATCGATACACCGAAAGGAAATGGATGAAAAGACAAAGAAAAGTGCATCAAATGTGTATAATGTTGACCTGTGAAGAAGGTTAAGAAATAATATTATTATTATTATTTATAAAATAATATTAGCCAAGAATCATTATAAAAAAAGATAGAAAACAATTATTCTCTCTCACTCAATCACCTCTCCTCTTGAAAAGATTAAGAGTTAACTAGAATTTTTATGTGGAAATTCGAGATATAAGACGTTTACATTACTTGGAAAACGAAAATAAATACGAATTATCTGGATTGCAGTGTTTTTATACGAAATAAAGTGCGATTTTCAAGAGACCAGAAAATCCATACGAATTATATGGATATAAATTATCGACATTCTGCTGTAATACAGCTTAACATATCGGTGTCATCGATATATCGTTGTAAAATATCGATGTCATCGATATATCGGATGTTTAGATATCGATAGAAAATATCGGGTTTTCAGCTCCGATATATCGATATATCGTGTTTCGATATTACAACCCTAATCTGAGGTCTGAAACATGTATAGCTCTGTAGGTGATAAGGGAGGAGGTAGCGAGCCCACGTCCATCCTCCTGAAGGCCTCTGTGTGTTATTCTGTACTCTTTGGGTAGAAGTGTAACACACATGGTATTTACACTTTGATACCTTTCTACCACTACTTACTAAGGAAAGTAATGTAATTCGGTTAAATTTTCAATGTGCAGTTTCAGTGTCATGAACACTTTACTTAAGTAATCATTATTAAATTATAATTTATATATTATAAATTTTGTAAACGTATTGTGTTATATTTCATGTAAAAAAAAAATAAAGGTTCGTCAGTATAATGTACTATTAAGTTTCGTTTTCATAATACCTTAATGCATATATTATTATTATTGACAAAAATAAAACGCTTGAAATATTGAGTGGGAGGGGGTCCGATTTAGTAGTTTGCCTCTGCTTTCGGCTCAGCTGACGGCGGCTCTGCTCGTCAATTTGGGTATGATCTTTAAATTTTGGACAAATCAATGTAGTATAGATGAAATCAGGAAAAGCCGATGTTATTTTTTTGTTGTTTTTTTTCCTAAGAATGTTCGGATGAATGAGTAGGATACTTATTTGGGAATTCGGTATTATTTTCCATTTTTCTGATGAGTTCTATATATTAATCTGTGGGTTTTTCGTGAGATGAAAGAAAAACTGTGTCGTCGGCAAAAGTTTTATTTATGGTTGTGGAGAGAGGGTGATGGCGGATATCAGCCGTAATAGATCTCAATTAAGAAATACATTTTTAATATTTATTTGTAATTGTATATATATTGCAGAAAATATTACAATCTGATGGGGATAAGAATCATTCCCGAAACGTAAAAAATGTTTGTTTAATATGATTTAGTTCGATAAAACTGTTATTGAAAGTTCGTTTCACCATTGAATGTTCGAATTTCCTGAAAACTTAATATAAGTAAATATAATAACAAGAAAAAAATTTAAGTTATTACTTCGAACAATGGGAGATTCCAAGATAGAGGAATACTGTTGTTATTTGATTACTATATAACTCTGCTTTATACCCAATTATAATTACAGTTCTAAATACTCAACAAGTTCTTCCATAGAGGAGATCCTATCAAATAATTATAGAACATGGTGATCAATCAAAGAATAAGTTTAAAAATAGCCAATATATAAAAATGCCGAAACGTTATAATGTATTGAAATAAAATGCTGTAAAAAAATGATGTAAATAGAACCCGAAAACCATTTAAGCAAATCCCTTCGATGTGTGTGGATGAGCAGGGAGCTCTCCTATCTGAAGAGCAGGCCTGCCTAGCAGAATGGAGAAGATTTTTCGAGAGGCTTCTGAATGGCCCAAGTGTAGAAAGACAGATTGATGACTTAGAACCACCAGATGAAGATGAAGTGACAGATGCTCTCAACAAGCTGAAAAACAACAAAGCGCCAGGAATTGATGGCCTCCCTTCCGAATTATTCAAGCATGGAGGAAACGAACTCATCAAACTCCTTCACAATTTACTGATAAGCATCTGGACTGAGGAGATTATACCAACGGATTGGAAGAAGACTGTTATATGCCCAATACACAAAAAGGGTGAGCTACTGAAATGTTCGAACTACCGTGGTGTCGCTTTGCTCCCTTGCGCATATAAAATACTGTCCAACATTCTGTTTCAAAGACTTTTACCGTATGCAGAGCGAGAACTGGGTCAATATCAGTGCGGATTTAGATGTGGTCGATCGACAATAGACCAAATTTTCTGTCTGAGAACCATTCTGGAAAGAGGGCGTGAATACAAACTTAAAAACCATCATTTGTTTGTCGACTTTAAGCATTAACCCATTTCGGAATCCCCAGAAAGCTAATAAGATTGATAAGGATAACGATGGAAGACATTGTTTGTGTTGTGAAAATTCGGGGCAACATCTCAGAAGAATTTTCAACAAAAAGGGGAGTGAGACAGGGTGATGCTTTAGCGTGCCTCCTCTTCCTAATAGTACTGGAAAAGGCTGTTCGAGACTCCAACATTCAAACATCGGGCACGATATTTAACAGGATGGTCCAGATTCTCGCTTTTGCTGACGACATTGACATAATTGGACGTTCTCGGCAGGCGGTTACTGAATCCTTCTTGAAACTGGAGGCTGCAGCAAGAAATCTGGGTTTGATTGTCAATGAGGAAAAAACAAAATATATGGTAACCCAGGAGATCCCTCGGCAGGATCGTGATAGAGTAGATTTTGGCCCCTACAAGTTTGAGCAGGTTCAAGAATTCTCTTACCTAGGTTCGCAGATAACCAGCGATAAACGGATGGAGGTAGAGATAAGGAAAAGGATTTTGATGGCTAACCGTTGTTACTATGGATTGAAACAGCACTTGAAAAGTCACTTAGTAACCCAGCGTACCAAGTTCATCCTTTATAAGATTCTCATCCGACCGGTTCTGACTTATGGATCCGAGACATGGACAACAACAAAGGCTGTGGAACACGACCTTCTGGTATTGGAACGCAGGATATTAAGAGGAATTTGTGGTCCAGTAATTGTAGATGAAGAATGGAAACGGAGGAAGAACCAGGATATCTACAAGAAGTTTGATGGCCCTGATGTCGTTAAATTTATAAAAGCAGCCCGACTCAGATGGGCAGGCCATGTTGCCAGAATGGGAGACGATATGATACCAAGGAAGCTTTTGACTGAGATCCTTCATGGTGGACGATACGTCGGAAGACCCAAGTTGCGATGGAGGGACTGTGTGGACACCGATGCAAAGAAGTTTGGAGTGAGAGACTGGATGGTGGCAGCAAAAAATAGGGACACCTGTCGGTTGCTGTTGGCGGAGGCCATGACTCGCTAGCGGGTTGTAGTGCCAAGAAAAGAAGAAAAAAATGATATTTATAAATATTTTTTGGAGATTATTAATTAGTTGCCCTTTTTTCTAGACCTATAACACTGGGGAACCAAACAATTTTTTTTCTAGCGGGACAGCTATTGGGTGTCAATATAGATACACCAATCTAAGATACTAAGATACACGATACATAGTTACTTTGTTCAAATTGACTCTTATTTTGTGTAAAAAAGTCTAGGTTAGTTGCAGTATGTAAGGTGTTGCCTTTATTTCTAAAAAACTAGAGTCAATTGGGCAAATCTGATATTTTTCTTGAATTTAAGACACTGAAATTATCCTGATTCCACTTGAAACCCTCCGCCGCAAAATCACAGTTGCCCGAAAAAAAAAATCTAAAAAAAACTTTATTTTCTTTCTTTTAATATAAGTCTAAGTATTGCCATTATTTGAAAAAGAGGAGTAATTTCAGCAAATCTGAAATTTTTCTTGTATTTAGAAAACTGAAATTCTCCAGAATGGACTCTGAAACTGCGCCGTAAACTCATTGCTGTCCGAAAATTCCTCCAAAAAACGCTCGTTTTTCTTTCAATTTAAGAGTATATACTGCCCTTATTTCAAAAACTAGAGTCAATTCGGCAAATCTGATATTTTTCTCGTATCTAGAAGACTGACATTATCCAGAATAGAATCTGAAACCATGCGCCGCAAAATCACTGTGTAATTGATTAATTGAATGAATAAGTAATGTTATAAAAAAAATAGTTCAGTTTTTATTGACAATTTTAAGGTAATGTGTTAAAATATTTTTTAATTACAATAATATTTGTAGGATGTAGAATATAATAATAATATTACTATGTATACTTCCTCGGCCTCTACATCGATTTCAAACTCAATCGATGTATCGAAAACAATCTGTTGATTCATCTATTAAGGATTGGATATTTATCGTTGTCAGGTCTCAGGTTTCAGGCTTTTAGCATGAATCTGTGCAGGCTGACACCTGTTCGGTGTTATAACATGTTCACTTAGCGTGCAACATTTAAATATATCGCTAGTAATAGATAAAAAGTATTTTAGTTATTGTTATGCCTGTTAGTAATTTTATTTTCAGTTGACATCCGCATGATGGTATAGAAGGATCAATCTAAATAGGGATTGATGAATTATTTGCCACTTCTAGAATTTTGTTTTCTTGAAAACTAGTTTCGAATGTTATACATTCATCTTCAGTTTTAAAAACACACAAAAATTCAAAAATAAGCAATTCAAAATATAGTTTGTTATTATTATACATATTTAATTAGATGCAATATAAATCAGTATTATAAAACATTTAGGAATTATGAATTTAATTAAGACAAGAAATAAAATACATGTTGGTACTCACCAAGTTTTAAATGGATTATATCAAACAGAAAAGTTTTTACTGGTTTCTTCTCGCTCTGAACTAACAATGAAAGAAAGGTGGGATGTTTATAGGTAAACGGTTTAGGGGTCGAGGTTTTTCCAGTAATGCCGGTGAGTAACTGGGTTTTCTGTTATAGATGAGAATAAATTTAAGATTGGACTATTGGAGATATTTATTTGGTCATTTGAGCAAAAATCTGGATTGGATTTCAAATCCTTATCTTTATGTAAAAATATTTTATTCCGTGTTAATCGTTTATATTTCTTCCAAGGAAACGAGATAGTGTAATTAAACTGACATACAGTGCAAAGGTGTACGCAGGGGGAAGTGATCCGACAGGTATATTCCACCCTGCCCCGAAAATTTTGAAAAATATATTGCATAATTTATTTAATTAATTCATTTATTTACAATCATTTATTATTATAAATAATATATAATTTATTTATTATTATATATATATATATATATACATATATATATATATACATATATATATATATATATATATATATATAATTATTATTATGGAATAATAAATTAATATTTTTAAAAAATTGTTGAGACTACCATGGCGTTTTTAGGAAGAAACTATTTTTTATGCAATAGTAATGTTACTATTGCATAAAAAATAGTCTCCTTCCTTGAATTCTGATTGATTTGAATAAAATAATTTATAAATGCAGTAGTGCTTAGTAGGTCACCTGTCAGTTTGAACGATCGCTCATTGAACGTAGAACATCTGTTGATAGCGATCCGATTCTCCGATTTTAAATGAGGGAACTATTTTTAAGTCGTTATTTTCAACAGAGCGATTTTATACAGCGCGTGGCTTATTATGATAGTTGGCCTTATTTACTACGTATAC
Source organism: Rhaphigaster nebulosa (assembly GCA_948150685.1). Lineage (NCBI taxonomy): Eukaryota > Metazoa > Arthropoda > Insecta > Hemiptera > Pentatomidae > Rhaphigaster > Rhaphigaster nebulosa. The sequence goes on from OX411306.1 coordinate 6,981,077, forward strand.
ATCAATTTGTCACTTTCCTCAGATTGCTATATTTTTTCGAGGCTGTTTGAAAAAGAGAACTAGATTTATTACCTAGAATATATTGAGTGAGGTGATGAGATTGACATGTTGAGTAACAGATGCCGCAAAAAATTGACTATCTACTGTATTAGGATCGTATGGGAGGAAGGAATTCTCAGCAGAAACATAAATTACCAATACTAGAGATTAGGGATTGATAAATTATTTGCCACTTCTATAATTTTGTATTTATCGAAAACTAGTTTCGAATGTTGTACATTCATCTTCAGTTCTAAAAACACACAAAAATTCAAAAATAAGAAATTCAAAATATAGTTTGGTATTATTATACATATTAAATTAGATGTAATTTTGAATTTTATTGAATTTTATATATAAATAATTCAATTAGTATTATAAAACATTTATGAATTATGAATTTAATTAAGACAAGAAATCAAATACATGCTGGTACTCACCAAGGTTTAAGTAGATTATATCAAACAGAAAAGTTTGTATTGTTTGTCCTCGCACTGAACTAGCAATGAAAGAAAGGTGGGGTGTTTGTAGGTAAACGGTTTAAGGCTCGGGGTTTTTCTAGTAATTCTGATGAGTATTTGTTTTTTACTTCCTTGTACGAAGTAAAGGAAGTATTGTAATCGCGAAAATTTTCGGTTTTCAGATTTCAACGGAAATATCCGTTTTGACCATCCCTGAATCCATTTTGACTAGATTCGTCGTGGTGTCGGTACGTACGTACGTTCTTACGTTCGTATCTCGCATCACTCAAAAACAGTTAGCCGTAGAAAGTTGAAATTCTGTATTTAGGATTTTTGTAAAACCTAGTTGTGAACCTCCCTTTTTGGTCACTATTTGATCACCGGAAGTGGTACTTTACTTGAAGATCATAATTGATTTCCATCAAAAATTATATTAAAATACTATGCAAAACTTCTCAAATTTACTATTTATAAGTTATCTATTGATTTAAATAACATACTAGATTTTGGTCTAAATTGGAAAACCGGAAGGTCCTTGAAGGTCATATTAGACTTTCATCAAAAATTATATTAAAATATAATGTAAAACATCTCAAATATGGTAAATAGGACTTTTATATCGATATGAATGTATTTACTATATTTTGGTTAAAATTGGTGAGCCGAAAAGGGTACTTTACTTGAAGGTCGTAATAAGCTTACATCAAAAATTATATTTAAATCAAATATAGAAATCATATATTTCGGTAATAAAGGTTACAAACGCAATTTGGTTTCCAATCCAATTAAAATTTTTTATTACTTGTTTTAAGTGTTAAAATTGAGTGTAAAATACTGTTTTTTCTCCCCATTTGTGTGTGTGTCAATAGATGGATGTCGCGACACCGAGTGTCGTTTTTGAGATACTGCAATCTTCGGAAATTAGTAACCAAATTCAGGATAACTTTTTGAGCCACCGATTTACAGTTTAATAGGCGTACAAGGAAGTCATGTGTTGCCCACATCAGATATTTAATTCATAGATGGGAATAAATTTAAGATTGGACTATTGGAGATATTTATTTGGTCATTTAAGCAAAAATCTTGATTGAATTTGAAGGATTTTATTATTTCAAGTACTTCATATATATTTAATTTGAGGCTGTTTTCAACGTGATGTATTAATTTAACTCCTGAGTATTTGATGAAATTATCGAAACTAGTTTCCAATTAAAACAAAATTATAGAAGTGACAAAAATTTATCAATCTCTATTTAGATTAAGACTTCTATACCATCATACGGATGTCAACTGAATAATAGTGATATTCAAAATATTATTTAGCACACTAGGGATTAAGTATTATGAGCGGGCAGTGTAAATACTATCGTCCCTTGCTAAATGGAATTCATGCCTAAAATTAATGAGAAATTAAGATTATGGGAAAATTTGGTTCGTAAGTTTTTCCTTTGTTCGTTTAGTGTGTAGAGAGCCACGGACCGAACTTAGTTCCCATGTTTAGTCCGCTTTAGATTGCGAAAGTATAGTAGCAGAGTAGCATAGGATGAGCTTAAAGAGGAATGCTGTGTTATAGGTATTCTGTATTTTTCAAATTAAGTTCAGTTATAAAATCTACGGATTAGTATATTTCAATTTTACCAAACTTGGACGTAAACCGATTCAAAACACTGACGTTGCGTAAGGGGTGCGAGTTATCAGACGACTGTATTTTAACAATTTGTATAACGATAATTTTAAAGATTAGTTTAATATCAGTAATCTGTCTCTGATTCCCTCCATGTGGTAACGCCTTGTCAATGTCAGGTCGGCTGACCACTGACCAGAGATCTGCTTTCTTTCTACCAGAAACGCTGTCAAGCTCCCTCTTATATTCAACAGTTTACTGTTACCATATTCTTGGTCAGATGTCAATTGTATACTTTAACTGAACCCTCAGGTCAGCCCTCACAATTAGTTCACATGAGCTTCTAAGAATTGTTCCTACACAGAATGTAGGTGTAGAGGAAATTATCTCCCTACTTCTTCTCCTTAATAAATATTAAATAATAAAGCCTTCTCTAAAATTGCTAAATAGGTATTCCATATTCCGCATTCCATATCAGAGTAAGCCATGATGTAAGATAGCTAAGAAATTGTAACTTAGTTTGTAAGAAGCATTATTAATGTCATTGTAACATTTTGTTTAGACAATACAAGTATATCTTAAAGTCTTCACTGTTGTGTGTTCGTTAATTTGCGTTTGACTCTCGTCTCCCTAGTTTCACGTCTGCAGATCGTATCGTCAAGCTATAGTTAAGGAAGCGTCAGTATGCCCCAACTTTTGAGTGGATTGCTTTAAAAATATCCGTAGTCTGCATGTAGTAGTGTAGTTGAGGATGTATGAGGATGTAGTAGTGCTGATGAGGATGTATTATTATATTACCGCCACGCCATATAATCCAGAAGATCATGGACTCACCTCTACATGGATAAGAACCATGGGCTCTTCATCACAGCAAAACGAGTTGTGCATGCCTGACTCCAAATTTTCGGCATTTTATAGGATAATAAAATCGTGCTCTTTTCATTTAGTAGGAGCCTCCATCGAATCAGAAAAACGTACAATCGTTGCACTTGAGGACTGCACTGTACAACGCTTGAAACTCAATTACAACCAGATGACTGCGCTTCTCTTTCTTGAAGATTGGTTGACGCCCCGTTAGTGGCCCCCTCTCCCCCAATGAAGCCCTCTATTCAGAGCAGGGCAATAACAAATGAGAACTATTACTGGCAAATAAGGTTCTTCTGATACAAATATGGAGTAATCAGTCGATAATGTTACATATTATAATTTTAAATTCTTATATATAATTACGGAAAACTTGAAAGTGAGATTTTGAATTCAATTAGAGCAATTAACAATAAATATTGAAAGAAATTTTCATCTTAAATAAATACTCAAATTTAAATATTGAAAAATCAAAATGTCTTTTTTACTTAAAGTACTGATTTATTAATCATGTAATGATTAAAAATTATCCTTAGTGATTTCGTTACAAAACATATAGGGTATTTATTAATGAAATACGATTGACAGCCGTTTCTGTTTATACTAATAAATTTATAATCAGAGAAACACCTTCAATTCTTTTAATTCTATTTACAATAAATATACAAGAAGCCATCACTCTGTAGAACCTTGATATTAAAATGTATTTTATTGGTTCATAATGATTAAAATTGTATACAGACATAATATAGCGTTATTACATGACCAGACAAAATGACGTCTGTATCACTTGTGATATAGATGATAACCATTAAATTTAAGTCTCAAATTTAAGTCTTGTTTACCAACATTTTAAACAAGGATGTTTAGTGCGAGGGTAGTTTACCGCCACGGTGAGCAGTGCCAACGAATACTAGCAGTAACAGCTAGCGGCAACGGTTGGCAAGCGTTATCAGCCACAACCGCGGGCAGCATCAGCAAAAGTCTACTTTGAATCGTCAAACATAAAAATGTCAGACCACAAGCTACGCTTCGGACGCAGTGCTCGTTGGTGCGTATTTGAAAAGAACAGAAGTAACCTTAATTAAATTTTCTTTCTTGTGAGTCTTTTAGACGAAGTAAGTTGAAAATTAATTTTGACTTAAATTGCTAGAACTCTTATTCAACAATTCTCATCAGCCTGTGAGGGAGAGATAGTCCCTCTCCTTTCTAGGAGTGGAATATCGAAACGCAATGTATCGATATATCGGAAAAACCGATATTTATTTATTTATTATATCGATATCTTAACATCCGATATATCTATGATATCGATATTTTACAACGATATATCGCTGATAATGATATTTTAAACTTTATTATTTTATTTTAATTAGAAATTTTCTTTATTCTTTATCATATTTTTTAATTTTATCTGTGAGTTCTACTTTACATTATAGCTTAATTATTCAATCAATCTATGACGCTGCCTATGGGCTGTTGTGGACGTATCCGAATTCAGTCCCGGCTATAGTTAATTAAAATAGTTAATTACTATTTGAATTTTATCTTGTTTCAACATTTCACAGTGTGTCATATGCGTAGTAAATAATAGGTCTACTTGCACTTGTACTTTTGTACTTTATTATGAAATAGGGTCCAGGTTTTTTCTCCTTATCCTTCAAATAAACATAAGAATGTTTAAGATTACCAAAATAAAAAATAATAAGGATCGATCACTCACCAAATTGAAATAAAATTGACAATACTATAGATGAATTACTAATTAATTATTACTAATATAATAGTAATAATAATAATAGTAATATAATTAATAGTAATATTCATTAATTATGAATGCTAAAATGGGCTTTGTCTAGCTATTTTCATAGTGACAAGAAAGAAGAGAATAAACAATATTTATTCACCAAACAATTAATTAATAATTAATTAATAACAAATAATTAATAGATAAGATTGAGATACAAATAACGTTAATTAATCCTATGTAAACACAATTAGGTAATAATATAAATGGGGATTGTACTGAAATGTATATCAGATGAGTTACATGATTTTACCTTAATGATATGAGAATGCTCAATATATACATGGAAACTTTATAAGATAATAAGATTTTTAGAAGTTTGAAGGTTTTATTTTTGAAAAACGTGTAGAAGAATATAATATTTGAAATACGGCTGAAAGTCTTCAATATAAAAATTTGTTATTTTATTTTTTTACCAAAGTATTCTTTCCTAGCTTTTTTTATAGTGACTCATGGATAATGAAAATATTGTTTTATAAATAATAATTATATTATTTCATTACCTTCTTCACAGCTTAACATTATACACATTTAATGCGCCGTTTCTTTGATTTTTCATCCATTTCCTTTCGATATATCTATATATCGATATTTTTCGAGCGATTATCGGTGGGTATCGATATTTGGTTTCGTGATATCGCAAAATATTGAATATCGATATTATTCTTTTGATGTTGCAACCTTAATCCTTTCTCTCGTAAGTAACTACCTATCTACGCCAATATGCTTGGAGGTTGACACCATATGCTTAGCTAACCAGTTTTTTTTTTTTTAAGTTTTCTGCTTTGGGGGGCTCTGGTAGATGCCTGGGGCGTTGTCTACCCCCCAACAAACAAGCAAGGTGTCCCTCCTTTAGGGAATATAATGTCTCCTCACATTAATAATATCTTACTTCAATATCTTAACAAAGATTACCTAAATAGAGATACGTTATTACCTAACTCCAAAACTCAACTACTTTTTTTAACTCTTCAGCTGGCGCACCTATTTTCAGTCCACCAGCGGGCGCGTGTGGCAAAAATTGCAACATCTCTTTCCACCTTGATTATTCTTTTTGTAATAACTCTATTTTTGTAAAATTGAGGTTAATAATTCTGCATTTCATAACAAGATACGGAATGTTTATAATATTTAGATTTGTTCATAAATAAAGGGAACAACTGAATAAGAAAAGAAATTCCATCACTAATTAAAATTTATTTTTAAAACACAAATAATTTATTATGTCAAGTATTTAATATTAAGAATATACAACTAAATAAAACTGAAAATATACTACTACCTACTACAAATATAAAATGAACTAAAAAAATGTAGATTTGTATAATTCAAATATATACTAGGTTCCTACAGTTAGTGCATAGAATAAATTTTATTTAAATTTCAGTATAAAACCTACACATTCAAATTATTCTTCAAACTATAGGCCATCATTACTAATTACTTTAACCCATCTTTCTACCAGAAGTTGAATTTGGTTGCCCTTGATTTTCAACTCGGAAAACTCCTCAAATCTTGATTTGGCATTCCTGTTATTTTTAAGTCTCAGCATTTCAAAAATGTGCTATTGGCCCTAAATTACAATACCCAAACAGTGCAATGTCAGGGCTGTAAGAAGGGTTGGGTAAGATGCTAACACCCTCCACTTCTGAGAATCTTTCTTTGATTAAGAGTGAACGATGGGCAGGAGCATTGTCTTGCTGATACATCATTTTAATATGATTCACCAAGCAGGAGACTCCTCTTTTAAAACTCTATATGCTCTTTCAGTTGTTCATAGTAAAGCTAAACGCCAGTAGTCCTGCCATCTGATACCAGATCAAAGTGTAAAACATTCTCATAGTTGTTGTTCCCAGAATTGAACCGCCTGAACCAAAACGCTACTGTATTACGATGCATCACATTTTCATCTTCCTCCGCACAAATTTTATTTCTAAAATCCTTTTTTCCTGTAATGCCTCAGAAGACCAGAAATGACAATTTTTTCTTCCAGAATTATCAGTAAATTAATAAAATGGAATGAAATGTAGAGACAATTGGTATAAATAATTAAATAAATCGATTAGTCAATGCAAATAACGATATATGCATTGTTTACATCAGTATTTAATAAAGATTCAAATCGAGATTTTAATGTCCATTATGAATTAATGCACAAAGACTTTTTTAACATTCTAGTATATAATAAAACAATCGATATATAAATAATAAATCAATAAAAATATTTTATATACAAAAATGATTTGTATATACACAAATAGAGAGCTATATAAAATTACAAAGTGTATTACGAAAAATATTATTCGTGTTTTATTGCACTAAAAAAACACAATTACGTACACACATTTATTTGATTAGCCTTTTTAAGTCTATAACCATAGAAAAGCAACTTTGTAAATGTTTATAATTATTTTAGCAAAGTAAGCAAGAATTAAATAAAGAATATTCTAACTCAGGCGCGTATAGAGGTATCGCTTTTCAAATCACATCTGACACTATACGGTAAGGAATAGAAGTGTCAAAAAAATCATACCAGCTTCAAGCTATAGCTATAAATATAAATAGCTATAGCTAAATAGCTATAGCTATAAATAGAAACTGCTTAGAGCATTCTGGCTTTACAGCTAAAAACACACTAATTTCTAAATGCTAAAAACACACTAATTCAAAACTGCGAAAATGTTGCATTCTTTATCCGAGCGAGACCGCTAAGGAGTTAAAGTCACCTTGATAGATTTCTTGGTCAATCCGTTGTTTTGTTACTCTTTCAATTTTTTTTTCTATATTGCGCGGGATTCGATAATTAGTTGAGACCGATCTCTCAGCTTCGAAGCTAAAACCCCTCGCATTACTATTTTCCATTTTCATTGTTTCCGATATGTAGTTTAAAAATGATTTCATTGACCAGAAAACACTATAGACGGATGGCAAATATTACGTACGAATCATCAATTATGCCTTGAGATCTGGAGCGCATCAAAAATATCTGGTGTGCCCACTCTCCATACGAAAATTGTTTGCTATATCTTTTGCTAAAATTGGACCGATATGATTTTTTTTTTATGTTTAGCTTTGTAGACAATTTCATATTGTTTCAAATAAGCATTTGAAATTATCCTGATGTATAGTTTTCAACTATACATTCGCCGATGATACAGCAGTTCCAGCATTCCATCGGAAATGATAATCTGGAAACCGTTAGAAAACTAAATTCAGCAATAGCCAGTATACATAGATGGACTTTAAAATGGAGAATAAAACTAAATGAATCAAAATCTATGCATATTGATCTCACTAACAAGAAAATCAACTATCTGCCGATTACGATAAATAAGGCCACGATCTCCTATTCTAATAAGGCCAAATATCTCTGGATGACATTGACATTGGTGTGTGTGTGTGTATATATATATATATATATATAATTATAATATAATCAATCAAAAACTTTTTGAGGTAAGCGCCTATTTGTGAAAGTTAAAACTGCTTTAAGAAAAAGATTTTAGACAAGTTTCATCAAAATTGTTAGAGCATTTTTAGTGTTACAGTCTTAAGATGGCATGGGTTTTTAGCCTACTGATTACAGGATGCTCCATTGGAACATTGGTACCGATATAAAAAAAATAAATAAAAATAAGCAACAAAATTACTCATTCTGTTCAAAACCGAAATGACCGAAAATACGTTTTTTAGGCTAAGAGGGCTCGTAAAGATCTATTGAAAAATACGCATCAAAATTTTGACTTCATTAAATACTTTCCTTATTACTAGTGACAGAAAAGTAAAATATAAATATGTATAAGTATAAAATATGTATAAAAGTAAAATCCCTCTGATGCCAATTTGCGCCAAATATTTTATGCGAAACTTAATCGTAAAATTCTTGAAGATGTTTTTCTCTTTAAGTAAACATTTAAAATAACAATAAAATAAAAATTAAACTTAATAAAAAATGAAAGCCCCGACCAAGGGAATAACTTTTATATCTTGCAACCCTCTACGTCACAAAGAACGGTATGTACTTGGGTATGTACTCAAGCGTATTGACGTCCATGAATATTGAACCTTGGTGTAAATAGTTGGGTGCCTTCCACACCAAAATGAAAATGAAGACTCTTCTTTACTCATTACATTAATGTACTTTCCGTATGTACATGCACAGATGAATGAGACAGAATATATTTGGAAGGGGCCGTAAAGTGTTGTGGAAGAAACCCGACTACTAAACCGAGGTTCAATATTTCACTAACAATCCACCAATACGCTAAAGTAGATATTCAAGTAAGATATAAAGTTATTCCGTAATCGGGGTTTTATTTTTTATTAAATTAAATTTTATATTAACGTTTTTCAAGTATTGGCTATTTATAATTAATTGTCATAGAGTCATGAACTCACAAATGATATAAGAACAAAGATTAACAACAAACCGAAAATACTTAAAATATAATGAATTTAATTGGTCAAATTAACATTCACTGGTTAATTTGAGCCATCAAACTTAAAAATCAGTCGTGCAGTTCACTCAAAATATCGTTAGATAACCTGATTATACACACTTAATACAATATTTCTTTAGTATTTTGAGCTAAAAACGTTAACAAGATCATAACGAATAATTTGAGCCATTAAACTTAAAAGTCGGTTGAGCCGATCGCTCAAAAAATCGTTAGATACCTACTAATGGTGAAGCTAAACACATTACCCTCATTATGGCTTCGTCGTAGTAATCATACATTTTTTTTTGTCGGTTAAAGTATTGACAGGAAAGTAAAATATAACATTATAAACTCTGATATATAAATATATATTATTTTTTAAATTTATTTTTATACAAAGGGAAAAATTAGCTTAAACATTTTTAAAATGAAGTTTCGCATAGAATATTAGACACAAATAAGCATTAGAAGAACTTTATTTATATATATATATATATATATATATATATATATATATATATATATATATATATATATATACAAAAAATAAAAATACTATAAAAATTAAAAAAATTAAGTTTCGCATAGAATATTTTGGCATAAATAACAATTAGGAGATTTTTAATTTTATATTGTTATATTTTACTTTAATATATAATTAAAAATCTCCTAATTGTTATTTATGCCAAAATATTCTATGCGAAACTTAATTTTTTTAATTTTTATGGTATTTTTCATTTTAAGTCTCATCATGCTTATTATCTACAAATCTTCAGGCAGAGGATGAAGTGCGTATTATTCTGCAACATCAAGATTTATATATTCTACCTAGTCAAAGTCAGCAATACGTCGAAGGAAAATTTCTTAAGGAAGATGGTTCAGTAGTTCCTAGTGCATCAAAATTAACTAACAACATGCTCGCATTTTTGTTAGATGAAATAGGATACGAACTTATCATAAAATGCAGTAAAATCTATCTCTTTTGACTTGTTTTAAGACGAGTTATGATAGCCTGTTTCAAATATTTCAAAATGGCCATTTGTAAAATCCTATTTTATCTTAGTAGAAGTAGTTTCCACTTGGTCAGAAATACCTCCTAGTCATAGGCTTATAGGAGTCATTCCAAATAGTTTATGTCATTGATGTGTTTCTTCATTGGAAGAATTCTTTTACAGTGAGCTAATAAATATTTAAATTAAGCCATTTATTGTTATTCGTATAATGGCGAGGCGGTATCCTCTTTGACCACTAATCAGGTAAGCATTGGCTGCGAGAGTGGGGGTTGGCGAGATTCAGTCTTCGTTCTGCCGCTCAACAGAAGGGGTGCATTCGTTGAGTTCTCCGCCTTCTAAAACTTCGTCGACGACACAAACTGATTCTCAAGGTAGTCCATTTTCGTCAATATCACATTTATCTCATCTTATAATTTCGAAAATGCTTTGAAATCGAAATAAAACGGCTGTTTGTGCAAAATAAAAAATTAAAAAAGCCCATACTCAGTCGTCGACAGACCTAGATAAAAATGATGGAAATTCATTTTGAAAAAGAAGCTGAACAAAAATAAAATGATACGCATTGAAAATGAAATATATTTGGTTTTAAAAATTCATAATATATTCAATTTTTTTTAAATTATTTTTTTTAAAATATAATTATTTTTAATTCAATGAAAGCCAACTACACAATATGTAAGTAGATTTTCATGGTATACTTTTGTGTATTTATTGCTTACGTAATTATTACAAAATATAAGTAATATTTATATGTACAGAACCTGATTAAAGCTATTTTTTTGAAGGGGAGATTGTTAATTGGTCTTAAATTTTTTTTATTATTGCTGGGAACATATTTAAAAAAAAAATCAGGATAAGGAGCTTTATTCGTCAGAAATCTTAATTTGAAAATATGGAAAGGATTTACAATAGTACTGAACAAAATAGCTATAGTTCAGTTTGACAAAAAAAAAAGTAACTAAATTATAAATAAATATATATATATATATATATATATATATATATATATATATATATATATATATATATATGCATATACACACGGATTAATGAATAATTAGATTTATTAATTAAATTAAAATCTATCAAAATTAGGCTGTATTACTTCTAGCGCTATGGCACTATTATATTTTGCGATATTATTTTAAAATTAGGCTAGATGTTTCCTATGCAATTTACTTTAACAGAGGTTGCTTCTGTTTTCACCTCGATTCTAATCGTAATATATAACAAAATATATTTGATTTAATTACGAGTATAAATTATCAATAATATTCTAAATATTTAAAAAATAGTTTTAAGTAATGCATTTTACAATTGTTTTTTGCATTCAAAAGCCTTTTTGTGCTAAATACAAATATTAAATTCTATTCAGAATTATAGGAATACAAGATTATTTTCTAATTAAAGTATATTAATTTTTGAGGAGCTTTCATATTTGATTAACTTTTTTTAATGATTGACTCTTGTAATTTCTGTCCTGATACTTTAAAAAGCCCTAACTCCAAATAATTTTTCTAAATGTATTTTTGTAGTGTGACAGAATTGGTTTAATAAATACACCTTTTTATGACATTAGAAAGCAATAAAAATGATTTGGATCCAACCATTGGATTTATTGTTTTCAAATTTCATAAAAGGTTGCTGCATTTAGACCGATTCGTTACACTTCAAAAATTTATCAAGAAAAATGATTTGGAGTTAGAGCCTTTTAGTTTACAAGGCCAGATTTATGAACAACCAGCTAAGTCAAAATAATTCAGTCTACTTTTATATTAATTGTTTTTTTAATATTTTTATCATCACATTAAACCTTAAAAATGTTATGTATTCAATTGTATAACATACATTAAAAACATAAAACATTTCTTGAAAAATTTGCAAATGATTTTCTATTGTGGTTTTCTAAATAATTTACACCTGAGAATTCAGAAACATTAACAATAGTTAAATGTAGTTGTTTTCGAATTTTCTGATAAAAAAATGAGTTATGAATTCCAAACTTTTATTTATTAATCAATCACCATTTCAAGAAGTTCTTCCCAGCAGCCATGTTCTTAATTTAGAGGGTACTGGATTGTGTTGTATTAGATTTCCCTAGGAGTTGCAGTTTATTTGAAAGTTTTACCAAACATTTATCTTTACCCTTAGCTAACAAATTGTTTTGTTGAAGAAATGTTGGGATTCCGAGTGCATTAAACGCATTGTGAATTTTCCATGCTCTAATTCTACAATTGTTTTTCTCTTTAAATTGTACGATCCATATCAAGTGTCATAATCGTGGGCAATTGTTTTTCACATATAAATTGAATATGTACATATTGTATTGTTGTCGAGACAAAAAAAAAATTGAATTACCTAGTAATCCAAAACCGTTAAGGGTACATCGAAAGAAAATTAGTAAATAAATCAAATATGAGAATCCCTCCAAAAATGAACTTTTTTCTTGTGTTTTTTATTAAGAAAATTATCTTTATTCAAGGTTTTCATATTTGTATTAAACACAAATATATTTTTGAATACAATTTTCACAATAGTAAATTGTTGTATTAAAACCTATTTATATTAATATTAAGAAAAATATTTTAAAAATTGATAACATATTTTAATTAAAACAAACTTATTTTGACCCTATTACAATCATTCTGAACTTCATTCTAAATTTCGGAAAAAATCAAAAAACAATATAATAACCATGCCTAATATAGTAAATTACAAAAGAAACACAAAAATCCATTTCAAATCAACCATGTCTGGATCATGATATCTCAGAAAGCAATAATTTTTTTTTAATATAAAACATAATTGTAGTAGTATATAGAACGTAGTACTATCAATAAGGATAAAAAATACAATATTTTAAATTTATCCAATTTTTAGTTTATAATTTATAAATAAAAACAAAATTGACTGTTTTTGACATACTTTGAATAATTTTGAAAGCTGGTAGCTCAGAAACTATTTACCTTAAAAATCTGAAAATTCATTTTTTTCAGAATTACTTAACTGAATTAATTTGATATGTATCGATTCGTGTTGACCGAGGATTTCTTCAAAAATGTGCCAGGACTTGCCTTGTTTTTGATAAGACTAAGAAAATAGTTCGTATTATCCGACGTTTTGCGTTAATCGATTTCTTAATAATGATGGATCACTTTAACAATATTCCTTTGCCAGGTCCTGAAGAGGTCCTTAGCCACTGATATCATTGTGGATGTGCAATGTAGATGTATATATACATATAACTTCACAAATGTAAGTACAATTTAGTCATTATTATAGCACTAGGAGTTGAAAACTGTTGGTTTATGTTTTATCTAAAAACCAAAAAAACACCAAACAAAAAACTAAAGCGAATTACACAAATAAATAAAGAATTACTGGATGCTTTTTAATAAAATCTTTAACTTTTCTTACTCGAAACCATACCTTCATATCGTACTTTCATCTATGGAGTTGGCCAACGATAAGCATTCAAAATAGGATCATTTCACATCAAATCAACAAAAAAAAAAGCTTGACTACAGGTTTTTTGTGTTATTTTTACAAATATAGTCGAAAATTTAAAGCTTCAGATTTTTTTTTTTTCATTTTTAGTTATTGAGTTATAAATTAAAAAAACAAAACAAAAATACACTGTTTTTTGACATGTTTTGAATCATTTAAATCATTTGAATCACTTACTTACAAAAAACTTATTAATATGAATAATCAGTTGACGCCCGCATGATGGTATAGTGGGATCAATCTAATTATGGATTGATAAATTATTTGCCACTTCTAGAATTTTATTTTTATTGAAAACTAGTTTCAAATGTTATACATTCATCTTCAGTTCTAAAAACATACAAACATTCAAAAATAAGCAATTCAAAATACAATTTGGTATTTATTATATATGTTAAATTAATATAATTTAATAAAAATAATTATAATAAAAATAATTATAATTTATAATAAAATAATGAAATAAATAATAATAATAAAGTTTATTATAATAATAATAATAAACTAATAACATAATTATAATGTAATAAAAATAAATTGCTTATTTCTGAATTTTTGTGTTCTTAGAACTGAAGATGAATATATAACATTTGAAACTAGTTTTCAATTAAAACAAAATTATAGAAGTGACAATTTATCAATACCTTATCATTATTTACTTAAAATTTTGTTTATTTTGATTACTATTAATTATGTTAATACGTATAAATATTAACTTAAAAATATCGACGAGAATAAGTATGAGAATAAGTAGGAGTTTATTCAGGTAGCAAAACCTTTATAATTAAAATTTATATTCAGTCTTCTAACACAGGTTTTTGAAGGCCAGAGTGACCACTGAGGGTCGTTAGTATTTTTAGACCATTTCAATTTTTTTTTCTCGGTATATCGTGAGCGAGAATCGATAGAAGTGGTGTTTATGTTCCATATTTCAACCAATTGAAACCTAAATTTGGAATTTTTGGCGCTTAAGCCTTTTTCAAAAAACGAGGTCGATATAAAAATTTTTAGTAAATTTGTAATTTTTAATATGCTTAAATTTTTTTTATATTTGTTTTTTGGGGTAGAAGGAGGAGAGAGGTAAAGATTTAATTATTTAATGTTCTTGCTAATTTATAGGCACTTTTATTATTTATAATTTATATCCCATTATTTTTAAAAGTTATATTAATCAGTAACTTAAATATTTGTAGACTAAATATTGTTAAATACGTTTATATGTGAACATGAATCACTGTCGTTAAAAAATGGAAAGACGGTTATTCACTTCAAGTACTAAAGGCGCTCCTCTCCATCGGTCCATTTTCCTTCTGAAATGACCGCCTTTGGAGTTTTTAGCAGTTCTTTTGTTCTTTGTGATAATATCTTTCTTACCGTTTTCCTAATAATTCGGAAAAAAATCCTGTCGGCTTCTTGTATTTTTCACTAATATGCTGAAATAGCAGTACACCGTAAAGTAGTAGCGCAGACCGAATCATATCTTTGTAAATTATAAGCTTAAGCTTTTTTATTTTAATTTTATATTACGTTTGTTATCCTTATTTATTTTACTTTTACATTTATATTTTTTGTTTCCCAATTTCTGTCTTTGGGCTATCATATTTGCTTATTGCAGAAGGAAAATTTTAATTTTGCGAATAGCGTGCTCTATTTTTTAAACAAATAAATAAAATATAGAAAATAAATTTTTGTCACTTGAATCACCCCCAACAATTTTTTGGCTCATGGTTCGATGATGGAACTCTGAGTTTTATTTTACAACTTTATCTATTTTTTATTTTAACTGAAACCTTATCTTCGCTTTTATTAATTTATCTATAGTATTTATAGTAGTATTTTTTTAAATAAAATAAATATTTAAACACTGTAATAAATGTTTAATACGTATACAGTTGTTTTTGCTTACAAAATACTTTAAGGGATTATAAGAGGAAAACGCAAAAAAACTTTGTTTACTAGCTGCCTATTGATTAAGATAAATTGACAAAAAATTAGTTATTGTACCATACTTACTCAGTTTTATATCCTCTTCCTTGATTTGATAGTTTTTACCCGACTACTGCAAAGCCACCAAAGAGAGTAATGCATTTAGATTGAACGTTATTAAGTATCTAACGATTTTGAGCGAATGGCTCGACTAAGTTTCAAGTTTAATGGCCCAAATTATTCGTTGTTATCCCGTGATTGTTTTGAAACGTTTTTAGCTTAAAATATCAATGAAATATTGTATTAAACGTGTTTAATCTATCCTTTTTGAGGGTATACAACGATTTTTGAGCGAACTACACGACTGATTTTAGAGTTTGATAGCTCAAAGTACTCAGTGAATCAGCGTAAACGTTTTTAAACATTGTGAGCTCAAAATACTGAAAAAATATTTCATTATTTTTCAAGTATTTTCGTCTATACTTTGATGTTTGTTATCCTTTGTTACCTAATAGCCAATACTTAAAAAATTAAAAACGTTAAAATAGAATTTAATTTAATGAAAAATAAAAGCCCCGACTACGGAAATAACTTTTATATCTAACAATCCCATTCGTCCTAAGGGACGGAATGTACTTACATGTCTATTTAAGCGTATTGGTGGGTTGTTAGTTAAGTTCATGACCATGAATATTGAATCTTGGTGTAGTAGTCGGCTGCCTTCCACTGTAAGTTACGGCCCCTTACAAGTACTTTCCGTCCCGTTCATTTGCGCATGTAAAAGATAGAGAAAGTTCCTTGCATCTGTGCATGTAAACATACATAAAGTAAATTAATGTATTGAGTAAAGAAGAGTTTTAATTTTCATTTGGTTGTGGATGGCAACCCGACTACAATACCATGTTTCAATATTCATGGGCGTCAACTTAATTAACAACTAACCAAATCACTTAATTACATATGCAGGTAAATTCCGTCCCTTAGGATGAATGGCATTGTTAGATAACAAAGTTATTTCCATAGTCGGGGCTTTTATTTTTTATTAAATTAAATTTGTATTATATTTGTTACAAGTATGCAACAGTTTTCGATGAAATTGTTAATAAGTATACAGTTTCGTGTTAACGAGTCACGACGAAAAATTGTTACTGAGCTGAAACGTAGAAACCGTATGTATTACATCGATTGTCTAATTGTATGAGCTAATCGTAATTGATGGTATGCCTTTTCCAAACGTAGTGGGTTTTTTTCGAAGTTTTTGCGAAAATTGGTGGATTTCATCAGAAATGATAATTTGCTTGAAAATATCTGCTTATAATGTGCCTAAAAATCTGATTTAAACTTCCTTCGGTACTTCTTTTTTTGCAGTTGCAATCTTAATAAAGAATTATACATAACGGGATTGGCCAATTTTCCTGTTTTTCAACTTTTTTCATATTAAGAATATGAATTTCGTCTATATTCAGTCTGAATTTTCTATCACAAGGGTTGCCACGCTAAATTAACTGGCGGTGGTAACATTTGTGACTTTTTTAATTCAACATGGCGTTACTATGGACTGGTTATGTTTTTTTATCCTTCTTGAATGACAAAAACTGATTTTACCCATGTGCCTGTAGGCTGATCATATGGGATGGTGTAAATTGTCGCTATTTAGAAGTATAACGTGGTAACACTAGTGACAACGAATAGAAATACTTATTTTTTTCGGTGAAAAAAGGCTTCGAACTGAATTGAAATGATAATGGAAAGAGTTGAATCTGCCGCTGTACAAAATATGTCTTCTGCGCCTCCTACAATATCAATCCTTTACAAAATAAACGCACTAACATTTCTGACGTAACAATTGTGATGCGAAGGCGGAATAACCAGGTAAAATTTAGTAAAACATCGAAAAAGATAGTTTTGTGCTCAAAAACTTGTACAAGTCAAAATCCGAGGTTTATTTAATAGGTGGTATTTTGGATTATTCATTTCAAGAGATTAATCCAAAATAGTTTAGTTTTGAAAACATTCGCTAATACATCCCCTAGGAACAATTTTTAAAACTTAATAATTATTAATTTACAATCAAAAATGTCAAAACAACTAGTTAGCTTAAAATATTTCTGTTGATGAGAGGTACCATTTTACGGTATTTTTTTTATTTTCTTAAAATAATAATAACAAGTAAACGATTTTTTTAACCTGTGAATTCCTCCGTATACTGTCATGTTATGTTTTTTCCCTGAAATGTCTCAAACATCATTTGTATAACATGCTATATTTTTTTTTAATTTTTATAATATGAAACAAGAATATTTGGATTAATTATTCAATAATTTATTATTCAAGTTATAATGCATAGCTCATCGATATGGTGTATTGGAGGGGTTGGAAAAAAAATTGTTATATTTTCCACTCAATTAAACTTAGTTTATTTTTTATGAGATTTATAAAGGGATGTAAGATTAATTACATATCATAGAATTAATTATCTTTAATGCTGATTTATAAAGGATTATAAATGGTGCTTTAGGTCTGAGTTATTAATTGGTAATGTATTGATTAAGTGGATTTTAGTAATCCTTAAGCCTCAATTTAAATTTATTTGAATCTTTCTGTTCCTTTTTTGTATTTTTCTGAAATATTTATTTGATTTTTATAAAACCGTTCGTGCTTTAATTAAAGGTTTACTCTGCACTCCTTAGATAAAGTGTCCTACTGCTAAATTACGGTGTTTTGTTGTGTTTTTATCGTTTATTTGAAGTCTGGCTTTGAAGTCTTTCATCTATTGTATTAACTTAAGACTACCTGCTTCGTATCCAGCGTAATTGTTAATACTCAAATTTTTTTATTAACTGGGAAGGAGTGATCGATTCCGTATCAAACAATGTGGAAGCTTGTAATATTTCAATCACTAGTGGTTTGAAATAATATCTGATGTGGACAACACATGACTTCCTTGTACGCCTATTAAATTATAAATCCGTGGCTCAAAAAGTGATACTGAATTTGGTTACTAGTTTCCGAAGATTGACACTCGACGTCCCGACATCCATCTATTCACACACACACACACTCTTGTTACAGGAGGTCTCATTCCGTTATTATATGTCGTTTTTCTTCAGTAGGTACCTAGTTTCCAAGATATTTCTCCATGTTCCGTGACAACAAAAAAACTCAACATCACTGGATAAAGCATTGGAAATGGTCAGTTTCGACATTTTAAGCGGAAAAATCCACTAACTTATATCTTATATCTTAAACTATATCTTATATCTTATATCTAAACTTTATATCTTAAAATCTAAACTATATCTTAAATCTTATATCTAAACTATAACTATATCTTATATCTAAACTTATATCTTATTCTCATACTGCAGACTGGTTGATCTGACAAATGGGGAGGAAAACCAGTATCTTACACTCAATTTTAAACCTTAAAACAAATAATAATAATGTTTAATTGGAGTGGAAACCAAATTGCGTTTGTAACCTTTATTACCGAAACATATGATTTCTATTTTAATTTAAATATAATTTTTGTTGTAAGCTTATTATGACCTACAAGTAAAGTACCCCTTTTCGGCTCACGAATTTTAAACAAAATCTAATAAATACATTTATATCGATATAAAAGTCTATTTACCAAATTTGAGATGCTTTACATTACATTTTAATATAATTTTTGATGAAAGTCTAATAGGACCTTCAAGTAAAGTACCGCTTCCGGTTTTCCAATTTTGACCAAAATCTAGTATGTTATTTAAATCAATATATAAATTATAAATACTAAATTTGAGAAATTTTGTATTGTATTTTAATATAATTTTTGGTGGAAATCAATTATGACCTTCAAGTAAAGTACCACTTCCGGTGATTAAGCAGTGACCAAAAAGAGAGGCTCACAACTAGATCTTACAACAATCCTAAATACAAAATTACAACTTTCTACGGCTAATCGTTTTTGAGTTATGCGAAATACGAACGTACGAACGTACGTACGTACAGACGCCACGACGAGACTAGTCAAAATGGATTCAGGGATGGTCAAAATGGATATTTCCGTCGAAAACCGAAAATTTTCGCGATTACAATACTTCCTTTACTTCATACAAGGAAGTAAAAAACGCTAAAAATTATTACTGAATGGTTTATTGATTCCAAATAATTAATGTGAGAAGTTTTAGTATTTAATTATTATTTTTTTAAGACTTCGGTAATGTTGAATTCCGATGATCATGCTGGTAGACCTGTGATTTTTTTGCCAAATCTGAAAAATGGCTAGTTTCGAAGAAAAGCCGCGGGTGGCGGATTTGTTCTCATTATCTTGAAGCGTAAAACCTCAAATTATGAGGCGGGGTTAAATTTTTTATTTCTTGTTCGATGTTGAAGGTTCATCATTGATTTTAATAAACCAAAATATTGAAACATATGAGGAGTAAGTTTGTTCAATAAAAAAATATCGAGACAAGATATAAATAGAGTCTGGCACTCATCAAAAGTTCGATTCCCGTCAACATGATAAATTGACCTTGATCATTATTTTTTTTTTTTGTGATAAAGATTACCAGGTTTATTGAGTTGGAAGGGACGTGAGGAAGGGCTACTGTAAAACATGGCAGGAGAAAGGGTTTAGGGTCGTTCTTCAAAGCCTGTCGTTGAAGGGTCGAGTTGAAAACTCGTTAGACAGTTTCGGCGCAAATCAACCAGCTTTAACTTTGAGTTAGCCGTCCGTGTTGATGTGTTGGGTGTCAACTATTTAAAAATGTTCATAACTTCATAACAATTATTAATTTGTAGTCTACTAGATTATATGTTGTTAATTAGAGTAATCTCTGCTTGTGATGATTAATGATTTTTATATATTTATATATATATATATATATATATATATATATATATATATATATATATATATATATATAGGGAGAGAGAGAGGGAGAGAATTAAAAAAAATAAATATTCGTTTTCTGGAATAAGATTAATAAGATTAATATAATTTATAAATTTATAAAATTATAATGTATAATTTTAATGAATTAAAATATACTACTTACAAAATTGTTTTAGAACAAATCTGGGCCGTTTGAAATGTTTTTTCTCGAACCTCCAAGCACCTCAACAGCGTATAGACTTTGATTATTACCAAAGTTGTCACTATCGATATTATCGATAAATTACTTTTTGATTATATCGATTAATAATTTATTTATTATTAATTTTTTATAAATGTATTAATACCCCGCTAAGGATCGGACCCCACTGACAGTAGGTCCCCCTAAAGTAGTCGGAATTTCGGACCTTGAACTAGCCACTGCCAGACTGAAGAGGACCAGATTCCGTGATGGATTGTCGCGCCACCTATGATAATGATGATGATGATCTTACCACTGCAATAAACTATAGTAAAGTACAACATTTTTAAGGTTAATCTATTAAGCAGATGCTGTCTGAATAAATCTATCACTGATCACTGAATAAAACTTTACACAGTATGTTAAATGATTTTTAATATCTTAAAAATTTGCTTCATGCATTTTTGGTTTACTATTTTGAAAATGAACCTTTGTGATTGACCAAGACAAATAATTTTTAATCGTTCCTTCTAACAATTTAGGATTTTACATTTTAAGATACGTAGAATAAAAAATTCGGACACAAAAAATCCGAAAAAAACATCCGCGGCTTTTCTTCGAGACTACTGGACAGATCGTTTTTACATTTGGCACCAAAACTCGACATTACCATCCCCCAGCTGGTTTCAAAACGCCGACCGATTAGAGATTTTAAACGCCCATAGCTCGACCATTTATGAAGATAAAGGAGAAATGTAAAGTGTTTTGGAATCAACATAACAAGCCATTAAAATAAAAAAAATCTCTATCTGTAAATGCTTTTGGTTTATTATTTTCAATAATAGACCTTGGGAATCGACCAAGGAAAAATTTCTCCCGTCAAAATTTGAGGTTTTACCTTTCAAGATGCGAAGAAAACAAATAAGGCCGCAAAAAAAAAAAAAAATATATATATTTAAATTGGACCAGTATTAGCTTAGATATAGCGTAATGAACTTCGTAGACTAAGTCTCCGGTGCTGCTGGTCATCGTGGCCCTAGGTCTCCTGACTTATCTATTGGGCTTCTGCACTTCCTTAGTCTTTCCTTTTTTTTTCCTACTGAAGTGCACATCCAATATTTTCTCTGTATCATTTAACCCTCTGATTACATGTCCTAACCATCACACCCTACTTGCATTAACATTTTTTTCTTAACACTCCCAGCTCGGCACCCTCACGGCGACCATCTTGGGACAAGCTTCAAATTTCTTTTGGTGCCTACTGCTTAATTTTTTTTTACTTGGACAGAATTGATATTTTTGAAATATTACTAAGTGAAAATAATAAACCATTGTGTAATAATTTGCAGCGTTTTTTTGTATAATCTAAATAAATGATTTTGGTTTGTTCTTTTCAATAATGACCTTTGTGATCGACCAAGAAAAAACTACAATTTTTTTTTTTTATTGATATCGGACCATTATTAGCTGAGATATAGTATATTGAACTTTGCAAACATGTTTTATAAAGTATTCTGGATATGCCCCTATGGCAACCGATTCATTTAGGTTTAGTTATTTGAATATTCCACATGCTCATTAGCAAGATAATTTTTTTGTCGCTTTATTTTTTATTCATTCCTGTAAAATACAAAAAAAAAAAATAGCATAATCAAATAGCGACAATCAGCAGATTGCCTGTCGGTAACATTGAAATAAAATGACATGAGAGGCATGAAGAAGAACAGTACCTCTTATCTGGCCTGATTTAATGTCTTATGATAACAGATCCCTCATCCATGTTCTTTTTAGTCTCTTCCTTATGTTCTCATGACTGTTATGTGAGTCGTGACCATTTCTTCTATTAGTGGGCTTCGGTGTCCGAGTAGTTTTTCATAAAAACGTTTGTAGTAAGTTGGTTAAAGTTCGTTGACCGTTGAAATTTGTAAGTCAGTGTGCAATGTTTTGTTAACGTACTATGGTGTTTTGGCAATAAGTCTTATTGTATTGAAAAGTTTATAGTCTGTTTAGCGATACCGTAAATTTGTAATGCATATGTCCAAACCGTTTAGTAAGTACGTTTGCACGTGGTTTATTTTTGTCTTGTTTGTAACATGGAGTTTCTTCAGAATAATGAGAACATTAAGTTGAGTTTCAGGTTCAGTGACTGGCGTTTTTTCTTTATATGAGGATCCCATGTCATTCTCCAACCAAATGTTAGTCCGAGATATTGTACTTTGTCTGTGGGATGGGTGAGTTATTAAGGTAAATGGGAGGGCACGTCTCATATCTAAGAATAAAAGTGATGTACTACGAAAGATAATTTAGTTGTGTACAAAGATAGACATAAAAAAAAATCTGGTTATATTTTTTTTTTGTTCACTACCTTACAGGTAATTTAATTTCCTTTCAAATGCAACAGGTTTTGAGCCCAACTAACTCAATTCAAATACAAATTTTGAATTTTAAAAGCAAAACTTTTAAAACGCCGAAATTTCAGATAAACATACCGAAATTTTGACTGGGATTTAATCATTCTTTAATGGTAGCGTTCTGCCTGAAAAAAAAAAATCCTACATACCGAAATTTCAGCTCATTTGTTCCAAAGGTGGATAGGTCCTAAGGTGGCTGTATATATATATATATATATATATATATATATATATATATATATATATATATATATATATATATATATATATATATATCAGACATCTCCAAAACTTCCATTATCGTGCTCTAGGGATTATGAAACGGATAGAAAACGCAGTCCCGCCGCTCACTGCCGACCTTCAACCCAGTGCAATAGTATATTATTTTCGGGAAAAATATGACTAAAAAATCATCGAAATGAGACTTGTATTAGCTAAGATATAGTGTAGTAATTTGCAGTGTTTGGTTGGAACATTTCTTTATCCTCATCCATTATTCAACAAAGTGGCCATTCAAAGAAGTTGCGGTACTAAAATGAATACGATGAGGAATGAAGGAGAGGATTACACACTCTTAACCTTCGGCTCTTTAACATCTTCAGCCTTCGGTAAGCGATGCGTGGAATTCTAGTGATCTCAAAGTTGTTTACAAGTTTTCTAACATGTCCATGTAGTTTGCCGAGTAATGATTACAAATGTTAGTATTTACTAACTTATACATAAATCTATGCTTTACGATTCGTTCAATGATTTCACTGGTGTGAAAAGTGCATTATTCTTAATTGTATTAATTGTACGATATTAATCCTTGGGTAGTCCATAAATTTGAATGGCATAAATATGATAGAATTTGAATTAGAATTAGTTCTCAATATCTGTTTAACAACATGTGGCACTATTGAAGTTAGTTCTTTCTGGGATTGTCGAAAATCCTGAAATGTTTTACTTAACGAAACAAAAAAATCGAAAGCAATTCCTTTCGAGCTTTGATGGTCCAAAGATGAGTTAAATAATCCAACATCTGTTTGGCATTTGGACATACTGCAACAAATCAATTAATAGTGTTGCGGTATTGGTCAAGAATATTATTCTGAACTCCTTGGGGATTATCCACCTTTACCTGCATGGTAATCTGTAAACTGTGCGCGTCGAAATTTGATGTTTGATTAGTTCCATAAGTTTTCCAATTATCTAGAAGTCGTGTACTAGATTAGGAAAGGGTTGATTAATAACTGGAAAATAAAATTGTGGAAAAACGAGAAGGTAGTTGGATAGATTAATTAGTTGAATAGATTAATATAAACAAAAGATAAAAAAAAAAATTAATGTAATCGAATGAAGATGAAAATACTATGATTTATTTAGATGTATGATAAATGATAGCTGGGAAAAGAAAAACGAAATAAGAAAGAAATGTGAAATGTATATATGTGTGTGTGTGTGTGTGTGTGTGTGTGTGTGTGTGTGTGTGTGTGTGTGTGTGTGTGTGTTTATATATATATATATATATATATATATATATATATACATGTATTAGTTAAACTGTAAATATATATATATATATATATATATATGTATGTATGTATTAGTTAAACTATATATATATATTTATAATATAATATAAATATATATATTATATATTAAATATATATATATAATATATATATGTATATATATACATATATATATATATATATATATATATATATATAATATATATATATTTATATTATATATATTATATTATAAATATATATAGTTTAACTAATACATATATATCTATTTTTTTTTCCAACCAAGGATTGATGTTTGTTGTTGTAGCAACCCAATGTATTTGGGCTGCATTGATGTTGTTCAATAAATCATTTCTCTCACCTCAAGACTACTTTTAGTATTTCATATATATAATAGATTATCGAATCATATATATATATATATATATATATATATATATATATATATATATATATATATATATATATATATACATATATATATATATATAAGAGATTATCGAACTATTAGTTACAGGCACAAATCAGTATGCTGTTAAAAAAAAATTGCTGGGGGATTGCTCAAACGCTGGAAAGCCAACATTTATAAAAATTTGTGCTTTTCTTTCCTAGTTCACGTAAGATTTTGATAAGAAAATTTTGATAATTGATATGATATTGCAGGAAATAATGCTTGGGCGCTACATATAAAAGATGGCGGTAAATTAGATAATTTGAGTTTTCTTCGTCGTATTGCTGCAGCAATACTATAGTCTAATACGATAAAAAAATCGCACAAATAAAGGGATGCTTTAAAAAAATGTGGTTCGTAGTCTAATCGAATTGACAATTCGATGACCAGCTTGCCTAGTAAGACATTAAGAGAGTGTAATAAAAAAGCATATACATTGTACATAGATTATGTGGAAAATACTTATGTTCTTCCAGAATTTACAGTGTTAGTGATGTTCATGTTATTTGGTTAGGAACAGCTTTGGCCATACACAAAGAAAAAAAAACCCCAGGAGTATCTAGAATAATTTTATCGTAATAATAACATTTTGGTGGTTGAAATGGACGGTATAGACGAATCCCTAAAAAGATAATTAGTATAGGTGAACGTCCGAGGGCCGACGCATATGAGGGAGGATTTTTTTGAGCCTGATTTTGCGGCATTAGGTTTTCAAAGTTGTCTGTGGAAGTATGTAGGGAACGATTGGTGATATAAGAAAGTGCCCTATTATGAAATAACTTTTGTAAAATTGCACTCGATATTCCTCAATATAACATTTATCGAATTTTTTTTTTACTCTATTACTAATAGTCTTTTGAAACGCTGAGAAACTTTGTAATGGCATCGCAAATGTGTTTAAAACAGTATTTAAAATAAAAATCTAAAAAAGTTCTTATCGGAATGGGTTGAAGAGATTTCGAGAATATTTTTAAAAAACTGTAAAATCGATGACATAAACTAGCTATTCCGGGAAGTCGATTTTAGCGAAAAAGTTGCCGTTACATCTCGGGCATATAAATTAAATCCGTAATCTAAATTTCGTACAACTATTCGTTTGTGATATAGATTGTTTTCATCGACTCCGGGCACCTTGAAATTTGTATTTCCATTGAAAATTGTCTACAAACTTTTACTTATATATTTTTATGTTTCATACTTCAGTTGTTGTTATCCTGCTTTTTTTTACTTAACCCTGATGAAAGCTATAAGTTCCACTTATTAGTGTGTTTTTATTTATTGACCGCCTCCAGAGGGGGGACTGTACATTCTCTAATATCTCCGATTCTATTCACCCTAAAACCTTACTTCTGCTATCATTTTAAAGAGCAATTAAGGCACTGTGCTCCTATTGTCCTGATCCCGGATTTGAGACCGACTGTGGACACATAATTGATTATTCTTTTTTTCAGCCGTAGATAGACCCTGTGGTGTCGGGAAACCAGCCTGGGGCTCAACCAGGCTCTGTAAAGTGGTTGAGCGTGATCTCTGTCAAATTACTTTCTTGCATAACCGTTGGCTTAGAAACAGTACGGTCCTTACCAAGTACTGAACCCAAGACCCTTCATTTTTTTAATAATACAAGTTTTCTTTTTCCGGAAATGATATTATATTAAATATTTTCTGAAATGTATTTTTATTTATGTAAATAAATATGGAATATTAGTAGATTTGTAGTATTATTTTTATATGTATACTTTCTTGCCCGTTTCACTATCTTTTAGAATTCTCTCTCCTCTTTCAAATTCCACCATTTTCAATACTTCCTCACTTCCGAAAAAGACGGTGTCCAATCATGAAACTTTCAATCTAGATTAGTATCTTGATTTGTAGGAAATAGTTGTTTCAATTATCATACAAATTATCAACTCTGCGAATCATTTAAGTATTTATATAATTTTTATATCCTCCAATCATGAAATTCTGTTTAGTTGTGAGTAATTTTTTTTTTATGATGTTTTAACTCTGGATTGTTTCATTAGTTTTATATTTTAATTTTCTCCGATTTTTCTTCTTTTTTTTTTCAGTACAATTATATTTATTTTTATTTTTTTACCAGTAGAATATTCTTTCCTTTTCTTTACGTATATGTTATAATTGAGATTATTGTAAATATCAATTGACTTTTATTAATGTAGTCTTAAGCAACATTTTTTTTTCTGTTTTCCTTTTTACTTGCACATACTGTTATTCTTAAAGTCCAGAATAAAGTTTATTTTTCTATTTTATTTTATTCTATATACTGTTAAATATGATTATAAAACATATCAAATATGAAATTTCAATTTCAAATTTAATCAAATTTTGCTTATACGATTATTGTGTGAACAAATAAAAAATAAGGTTTAATGTAATGTAATGTAAATGTTGATTAAAAAGTAAATACATTTTTTTTTTAAATGAAACTAACCAATATTGATTTCCCTTCTTTAATAATGTAATACGGGATTATTAAAGCATTGATTTAGACGAAAAGTGCCTAATATTATCAATAAAGGTTTATTATTTGTACTTTTTAAACAGAAATTGCAATATTTAATCTGTCATTATTTGTTCGAATGTCCGAGTTTACTATACGCTCGTCCCACTGTGTTCCGACAAACTTCTCCTTCAATGTGAAAGAAATAATTGTGTTAAAACGTTATTTTGTAAATAAAAGGGAACGATAATGGAAAAAAGTGCGAAAACGTGAAACTTTATTGCAGTTTATCGTTTTGATCCTATTTCTTGAAAATGCCCGCAACAAATGAGACTGAACAAAATACTAGGTTGTTACAAAAGTCCTTGTGCATGAACACAACCGTTAATTCCAAATCTCATAATTATCCCATAAGAATGTTTTTTTCCTACTATTTATGTCAATATTTACTTTGAATAATCCTTTAATGCCTTGTGCCTTGTTGGTTTTATAGGGTCATTTACATTTTTAAAACGAACGTGTAATATCAGAAGAAAAAATTGTGATTCGCTGTCTTTTGAGACATTATTGGAAAAAAAGTTTAAGTTCAAAGGCAGCCGCCGAAGCAGTTCGTGCCTTTGAAGGAGACTCTATCATAAATCGAAATACTGCCGCACAATCCAGATGAGATCGCCCATCGGTCGTTGATGATGACGTTCTTCTTGAATGTGTGAACCAGGAACACACGCAACTACTCCTGATTTATCGGCTGGAGTAGCCACGGACTCAAACCTTTACTGTGAACAGCTAGGCAGAGTTTATGCAGTTTTGAGTACAAAGTACCCCGCTTTGGTCAACAGGAACCAAGTCATTTGACAATGCCCCTGTACATCGTTCTCGTTTGACCAAGGATAAATTATCGGAACTGCAAGGAGTAAACGTTTTGCCTCATCCTGCGTTTAGCCCAGCTATTGCAACATCAGATTTTGGTTTGTTTACATCAATGGCTTATTTTTTAAAAGGTCGGTACTTTGGTAATTATGAGGACGTAAAAATTGGATGTAAAGAGTTCTTTTCCTCAAAACCAAAGGAGTGGTACCGCCATCAAACGGGTAGAAGCAGTTGAAAACAATGTAGTTTACTTCGAAGAGTAGTATTCAGGAATGTTTAAAACATGTAATTTGAAATTAAGCTATACTAATACACAAGACTTTTGTAACCATCTAGTATTGTAGATTATTATTTAAAAGATTGATTTGTATTTTAGGGGGTCAATTCGAATTTAACCGTGGTACACAACTAGTTAATAAATAAAAAAGTAAATAACAAATCGAAAGAAGTGGACACCTGCCTGATTATTAGGGCATAAAGTTACTGCAGGTAGATCAGAACGATTTTAGAACCAGGTGCGGAAACATTCTCCCCTCCCTCTCCCCTCTCCCTTTGCCCTCTCCCTCGTCATCTTATTATAACAACTTCATCTGATTTCGGCAACTCTTTTACTCCTTAATTTTCCAGGGGTGCCCGGAGCTATATTAGGAACGCCGCTGGAGCTAAGAGGTTTCCCGCAAATTGAGGACTGAATATATTTTCCTCTAGCTCATCTTTTTCGCCTCCTATGAAATTAATTCGAGCTGAGAGGATCCTTCCTTAAGATGTTTTATTTCTTTGAAGGATATCTTGCTGTTAAGCCTCCCCATGCCTTTCATGAGAACCATCCAATATTTAGCAACATATGTCTTGCCTTATAATTTTCGTTTAAACCTAGGTATTTTATCTCTGCCTCTTATTTCTCATTAGGAAATTAGTTATATCATTTATTATTACTTTGCCAATTCTGTGTTTTTTGGATAAAGGGGTACAAATAATTTTTTTTTTTGTGATTTCGTGTTTAAGTTATATTTTGTTCTTTATAATGAACTTTATCTTTTAGAAAAAGAGTATCAGTGCTCACATGAAATATGAACACTATTTTATTGACTTATATCCTTTTTATCATAGGTTAAGTTCATCATAAAGAACAAACCCATTGTCTTCGGTATAATATGTTGGATTTTTTTTTCTTCATCTAATTAAATTTACTCCTTTTATTTAGCTTCAATAATGGTTGGTAGTCGTATTATTATAACTAAATTTGCATTTAGGTCTAATAATTGAGTTGGTCTACAGTGGTCCATAGTTGACCATGGATGAAATCAAGATGATAGTTGAGGGTGCGCTGAAAAAAAAAATACATTAATGAAATACACTATTTAATCTGTGCCGACATAATAACAATAATAAAAATTGTTGGTCAGCAAATACAATATAATTAAAATTTACGATATTAATTATATAAAATACGTTACAAAAATAATGATATGAATAACTAACAATTTCTTTTATTTTTTCCTATTAATTAATTATTTTTTAGTTAAAAAAATATAAATATTGACTGAAAAGAAATACAAATTTTCAGTGGATTTATAATTATAGATCTGCTTTAAAACATCTCAGCTATTTTTTTTTTTCTGAATAAACATTAATTTAACTTTCTTGTTATTGTAAATGCACTATTTATATTCCATTAATTCTCACGATTATATTATTCTGTAAATTGAAATATTTGTAGACTGTAAATACGTGTATACCAATTTTTTTTTATTTTTATTAAAAAAAAGTGTGACCAATATTATCAATTAGGTATTGTTCAACTAAGTTTCTAGTTACCCGCTTCTATCTGTTAAAATGATTTTCATAATATTCAGAAATAATGTTTCTTACTAATGCCTGGAATTGCAGCATTCATGAGTTCGGAATAGTTTTGAAAATGGCCTATAGGAGCGTGAATCACTACCAGTCAGTAATCATGGAACGATGGAATGGAGTAATTGTCAGTGGGGCCCTTGAAATCGTCTTCACTCCAAGTACTCCACTTCATTAGTTCCATCGTTCAATTTGGAGTGATTATCAGTGGACGCCTTTAGTGTTGATGTGTAGTTCTCCTTTTTATAGTATCTAAAAATTTTCTTAGCTTCTGAGGAAAAAATGCTGAAGGAAAAATAACGTTTTAAAATAATTTGACGCCGCGTACGCGATTGGCGCGCGTCTAAACTTAATTCGGCTACAAGAGCATAATAAATGATTCCGACGTATTTTTGTCCCCCAATTTGTATAAAAATATTATATTTTTATCTTTAATTAATTTGCCTTGAGGCCAATTAATAATATCCCAAAATGTTGGGCTTGTTAACTAGTTAAATGAGATTTGGTCAATGATTCATTCATTGTCCATTCAAGCAACTATTTAAGTGATAAAGCTAACATTTTGGGATATTATTTAGATGCTGAAGCGGACAAAGTACCCTCGAAACGTCTAAAATAAATAGAAAAAAATACTAATTTTTTTAATTAACCTCAAGGCAAATTAATTTAAGATAAAAATAGAACATGAAAGGTCTTCTTCTTCTTCCTCTACCTCCTTTGTGCCGTGAAGCGTGGAGTTGCAGTCTCGGTCCATCTAGCCCACTGGTCCCTTTCCCTGACTAATCATCTCCGGGATGGTCCGTCCTCTAGCTGCTCCCAGTTTTCCAATGTAATCAGAGTACATGCCTCTGTGTCTGCCACGAGGCCGTCTTCCTTCCGGCCTAGCTTCCAAATACCACCTGGCTTTTCTGGTATCGTCCATTCTACGGGCGTGTCCATACCATTTTAGTTTCCGCTCTTGCATAGTATCGCGCACTGATCTAACACCCAGATTCTCCCGAACTCTTTCATTTCTGACGCAATCTCTCCGGGTCTTGCCAATTATTCTACGGAGGAATCTCATTTCTGCAGATGTTATCCCACTTACGTGCTTGTCGATGGCCGTCCAACTTTCTGATCCATACAGGAGAACCGGGAGGAACACGGATTTAAAAATTCGTATTTTGGCATCTCTACTTACTTCTTGCTTGCCTATAACAGTTTTGGAGATCTGATGGTACACTCCATTGGCCTTCTTCACTCGATTCAGAACCTCCTGGTCTATTTTACCATCTTTACTTATTTTGGTTCCCAGATACGTATAAGTATTCGTTAGTTTAAGGTGTTCCCCATTACACACAATCCTAGGCTCTGCGTTTTCTCTTCCGACATACAAGATTTTACTTTTGTTAGGGTTTCTTTGTAAACCCCTAATCTTCAGCTCCTCATTCCATTCCTCCAAGGATGCCTGAAGATCCTCTTCAGAGTCAGCTATGAGTACGATATCATCCGCGTATATCATCGCTTGAGCCAGTACTGGAGTTAGGTTCCAAAAACCTACTAGTGCTCTTGGGCATCTCCTTTTACACACCTTCCATATCTCATCCATAAGGAGGACAAATAGTAGTGGGCTTAGGCTGTCTCCCTGCTTTACTCCCTTATAAAAGTGGAAAGGCCGCGATGTCTGACCATTAAGTCTTACAATGACCTTTGGGTCTTGGTACACTGATTTTATTGCACTCACCAAGTTTGCTGGCACTCTTCTTGTTGACATGGAAGGTCAACAATTGAAAATAATAAAAAAAAATATCGAACCGGTAAGAACAGTATTTTTCCTAATTAATTCAAATTAATTAATCAACGATATCAAAATTCGGTTTGCTGCATTCGTTTTAATTTTTCCATTTAAAATGATGTGCAAAAAATCTGTGAACGCCAAAGTTTGGGGGCATATATCGCGTCAAAGTTTCATGTAACGGGCAATAATTATATATGTCTTAAATATACATCTTCAATTTATAATAACAATATATCTTCAATTTTTTTCCTCTAGTATTTTTCCCTCAGACCAACTATTTTACCATAAAATGCGTTTGAAGCATCTTAAAATGATGCTACCCAATAACTTTATATTTTTTTAGATCAGCCTTCAAAACGTTTGAATATAGGAATGGATAATAATAACAGAAAACTGGGCAACGCAGGTTTTACTCTTTGAGGTTATATCAATTGCTAAGCAACTGCCACTTTATTAACTGTTACCAAGAAGGTTACAAAGAGGTTGCAGTTGCTTGACCTGTCTCTAGTGAGGAAACTAAACGAAAGGCGATAACAATAAGCCCGCATAAATATTTATATTTTTCCAAAGTTCCTCTGTCAGTCTTAAAGTCGGACTAGGTACCTCTTCTGTAAAAATATGATTCAAATTGTGATTATTTATAATTAAAATTGTTGAGTACAAAAAGTAACTGGTTAACAATAACTAGAGAAGAGCCTTGTAGATCCTAGTGCATTTGATATCACCCACTGTCAAGGTCATGACAACTTGATGCTTGGTGAATTCATGGACGATCTTACAATTTCTTTTCTCTCCCTTCTGGAGTTGAACGAGTTTATTCCCTCCTTCTTGAGTTATCGTGGTCCTGACATTCCTACCGTCCGGCGTCCTCTCCTCGAACTCTTCACCGAGTTTGAACTTGATGACGTAGTTCTCGAAGGTGGAAGTGGTACTTAGTGTGTATTCGCCATTCTTCTCGGTCATTTTCAAGACCTGCATAGCGGCATTTTCTATCTTCCTTTCCATCACGCTGACGTCGAGTGCTTTCATTAATTCACCATAATTCTCGCTGGTGACGAACTTGTATTTTATACCGAAAAAATCACTGAGAGGCATTTCGCTGATTTATAGGAAAACCTTCATAAAAGAATCTCAGATCTCGATTGTAATTTAGCAATCGATCATATAACACATGATTCGTAATTTCACAACCCACTTATAGCTTTTGTTTGTGTTCAATAATTCCAGATTTTGACGTTAGGCTTTTTATCAAAGGGGTTCCAATCAAATTTTTTTTAACCTTTTTTTTAATTTTTATATATAAGTTGTGAAACACACTTATTCTTTATATTATATTTATTCTTTAGCAATTTATTCTCCAACGTTTCGAGACTCCATCTTATCTTCAGTCTTCTAGATAAACGCAATATATTATCAACTATTGCACAATAATGAATGCTAACAAATAATTATATCTATTTAAAAATTATTACCTTACTCTATTAGAAAACATATTTTGTTGGTTATTATATTATCTTCACAGTCATTCATATATTACATATATAACATATCTATAAAGTCAATTGATACAAATTTCTCATAATGAGGAATAACATAGTTACATTGTGAATGGTCTAATATCACACAACTTTGACTACCTGCTAAATCCATTTGTTATAGTTATCTTATCCCCCTTCTTCTCTGTTTATTTTGCTAATTTTTAAAAATTTGTCCCTGGTTCATTATAAACCTTTTTTAATTTTTGGTCTAATGATAAATTTTATTTGTTACTATTTTAAACTTTCTTTAAATTGCTAATGATGTCTACATAAAAGTTTTTTAAATTCTTGGTGTCCGTTTTGTAGTTCACTGTATTTATATATATATATATATATATATATATATATATATATATATATATATATATATATATATATATATATATATATATATATATATATATATATATATATATATATATATATATATATATATATATATATATATATATACATATAGATTCTAATATTCTTCTGCTTTGTGTTACTTTCTATTTAATATTTCCGGATTATCAAATTGGAACTTATGTTTGGTTGCTGTGTTGTGCTAAAGCTGTCACGTTCACAGTTTTACAATTACCAGTAAATTTTTGCTATTACTTATCTATTTTTTGCTAAACTTATCTGTTTTGCCTTCATGGTCTCGGAATCTCTCCTGGAAACCGACGCTAGCGATGGATATAAGAACCATGATTGTATTGAAGAATAAGGGAATCCTGAAGACGGAGGAATACTTCGAAACATCGGCGATGGTATATTTAACAAGTGTCTTTGATAACAAAGCAATGTTCAAGGGAAGTGGTTTTTAAAAAGTTTCGAGTTTTTACTTCTATTAATTAAAATAGTTTTTATTTAATTTAAAATACTTTAATTTCCCCTAGATTTGCTTTATGTTTTGCGGAATGATTATTATATAGACAGTATTGAGGTTGTACTACACAGGTCTATAGTAAAAAAATTGTTTCAAATATAATCAGTGATTTTTATAGTATTTTTGCGCTAAAGATAGGGAAAATAATTTTTAAAATCCACCACGTATAGTTTAGTTACAAACTCAACTTAAAATTGTGGTCATTTAGGCATTTTAGCTAATTTAGCATAGTGTTTTGATCTTTTTAGGCTTAAAAACAATTACGCTCTCTTGGATTCACTTAAAGGCAATTAAGTTGAAAAGATTTAAAGGTTTTTTGAGCAAAGTAGCCATTCTAAAGTAAAATAGTAAAGTAGACAGATGTACTTTACTTGAAGGTCATAATATATTTTCATCATAAATTGTATTATAATATAGAGTCAAACATCTCAAATTTGCATATATGACTTTTATATCAATACGAATAATATGCTAGATTAAAGTTAGTTTGCCGAAAGTGGTAGTGTACATAAAGGCCATAATAAACTTTCATCAATAAGTATATTAAAATATAATGCAAAACATCTATAATTTAGTAAATAAGAATCCTTCAGAAATGTAAATAAAATACTAGATTTTTGTTAAAATTGGCTTCCCGGAAGTGGTACTTTACATGAAGGCCATAATAAACTTTCATCAATAATTATATTGAAATATAATACATAACATCTCAAATTTGGTATTTATGATTTTTACGTCTATATAAATAACGACTATATAAAGATTTTGGTTAAAATTCGCCTGCCGGAAGTGGCGCTTTACTTGAAACTTTTTTTTTTTACTTCTCGCCTTTTTTTTTTGAACTACCGATTTATAGTTTACATCCATATTTTGGGGAAAAAAAATCTTACGCGATAGACAAAAACCGGTTTCTATTTTCAATTCAGCACTAAAAAACATAATCCACACAAAAAACATAATAAGTGACTTAAGTCATAAAATTAAAAAAAAAAATTGTTTGCAAACCTGTGCCTATGGTGGAACCATGACCTAGAGCAGGCCCTTTCCTGGTGAAGCACTCACTCTTGAACGACTATTATTAGCTCAGGCTGATTGAACTTCTTCATTCCATCTTTTCATTAAATCGAACATCTTTACCCTTTATACCTCTCCCAAGTGGAAGAACCATCATAAGCCCGCCGTTAATAAACGACTACTCAACAATAGCATCTGACGAGAATCGATAAATTCTCATTAAGTTGAGGTTCCATAAAGTCTTGGCCCCTTTTGTGTTCGCTCTCTACACCATTCCTTCCATTCTCACTTCTTTTCTCTTTATATAAAATTTTTCGTATTTCTATGCTTCCAACACAGAACTGATATTTGAGCTGAAAAAACATCTGACTGTGATTGCAATTCCAAATAATAAGCAATATGACATCGGATAGGATGGATTATGATATAATAAAAAAATATCTGATGTGGGCAACACATGACTTCCTTGTACCCCTCGTAAATTCTAAATCCGTGGCTCAAAAAGTGATCCTGAATTTTGTTACTAGCTTCCGTACATGTCCTAAAAACTGACATTCTCAATGACATTCAGTCTCGACATCCATCTATTGACACACACAAACTCTTGTTTCTGGAGGTCTCATTACGTTATTATTTATCGCTTTCTTTCAGTAGATAACAAGTTCCCAAAAGATTTCTCCGTGTTCCGTGACAACATCAGAACTGTCAGTGTCACTTTAATTTTTATAAAATATATAGCATTATCTTAGAAGGTCTGTGTAAAAAAAAGTGATTACAATATAAAAACGATGTATAGAAATTGTATTTATATTACAATATAAAAACAAAATTGAAGTCTTTTGCAAATAACGTTGGTTATAAAACACGTAGAAACACCACGGTTAAAAAAAATCACGTAGTTTAATGATCTTTACCGATGCCTTAGTTTTGGGTAGAATTGTACAAAGGGTTCCTTAATTAAATCTCTCACTGCACTACTAATCTCATGGTACCGGATTGGAGACCGGCTGAGGCAGATATTTATTTATTCTGTATTCAGCCGTGGATCGACCATGTGGGATCGGGAGACTCTTCTGGGGGAAAATCCGGCGGTTGAGCGTGATCTCGGCCGAATCACCTCCTTGCACAACCGTTGGCCTAGAAACAGTACCTTTAATTACCAAGTACTGAACCCAAGACCCTTATCGGGTTGTAGTGGTAAAGGTTATTTAAATCTCTAAAAAAAATTAAGGGGAGTCAAAGTAATAAAAATTACCTCGAAAACGGTCTGTCTATACGCAAACGGTTCGGAACGGAAAAGGACTTCAGAATTAGTACATGGGACACTGACCGGAAAAGAAATCGAACTTGCATCGGAAATGAAGAAGTTTAGACTGGACATACTCGGAATAAGTGAGGTTAAGATGAAAGGAAACGGAAAAATGAGGCTGGAGAATGAGTACATCCTTTTGTATTCCGGAGTGGCTAAGGCAATGAGGGAGTTTGCTAATGAGGGCAATGGAATTGTTATGTCCTCCTCTATCCCCTAGGATAAGGGATGGCCACTAGGCTGACCTAAAATTAAATTTAGGAAAAGTCTCTCTCATCCAAGTTTACGTACCAACAGATAACTCCTCAGTCCTGCACAAGAGGAGTTATTCTATTGGGATATGGAAAGAACTGTCGACAGATGCAGGGCCAAAATAAGGTTCATAATCCTGAGTGGGGATCTCAACGGTCGAACTGTTGTGCCCAGGCATGAATACGAAGATGTATATATGTTTTGCGACGGTGAGGATCTTCAAGTAAGGACCACTTTCTCTGCTTGGGAAGCGTCATTAGTAGGTCTGATAAATTACATGAAGAAATTGGTAATAGAATAAATAAGCCAACCTAATATATTACCAGATCCGCGAGGTGTGGCTATTAAATAACGAGACTGACGTTGCAATAAAATTTATTTTTATTTTATACATAATTGCTTACTATCACCTTCAATATACACCCCTTCTCTATCCCTACAACGCTCCATGCGAATTTTCCATTGTTGGAAACTGTGCTGGAAGTCATCTTCTGTCAGCTCCTTCAGGACGCGTGCCGCTTTCTCTTTCACAGCTTCCACGGTAACATGTGATGAAACGTGGTTTTTTACTTATGATCCGGAAACGAAGCGCCAATCCATGCACTGGAAGACCCCAACTTCACCGAGAGCCAAAAAAGCTAGAATGAGCAAGTCAAAATTTAAAGCAATGATGATTGTTTTTCTTTCGGTATTCATGGGATTGTGTACCTTCACTGGGTTCCTGAAGGTCAAACTATTAATCAATACTTGAGGTACTTGCAAAACTACGTGAAAGAGTAAGGAAAAAACGACCCGAAATGCGGAAGGACAAATCATGGGTTCTCCACCAAGACAATGCGCCAGCTCATTCCGCGTTATCTGTCAAGAGATTCCTAGCCCAGTATAAAGCATCCCAGTGTTAGAACATCCACCTTATTCACCAGATCTTGCACCATATCACTTCTATCTGTTCCCTAAGGTGAAATATTCATTAAAAGGGACGAGATTTGAGTCCGTGGAACCTGTAAAAGAGAAAGCGACACGCGTCCTGAAGGAGCTGACAGAAGATGACTTCCAGCACTGTTTCCAACAATGGAAAATACGCCTGGAGCGTTGTAGGGATAGAGAAGGGGTATTATTGAAGGTGATAGTAAGTAATTATGTATAAAATAAAAATAAATTTTATTGCAACGTCAGTCTCATTATTTAATAGACCACACCTCCGTATAACAGTATAATTGACCACTGAAATGCAGGAAAAGCAAAGAAACTTCACATATACAAAACAGTTTATTTCCCAATGCTTACACATGGTAGTGAAAGTTGAGACATGCTTAACAGGCACATCAGCCGGATCACGGGAGCAGAAATGAAATGCCTGCGTAGAATTGTCGGTAAAACGAAAAATCAGAGAATAAGAGAACTGCTGCAAGTGTCTGAACTAAAGACCTCTCTTGGAAAGCGATAGCGCAAGTGGTTCAGCCACGCCTGTCGCATGGCTGAAGGATGAGAAACGAGAAAGGCTATGGAAGCCCGCCCGCAGGGCAGTGGGCCCCAAGGGCGTCCGAAAATTCCCTATGAGAATTACATACATAGAATAGGAGTAAATAGAGGGAAAACTATCGCTAAAATGAAGAGGATGTGCCAGAACCGAGCGGATTGGCTCGGTTGGATAGAGGGCCCTCTACGCTAAAAAAGGTGGAAAGAGGGAGAGAAAGAAGAAAAATAAAAAGCATAATGTTAACTTAAGAGTTATTACTCCTTCTGACATTTTCCACGATTCATTTTTGCTAAATTACCCAGTTTATAGCTGACATTTACTTCAGTTGACCTTTAAGTCTTAAAACAAATGGTTCTAATACCTTAATATAGAATGTCTTGTAGTCACGAACGCAATAGGAAGATGATACATGAATTTAATTTTAAAATTGTTGCAACAATATAACGATTCTTATATAGCTACAACAGAGCCATCGAGCCTGAGGATGAATAGATATAATAGATATAAATGCGAAAAAAGATTAAACATAATTTTATTTAATATTAATTTACGTTTCAACTAAACAGATTTAAATTAATTTCTGCTCAAGTAAAGGTAGTGAAATTAAAAAAGTATCCATTTAGTTTACATGGAAATTTTATTTAGATTCTATTAAATAGGTAATCGTGGTAAGTAGCTCAGTGGTAAGGCACTGTGTTACTATGCTCCCGGTCCTGAGATCGAGACTGGCTGTGGGAGATAATTATTTATTCTGTTACCAGCCATGGGTCGACCCTATGGGACCGGGAGACCTGGGTGCTCACCCAGCCTCTAACATTGGCTTAGAAACAGTACGGTCCTTACCAAGTACTGAACCGGGTTGTAGTTTTAGGTAATAGTACAATAAATTTAGGGATTAACCCGACCATCCAAAAACAAAAGCTGAAACTGGCCATAAATTGCTCATTACCCTTTCCGTAATAAATGGTAGAATGCCCAGAGTTTTCCGGGTTTTGATAGGTGGAGGGGGAGAAGGATAGAAAACTGATTTATTTTCAGTTTTTTGTGGATAGTTCAAAAACTACGAGGTTTACTGCAAAAATAATAATGTTTAAAATTTTTAATATATAATATATAAAATTTAAGTACTTTGAATTCTGTATAAAAATAATTCTTACACTTTTTTTCTAAAATCAATGATTTCGGAGATATTACAGAGATAAATGTTATGAAATTCCATTTTCAGTAAAAATTTCTCCAAACCACATTAGTAGAGGAAAAATAAGCTCAAATCGATTACATAAACAACAAAATTTGTAAGTTTATAACGGGTCGTAGCTTCGTCTTAACCCCCAACGGTAAGGCTAGGGTCAGATTTACCCGAATCAAATGTATTATTGAAGAGCACTCGCGCCTTTAGAATTTCCGCCTCCAAACATTGGATACCCTTATATAAAGTATCAGTCAACCTTTCGGCAAAACGGTGTTATTCAGCTAGGCAGCATTTTTAAACTATGCGTAATTAATCTCGACATATTCAAACTACGGGCCAATTAGACCAATCATTACCGTTTATGTGAAAATACGTTTGTTTGTTGTTTCAGCCGTTGGAATGCTTTTTACATATTTTAAATACACAATAGACCGAAAATACCTAATTACCACTCCTTAAGAGTTTTTTGGAGAAATGCATCGTCTAGAGGAGGGATGAGAAGATGAAGGACAAACCTCTATTGAAGATTTGAGTTGAGAGATAGAGGATGGACCAAATTATGACAATGTGAGTTAATCATTTGGTACAGAAGAAGGAACAATCGAACCTATAGATCCACTAGGTATCGACATAACTTTAAAAAAGGGAAAAAATTGTGAAACTATTTGGACAGATCAAAATTTACAATCGAAATATTACGGAATTCCGCCATCCAATTCTCTCTAAGAGAGATTCGGATCACCATAATGAAGCTGAAAAATACAGGTACAACAGGTATCTGTTTATATATATTTGTGTTTTATTGCAATTAATATGTTTCCACTTTTTTAAATAAAAAAATTTAGTAATTTTTTTTATTTATAAGAACTGCAATTATTTAAGTAATTAATGCTCTGGAATATATTTTTCTGTTTCGAAACACACTCATACAAGACATGGCTACGACCAATATGACTGACAGAACTCGCAGAAGGCTGAAGAGGAGCTGGATGAGGGATCTCCTTGTCTATACTATATACGATAATCACGACAGGAAAAGGTGCCGCTGGGTACTACTCTTTACCTTTCATGCCACTATAACATATTTATTGCCAGAAAATTCACTGGTTATCTCATTGACAGATGTGAATATAAAATATATATATATATATATATATATATATATATATATATATTTTTTTTTTTTTTTGAGTTTCATTCTTCCAAAAGTCTAATATATAGCCCACAGATGAATCAGATTGTCCCAGTCTTACCGTTTTTGTTCCACCCTCAAGCCTTTAGAGGATTAGTAGTAGGAATCGAGATTTGCTGAGTCCGCCCAAATTTCAGAGAGAAAATTCACTCTGGAGGGGTGGAAATAGGGGGATGTTCGTCCTATTTAATTTACACAAATTAAGTCGCGTGAGGTATCTTTTCGTAAGTATTTTTGTTTTTGAATCGATTGAGACTACCTTCATGACGATACAGCTTATTTTTTATCTGTTATTAAAATATATTTATTGAAAAGGATTCCATGGCGTAATTTCAGATAGAACAGATTATTCACGATCTTTTTCGCTGTTGATATTGGTGTTAGCATGTAGTTGGTCAAGAAACCATTTGTCACGAATCCGTAAACATTCGTTAAACAAGAGAGAGAAAATATAACTTTATAATTACCTATATTTTCAAAAACTATACCAAATATGATATCACTAAAATCTGGATTTCCATGCTATTGCATATTTTATTCGCTTGTCTGTAACGCCTTTAAAACAGATTGCACTGGTCTACAAAAAAGAAATATTTTTCTTTCACAAGAATAAAATAACAGATTCTAGTGGCATTTTTCATGTTGAATACAAATATTATTTCAAATTTTCCCATCGGGTAGAAGTTTTACGCGGTATTCATTTGATTTTTGTTGTAAACTACTTATTCTGACACCTAGAAAGTGGTAGTTAATGATTTTCGAGCATATTTTAAATCTGAAATATCTCTCTTCTTGGTCCAACAGTAATCAGCCAGCATTTTAAAACTCCACTTGTCTAGGCATCTCTTTTCTATTGTAGAAATTTACTTTAGTGCAAGAAATGAATTTTTAAAGATATGTTGCATCACGCAGCTTTATAATAATGAAGAAGATCGGCCACTATGTCACAGTAGTTTTCTGCTTTAGGATTTCCAAGAAAATTGTAACATACATTTTTGAAAGACTGCAAGACTGATTTTTCCAGTGGATATAACAGCCCTTCAAAATGTTCATCATTCATTAGTGACAGTATGTGTGGTCCAATAAAAATTCCTTCTTTCAGTTTAGCATCACTGCCTTTGGTGAATTTTGATTTCAAGTACAAGAATCTATGTGAAAGTTTATTCGTAGTTTTCACGATATTTTTATTTATTCCTAATTTAATATGCAATGGAGGTAAATATATTTTTTCAGGATTCAGTAAAGGGACATATGACACATTTTTCTGTCCAGGAATAAAAGATTCACGTTTAGGCCACGATTTTAGGTTCCTACGATAGGTCAAAGATATCTTTTTAAATCAGATTTTAAGAAGTGGCCACCAGAGGAAAACTATGCCTGATGGAAAAATTCTGACTATGTTTCTGAATTCAGGATGGAAGAATGCACTAGAATCACTTATCAAATTTCTTGTGAAGAAAACCTTGTAGATTGCAAGATTTTGATTTGTTTGATGTCATGAAATTGAGAATTTTCCTCTGTTGGGCTTAATTAGATGATTTCGATTTTAATAATATAAAATTGGAGTTTTGAACTAAATTATACATTATATTACAAATATATTAATAGGACAAATATTATATATAGAGGTTCAGTATAACTTTGATTACCCATCACTGTTTGATTCAACGATTTCTGTTAACTCGTGGTGTGCGTATTTCAGAGAAAAATATTAACAGAAAAGTAGTTAAGTAATGTATAGTAAAACAAGGAATAATTTAATAGCATACGTACCATATTTTATTTGATAAAAATAATTTGAAAAAGTCAAATTAGTTTTTAAAAAATACTACATATGTAAGTTAGTTAATTACATTTATTGGCTCGGAATCATTGTTCAACAGGAAGTGAAGAAGCAATAATGAGAAAAGGTGATTCAAAGATAATTATGAACTAATATATTTTAACGAAGTATAAACCTGCGCTAACACTGGACTATCTGTGATATAAAATTTTATTTATAATTTTGAAGCATAGTGCGATATTTATTTTATGGATGCTTAGTATTGTTTATACACTGTTTCGCTTGAATCCGTTCATATGTTACGGTATTTTCCTAATGATATTTCTGTAATCCGTCTATCCGCTTAACCGGTGCATACTTGGTCCCGCCGATGACGGTTAATTGAAGTTATACTGTATTTATATAAATATTCACTGTTTTTAATTTAATTAAATTATTTTTTCCAAATTAAATATATTATTCAATTTATAGGTTAAGTTTATCTTTCATCTAGATTTAAGTTATCCGTAATTTATTGTTTTAGTATAATTAGGTCACTAACCGTTACACGTGATTTTAACTCGAAGGTTGCAACTCTAACACAAGGTTAAATATAAGCTTTCCAGGTATTATTGTTATAAATTAAACAAAAATATGATTTCTGCATATTTAAGGTGTTCTTAAGATTATGCAGATTTCGAGTTTTTTACTGCGGGAAAATCATATCTCTATAATCAATATAGAGGCATGTTACAATATTGATTATTGTCAATTACTATAAATGGAACAACACAGATGCACTCCTGGTTAAGTAAATCCCATTTATCTAGCCCCCATTAAACGACTAATCCGATTGGCTGTGCTGTTTAATGCGGCTTGGAATTAGCGAATGACAAAAGTTAAGAGAAGAGGGATAGATATACTATTTAACCGACCTTAGCAAACTATCCAATCAGCACGCTACGATCCCATCTCAACACTGGCGTTTACTAAAACCCAACCATTCTCGTTTAGCAATTTGAAATGTGTTTCATTATTGTTAGTGAAAAGTGACGCTCAAAATCAATGATAATTACTCTTCATGTGGTTTGAAAAATTAAATTAGGTGCCTATTTAGTAAATCAGATAATATTATCACTATGTATATATATATATATATATATATATATATATATATATATATATATATATATATATATATATATATTTTTTTCGGTTGGCATTGTAGACCATAGAGATCTTTGGCCGCGCGATATGGTATTCATACAGACATGTATTGCTTGCGGAAGAACAGACAGCTTGGAGGGGGTCACCCAACCTCACGTTGCTACGAACCATGGTTTCCATGGTGCAGCGGCAGGCTATCCGCAGCTCCATACCGGTTCTTTTTGGAGCCAATTCGGTAATGTCCTTCCCACCGACTAACTCGGGTTCAAGGACAGTGACAAACCGGTCAAGACCCACGGATTATGGCTGTTCGGAGTCAGCAGGCGCACGAGGACCTATATTTCTTTTCCCGAAGCAGACCCGTCCATGTGCCAAACCTCCGGGCGGCCATTCAATGCAATATATATATATATATATATATATATATATATATATATATATATATATATATAAATAACTATTGCATTGATAACTACCGAATTGCTCAGGCAGTTCAATGCTTCTTTTTTTAGGCTTCGAAATGAAAATTTTTTTGTTAGACTTTAGTCTATTACTAGTAATAATGAAAAAAAAAAGTATAATAAATAAGCAGAAAGGGGCTTAAGATACAGATCGATACAACTAAAGTATCGATACTTTCCTTTCAATACCAAGTAGTTTTGGTTTCGATACCACTGATTCAATATTCCTTTCGGTATCTTAATGATATCGAATTAGGTTCTATAATGATATCGATTTAGGTGTTTGAATGATTGCCAGTATCGATACTTTATCGGCATCGTATTTCTCTAGAAGTAGATAACCTGGAATTGTGGGAGGGGCGGCAGAGCCGAAGATTAAGATTTTTGTTGAAAGG
Organism: Rhaphigaster nebulosa; assembly: GCA_948150685.1. NCBI lineage: Eukaryota > Metazoa > Arthropoda > Insecta > Hemiptera > Pentatomidae > Rhaphigaster > Rhaphigaster nebulosa. The sequence goes on from OX411306.1 coordinate 7,025,788, forward strand.
ACGATATAGCCAAAAGGACCCACTTAGAAAAAATTGTACTTTGAAAAATGCGATTCAATTATGACAAATCACATCATACAACATTTTCCTGTCCACCAATTTATAACAAAGAAAACTTTCTTAGACGGATGCAGTCAAGGATTCTAAACCACAGGTTCCCAAACTTATGTTAGAAAAAAAAAATCGCCTTAAAATTTACCAATTCTAAGGCGATTAAAGCCATCTTTGAGACGTCCCTATAAATAATATATATAAATATAATAATTGAAAAGTGCCATACAATGCCTGCAGATTACTTGCCCCTTCAAAATAATCTTTATGCAGCTGCAACACAGCCCGGTATTGCACAATAGTCAAACAGCAACGCCGTGCTTCGCAGTACAGCTGTAAAGTAATTTTAGAGAATCACCGAATCGTTTTCAATGGAGTATGGGGGATGGATAACTGTTTTATATTTAGTTACAAGATTACAGAGTTATCTAAATTCTTCTCATCTAGAAAACCGTTGTAGATTAAACTTTTTTTTGTTTCCACCAAATATTAATTCGCCCCTATATAGAGTTTGTTGGCAATCTGTAATTGTGTGGAAACTTAGGTAAATAGAATAATGATATGCTTGGTATGGCATAGGGCAGTAGCCAGCAACGCCATTTCTTGGGTTTGGCTTAGTTACCTTGATTAGTTAAGGAAGGAGATCTCTCATCCAGCGCCTTTGCAATTTCCTCGTATTGTAAAGAATGTCAGTCATTGCTATTTCTTAAATTAATCTGTTGGTAGGTGCGTGTAATTATGAAATCGTTGGTAAAGAGTCCTTATTTGTTGGGCGACTGTTGATAAGTGGAGTCATTATGTTGAGTTTTTTCATTGGTCTTTTTGAGTATTACATACATCTTTGAGGAATAAGCCCATGTGTATAATAAATGTATATACATATGAATAAAGTAGTTTGAGTCCTTTTTTAAAAGTCTTTTGTTTCATTTTAAGATTAGGGGGGAAGGCCCAAGTCATCTATTATCAAAAGCTCAAGTCCAAGATAGTGTATCGTGTCCTTGTGAGAATTTTTTTTTCTCGATGTAAAATGGAGGAAAGGTTTTTCTTCGAACGATAAATATTATGTGCAAAAATCAAATTAAAAAAAAAATTATAAAAACGGACTCTCCTGAAACTACTGTCTACATACTGAAGTATGGTGTTATGGTATAATGCCATGAGAGAGCACAAACAAAAAAAAAAACAAAAAAACAAATTGCTTCATACCTAATAAAATTAATCTACTGATGTAAGAAAAAAAAATCAATTTCTGTGTCATTTGCGTTTTGATAACAACAAAAATAATAACGCTGAATTAGAAGGTTGGTCATGAACGCAATAATAATCATAACTTTGCATAATATTAACAACAATCAGAATGGTCTCTAACACAAGAATTTGATAGATAAAGAAAAAATTGGTAAATTATTATTAATTAATATCTTTCAAAAATGTCGACAACCAGTGAATTTTCTGGCTACAAATTTGGTTTTGTGGCATTATAGGCATGGTAGTGTGCAATGTGGTAGTGCCCATCGGCATCTCTTCCTATGTTGGCTTTTAGTATACATTTAGGCTAGGAGATCTCTCATTCTACTCCTTTTCTGCGTGTGTTGTGAGGCATTTTGGTAGTGGCCATGCCATGGCTACTACTATTTGAAAGACTTGAGCAGAGATGGGAAAAACGTAATTTCAATTACAATTACTTAGCAATTACCCATATTTGTAATTACAGAAATAAAATTACAATTTTATTACAAAGAATTATTTGTGTTTGCAATTTTATTTTTGCAATTCCAAATTACAGTAATTGGTAAGTAGTTGTAATTGTAATTGAAATTAGGTTTTGCCCAACAATGGATTTAAGGCTTTGTCAATTTTTCATATATTTCTAATAGTACTACTTAGTTGTTACATATTTTCTCATTAATTTTCTATTATATCTATATTTATTCTTCTTTTTTTTTACGGTTATATCTTGTTGTTTTCATATTCGCACATTAATTTTCTATTATATCTATATTTATTCTTCATTTAGTTTTACGGTTGTGTCTTGTTGTGTTTAGCCCTGACGAAAATAATAAAAGTAGTACAACTTACTTATGTAAACAAATCTTGATTAAATCTACGGTTACTTGAAACATCCCACGCGAAAACAAACCTAAAAAAGACATTAGAAAGCAACTATATGTTTCATATAGTTGTACAATATGTGGCCGTAAAAAGGACCATAGAATCTTGCACAAAAAAAAAAAAAAATCCCTGTGCCGTTGTCTATAAATCATCTCCCTCCCCTACAGTCCCTTCTGCAGCCCCCCTCCTAGAGCCTCCCTCCTAGAAGCCCCCACTAACTCCCTTGACTCGGGTATTGGGCACAGATAGAGTGCTCGCATAACCTCTCTCATTCTTACAGTGCAACTTTAGTCCCATTTATGTTTTTTGATGCATTTATGAAATTGATGATACAGTAGGATTTTATTTCCTATACAATGTGTATTTCCTTTCTTCCTAAAACAGTTTCTATTTCATAAATATATATGTGAAATATTTTATTGTTTTCATTAAATTAGTTTATCGAATCTTCCAAAAAAAAAAAAAGAGATATTTCTCCGTCATTTATTTCCTTTCCCTTAACTATATATAAAATATACAGGAAGGGGAAGTAATGCGATCATGAAAATTTTCGAATTCGAGTTTTCAACGGAAATACGCGTTTTAGGGTCCTCTAAGCCCAAATAACTTAGTCTCACAAAATGGTCTGTGAGTCTGTGTGTTTGTGAACAATCTAGCTCAAAAACGAAAAGCTGTACGATACTAAAATTACGTATTTAAGGTAGGCATATGCATATGAAGTTACTGCAACTTTTTCGTCAAAATGGACTAACCGGAAGTTCCACTTTATATAATCGATTTTATAATTTTCTCGAAAACGGCTCTAACGATTTTGATGAAACTTGCCTAAATTATTCTCTATAAAGCCTTTTAACTTTTCATATATTTAATATGTCACCGAGGAAAGTAAAGGAAAAAGTTATGGTGGAATGAATATTTTATTTGCGCGTAACTTAAAAAGTATGCATTTATTGTAAATTGTGTATAGAATTATATGAAAGTAATTAAATTATCTAAAAAACAAAACAGAATTATCAAAATCGGACCAGTGCTAGCAAAGGTACAGCGCATTGGACTAGCCGGAAGTGGCAATTATAACATGAATTTTACAATTTTTTACAATTTTCTACTAAACGGCTCTAATGATTTTGATGAAACTTACCTAATGTCTTCTCCTTAGAGCCCTTTAAATTTACTTATTTATAATATGTCAACGAAAAAATGCAGAGAAAAAAGTTATAATAAAAATAATATTTTATTTGCGCTTAACTTAAAAATCATGTAGTTTATAGTAAATTATGTACAGAATTATATGAAAGTTAATTAAATGACCTAAATAATAAAAAATAAACTTAAGAAACAATGATTCTTATGAGGATTACAAGACCTAGATGGATAACCGAGTGCTTCTGAAAGGAGACGGATGCGACCGTACCTCCTCCCACCAATCCGCCAATCTGTTGTCAACAATATGCTCTGTAATAATGCTATGTAAGAATAAAAAAGTAGAAATTAACATAATGATTTCTACTTTTATATTATTTAATGGAAACTAAATGTTTCTATGGAAACTAAACCGAAACCGAAACTAAACTAAAATTGTTTTAAAAAATGTTTTATTGTACTTATTTGGGAGGAGATGAGAAGAAGTGAATGCTGCTGAGTTTATTTCAAGTATTGTTTATGCGAACTGTTTAAGATTATATTAAAAAGGTTAATTATTATAGGACGGTAAGGAAAAGTTGTGTGATGCGCGCACCGCAACAGATTTTTTATTAACGTGGCAACTTCGTAATCTCTCGGGATCATATATTTTTTTAAATATAATATTTTAATTTCAAGATTATTGAAGCTTTAAGTAGAATTTTTATTACTCAATATTTTGGTGAAAAAAATAATATCTGAAAAAAATAAAATAAAATTAAGCCGATAGGTGACAAAAAAATGTATATAATTTTTATTTATACCTGACATTTCGGATAAAGGCCATTCTTAAGCATATAAACATAATTTTCAGTTGTTATATTAAAATTTATCAATTTATACTATACATATTATCATAATTTACATGTATTAATCTGTTTAATTTTAATAGAACTCAAGAGCAACATAAAAGTTTATATGAATCTGTATGAAATACACATATATATTCTGAAATACTAATGTGAATCGGTTGACATCCGCATGATGGTATAGAAGGATCAGTCCCCAACTAATGTGAATAGCGGATGATATTTTCTGTTTCCAGTCCAATTTCTCTAAAATTGTTATTTAAATATATCCTGACATCTGTAAAGAGTAATGTTTTATAATAATCTTGTAGGAAATTTAATCGTCTACAGAATGTAGAATGCATTTTTCAATAAACTGCACTATACAAAAATTATTTAGGCGAAACCAAATGTGTTTGCGTTGTTTGGACATTTTTGCAGATTTGAACGGTCCCGTATCTCAATAACTATTCCGAATTTAATAAAATAGTACATATAAAACTAGCAGGAAATTTAATGTTCTTTAAAATTGTTAAGGCACATTTTCACCTGTAAGGAATTGGAAGCGAATTTATAATAATAACTGAAAAAAGTGATTTTTCTTGACGGCTATTCAAGATGGCGGAAAACGGCAAAAAGGAGGAGATAGAAAACTGGATTTTTCACAAGAGGAGGAATACAGTAAACATACCTTATAATTAAAATTACTACATTTTTTGCAAACCAAAGTGATATCTCCGTTGAGCTAAAAAGCCAATTGACGTAGATCTGGATATTACCAATTTCGACAGCTGTACTTGACAGAATTTAGTAATGTTTGTGCTTAATGGAGGCAGAATTTGATGCTCTACAACTTTTAACTTATGAATTTTTATCTTAAAGTACTAATTTTTAAGATACAGACTCATATATAGTTAACTTTCTCATTTTTTGAAAAAATTGGTAAAAAACTCGCTGATTTTTTCAATCTCACCTCTTAACCAAATTATTACGTTGTGGCACTCATTTGACACAAAATGTAAATTTCTTTCATTTATTATGAAATATATTTTTCGATTAATTGCACCGTTTGGGAATTATAGTCGGAAAACCAAAACTAAAACATTACTCTTTACATGCAAGTGAAGAGATTAAAACCGGCAATTATTTCTTATTTAGCCTATAAAGCCTATGCTGCCTTGCCTACAACCACAGATGCTGTTTTAAAGATGGAAAGTGCTCGCTCGGTGAATCCTCTCTGGTCTCTTTGAAAATTTATTTTAATGAGGATATTTTTGTTTTAAGTATATTTTGTAATTTTTTGTTTGTACTGTGGAAAAATTATTTTTTTTTTTCACGAAACGGCCTTTCACGATCATTCATCTTCTCATTATTTCTGCGTGCCTTTGCTTCCTTTCTTTTGATCACGCAGGACCCTTCCGTTTTCTTAATTTTCCACAAGAACCTTGATTTCTTTTAATTTTTTTCCGTATTGTTCTCTATCCAGATAATTTTTTTCTGTTATTTTCAATCGTTTTGTTTCCTCTCTCATTTGTTTTACATATTCTCCTACGCTCTTGTATTCGCGGATTACATCAATGATTTTCTTGTTTAGTCTCCCTTGGTCCATTCTTACCATCTGCCCGTAGAATCTTATTCTTCAGTTTCTAGGTCTTTTATCTCCCTGTAGATTTCCTGATTGGGTCTTAATCTGTAGCCTTCCTGTGTTTTCTTGGGCCCATAGATTCTCCTTAGGATCCTTCTCTCTATTTTCAGTATTTTTTCTATTCTAGGAAGACATGTTGTCTCTATTCCATACAAAATTACAGGTTTTATCACCGTGTTGTAGTGTCTTATATTTGCGTTAGAAGATAGGTTCTTCTTATTGTAAATATTGCCTGTTGTGAAGCTTAGTTTTTCCAACTTTGTGATTTTCTGTTTTATTCTTTTAATATAAATAAAATTATTTTATTCTTTTAAATATATCTGAAAAAAAAATTCACAACTAAAGTGTGATTTAAAAAAATAAATAAAACCTTCCGCTATTGATCCATCCTTAGGCCCTCTTATAGTTTAGTTAAGCTAAACTATATTTCTTAAAGGATAGTTTGTCTACTTTACGATGGTGCAATTGAAACATAATTACTTTGTAATGAGGGATTAATAAATTATTTGCCACTTCTATAAATTTGTTTTATTGAAAACTAGTTTCGAATGTTATACATTCATCCTCATTTCTAAAACCACACAAAAAATTCAAAAATAAGCAATTCAAAATATATTTTGATATTATTATACATATTAAATTAGATGTAATATACATCAGTATTATAAAACATTTATGAATTATGAATTTAATTAAGATAAGAAATCTCATCGCGAAAATTTTCGGTTTTCAGATTTCAACAGAAATATCCATTTTGACCATCCCTGAATCCATTTTGACTAGTTTCGTCGTGGCGTCTGTACGTACGTACGTTCGTTCGTATCTCGCATAACTCAAAAACGGTTAGCCGTAGAAAGTTGAAGTTTTGTATTTAGGATTGTTCTAAAATCTAGTTGTGAACCTCCCTTTTTGATCACTGCTTGATCAGCGGAAGTGGTACTTTACTTGAAGATCATAATTTAATTCCATCAAAAATTATATTAAAACTATACAAATAATAATAATACTATACAAAACTTCTCTAATTTAGTGTTTATAACTTATATAGTGATTTAAATAACAAACTAGATTTTGGTCTAAATTGGAAAACCGGAAGCGGTACTTTACTTGAAGGTCATATTAGACTTTCATCAAACATTATATTAAAATATAATGTAAAACATCTCAAATTTGGTAAATAGGACGTTTATATCGATATGAATGTATTTATTATATTTTGATTACAATTGGTGAGCCGAAAAGGATACTTTACTTGAAGGTCATAATAAGCTTACATCAAAAATTATATTTAAATTAAATATATACCATAAATCATATGTTTCGGTAATAAAGGTTACAAACGCAATTTGGTTTCCAATTCAATTAATCATTTTTATTACTTGTTTTAAGTGTTAAAATTGGGTGTAAAATACTGGTTTTCCTCCCCATTTGTATGTGTGTCAATAGATGGAGTGTCGTTTTTGAGATACTGCAGTCTTCGGAAACTAGTACCAAATTGAGGATCACTTTTTGAGCCACCGATTTATAGTTTAATAGGCGTACAAGGAAGTCATGTTTTGTCCACATCAGATATTTTTTTTATTAGGATAACCTTTCAGTATTGTGCCTGATTCATCTGGAGGTTGAATTTATATGGAATAATCCAATAATTAAATATTACTTGACACTAAAATAATATAAGAAATAAGTACCTAATGAGTTTTACTCAGACTAGACAACCTGATAAAAAGTGGGGGCGCCATGGTATTTTCTTGGAAAATAAATTCGATTATAAATTGTTTAGCATTGTCAAGGGAAAACAATCTATCTAGACGGCAGGCGGTTTTGACAGTCTACACAGCTATTTTCCAATGCTCTAGAACGTTGATACATTAATTATTTCAACGTGCCAGCTAACACTGAATGCGCATTTCTCAGCTATACCTCTCTACATAAGATAATTTGAAGTGAATTTTAGTTACATGGATAGATAGTTAAAAAGTCTAAATGTAATACGTATAGTTATTTTATTCATTCGACAGTATATCAGCAACAGTGTTGAGAAAAATGTAATTACAATTACAATTTCTTTCCAACTACTGTAATTAGGAGTTGCATGAATAAAATTACTTCATGAACCACTGTAATTACAATTCTCGTAAACAATTACAATTATAGTTGTCCGTCAAGCAATTTTTTTCATCCAACTTCATCCTTTCTAGGTTTATTTCTGCGTTTCCTTTAGCTTCTTGGTCTTTCCTTTTTCTTTTCCCACTTAAGTGCACATCCAATATTTATTCTGTACCATTTTAACTTCTGATTACATGTCCTATCTATCTCAGCTTACTTGCATTGACACAGTTTCTTCTTAACACTCCCACTTCGGCACTCTCACCGCGATCATCTAGGGACTATCTTCAAATTTCTGCTCCTTTGGTGCTTAATTTTTTTGCTGAACTTGTTGTTTTATAAAGTATTCTGCACATGTTCCTTTCCCGAAACACTCCAAATGCTCATTTGAAAGATAATCCAATTATCTGAACTGTAAACCAAAGCAATACGGAAAGTCCTGTGAATTGACAGACCAGATATTTTTGAAATTATTTAATATTTGAAAATTAATAAATTAATAAATTGAAAATTAATAAATAATATTAAAAATTATTTTAATATTTGAAAATAATAAACCATCGCGTAATAATTTGTAGCGTTTTTTTGTATCGAATAACCGTTTTTTTTTTCATTATCATTTATAATCGTTTTTTTTCTTAATTCAAAAACCGGAGTAAAAACCGATTGAAAATAGATTTCATAAAAAAAAGAAGAAAAAAACCTATTGAGCAAAAAATACGAATATCTTACCTTCTCAAAGAGTACAGAATAAATAATGCTATAAAGATTACAGAATAAATAATGGTATGAAGAGTACAGAATAAATAACGCTTTAAAGAGTACAGAACAAATAACGCTTTAAAGAGTACAGAACAAACAAAGCTATAAAGATTACAGAATAAATAATACTATAAAGTGTAGAGAATAATATTATTCTGTACTCTAGATACCTTTTATACCACTCTGCCTATCTATTTGTGAGGTCTGCAAGTCTGCAGCAGAAGAATAAGATATAAGCTTAGTGGGTTCTTCCGCTTTAAATGTCGAAACCGTCGATTTCCAATGCTTTATCTAGTGTCATAGACAGTTCTAATAGACGAAGAAATCTCTTGGGAAATTGTTATCTACTGAAAGAAAACGATATATAATAACGGAATGAGACCTTGAGAAACAGGTGTGTGTGGTGTATGAGTGGGTGTGTCAATAGATGGATGTCGGGACGCCGAGTGCCGTTTTTACAGCAATCTTCTGAAATTAGTAACCAAATTCAGAATCACTTTTTGAACCACCGATTTATAGTTTGATAGGCGTACAAGGAAGTCGTGTGTTGTCCACACCAGATATTTATTTAATTAGGGATTGATAAATTATTTGCCACTTCTATAAATTTGTTTTATTGAAAACTAGTTTCGAATGTTATACATTCATCCTCAGTTCTCAAAACACACAAAGAATTCAAAAATAAGCAATTCAAAATACAATTTGGTATTATTATACATATTAAATTAATATAAATCAATATTATAAAACATTTATGAATTATGAATTTAATATTTATAATAATACCAAACTATATTTTGAATTGCTTATTTTTGAATTTTTTGTATGTTTTTAGAACTGTGGATGAACGTATAACATTCGAAACTAGTTTTCAATAAAACAAGTTTATAGAAGTGGAAAATAATTTATCAATCCCTAATTAGATTGATCCTTCTATACCATCATGCGGATGCCAACAGATATATATTTCACGTTCACCAGTAACGCAGATGCTGTTCTTAAGTTTACAGATTTCTTTTTGGTTTATTATTACTCCTTTTCTTTCTCTGTCTCATTATCTATTATTTCTCAAGTCAGCTAGTTTGTTAGTATTTTTGAGATAATTTTTAGATAGTTTTTTTTTTAAATCACTCAAACTACTACTTAAGTCCAGTCAATGAATGCTTAAAAGGGAGGTGCAGACGAAAAGACGGGACGGCCAAAATTTACTTCATGGTTTTGTTTAGACTAGTTACGAGGTAGAGATACTAAAAGTCCCAGGATCTAAGAGGAGAGGCAAAGAGAGGAGGGGGTGAGAGGTGGGGGAGAGAGGAGGAGATAGAAGTTCTTATTTTTCATACGGTTGGTCCTAGCTAAAAACAATGTATCTGTAAAACTTAATTTCCTACAAGAACGTCCATTATTATTTTTCTTACAAGTCATAGTGTAAGAAATATACGCTCTTCAAAATAGCCAACGGTTAAGACGATAAAGGGAAAAGTATAGTATGGAGTCAAAAATGATTTTTATTTTCAAATGTGTTACTTTACACCGACTCATATCAGTGGTTTCGGTAAGGTTTATTAAGTATTATCAAAGGTTTTTTCTAATAACCAGTTATTTTCAGGGTTTTATTTCAAGGTTATTCTAGGGAAACGATGTGAAAGTTACTCGAATTTAAGGAATTGGCAATAATCAGTTATTTGTAAGAATTCCAGTAACTGTTATCTGTGACGACATTTATAAATGTTTTGATGGGAAGCTATTTAAATTTAAAATAACCGGTATAAAAAATTAAAAAAAAACTGTTATTTTCGTCGACTAAAACAGACACCCCTAGTTCTTACGCACCTTGCAATTTGTTGTCGATGTTTTGTTTTATTTTATATACTTCATAATGAGCATTGATTTGAAATTTATATTATTAATGGAACAGGCGATCTCTGAGCCAATTTATTTTAACCAGTGTTGACAGGGACGTAGGCTTTAAAGAAATAATGAGCTAAACTAAAAATAGAAAAAAATAAATGAAATAAAATGAAAAAAAGATAAATTAAAATAATTAAAAAAAATAATTTATCCTGATTTATTCTCCTCGAAATTCACAAAAAAATATCTGTAGATTGCTCCAATCTATCGTGAATGTGATGTTTCCTTAGAGCGGATACATAGGGTGGTTAGTTTGTTATCAGTCTAAAGGCGCTTCCACATCAACGGGAACATTGTTCGTGAACTTTGATTTTCTGCAAACAATTAGAGAACACAGTTCGCCAACTTTAATTACCTGCAAACAGTTTTAGCGAACATTGATCGCGTTGGTAAGGATTCGGCTTTACAATTTAAGTAAGTATGTTAGTAGTGAGTGCAGTAAATATGTAGTGAGTGCTGTTTGTTCTTCCAGTTTTCCATTAATTTGGATCTATTTAGGTTTTATATTAAATATGGTGTTAGCTATTAATTTACAGTCTAATTTTAAGTGGAAAATGATGTAATGGGTAGTTTTTGAAGTACGAATGATGCAGTCTAGCAAGCAGTCTCAATTTCAGTTTTTCAATATTTCGACTTTTTTTGTTTTTACCTGTGGTTTCATATCTTTGTTTTGTCTTACTTACCTTAAATTAGCTTCTTTCGGAGCCTAATGATTGGAGCAACAGCTTTTAAAACAGAGCAAGCAATGAGCACAAATAAAGCACTAAATTTTCATTTGGGTAGGTATGAACAAGTATTTGATTCGGATTTTGCTCTCTTCAATGCATTCAGATAATTTTTCCGGAGGGAGAAAAAAAAATTATTGGTTTTTATTTCTTCCAAAAAATGCAGGTTGGCCCTTGGCTCGAAAGTTGCGTCTATAAGGCGTCGATGATGACCGGAAAGTTTCTTGGGCAAAAAAGAAATTCACGAGTAATGGTTCCTGGATAGTGTCCAATATTTGGCTGGCAGTTCCTGTTGTCTAACATGGGTTCATGGCGGTGGCTCGGGGCTATGATATTTATTGACCGCACTTCCAGAAGTGTAAAGAAATATAAAATATAGATAAAAAACTAAGAAATCTGTTTAAAAATTGAGTGCTCTGCAGCAATAAGGAGGCAGTTGACATCCGCATATAGAAGGATCAATCTAATTAGGGATTGATAATTTATTTGCCACTTCTATAAATTTGTTTTATTGAAACTAGTTTCGAATGTTATACACTCATCCTCAGCTATAAAAACACACAAAAAATTCAAACATAAGCAATTAAAAATATAGTTTGATATTATTATACATATTAAATTAGATTAATATAAATCAGTATTATAAAACATTTATGAATTATGAATCTAATTAACACAAGAAATCAAATGCATATATTTCACTTCTTGTCTTCATTAAATTCATAATTCATAAATGTTTTATAATACTGATTTATATTAATGCAATTTAATATGTATAATAATACCAAACTATATTTTGAATCTCTTATTTTTGAACTTTTTGTGTGTATTTAGAACTGAGGATGAATGTATAACATTCGAAACTAGTTTTCAATAAAACAAATTTATAGAAGTGGCAAATAATTTATCAATCCCTAATAAGGAGACAGGTCCATTTTACAAAGTTTCGGTAAATTAAAAACATAAATTGTTTAAATAAATATATTAGCATTAAGAAATTACACTAGATTGTCTGAAATCCACTCTCCTTTTGTTATAGTGGATGAGGAAGCTTTAAAGATTGAAGCTGCATCCTAATGACACCAATGGTCAAAATAACACATACAATTTATGGAACAAACTAAATGCTCAAAAACTGTTTAATTATTGATATAAAACATTATATGCGCAGTGAGGCAATGAAATATAAAACAAATAAAAAATTAAATAAAATAGTCATCATACAGCTCTCTATCCGTCATATCGATTTGCTCAGTCAAACACCTGTTGATGTTTGATTTTTGTAGTATGACATCTCGTTTGCACCGAAGTATTTCTCGACGAATTTTATAACATCATTATATTTGAGAGGTTTCAAGGGCAAAGGGTGTGTGTAAACTGGTGTATGTTTTTTGTACAAAGGCTGCATAGAAAGATTCAGTTGTTGATGTCTCAGTATTTTCACTTTCCGTGATCACCATAATAAAATGCTCTCACTGCGCTCAAGAATACAAAATACTTTATAATATATGTTATACAAGAATACTTGTATAAAATGTTTTTATATTTATGTATGTTTTTGATAATGTGGACATACCCTTTGTTAGTTTTTGTCAGTTATCAAGCCAATGTTGCTCCAGGAGGGACATTCCTCTTGCACCATTAAGTCAAGTGGAGGTGCTACAATCTAGCAGAAAATGTTGGAACTAAAATGCGGAACTACTCACTTTTTTCATCATTAGAAAGAACGACTTTTTTTTGTGATAATCCGGTCAAACTAAAAGTCGGCCAAAAATTGAGCTGCCTCCTTATTGCAGCAGACCCATCAATGGCTACCAATGACTCGAAAAACAAAAACCAATTACAATGCCTTACTAAATTATCTAACGAAAAGAGACTAAATGGGAATATGTCGACTAGTTTTATCAGATCATAATAACGTCGGAGAGAATTTATTTTGGTCTGGGGACAACTGGAATATTTCAGGATGCTTTCATATTTTACGTCCTTGCCCGGAAATAGTGACAGCTGGGTTTTGGGCGATACAATAACCTCTGTTCCAATACATTTATCAATAAATATAAACAAATATAATGTATAATACAACGCTTAGGCAACATTTCTATAATATTTCACTATTATGTTATATCAATATAATATCAAATATTAATGTGAAATAGAACCGAAAAGTATTAAAATACTTTTTAATCTGAATACTTTTTAGTCTCTCTAATCGCTAATACAGTCCGTTCCGATTTAATAAATAGGCAGGATCTATCAAAGCCTGTATCAATGTTATAACCGACTATTTTTCAAAATAATGACCTTTAAAGGACATCTATCCTCAATAAAGCTAGTATTATTTTTAGAACGTTACAATATATGTATAAATTTTCTGGTCAAAAACAATCCTATATTATAGGAATACATTTTAACACGAAACAACTTACTAAACTATTTGAATTGCTAAATCAAGTTTACTAATTAATGAAAATAAATAGTAATATTGATAATATAGTCGTCAATAATAATTTCTGAAAGAAAATTGACAAAAAAAAAAAATACATAGAGTTTATATTTAGGGGAGAGAGGGGCTATTTGGCACTTTTTTTTACTTTTCACGTTTTGATTTTGCATTTTGACTGTGCAAATGTTCTTGGTCTCTTTGAATATTACATCAATGAGGCTAGGTTATCAGTTTTTTTGATACCTTCATGTGAAGTGCTCAGTTTTCAAAAGAATTTCAAAGTCAAAATGTCAAAGTGTGCCAACCCTCTCCGGTGTTGGTTGCAACATTTTGCATAAGCTCTCATAAAAGACTGAATAACAACTGTGAACAAGGAATTGTTCTGGAAAACATTATAAAGAACCAACAAGCAAAGTTTTTTTTGTACACTTTTGGAACGGAATTTATCCATCTTATACAATATATATTAATTTTATAATATTTTTCTACCAATCTTTTTATTTAAAACAATATCAAATTAATATTCACATTGCGAACATGTTGGCCAACCAGCTCCGAACCGGATTTCAAAATAAAAAGGGCTACCAAGGTCCAGAAAAGCCAAAATCGAGAAGGGGTTTTACTATACTATAATCATAATAGAAAATAGAATAATACGTCACAAAGAAGGGAAGAATTTCTTGACACGCGAATTTCGTAGAAGAAAAAGAAAACTTAAGAAAATATTTACTTATGAATTAGGAAAACTTTCGTTAACCACCCTTTCATGGAAGCTCACACGACACGGTACCTCGAAAAACAGTAATACAATTATTGAGACAATATTTGGAACATGCAATTATTCGCTATGAATCTAAATTCAATACTTTATGGCCTATATATGGCCCCGAATGACTAAGTAAAATTTGAAGAAGGCGTAAAGAAACTTTCATTTAATTTTTTTAATAACTATTTTTCAAGGGCATTTGTATGGTGTAGGTATAAATTGAATTATGTTTTTAAATTTGAAAATATAAATAAATAAAATTTTAAATATTTTACTTCTTGATGCAGAAGAAACTCAATAATTTCATTTTTTTATATCCATCCATTGTAACTAGGTTTCAAAATATAAACCTAAGTTCACTGGACTGCCTGGTCTTCTTTCAGCTGTAATGAACAGGATTCTTAATAGAAGTTTGGTACAACTTCAAAACTATAATTTTAAGCACTTTATTTCTTGTATAATTGACTTTCAGTTTTTTTTTTTATCGCCTCAAATTTTAAGAGTGCCAGAGAATTTTAATGCCAGTGACATATATTTTTTTCATCTCTGGTTAATCCGACTTTTTAGAAGTTCCGATCTGCCCTCTGGTACCATCGAGGTCGGATTAGAGGAAGTTCTATTGTTCTAATTGAAAGTTCTCTTAAAATAGATGTATATAAAGTTTTGTAATGTTGAGGCTATGAAAAAAAGAAGAAAGAATTAGAATCGATTTGTATATCTAGAGTAATTGACTTAATGGGCTGTTTAAAATTCACATAAATTGAGCCATTGAATGCAATGAAAGGCTATTAAAAGATAGGGAAGCTTTTGAATAAATAAATCCTATTTCTTAAGACATGACAGTTATGATTGTTATCGATTCTAAGTTAAGTCATTTTACTGAATGGGATACAAGTCATTGTGGCTATTAAAATTTTTATATAGAAAAATTGCTATCCCAACTGGATTTATATTTTACAGTATACATAATAGCTCCTGACTAGATAATAGGATCATAGAACTAAAGCCATTTTATGGATTTATAAAACAACTTTCTTATAAATAGAATATGTTTTTATAGATTTTTCAAATTACCAATACAATATTATAATATGGCGTACAAAATATAACCTATTATGATCCACTGTTGTCAATTATCTTTTGTTTTTTTCTTGAACCATTTTTTTTTTGTTTTGAAGAAAGTGGGCATGGGAGGAAATAAATGATAATCTGATGGAATTTTGTCTGGTGGGTGTGAGAGAAGTTCGATCCGCTGAAGATTTTTCAACTTTTTCTATGTCCGAGTGAAATTGTGCGCCCGAGCGTCATCCTGCTGTTACTTAAAACACCTTGACGGTTTATCAATGCTGGGTAATAATTTCGCATATTTCATATCTTAACTGTTTACGTTAAGCTTCGGAGTTCGTAGAACATCCGTCAGAACCTCATGGAATCTCATCAATATAGACAAATGTCTCGCATAACTCAAAAACGGTTAGCCGTAGAAAGTTGAAACCTCTATTTTTGGTTACTACTTGATCACCGGAAGTGGTACTTTACTTGAAGGTCATAATTGATTTCCATCAAAAATTATATTAAAATACTATGCAAAACTTCTCAAATTTAGTATTTATAATTTATATATTGAATTAAATAACATATTAGATTTTAGTCTAAATTGGAAATCCGGAAGCGGTACTTTACTTGAAGGTCATATTAGACTTTCATCAAAAATATATAATTTAAAATATAAATTATCTTTAAAATATAATCTATAAAATATAAGTAAATTATCTCAAATTAGGTAAATAGGACTTTTATATCGATATGAATGTATTTACTATATTTTGGTTAAAATTGATGAGCCGAAAAGGGTACTTTACTTGAAGGTCGTAATAAGCTTACATCAAAAAATTATATTTAAATTTAATACATAAATCATATGTTTCGGTAATAAAGGTTACAAACGCAATTTGGTTTTCTATCCAATTAAACATTTTTATTACTCGTTTTAAGTGTTAAAATTGAGTGTAAAATACTGGTTTTCCTCCCTATTTGTGAGATGAACAGTTCTCCAACAGGAGAATAAGATATAAGCTAAGTGGGTACTTCTGCTTAAAATTTCGAAACCGTCGATTTCCTATATTTTATCTAGTGATATTGACAGTTTTAATGTCACGGATGTAGCGATGTCGAGTGTCGTTTTTGAGATACTGCAATCTTCGGAAACTAGTAACCAAATTCAGGATCACTTTTTGAGGCACCGATTTATTGTTTAATAGGAGTACAAGGAAGTCATGTGTTGTCCACATCAGATATTTTTTTAAACCAACGCCGCGCTGTACGATGGTCAAGGGTACCTTCACCTTACGATTTCATATATTTCTTCAGCGGCTGTAGTTATTTATACGATTTTTTTTTTTAATGTTACAAGTATTTCATAAAAAACCATCTTTCTTGTTCGCCTGGAGCTGTGAACTAAGACTTTATTACACGGGATGTTTAAATGTTTAAAACTTAATTCTTTACACGAGAGAATTATTTTTTATGCACCCATTTTTTATGAATGTTTTTATTTCTTATTCGATTACAAAGATTAATAAAAATAATAAAAAAAAATAAAAATAATTAATCGATCTTCACGTTTGCGGTTTTAGCGCTCTAACTCAGTCTCCACTGGCTTTTAGTGGACAACGCGGTAAGAGAGAAGGACTGGGGGCTCAAGAAATCCTGCTTTACTCCTCCCATGTTGGGGAGAGAGATGGATGTTGGGCGGGTTTGTTTGTCCTCTGGTTGAGTGTAAATATAAGTGAAATTTTATATGAAAATAATTAATGTTTTGAGTTGAAAGATAAGTGAGAAAGCAATACGGTTTATTATTTTTTTGAAAAATTTTGGTTAAAGTTCCGTAGAGCTGCTGACGATTAAGGCCTCTTGATAGGCTAATGTTTTGGCTCGGTCTGTACATCTAATGCCTAGTCTGTTAAGGCCGCCATTGACGGTCATTTTCTTTGTTATTATATATTTAATTTTTACCTTTCTTTTGAAAGATTATTAATTCCACTCTTTTTTTAATCTTTGGGCGGGAATATCAGCCTGAACGATTTTCAACAGTTTATTATTTAATTGTTTATACTTTATTTGTCTCTTGCATTTTTGATTTATTATTTTATAAACAATATTATTGAAATTAGGGGTTGTGGTTTATGGATTATGATTCATGTGGTTATAGAATTTATTTGTTTTCTATAACTCACCTTGGCTATATTTATAGTTGGTTATATATATATATATTTTTTTTTTTATTATTTTAGCATTCGTAAATATATTTTAATTATCTCTCATTTTATTCCTCTTATTTTTTTTTTTTTGCATTAAATTTTAATAATTTATTTAAATAGGCAAAGGGCCTGAAATTATATATTCCCCTCAACTAGAATCCACAAATGGAGATATCATTTTAGAATAAATAAATACCTTATCTTACATTATCAATGTTCTAAAACCAGGTATAAATCATTTGCAGCGTATAAATTGAGTAAAATAATTATAAGAAACACCAAAACTGTTATTATAAATTGTCAATATAGATAAACTATATTAAATAATAATATAATGTTGAAGTGATTGGATTTTGGATTTAGATATCGAAGGCTAACCTTATTTCGGGAAGATTCGGCATCCCATCTACAGACCGTGCCAAAAACATTAGCCGGCCTGTCAAGCGGCCATACTCACCAGTAGCTCTGCTTTTACCAATGTTTGATATTTCCTGCAAACTTTAACAGTTGTTTGTGCCACTGGATTGCTGTTTTGTATAGATCAAAGCGGTATAAAGTGGATGCATGCTCCATTGCTCAGATTAAAGTGTTGCAACACAAACCAATTACCCGATGGAGGAGGGGATGAAGCTATTTTCCGCGGCTAGGGTACCGAAATAGTCCTGCCACCATTTTGTGATTTTTATAATGTGCGCGTTGTGAATCCTTTTTACCACGAAGAGAATGTTCTTTTTGCTCTTCATGTTCAACGATGCGGTTGGTGGCCTCTTTTAAGGTTTTTTTCATGACTTCTATCCTCCTTTCTTCGGGAGCCTCATTTTGTGGGAAACCTTTGAGCCAAAATGTTTTTTGTGCTTTTTATATTCTGGCTTTTATTGAGAAGCTGTTGTTCTTATAATATTCTTTAAAGTCGTTTTCTATTATCAACCAAAAGAAAAAACAACAACTCATTTCGACAGAAAAAAAAGTATTATGACTTAGTCTTGATGAAGTGGGATATCGGACATCGGCGTTTTCAGACCGATCTATCTGTAACATCGATTTTTTAAATTTTATTTTTAGATTCTAGCGTCTGAGATTTGAATTACCAATATTTTGAGAAATTATAAAATTTGTCAAATAGCGAATCCCTTGAGAGAATTAAAATAGAAAGAATTACAGAGACAAACACCTTTCCAACATTATGAAAGGAGAGTTTATTTAAACATTAACATTTACCGTGCACTTATACATGTGTACACTTATGATATAATATATATAATATACACTTATAATTTTATTAGGTATTTAGGTAAACATATTAAAAATTTACATAAATTTAATAATCGTGTAGTGTATTAAAATATGAAAACATTATGAAAGATGAATTAAAAATGGTAATTATAAGGGCTCATTTTAATAATTAATTTTAATTAGGCTTTTATCAACTTTGTGACTATAATCACTCTCTTATAAAAATAAGCAATAATTGATCGAATAATTATTAAGTGTTATAGTTATTGTAAGTATTATCGAGTTTTAAAATTATTGTTATTATTATTGATTATTATAACTATCGTTATATTCTATTCATGAGCAAACTAATAATGTACCCCATGTCGAGCATATGAATATGTCGAGCATATCCGAAATGTTAAAATTAATCGATACGTGATGCCGCGATATTAAAATCGCTATTTTTAAAAAAAAAATTCGTCCGCAAAATTTTTTTTTTTTACTTCCTTGTACGAAATAAAGGAAGTATTGTAATCACGAAAATTTTCGGTTTTCAGATTTCGACGGAAATATCCATTTTGACCATCCCTGAATCCATTTTGACTAGTTTCGTCGTGGCGTCTGTACGTACGTTCGTACGTTCGTACGTTCGTATTTCGCATAACTCAAAAACGGTTTGCCGTAGAAAGTTGAAATTTTGTATTTAGGATTGTTGTAAAATCTAGTTGTGAACCTCCCTTTTTGGTCACTGCTTGATCACCGGAAGTGGTACTTTACTTGAAGGTCATAATTGATTTCCATCAAAAATTATATTAAAATACTATGCAAAACTTCTCAAATTTAGTATTTATAACTTATATATTGATTTAAATAACATACTAGATTTTAGTTTAAATTGGAAAACCGGAAGTAGTACTTTACTTGAAGATCAGACATTAGACTTTCAATAGAATTTTTTTGTAACCCCCTCCCCTCAAAATTTGAGGTTTTACGTTTCAAGATACGTAGAATCCAAATATCGAATAAAAAAAAATTCGTCCGCAAAATTTTTTTTTTCTGACTTCCTCGTATCTCTCTGTTTTATTCTTTCTTGGATTATTTCTTTACTTCCTTTAGCTTCCTTAGTCTTTCCTTTTTTTTTGTTTCCTTCTGAAGTGCACATCAAATATTTCCTCTGTATCATTTTACATCACAGCCTACTTGCATTGACAGAGTTTTTAAATTAACATTCCCAGTTCAGCACTCTCACGTCGATCATCTTGTGAAAAGCTTCAAATTTCTTTCCTTTTGGTGCCTACTGCTTAATTTTTTTTCTTGGACAGAATAGAAATTTTTGAAAGATTACTAAGTAGAAATAATAAACCATTGTGTAATAATTTGCAGCGTTTTATTACTTATTTTAAGTTTTAAAATTGAGATCAACAAGTCTTTATCATGCGAATAAGATATTAGTTAAGTGGGTTTTTCCGCTTAATATGTCGAAACTGTCCATTTCTAATGCTTTATCCAGTGATATTGACAGTTTTATTGTTGTCATGGAACATGAAGAAATATCTTGGAAACTAGTTGCCTACTGAAGGAAAACGACGTATAATAACGGAATTATACCTCCAGTGACAAGAGTGTGTGTTTGTGTTTGTCAATAGATGGATGACGGGACGCCGAGTGTCGTTTTTACTGCAATCTTTGGAAACAAATTTGGAATTTGTAAACAAATTCAGTATCACTTTTTGAGTCACGGATTTATAATTTAATAGGCGTACAAGGAAGTCATGTGTTGCCCACATCAGATATTTTTCATTATCATCACTTCCCGGTAACCTTATAATGGAATTCAATATCAAAAATATTTGAAAAACCTTTCTATTCATGGTCAAACAATTTTAACATTGACTTTTTTTTAATTTTACTTAAAATATAAAAATCACATCATGACCTGTATTATTGACCTATTATTGCAAAAATAAAAACCATATCTGGACTTTCATTCACTGAGAGAGAAAAATTAAATTCAATCCCTGGTTATCGAGTAAATTGTCATGTTTTTTTTGTTTTTTTTTCTAAGCCATATGGAATGTGGAGTTGATATTTAGGGGTATAAATTTGGAATAGATGGGATCTCTTGTACTGCATCGGATGCATTCCAAGAGGGGGATGAGGATAGGAGAACTTTTTGGGAATGATGGTAATTAGGAAGCATTATCTAGTGACGGGGATCACTAGTTGTTTTGAATTATCCAGTCTGTTAATTTTTCAGTCTTGTCTGAAGCTTTGTACATGTTTTTGCCAGCGCTGTGTCCGTCCTATTGGTGTTAATGTCTGAAATAGCGGGTTTGTACAGTATTTGAGGCTATCAAAGAATTTAATATGCCTCCTTGAAAGGAAATCGGTCACTGTAGGGAGCCCGAGTGTGTATGTAGTAAGTCTGTTTTTGCTCTCTGTAGTGAAGTATATCTTACTATACGCCTTAGCACGACATTCTGAAACTGTTGGAGCCTCTTTGTCGTTCCGGGCGATATGTTTGTTAGCATCGGTGCTCCATAAAGGAGAGCCGGTCTTACAACGCCTTTATAGATCATTAATTTAAGGCGGAGAGATAAATTTGGTGATGTTAGCAGGTGGTTCAGTCTATAAGACTTGGTCCTTACCGAACTGATTTTTTTATAGCAGTGGCGAGATAGTGTCAGGTGTCTGTCGAGGGTGACACCCAAGTACACTATACTGCTTGCTGGCTTGTCATGTTTTTAATTGTCATGTTGTAATTATTGGCGTAGGGAAGTAGCGACCCCATCGCCCAGTCGTCAGACTGCAATCACCTGCTGGTCCTCCAGGTTGGGGAAACAAACACTTTGACACTCATACAGTACACAATATACAGCACACTACACTCACTCCACGTCACTGACAAAGGTCAACTTCAGTAAATACCCTAGGGTACCTAGGAGCCGCCCCGGACGAGGAAGCTTGTCAGGAAGCTATGAGGAGGCAATCCCTCCACTTGACTCGGGAGCAGTGGGCTGATAACCCCCTCTCCTTAAATTAATATAAATTAATTGATTTTACGGAATTCGACATGGCGTGGAAAACGGTTTATTCGACTTGCAACTTGGTATGGAAAAAGAAAAGGATACCGAAGGACTAGGAGATCGCTGTGGTGGTGCCTATTTACAAGAAGGGAGACAATAGAGTATGCAATAACCATCGAGGCATATCTCTGCTCAGTGTGCCAAGCAAGCTTTATTCAAGAATCCTAGAAGCGAGGGTAAGAAGAGTTGTCGACTGCCAGATCGGAGAGGAGCAGTATGGATTCAGAAACTCGAAGAGTGCACAGGACCTAATTTTCACTTTGAGACAGGTCATGGAGAAGTCCATCGAGAAAGGTGAAGAACTCAGTCAAAACGGAGGATATAGAGCGAGCTCTGTTGGAAAAACAAGTGGATATTGGCACGATTCTGGCAGTCAGGAGTCTCTACCGAACAACGAGAAACATTATAAGGACTGGCAACCACACCTCCAAGGAGTTTGAAACGACACAGAGAATACGCCAGGGATGCAGCCTAAGTCCTCTACTTTTCATATTGGTGCTGGATAAGGTGCTGAAGAGAGCCAAATCCAGATTGCGGCGTTTTCAATTAGGGCATAGGAACCTACAGCCTTTTGTTGATGACCTCGTTGCGGATGACTGGGACCTACAACACAACGTAAATGTCATGCAAGAAGAGTTGAGGAGCATTAGCATGGATATTAATCCAGATAAGACCAAATGCATGAGAATAGAAAGACGTCCTCACCGTGTTATGAGAATATTGAGACTGAAGGGATCAGTCCCTAGAATAGGTGCAGGATTTTAAATATCTAGGTGCCTGTATCAACGAAAGTGGTTATATCGATGGAGAGGTGTCGCAAAGACTGGGAGCAGCTGGTAGATTGTTCAACGCAGTCCTGGAAGGTTTTCTCAACAAAAGAGAGGTGACGAAGATCACGAAGATATCCGTCTACAAGTCTACGTTCCTGCCCATCCTATCTTATCATGGATCATGGACCCTTACCTCAAAACACAAAGGGCAGATCCAGACAATGGAAATGAGATACCTGAAATGAGATAAATGAAAGGTTGAAGGAAGGACCAGAAGAGATAGTATCCGCAACACGAGATCGAACCTTGAGGTACAGCCAGTAGAAACCACTCTCGAAGAAAATAAACTAAGATGGTTTGGGCACCTCCTGAGGATGAGCACGTAGAGAACGGCCAGGATAACGTATGAGACGAGAGTAGACGGAAGAAGACCAAGAGGAAGATCACGGATCACCTGGGAAGAAGGCTTGCGGGAGGCGTTCAGGAAGCGAGGGCTGGACTGAAGCAGGAGGAGAGAATTGGTTCAAGAAAGGGACACTTGGGTCAAGCTCTATAGAGGGCATCCCCACACTGCGCAGCGGTAGAGAGGGAAAGAGTATGATGATGATGATGATGTTATAATTATTTTTTATTTTTCAAAACTTTCAAAAAGTTTTATTCCTGAAGAGGGAGGTAATCAACTCCAAACAGCTAAGGTCATCATACATGTTATTCATCATACAGGTATTGTTGTTCATCATACATGAAGGAAACTCCTTATTATCCTTGCGGTGTTCAACAGCATTATCATGATAATGTCATTTTAATGATATTATTTATATTATTATTATTATTATTGACTATTATATTATTCTTTTCTTATTTTTCTCGCGTTAGCTAGTTTAGAACTGAGGTGGGAGACAAGTCCAATCACCTTCAGATATTTATCTATTCAAACATTTTAAAAATTGCTGACTATTCTAGTTGTGTCCATGAGAACTTTCCATAAAGTTTGTAGAGTACATCAAGACTCAATTCCAAACAAGCTGTACCTGCCACATTTGTTACTATTATTATTATTATAAATGATTAATTAATCATTAAGGCTTTTGTTGTTGTGTTGAATTTTATTTGTACATTTTTGGTTGTTTATTATGATTATTTTCTGTTTTTTGATGATCAGCTATTTTGAATTGAGACCTCTTCCTGCTGTTGTCATGAAACTTCCCTTTGTCTTCAGTGTGTGTGTGTCTTGAGGTTGGGTGCTGTCTCTAAATGATGCCTTTTTGGACTGTAGATGTGAGATGTGCTGAATTTTGTCTTTATATATATATTTTTTGTTTCCTTTCCTTTTGATGCCTGAATTGACGAAATATCAACAGGTTAGTTGTTTCTCGTCATTTTAGAGGCTCTAGGATTAGTGTGTGTGTGGGGGAGGGAGGGGGGACTGTGGGTAGCGGGCATGGGCGCATATCACTATAACCAAATCTCTACTTGTTGTTGGGCAAACCTACTATTCTGGCCGTTACTTCGATGAATATATTTAATAATCCAAATTATTACTGGTTAATTTCTAGCAATACATGTTGTGAGGGTTCCAAGCCAAGAGCATATTTTATTAAAAGACACAAAAAAATTAACTAATTTGAACTATTACAAATAAAGTATATCATGGATCCTAAATGTTTTCTATCAAAAGTTCATTTATCCACTTTTGATGAAAAATAAATAAATTAAATATTGGAGTAAGTTTGGTTGACCGTAGATATAACGGGGGGAAGGAGTGTTGCGGCCAAAGACTAACACACTAATAAGTCTTACTTCTTTATTTTTTTCCAACATTTCAGCCTAAGTCAGGGCTAAAAGAAAAAACAAAATAAAAACATTGAAAACGACAGAAATAGTGCTAGTAACAGTAAAAAATGATAAAAACATAAATTACAAGCAAGATGAAAATATATGAAGTATAAAAAGAAAAATATGACAATCTATATTGTAAAAAATGAAAAATTAAAGTAAAGTGAAAAGATTATGAATTACATGAAACAATATAGTACATTATACATGATAAGACAAAGTAATGTAATGCATGGGACAAAAAGATAGCCCACTCTGTTTTATTTTTATTTTATTAAGCTTTAAGCATTGTCATTATTTATTTTTTATCATACATAGCTCATATTACTTAAATTTAGTTGTACTTTGCCATTTAGGTGAACAATGAAAATAATTTGTATGAATAAAAAATAATATTGTATTTTAGATGGAACAAATTGATAGCACAGTTATAAATATTAAATGTAATACACTAATAGCTTTTATAATGGTATTTATTGAGCAATTAACAACCTTTCTCCAATGCAGCAATCATCCGATCGGGAAGTGGTTTGAAATGGCGGCGAATCAGCTCTCGAGGGATTCGGCCCATTCCTTCTGAATTGTTTTTTTAACTCCTCGATGTATGAAAACTAATGGCTACCACTGTACACATTCCTGGCAAGGTGTCCTCAGATATTTTCAATAATATTAAAGTCTGGAGATCTTGCAGGCCAATCCATAACCTGTATACTTTCTTTCTTAAAAACTCTTTTACTGAATTTCCATGTGTCTACTGGGGCGTTATCGTGTTGAAAAAGAACCTTACCAAAATATTTTTTAACTGTTTTTCGATTAATTACAGATATTCTTTGCTTTTCATTCGGCCAGAAATAATCACGATATCTGTTCTTTGATGATGGCCGATTCCACCCCATATCATCAGACTACCTCCTCCCATTTGCCTTTTAGAAAATACCTTTTCTTCTTTCCGAAGGTCGTGATGATAGTAAGCAGAGCCCTCTGGACCATCCTAATTAATTTCTTTTTTTCATCTGTAAACAGTACTTTTCTCCATTCCTCTTTCTACTAAACATGGCCACGGTCAAACTTCTTCCGTTTAATCTTATGGGCCATATTGAGGAGTGGAAAATGTTTCATTTTTTTCCTCTTTATTTGAGGTACAGTTTGAAGGAACCTTATAACGTTTTTTATATTTGTTTGCACTCCAGCAATTTAACGAACTGTTAAAAAGTGGTGTTAGAAGCAATTCTTCAAATAGCTCGTTTTTTTCTTTTTGATATTACAGGGGGCCTTCCTGAAAATTTCTTTATTCCATAATAATCTGGAAATTTAAAAAAATTAGGAATAACTTTTCTACTCCTACCTGTATTTATCGAAATATCAGAAACAGAAAAGCGTTGATTTTTCATTCGCTCAATGAAATTTCTTTCAGTCCAAGATAAAGATTTGGCTCATCCCATATCCACTGTTACAAGTTATCACATTAAAAGCAGAGTTTGAACTGAATTAGTCCTCTCTATTTATCCTAAATGCTTACATTTGTAAAGAAACAGCACTTGTGCTATCATTTTGTCCCATCTCAAATCCAATATTATTTATTTATTTCTAGAAATTATTTTTATTTATGGCCTATTGGGTAAAGTACATTAAACGTAAGCAAAAGCAGCTATTTATGGTAAAAGAAAATTATAAGCACTGGTTCAAGTTATAAGCAAAGTTCAATAAACCGAAAAATATCAGGGTGGGCTATCTTTTTGTCCCGGACCTTATATGAATACTATTAACTGAAATGAATGAAATTAATTTAATATCCTTAAATAAGGATAGCGAGATAATTATGATATAGTAAGTTTTAGGAAAGGAGTAAAATGATGTTAAAATTGTTAACAAGTGACTAATGAAAAGAATAACAATGTAAAAATTAGTCAGGATTAGTGAATTAGTAAATAAATAAGTCAGACTTATTAGTGTATTAGTCATTGACTGCGCCATCCTCCCTCCCCCCCAACCAACTTCTTCCTTAAATAAATCAAAATATAATTTTAAGAAAACTTGTAAATGTTATGCGACCCGCGACCTTAAATGAGTTTAACACGTCTGCTCTAAAGAAAAAATCGGAAAACCGTTCACAGCATATTAGAGGAAAAGCGAATGAAACTTACTGTCATACCATTTTTTATTTAAACTCGACTGATCAAAATATGGAATTAAAAATATCACAAAAGAAATTGTTTAATACTACTAATAATAATAATAAATTCTGTATTTATTCCGGGATTTATAGAGAGTAGTATTTATTATGTCCCTTTAGAATAACTTTTAAAACTCAAAGGAAAAAAAACTCTTAGAGTTTGGAATAAAAATAAACTTGCAATATTAATACATTAAAAATAAATACAGTAAAAGAGAATAAATTTATATTAATAATAAATATAAAAATAATGCAATAATATATAATTGGGTGCAAATTTTAGTTGAAAATTAGGAGTACCTATTTACAAATCTTTTGGAGCTGTATGGACATGAAGTGACTGAATAGACGGGATTTAAAGGTGGGAAGAGTATTTGAGCAACGGATGGAAGAAGGAATGGAATTCCATAGGAATGAGGATCGGATAAGAAAAGATCTATCAAAATCTGCGGATCGGTGGACCGTTATGTGTAAATCTGAAGACCGAGAACGGGTATGGCGGGAATGAACAGAGGATTTGAATTGAAGGAGGTCGAAGATGTACGATGGGCGGCGGGATTGGATGCCTTGGTGGGGGAAGGAGTACTTACGATGGTAGGAAGGGTACAGCCATTTCAACTCTTCATAGAATAGAGAAACAGAAGCGTCCCTCGGGATCCCGAAGATAAATCGTACAAAGCAGTTTATCAATCGTTTTATTTTTGCCTCGAGGTCTCTAGAGACGCCCTCGTGCACCGTACAAAAATAGTCAAAGTGGAAGAATATTAAGGAAGTAACTAGGAGTTTTCGGGTTTCAAATGGGAATAGGTTACGAAGGTAATTAGTCGCTTTAAGATGGAAAAGTTACGACGGGAAATATCAGAGACATGATTTTTCCAGGAAAGAGTTTGGTCAAAAGTGATTCCAAGATTTCTTATGGTTGGCTGGAACTTAATGGGATTATTATTTAGGAATAAGGTTTGAATATGAGGAACAGATTAGATGTTTAAGTTTTTTATTTTCTTTCAATACTCAACATATCCATCCTTTTCAATGAAATATGAATATATTCAAAATTATTCAAAATAAACTAAAAATAAATTTATTCGTTATTCATTATAAATTTAGTCATTTTTAGTACCTCAGAGACAACTATATGGAACAACCACAGTTTAAAAAAAAATTAATACAGTTCGTTCTACACGTTTTTTTTAATTCCTAAAAAAATTATCATAAAGTGGATATATTAACTTTTGGTAGAAAATTCCTCAAATGTAGTCACAATTTCAGTTTATTAGTGCGTATTGTTTACCTGAACTGACTGCTCAAGCTAACTCAGTGGGTTTGTGCTGCCTTTATCTGAAAAGGATTCCAGTTGTTGAGCTATGACAAAGCTGAAAGGTCTGGCAAACTAAGGGCTCCCTTTCAACACAATTACAGCTACTAATTTCTCTTTAGGGCTGTCTGATCTTTCCCCTCGGGGCAATAGCTATTATTGCAGCTACCATTTGCTATATATGATATAGTGTAAGACGGGTTTTATTATGCAAAAGTCTTATTTTGAAAGATAATTTGTTTTTTAGCGACGATCTATCATATAATAAAGATTAGCTTATAATTTAATATAATATAAGAATGGTTTAAGCAATACCAACTTGCCATCCGCTATCTTAAAACAAAATATTCATCATCATCACATTGGCTCTTCTACGCTATTTTGAGTCCTGGCCTCCTCCAGCAGCTTCCGCCATCTCTGTCTTTATGGGCCGCATAGTGGTCCAGAATGGCAGATTTGGCGAAAAAATTAAATTCTACAGTACTTTTTTTTTTCATTTTTATGAATCAAGAATAAATAAATTCTCAACATGTATGTATCTGAGCTATTTGCAGTTCATGTAAGATTCATGCATGATTTTCATACATTTATTTATTTTTTGTTTTTTAATTCAAGTCTTCATTTTTATTTAATGTTTTTTTTTTTAAAACTATGAATGAAGGTTACATTGGTTTGTTCTCGCACTGAACTAGTAATGGAAATAACTGTAATAGAAGAAAGGTGCAGGTAAATGGTACGGTTTAGGGGTCGGGGTTTTCCCAGTAATTCCGGGAGTAATTGTTTTTTCTTTTAGGAATGGGAATAAATTTCAGATTGGACTATTAGAGATATTTATAAATATCATAAATGTTATATAATACTATTTTATATTACATTTACTTTAATATGTATAATACTACCAAACTGTATTTTGAATTACATATATTTTAATTTTTGTGTTTTAGAACTGAAGATGAATTTATAACATTTGAAACTAGTTTTCAATAAAAACAAAATTATAGAAGTGGTAAATAATTTATCAATCCCTAATTATATTTAATAGTGCCTTTAGACATGAGAAACAGGACGTGACGGCCGGGCACGTTGGGACGAGAGTCCCGGAGTGCCCGGTTCGGAACGCTGTGGGTTCGATTCCCTCCTGGGTCAGTTAATATTTATTTCGTGGCGATCCCGCGAAATGAATCTTGACACTCCCACTCTGGTTAGTACGCGGTGGTGACGCAAAAGTAGCCGTCAGGGGTTGGCAAAAAGGACCACAAGGCCAACTTGCCGAACTAGTTCCCCTCACCAATACCGGTACCAGTACCAGGCATGAGAAAGAATATGAATCTTCTCTACCATTCATTGAAATTTAAAACAACATTTTATTTACAAAATAATGTTTTCACATTTATTAAAAAGTTTTTGTACAGTCTCAAATTGCTTTCATAAATATAAAGCCGTCACGACGACACGTACGCAAGTCGGTATAATGCCCGTACTGCCCTGTCATGCGTTATCTCGAATACGGCAGATTTTGGGGCTTTAAAACGCCAAAATCTTTAAAAAGTAACACGTCTCGTTTTAATCAGTTGACTCCCCATCGTCGGAGCTTTGAAACCACCAAGTGTTTACATCACGTTTATTTAACCTCAAGCAAGAATTTAACAACAGAAATTAGGATTCGTCACTTCTCCATGAAATTCCTTTTCTTTTGACACCTCATTCATCAAAATACATCGCTCCTGAGAGCCGGAAAATGGATCTATTGTACCGTATTATATATAGAGAAGATTGCATATACTTATGAATTTACATATGATATAATATACAACATGAATAAATAGTCAAAAATATTTATAATATAATAAAATATTTGTTTTGTATTTTGAGCTCAAATTGCTTCAAACCTTAAGAGGGAACTCTCTGAGTAATTTGAACTATCGAAAATTTAAAACCTATTGAGCCGTTGACTCGAAAAATCCTTGCATACTTTCGATCGGACAGATTAAACATATTTAATACCGTGTTTTGATCTCGGATTGCTTCAAAACATTCACAAGAATTCACTGAGTAATTTTAGCCGTCAAAATTATAAATCGTTACATACTTACAAACGGACAGCTTAAAGTACAGTAGGCTCTTTGTGGCTTTGCTTTAGTCAAATAATAAAAAAATATAGGTTTTACATATACAATTTGTTTTTTATACAACATATGTAAAACACCTTCGCTTTTATCATTAAAACACTTAACCTATATTACACAAAACTAACAAATATTACATAAGACATAAAACAAAATTACACATTATTTCACCTTTCATTAAACGAAGAACCGGCAATGGCAATTGATTTAAGTGAAAATGATAACTTACAAAGATTATTTCTACTGGAGTTTCTTGTGGACAGTGTCAAGTTGGATTATGAAAGAATTGATTTGTCCGAAAGTATGCTGGATTTATTACAGCAAACTTGCGTTCAGTTTAAATTTTTAGACTTTCCTGTGATAGAAGTTTGTGAAGAGGATTTTTGTCAAACTCAAGCCATCTATGATAGGGCGTCAAAGATAGTTTTCAAAAATGGGAAATCTTTTTTCTTTTCTTTGAGTTGTTTGCCACCGAACTCAAAGTGTATCCAGTTAGGGGCTATCATAGTTCGTCACAAGAATGAACCCCCACCCGTCCTAATAGGGACAAGTTGTATTATCTTAGATAAAAGTTTTGTAGACGTGTTGAATGGCGTGACAGAAACTGATGAAGCTTCCAAGTGCTTAACAGACATTTTTCCGATTATGGATGAAAGAGGAATAATCATAGGATCTTTGACATTATTTGTTCGTCTCTCTTGTTTTGGCAAATCGATTATAACCCATTTTAAGGTTTCTGAAAAACGTGAAGCTGGATACATATTTGCAAATACGAAGGATCAAGGCCGGAAAGTGAATCCAACTCCAACTCAGATTTCGCATGATTATCCTGTTTCAAATAATCAAATAAGGCCTATTCATAGCAATGACAAAGATTATCCAGAAATAAGTAGTGCTCCGCCAGATGGATTCCCAAATATTGCACCAGGAATGAATCCCGGGAATGTGACTGCCCCAGAGGTGAACACTTGGAGTACGCCTGGCATCACTCCTCAGGCTTCATCAGAAACATTTCCTGGGTCTGCACCTAGCTCATTTCCAGGGCCTGCACCAGGAACATTTCCTGGGTCTGGACCTGGCTCATTTCCAGGGTCTGGACCTGGCTCATTTCCAGGGTCTGGACCTGGCTTATTTCCAGGGTCTGCACCAGGAACATTTCCAGGGCCTGCACCAGGAACATTTCCTGGGCCTGTACCAGGAACATTTCCTGGGCCTGCACCAGGAACATTTCCTGGGCCTGCACCAGGAACATTTCCTGGGCCTGCACCAGGAACATTTCCTGGGCCTGCACCAGGAACATTTCCTGGGCCTGCACCAGGAACATATCCCGGGGGTGCACCAGGAACATATCCCGGGTCTGCACCTGGTGTATTTCCCGAGGGTGCACCAGGAACATATCCCGGGTCTGCACCTGGTGTATTTCCCGGGGAAAATGAATTAACATTGAGTAATCATTTAAGTAAAAATGAAAACTTTCAACGATTATTTCTTCTAGAGCTACTTGTGGACAATGTCAAGTTCGATTACGAAAAAGTCGATTTGTCCGAAAGTATGTTAGACTTATTAAAGCAAACATGCGTTCAGTTTAAATTTTTAGACTTTCCTTTGATAGAAGTTTGTGAAGAGGATTTTTGTCAAACTCAAGCCATCTATGATAGGGCATCAAAGATTGTTTTCAAAAATGGGAAATCTTATTTTTTTCCCTTGAGTTGTTTGCCACCAAATACTAAATGCCTCAATTTAGGAGCTATCATAGTTCGTCACAGGGATGAGCCCCCACCAATCCTAATGGGAACAAGTTGCATTATCTTAGATAAAAGTTTTTTAGACTTGTTGATTGGCGTCACAGAAACTGATGAATCTTCCAAGTCCTTAAAAGACGTTTTTCCGATTACGGATGAAAGAGGAATAATCATAGGATCTTTGACATTACTTGTTCGTCTCTCTTGTTTTGGCAAATCAATCATAACCCATTTTAAGGTTTCTGAAAAACATGATGCAGGATACATGTTTGCAAATACGAAGGATCTAGGAATGAAAGTTGATTCAACACCAAATCAGATTAGAATTCCGATTTCTAAGGGATATCCTGATCCGAAAAATAAAATTAATGCAGCTGATCGTAATAATATTTTGTATCCAGGAATATTCAGTGGATCATCACCGGTAGCTGGAATTCCAGAAATGGTTATAGGAAGCACTCCTATGGACGCGTCATCCAACAATTCTGGAAATGCCCCGAAAATTTCTCCTCTGATTTATAGAGGATTTCCAAATACCGCTCCAAGTGATCAAAGTAAGCTCCCCGGAGCTCCACCGAGAGGAATGTACCCCGGAAACATGCCTTCAGGAATGAATCCTGGAAACATGCCTTCATCAGGAATGAACCCCGGGAACATGGCTCCACCAGGAATGAACCCCGGGAACATGCCTTCACCAGGAATGAACCCCGGGAACATGCCTCCATCAGGAATGAGCCCTGGGAACATGCCTTCACCAGGAATGAACCCCGGGAACATGCCTCCATCAGGAATGAACCCCGGGAACATGCCTTCATCAGGAATGAACCCCGGGAACATGCCTGCACAAAATATGAACACGTGGGGTAGGACTCAGGCTCCACCAGGTACTTTCTAGGAACTGCACCAGAACGGATGTAATTAATAACGTTTAAATTATATACACAATTTGCATGCAAATGATGAGTGTTTCACGTTGCTAGAAATAAAATACGATACAAATTTAGAACATAATTATGAAATAAATATAAGTAAAAGTATAATTATAAAATAAATGAATCATGACAACTAATCCAAAGATCATGAAAAAACTCTCAATAATACAATAATCGTTCCCAGTACATAGTCACAGTAAATAACTTGTATAAACAGGAGTACCCCGACTGCCCTGCATGGCGGATTTCCGTAAACACCCGCTGTAATATTTCCGTAAATACTGCTGGAGTCCAAGATAACAGCGGGGTTAGTGAATCAACTCGATGTCTTAGAGTTGAGGGCGTCGTTAGTAGGAAGGGTGCGACGCAGTATTTTAAACCACATCCAGGCAAATGAATTGACGGCGTGGGACGAAGTAGTGCGGCGGCTGAAACAGGCTTATGGCGGAGGAAGATGGTCACCGGAAGAAGACCTGTATCGGCTGTTTACGGAAACCCACCACGCAGGGCAGTCGGTATTCATTTGCAGCAACGATTCTACGTCAATACTTAGCTATTGCTGAGAAAATTGTTGAGACTGTCGGTCAGGCAGAGGCAGGCCAACAGTTGGCCATTTATGACAAAATTTTGAAGGTGCAGCTCGGAAGAAATTTAAGGACGAGGGAAAAGTTCGCTGCAGAAAAGACATTCCTAGACTGCGTCAGAGAAATCATGGACCGAGAGCCGCGTGAACAGGAGGAAGATGAGGTTCAATCAGAACATGGTTGGCAACAAGCAGGACCTAGGCATAGGAGAAACTTTCAGAGGCCTTCGCCAAGGAGAGATGAACAGCACAGCGGCCGCAAAGAGGATCACGGCTCACGCAGAGATGAGCGTGGATTTCGTAGGAAGGAAGAAGGGCAAAGATTCACCTCTCGGATACCACGTAAATATGATAGGAGATGCTACGAGTGCCACATTAGCAGTAGGACGGGCCACATTGCGGCGAACTGTCCGTCTGTGAAATGCTTCGAGTGTGGCGAAAAAGGGCATGTGGCACGGGCATGTCCATGGATTCATTCGAAGAGACCACGAGAGGAGCCAATGGAAGTTAATACTCATCGGACGCGGCACGCACGTCGCGCGACATCATCGAGCTCCGAGGATGCGACATCACCATCGAGCTCTAGCGGAGAAGAGGAGGAGCAGCCGACTTCGTGGGCACAAATCGCGAAGGGACTTAGCAGCAGGAAACTACGGCCAACAGCAGCGATGGCGAGGAAGGAGACCCAAATTTGAGGAGACGCGGGCAACCACAGAGACTATAAATACGAGGTAAATACTGTATGTAATGTGTGGCTGCCCGTAGTAGAGGGGAGTCAGGGGAAGGTTTGGGCCCTCATTGATACGGGGAGCACGAGTACTCTTATGAGCAAGGGGATGCTACCGTGTACCGACGTGGTCGAGAAATGTAGATGTTCGATAACCACCTTGAGCGGATCCTGTGCAGTGCTGGGAGAATATTAAGGGAATTTGGGGGAATTAACAGGGCGCGACCTAACAATGGCTGTCCACGTGCTGAGTGAATTAGCACCTCAGTATGATGTTTTAATAGGATGTAATGTCCTAGATTCGGTTTGGTTTTCGGTTAGAAGAGAGTAACGGCAACTGGAAAATACAGTTGGGGAGTAAGACACACCAGGGCCGGTTCCGAATAGCGCAGTCAAGTTTTCGTACGACTACCCTAACGATGGGGGCAAGGGGCGGAAGGATAGGAGCGTTGCTTGAGGAGTTTAGGGATGCGTTCTATGAGGGGAGGAGCATTACCGGCTACCGGGTGGACATGCCACGAAATTAATTTGAAAGAAAATAACATAAGATATCCGCAGTCATTAACTGCCATAATCCAACAGGAAATTCAGGATCTTTTGCGTCAGGGAATTATTCGGGAAAGCACCTCTCCGTTTAGTAGCCCTTTTTGGGTAGTGGAGAAACGTAAAACCGATCCTCGGGCGGGACCTTCATACCGTCTCGTTGTTGACTATCGGAAACTCAACGAGGACACTGTGGACGAGAGGTATCAGTTACCGCGGTTCGAGGACATTTTAGAAAAACTTGCTGGTGCTCGGGTGTTTTCAACACGACCTTAAAGCGGGGTATCATCAGGTGTGCATGCGTCTCGAAGACATCGAGAAGATGGTCTTTACATTCGGTAGGGGGCATTACGAATTTGTGAAGGGCTTGAAAATGCACCTCTTACATTCCAAAGACTCGTGGATGAATTTCTACGTGGCCTGGGCGAAAACTTTTGCCAGATCTACATGGATGATTTAATTGTCTTTAGTCCATCCCCCGCGAAGCATGAGAACCATCTCCGTGCAGTTTTTCTAGAATTAGGGAATTCGGTCTTAGGCTGTCGGAGTCGAAATCAGTGTTTTGCCAGAAGCAAATAAAATTTTTGGGGCACATAATGTTGGCCGATGGAGTACGACCGCACCCAGCGAGGGTCGAGCCAATTTCCAAAGTACAGCCACCCGCTAATCAGAAATCCCTCAAGAGTTTTCTCGGTATGGTAAACTACTATCGACGGTTTGTTCCTCATGTAGCGGACACGATAGCGAGCTTGACCCAATTGCTAAAGAAAGGGCGGCCGTTTGTTTTTACGGATGAGCACCTACGGTTTTTCGAGCAGTGTAAACTTGCACTCATGGGGGAACCGGTACTCGCCTTTCCTGACTTTTCCCGCGAGTTTATAGTTACCACCGACGCGAGCGATAAGGCACTCGGGGCAGTGTTATCACAACAAGATGATTCGGGGGACCGCCCAATTGCATTCGCTAGCAAACAACTTTCCGACGCGGAAACCCTGTATAGCGGCTTGGAGCGCGAATTACTCGCAGTGGTCTGGGCTGTCGAATACTTTAAGCCACACATTTTTGGAAGTCACTTCACGCTTCGCACCGACCATAAGCCCCTATTGTGGACAGACGGTCTGAAGGAGTCGTCAACACGGGGAGGCGTTGGAAAGAAAGGTTACGGGCTTATTCGTTCTCCATTGTCCACCAAAAAGTTACAAAAACGTTGTCGCTGATTGCTTTTCTCGAGCGATATACGCGAATCCCTTACACGGCGGATTGCCATCGCAGGACCCAGACAGTCGCGACAGCGTACATGTAGATGAGAAAACGGTGGATGCGGAGGAGACTCCGGGTATGGCGAGACCACCCCAGCTCTCCGAAGGGGATTCGCCAGTTAATCGGCATATCCGGCAGATTATCTGGAAAACCCGAACCGCAGGTATCTCTAAATCGGAGCATGAGCGTTATGGACGGCATAGAATCGTCAAGGTGTGGACTTTAGCCTCGATAACCCCCAACGAGATTGCAACGATCCTGGAATCGACAACTAAAAGGGGAAAGACGTACCACTTGTACGTCGGTAATAAGACAGCTTTGGATCGCATAAGGTACATGTGGGAAAATGAACGCATAGGGGAGGGATAGAAACTTCGTTTTATGTTTGCATCTGGTCGAAGGACGAGAGACGGCAGCGGGAGCTGGTACGCGCTTACCACACGGGCAAGACGAATTACAGGGGGGTTCCGGAAACGTTGACTGCGCTTCAACGGCGATATTATTGGCACCATATGAAACGCTCCGTTCTCGCAGTACTTAAAGAATGCACGGTGTGCCATAGGGATAAATACGACCGACACCCCAAGGTTATTCACTCGGAAATAACCCCGACACCAAATTCTCCGCTATTAGACGTTCAAGTGGACGTATTTTCCTGGGAGGGGTCACACTGGCTTACGATTTTAGATACGTTTAGCAAGCTGGCCATCGCGTATTCGCTTGAGTCAAGGTCTGCCGACGCTATTTGGGAAGGTTTATTACAGTGGATCGCTTGCTATGGGATACCCCAGATGGGGAAAGACGGGGGAAGGGAATTCCGTAATAGTCGTACTACTACGGAATGTGCCGAACTTCAGATAGACTGGCACTTCAACTCCTCAGGGAATCCGCAGGCAAGGGGGGCCATAGAGAGGTTCCATAGTACGCTAGGAGAGCATTTACGTCTCTTTCATATCAATAGGGAATTAGGACCTGAGGCGGCTATGCCAAGGGCGATTTTGACATACAATAATACCATCCACGAGGCTACGGGGTTCACACCAGTCGAGGTAGTGTTCGGACACCCCCTGCGCAACAGGGGCCACCTCTTAACGGCGATGACTACGCAGGCGACGGTTGTGGGAAATTACGGCGAAGACCCGTAGTAGAATCGCTCAGGGGAAGGAAGAAGATCATACGGGTTGGTATGGCCGCGCCAGATCAATCACATAGGATCAAGCTGGGTTCGACCGTTTACCGCCGCCCACCTTCTCGTCGGACAAAAGGGGAACCCCGGTACGAGGGGCCGTTCAGGATGACAGCACTCAAGGAACATAATATCTTATCGATCCGAGAGATTCAGGGCACACAAAGAGTGCGACATACCCACGTCAGGCATCTCCGCATTCCTTTGGATGCGGGAAACAATTGAGAGAATTTTGAAATTATACATAGTTCATTGAGCAGGGCTCATCGAAGTTTTTTCCTTTTTGTTTGTTATACCTAGTCTTTAAGTTTTGTTATAGATAGTTTTATGAGCATTGTGTCGATCAGTTTTCATTTCTGTTTTATGAATTTTTGTAAATTAATAATTGTTAGTAGTTTTTCTAGTTTATAAGTGTGTCCTTTTTTTTGTTTGTTTTAGCAGAGTTTTTTTTCTTCGTTCTGTTGTATAGATTATTGTTCTGTAGTTTAGAGTTGTGCTTGTGTTAGCATAATTAAGTATTACGTAGTCTATTATTGCTACAAGAGTTATGTATATCTTTTGATTTTCTGTATATTGTTGTACATGTGTATATATAGTTTTATTTTATTTTATTTATTGTGCTGATGGTTATTTATATATTCTTTCTCAGAGTTCACTTCGTGAACTGGTGCGGGGGAGTTAAGTGGAGAGTTAAGGATTATGGAGAAAAATATATAAATAATCACAGCAAATCCTATATAAGGCTAAAAGTAAATAAAGTCAGTTGTGTTCTAGACATTGTGGTGTATACTTCATTCTCCCAACCTCTCTTTTTTTGTGTGTTTCGCGCCGAACAGGTTTTAACTTATACACACACACACACACACACACACACATATATATATATATATATATATATATATATATATATATATATATATATATATATTTATTTATTTTTTCAACATTATTATTCATTTTTCATTATTTCACTCTCGAATTTGATATAAATCGTGAAATAACCCATCTCTTTTCCTTGGTAACAGATGGTCAAACGAAAACAAGATAAGCCGAAGCGAAAAGCCGCTGCGTGATGAAAATGAATGAAAAATAAAAGATGAAATACAATCGGCGAATATTGGGTTTGGATTTTTTTGAGAATTTATGTGACAGGGAATTGTAAGAGTTGTTCCGTTTTTGGTATAGTTCATGCCGGTCACAATTTTTTTACCTTTGTTTGTGACAGATGAGCTGCAATTTTCTTGATTTATTTAATAACCGGATTTTGAAGGAACATTTTTTATTTTTATTTTAAGATAAATAATCTCAGAGGAAAATGTTTTTCCTGTAAATTTAGCAACTTTAACAGTCTCCAAATTTTTACACCACGTGTATTTTTTTTATTTATTAGAAATAATCATACATTTACTAACCTACAATTGTTGATTTCAGAGTAAAAATTTATCTGATATAATATGAGAAGCATGTTCGAATTCAACAAATTTGTAACCTTAGTTGCTTTTAATTATTTCTGAAAAGTTCGTGAATTATATATTGGCCATATTGTATTAAAATCTTCATCTACTTTTGTATAATTCCTTTTAATTTATGACATAACTAATGTACTTCGTATATCGTGCAATATTTTAAATCCTTATTCTAAATCGTAATGAAATATGAATGAAGGGAACGTAAGGATTAGGTTTGTTAATCCAGCCACGTGGAATGGGATCACGTTTACTAAATCTCTTCGCTTTTACTGAATAATTGATTTTTGTATTCTTATATATATATATATATATATATATATATATATATATATATATATATATATATATATATATATATATGTGTGTGTGTGTGTGTAAATAAATTAAATAAATAATATATATTTATGCATTTAAAAACTCGTATATGTATACACACACACACACACACATCCTCTTTCTTTTCTCTTGCATAGAAACCCTGTGAAAGAGGAGCTTATTGACTAAGTATAAATATCTATGCGAAACAATATAATATATGTATGGGATGTTAAGTTTACATTTTAATTATTATAACGCATTATACAAATATAAAATTTAGATACAAAATTGAAAGGTAAAGTAAACAAAAAAGAAAACGCCAGAAAAAAAAAATAAAAAAACGTATTTTGAGTGGATAAAGGATATAGTGACATTTTTGAAAAAAAAATTAATTATTGCTATTAATAAGAGTGTAATGTGGCAGGCATATTTTTAATATTTCCTCCTTCCATTCACATAAACTCAATAGTTGATTTAGAACTGAGTTGATGAAGACGCCATGTGACGGTACACCGCTGCCTTATGGTAGATAAGGGTAATTTGAATTCAGTTTTAACAGAACTCGAAAAATGTTACACATCACCTTTATCCACTTGACTCTTCAATTGTTTATAGAATTTTTATCGATATGTACTTAATAGAAAATTAAGAATTAAAGAAAAATAGATAAAATTAAAATTATACTAAAATAAATTAATGAGTAGGCTCACACATTTAGATACAAAATAAATAAGATAAATACAAATAAACATCCAACTAAAATAAAATATATGAATACATCCATACTAGTCCGGTATCCAGGGCATGATTTTCCAGACAAAGTTGGAAAAATCTGGAAAAATATGTTTAATTTATAAAAGCTGTGCTTGTTTTCCTAAGGAATCCGGTAAAATAGTGTTCTCTAGATCGGATGGCTGATTTTTTTTAATTTAAATTTTTAAATAAAAACTATTTTTTCGCGGATATCACAGCTTCTAAGAGTCAGACAGAACTCAAACGTTAAATTGTTCACAATGGAATAAGCTATAGCATAAAATATTTTTTTAAAATATAATTTAATCGTTAATAACAAGTAAATTGCAAAAAACTTTTGTCTCCAAGTTTTAAATAACTGTAGACAAAAATGCACTCAATCAATCATGATGAAACTATAAAAAATTATAGAAGTTTTGATGCCTAACAAAATGAGATTCGTATCATTGCAAAGTAGTAATAATTTTTCTGAAAAATCTAATTTATTTAAAAAAAAATATTTTGGGCCTTCAGATCTATCTTATAGATGAAGCACACCAACTCCTTTTTGTATTTGATTTTGATTTTGTAATGTTCGACCATTAAAGGATGATAAAGATCACTTAATAACAAAATTACAATGCGTAACACACACACAATATATTTTTTCTCCTAACCTTTTTCTCATAACCACTGTTTTCCCCAGGCTAGTTCACAATCAGTGTTGCCACATTACATCTTTTCTTTTTCCCTTTTTTTTTTTTAATAATTAACTACACTTTTACAGAACTAATTAAACTTTAATTCTACAGTAATATTTTTAAAACTTTTACACTTGGAACAAAGCACAAAAAAAACCTTACACTTTAGAAACCAACAATTTTTTTTTTTTACTAATTGACTACACTTTTACAGAACTAATTAAACTTAACTTCTACATTAATATTTTAAAAACTTTTACATTTGGAACAAAATCCAAAAGAAAAAAAATCAATTTTTTTTTTAATGTTTAGCATTACTAATTATAGTGAGAATGAGAAAACCTCTTCGGTGGTCTGCGAGGCCTCCTGCCACTTTATCTGACCACTTTGTCTGACCTTCACTGCAAGTGAAAACTCTTCTAGTTTTCTATCAGAACAAGGTCTGGATAAGGCTGCCTACAAAAAGCTCTTCCTCCAATGCATCCATATGATTTTCTGCCGTGAATCGCGGATTTCTTGAAAGATAATCTGGAATAAAAAATATTTCCCCAGGCATGTATCTGATGATGAATCTAAATTGCGAAAGGGTTTTAATCTCGCTGATAAGTGCGAGATAGGCTTACTGCCCAAAATTATTAATAGTGGCTTGTGATCCGTAATTAATACAAATTCACTTCCCAAGATGTAATGGGAGAACTTTTCACAGTCCCACGTAACAGCAAGAGCTTCCTTTTCTATCTGTGCATAGCGAGTTTCTGTTTCTGACAGAGGCTTACATGACAGGTCTCCATATAACTCTTCGGATAGCTGTTCTAACACTGCACCGAGGCCAAAACTTGAAGCATATGGAGAAATTCTGGTAGGTTTCTCCCTTCGTACTGCAATAAAACTGGATTTTTACTTATCGCTTCCTTTTCACGATTTCATGCTCCCTCTTGTACCTCTGGCCAAGTCCGCTCACTGTCCTTTTTCAAAAGTGTTCCAAATGGTGCAGTGATATGTGCCAAGTTCGTTGTATACTTTACCATGTCTAAAAATTACCTTTGATTGGTTACGTTAGTTGTGGAGCTTCGATTTACTACGGCTTTTACATTTTCTTCATCAGGTTTAAGAGTTCCATTTTCAATCACATGTCCAAGGGAAAGTCACTTTTGAGAGTCCAAATTTGCATTTGTCTTTATTCAGTGTAACAACGTGCTGCTGGAGTGTTTGAAGAACAACTTTTAGTCGCTGGTCATGTTCTTCTTAAGATCTTTCTATAGTTAAAATATCATCTGCCTTATTAACAACTCCCTCCAATCCATCTAGAATTTGATAAATTTTTTTATATACACTTCAGGTCCAGAACAAATATCAAATGGCAACCTCTTAAAACAAAATCGACCAAAGGGTGAAATGAATGTTGTTATTTTATAACTTACCGGATGTAGAGGAACCTGTAGAAATGATATCACCTCTGTACACTATCACCACATTTCCTCGTGACAACAACAATCGGTGCACACAAGTCAGTTGACTCAGTTACTGGCTCAATTATTTCTGCTTCCTGCAGTTTCTCCAACTCTACTTTGACTTTATCCCTCAAATTAGCTGCTACTCTTCTGGGAGCTGCCACTGCCTAGGATGTAGCGTTATTTGACAAGCAGATCTTGTAAGGCTCACATTTAAATTTTCCAAGTTTTCGAAATGCCTGAGGATTATTTTGAATGACAATATCTGAGGTTACATTATTACGTTTATCTGCAACAGATTTAGCTTCATTACGGTCTGTCTAATTAACAAGGGAATTTTCTGTTCCTTTAGGAAATAAAAATCCTCCATTATCATCCTTTCACTACAAGAGATTGGAGCTCTGACAACCCCTTCCACCATCAATTAAGTGTGCTCTGGCCCATAATTTTTTTGCTGTCTCTCGTGGATATAACTTCAACGAATTTCATAAATCGGTACTGATTATAGACACATCTGCACCTGTGACTTAAATGTAGTTGGGTTTTCTGCAAGTAGCAATTGTAGTTACCAAGAAAATTTATTGGTTATATCACTAATTGTAAGTTCACCTAAATAGTATGAATCCTTTTCTTCTACCACCTCTTTTTCAAAAACCTCTTGAACTCTCTGTGATTTACGTTTTTGCTTACAGCATCTGCTAAAATGGCCACGTTTCCCACACTGGAAACAGTCAACTGTCCTCGCTGGATATGAAGAGTGACCGGAAGATAATCCATACCTGAAACATTTAGTAATCTTTGGGGTAGTTTTGTCACTCTTAGAAAAAAAACTGTTTTCTTGGAGAGAACGCAGGTCTTCTATCTACCAAATCGACTTCCAATGAGCTATCTAAACTAGGTCTGATCATAACTTGCAGTTCTTTGATAGGTGTAGCCTGATGTGCTTTCGAAATTGCTTTATTAAGATCTAAATGTACGTGCATCTGTAATTTTTCGGAGAGAGCTTGGTCAGCAACACCAATTACAATTAAATCTCTGATTAATTCTTCAATTCACCCAACTTCCCTCAACGGTTCTGCCAGTTTATGCAACGCGTTAATAAATGAATCAATCAGTTCTCCAGGTTCTTGACGCCTTTTTAAAAATTTTGCTCTGTCATAGATGATGTTCCTCTTAAGTAAGTTTCAAACAGTTTCTTTACCGTTTCGTACTTTTTGGAATCCACATCACTTAATTTAAATGATGCCTATAAATCGTCGCCTTCATATCCTAAACAGTAAAGGAACATATCATCGGAGTAAAGTAACATATTTTTGTTAAATTCGGCTGCTACCCGGATTCGTTCGAATTTCCGTATCCATTAGGCAGGCTCTCTAAAGTCGAAATGCTCTGGCATCATAACTTGGTATTGCACTTGTGACATGGTAACCTTTCCACACTTTTTTTTTTTTTTTTTTAGCGTCAACGTTTACCAAATCTCCTATCGCGAGCTATTTAACCACTTTGGTGTGCTGGACCCCACACCTGACACCATATAATGGCCG
Source organism: Rhaphigaster nebulosa (assembly GCA_948150685.1). Lineage (NCBI taxonomy): Eukaryota > Metazoa > Arthropoda > Insecta > Hemiptera > Pentatomidae > Rhaphigaster > Rhaphigaster nebulosa. The sequence goes on from OX411306.1 coordinate 7,069,251, forward strand.
ACCAGTAAAGAAAGATAAAGATCACTTAATAACAAGATTACTATGCTTAACACACGCAATATATTTTTTCTCATAACCACTGTTTTTCCCAGGTTAGTTCACAATCAGTGTTGCCACATTACAGATTTTATCTTCTGAAGGTGGCCAAACATTTTGTTATATTTAACTACCATTATCTGCGATTTCCTTCTAATACTATGCGGTTGAATTATTTTCCTATAGGTTAGCCCTGCTAGCATTCTATGTGAATTGGGAATGCTGTCCATTTTATGCCATTCATAAATCTATTAATTCAAATTTAATCAATATAATTTTATTGAAACCTATTTTACAAAATTTGCTTACGAATGGACAGTCTCTGAAATGAGGAGGGAGTGAGAGTATCTTTATCTTCTGTTGCAGGACGGTTCTTTCTCTGTATATCTCACAATTTATGTTATTTATATTTATTCTTTTTTTAAATTTTATTTAATCAGATATAACATTTAACTTCGGCGCAGAGAGTACTGGTTCAAAATTGTAAAAAAACCATAAAGATTGTTTTATCTGAATTTTGAAAAAACTAATTTATTACTACATTAATGAATTTTGAAGTTTTATCTTTCAAGAGTTATATTAAAATTATATTTTCTCGGTTTCGTTTGTATATTTTAATAACTGCTGAGAGTTTTATTTAATTTTGTTTTTATTTTATATGCTATTTTATTACTATATTGGTATATTCAATATTTATACTTGAATAATGATATTGTAGAGCTGAACTCAATTTTTCTCCTCCGGGAGAAGATTTTGCCATGAAAGTGATGTAAAATAAGCTATATTATTATTATTATATATTATTTATAATATCGTTAAAAAACACCGTAACTATTAAATAATTTCTTTTTAATCTTAATTAATATGCATACATCATATAATTTAATGAGTTTTAATTATTTTTATTTTTATTTTACAGGACGATCCTAGATTGCTGTCACGGTAAGTTAATTATTGTTATTTACAAATTTATAAATAAAGTAATAAAATCCCGGTTATCCGGAATAATGTGACTAGCGATATTCCGGATAAGAGATAGTTTGATCTGTAAATTAAAAAGATCGTAAATTAATTAAAGTAATGTGCCAAAAAAATATAAATATTTACATAAGTATGAATGCAAGTGAATATTACCATATGTATGCAATTTAAAAAGTTTTAATTATATTTTATTTTAATGTATTTAATAAAATATTAAATCAGAAATTATTATTTGGTGCTCGTTTTCTGCTGTATGTCTCACGGGAATGCTTAGCCACATTTTTTTCTTCAATTCCTCGGCAAGGTTAGCTTTTTCATAAGGTTCCAAATTAAGATTTTAAGCAACTTTCAATAAAACTGTATTGATTGTCATAAATTAATTACCATAAATACAAAAACAAAAAAAAAAAGAGTTTCGGATTACCAGGATTTTGATCATAGATGTATACATTTAATTTTATTATTACGATTTTATATATTTTGCTAAAGTTATTCGTCCCCATAAAATATTCTTTATTTCCAATAGTTTTGGTTTGGTTTTTAAAAAGATCAAGGCGTAAATCCCGTGGGCTATCAACGCCGTCCTTAACGTTTATGTACGTACATTAATAATACTGAAACACATTAGATGGTAGGGTTTAATAAAAGTGATAAGAAAAGAATATAAGGATGCTAGAACAAAAAATAATAAATTAAAAGTTAATAATTTAAGAAAAAAATTAATAAAAATTACAAAAATAAGAGGGGGAAATAAATAAGAATAGAACATAAATTTATTTCCAGTAATATCGTTAAAGTGTTTGTCAGTAAGTAGGTATGGCAGTTACATTATCGTAATGTATGAATCTGTAAAATTATCGGTTTGTTTCTGATGTTATATATAATAAGAATATTGTGATATCGATATTTACATTCTAGATCATTCGTAGCGATATTTGAACTGTAGATGATCTTCTTTGACTACTATAGGTACGGAATATCTAATCTATGTGTAAATTTATATTTTGTAAAAATATATTTAAAAAGTAATTAACTAAAATGATTGCTTCCTCAATACCGAAAGCATTAGGATTAGGGAAGATTTGTATTCATGAAGAAGGTCAAAAAAATGTTGTCCATTCATAAATTCATGAATGTTAAAAATGTTATAATATGTTATAAAATTCATAAATGTAATTCATAATTCATAAATGTTTTATAATACTGATTTATATTACATCTAATTTAATATGAATTGGTTATTTTTGAATTTTTTGTGTGCTTTTAGAACTGAGGATGAATGTATTCACAACATTCGAAACTAGTTTTCAATAAAACAAATTTATAGAAGTGGCAAATAATTTATCAATCCCTAATTGGTGAAAATAGGTGCAAATGAAGTATTTTGAATCTGAATTCTAAATCTGAAAATTATAAGCTGATTACTGTAATACATGCAATTATTTTTGTTACAGGGGATGGGTGGTGGGAAAAAAAAAAAAGCAACGAATTTTTACAATATAATATTTATTTAATATAAACAAGTAACGCATGCTAAATTTAGGCAAAGACATTCATGATCATCATGTGAATAAAATATTATTACATGAGATGTCTATAGTGACAATAACTTTCACTTTTTCCTCCTGTGTTCTATAGCATCATATCTTTTAGTAGTCACCCAGCATAGATAGATGGGTTCCAGTTCTTGCATGGGTGCATGTAATCCTACAGAAAGTAATTTAATGTATTGAGGAAAAAGGATCTTCATCTTCGTTTGGGTGTTAAAATATAAAAGTATTTCCGTTGTCGGGGTTTTTACTAAATTAAATTTTATTAAGGAGTCCATGAGATTTTAAAAATAGTTTTCTTCTTTCTTACAGCGAATCTCACACTTTCAAGCTGCCAATCTGTTTTCATTAAATTTTTCTTGAAAACGGAAATCGCCTTCCTTATTTGAGATGCAATTAATATGGTGTATTTTAGTTTTACATCACTTATTTGAGGAAAAATTTCTGTTAGGCACTTGAAACTATTACCTCTTCTGTGCATGGCTTTGACAAAGTTTTTCCTTATTCCAAGCTTAATATGGGAAGGCGGAAGAAGCACCTTGTTTGGTGTAACTAGATGAGCATATTTTATTTTTGAAGTACCAGGTTAAAAAGAAGTTCAATAGGCCACAACATTGCTAACTGTAATGTTCTTTTGGTACCGTACTGTCCCATTGCTGCAAAAAAAAAAAACTTTTTAAATCCCACTTTCAATTATGAAAATATGACAAATATGCCCCCGCGATATAAAGGAGGAGCAGATACTTGAATAAAGGGGACGTGCTTGGCCAATTCTATTAAAAAGATGTTTTAATAACCACATAAATGTAACGCAAAAAGAGCATTCTCATCCCTGTTACAAAAATCCTGGTGGTCTTTTTAATAAATAGTCAATAATAAGGTGCTGTTTTGAACTAAGGCTCAGTTCTTTTTAGTCGTATTTTTTCCCCAATAAAATAGACTATTGCATTGTATCGAGAGGGGAGGGAGTGCATTTTCTGTCCGTTTCATGACCCCTAGAACATGATTATGAAAGTTTTGGAAATGTCTGATATATTTTTTTCCCGGCTACATTTGGGCACCCTTTTGGTCAAATGAGCTGAAATTATGTAAGGTTTTTGTCGAGGCGGAACGATACTATAAATTTAATCAACATTTCGGTACGTTAATCTGGAATTTCGGCGTTTTTAAATTTTGTGGCACCTCCACAGCTCCTCCAAATTAATCTATAGGGTTCAAAATGTGTATGTTAATTGAGTTGGTGATAGGGAACTTTTGGGGGTCTTGACTTGTTGCTCTCACTCGTTGCTGTTTTTCGATTTTTTCAAGCATTTGCTCACCTCTGAAATCCTTCCAAATTTTATTGATATTGGACGGATTTCAGCATTTATGATTCAAAAGTTTCTTGAGGAATATTAAAGAAATATGACAATTTAAAAAAAAAAAAACACATTTTTTTCTGTTAACATGGTTAATACGGTTGTATAAATAATTGATAATATTACGAGCTTTACAATAAAAAACTTATTTGGTGTAAAAAACATCTTTTTTATTCCTTTCCTTTCAATCTATACAGTCACGGCAAAGCTAGTCAGGATTGAAGTCATAGAATTGAATGATGAGTTTCCGCGTTGAATCTATGTTCCCTATAATACTTTTCCATTCATTTCCCCCGTTTTTAATATTTTGTATTTTAGTGAAAATACGACTTTAGGAACGGAGTTCTGCTCCTCAAGGATTTTTTTTTTACTAGTACTGGTACCTTAACACGTTCAGAAAGACACGTCAGATTTTTTTTTAAATGTTAAATAAAAATTATTTTACTGAAATAAGGTAAGTAATGTTGATTGTAGATCTGATGGTTTGCCGAGAAGCAGAGGTTAATATCTCTAAATAAGAGGTGTTCCACTATCTAGAGGTCTCTAGTCTCTCTAGTGTTGGCTCAGCTGTTCAAATAATTTCTCTGCCTTCTCTCCTTGTTTGTCCTTCGGGCGCTAAGGTTCAGTGGTCACTCTAGTTCTGCCATCAGGCTATATGATTATGGGTATTTATGTTATGAATCAATACAAATTGTAGTGTACCTAGCGATTTTTTGTGTGAATATATAATTATAATTATTAAACTGGTTTATTAAATTATAATTTGGTTTTTAGGAATGAGTTGAGTGGACTGTATTTGTGTGAAAATATACATTCGAAAAAGTAACATGATTATTTTGATAGAAGAAGTTAGAATACAATGCTGTTAGTGGGTAACTTTAGTAAGATAACCTTGGTAATGTTACCTTAGGTTGCTGGTATTTCCTAAGATTGGTCTTCTGCTGCCTGGTTCTTCGGCGGTTTCTTTTCTTCCTCATCTGCTTTCTCTACCGGGAACCTGTGGGTTCCTTTTAGTCTACTCGCTCATGCTGAGTTATGACTCGCAGGTCTGTTAGAGGTTAGATGAACATGATTTTTCTTGTTAAGAGCAGAGCAGGCAGTTCCAATGAATCTCCGTAGATAGCAGCACTTTGCAGACCGATGCTCCTGATTTCGTATTTAATTTAATTGTTCAGGGTTGTTCCCTGAACACCAATAATACAGAAAAATAATATAAAATAATAATAAATTATAGGACATTCAATCGTTATCTTGTAATAAACTTGAGCGAATAAAACACGATTACGATTTACTTTTGCATTTTGATTTGTTTTTGCGAATAATAGTATAACAGAATAAATTATGTAAAGAAAGAATTACAGTGAAAGTTCGATATAACGCTCTTCTAAGGTCTATAATAAAGGGCAGTATAACCGGGAAAACGCTAAAATTGGAAAATCAAAAAAAAAAAAAATGTTGCTTTAACTTATTTAAACTACAAATAAAAACATTTAAATCTACATTTTTAATGTTCCTGGTTTAAAGCAATCATTGATATTTTTTTTAAAGGAAATTTACTTAAAGTATTTTTAATAGCAGTCATTATGCAGATGAATCGATTGGATAATTTAGGAGATTAAACAGCGTTGAATCGCGGATATGCGCCATGAAAATATAAATGAATTAATAATGTCCTGACGGTTTAAATTAAAATTTGAGATAACGAAGTTGAAATTCGTAATGAGCACCCAAAGAAAAACATAGAACAGCAAATTTTTAAAACTTCTTCAAAACTTTCCAGATAAAAGTATCATAGGTCCGTACTTGAATTTCTTTACAAATTATGATATAGAATAAAAATCAATAATAATTTATAGGTATACTTAGTTATTGCGCTCTAAAAATAACCCCTGATATTTAGAGAATGATTGATCAATCAAATCCTCGTGCTGCATATTTAGCGTTTGATCTTGGACTATATACGCCAATTCCACTTGAGTGAGCAGTTGGGGATCTTCAAATTATCTGAGGTCAGATTCTACTTTAGGATTCAGTTGGAAAGTTGTTTAAAACTTTTGGCAGATTTGTCCTAAGTGGTTTGAGAAAATACTATCGTTACGTTGAATTAATTTATTCTCAAGGCTGAGTCCTAGAAATTCCAGTTATGAATTTTATAATTTATATTTAATTTTATAAATTGTGTACGGGTATTAATGCTTTCATCTTTAATGGGAAATCATTAATAACTTTTGAAATTCAATATGTGTGAAAATTGGAGTGGACTGTATGAAAAAAAACTGTTTAAGACAAAGGATACCATGAATTAATATATTTCTGAATTACACATGAGGAATGGGGATGCAAAAAGTTGAACAATTATAATTATTAGGGTTAGTTAAATTTTGATTGCTGGGTCTATTGATGATGATGATGAACTGCCGGATGATTAAGTTGAATGCAGAAGGAACATGCAGAAAAAAAGAGGGTCTCTGTCTCTCTCCCATTCTTATTCTCTCCTACGCCAGGGGAACAGCTTCTTGAACCTACTCGGTCATTAATGAGTTTTTACTAGCTCTCAAGTAAAATACTGGCTGTCTGGATTTTATCAGACTTGATCCTTGGACTTTAAAGCCCTCTGTTTTTCCTTTACTTCCTTCAGAGAGCGTTGCTACGGCCTAGCTGTCTCAGCTCACAAACGGGGAGGAAATAAAGTATTTTACACTCAATTTTATCATTTAAAACAAATAATAAAGTAGTTTAATTAAAGTGGAAAACAAATCGCATTTATAACCTTTATCACCGAACGATATGATCTATGTATTAGATGCCAATATAGCTTTTGATGTAAGTTTGTTATGATGTTCAAGTAAAATACCCCTTTCAGCTCTTCAATTTCAACCAATATCTATTATATTATTTATTTACATATAAAAGTCAAATTTACCAAATTTGAGGTGTTTTACATTTTATTTTAATATAATTTTTGTTGAAAATCAATAATGACCTTCATGTAAAGTACCACTTCGGGTAATTATGTAGTGACATAGTGTTTCATAAAAAGAGGTTCACAACTAGACTTTACAATAATCTTAATTACAAAATTGTAACTAAATACTAAATTTGAGAAGTTTTGCATAGTATTTTAATATAATTTTTGATGGAAATCGATTATGACCTTGAAGTAAAGTACCACTTCCGGTGATCAAGCAGTGAACAAAAAGGGAGGTTCACAACTAGATTTTACAACAATCACAAATACGAAATTTCAACTTTCTACGGCTAACCGTTTTTGGATTATGCGAGATTAGAACCTACGTACGTACAGATGTCACGACGAAACTGGTCAAAATGGATTCAGGGATGGTCAAAATGGATATTTCCGTTGAAATCTGAAAACAGAAAATTTTTGTGATTTTTACTGCGTACAAGGAGTAAAAAGTGGATATATGGCTACTCCAAATGATATATTAATGTATTGGGTTGATGCACAAATAATGTAGGTATGGGCAGATGCTATGTTTTTAAAATACCTTTTGTTTACTAAACAAATCCTTAATTTAATTATATATATATATCGTGATAAATCTTATTCAACATCCTCTCTTTCACCAAAAATAAAACAATAAAATCATTTTGTTCAGCCTGTTTATAAAATCTTTGAAATGAAATTACCGAAGAGCGATTTTCATCAAATTTATTTTTTCGAATTTAAACTAGGCCGGATTGCTACGCTCACTGCTCTTGATATCAATAAAGTGTGGCGTTAGGGGACATTCCCTAGAGCAAAGTACAACGTTGGTTTCCTGACCTGCACCCGAAAAAAATTATGGTTACAATTTGGTGGTCCATAGTGGCGTTAGTATGATTTTGGAGGCCCATGCCAGCCAAGTTTTGATGCTCCTCCTCCTCCTCCCTCAAGCTTCTTACACAAACTTTGAGGATTTGGCTGAGTGTTATACATAATTGTTATAAAGGCCAATCGTGCTTTTTCTCCAGAAACTTAAAAGTTAGAACTTGCAAAACTATTATCTTGCCTACAGTTCTGTATGGGTGTGAAACCTGGCCGCTAAGGACGAACAACGCTTTAAGGTCATCGTAACTAAGGTATTTCGTAAAATATTTGTTCCGAAAAAAGATGAGTCCACAGAAGAATTCAGGAGGTTACACAACGCGGAATTGCGGAGTATGCACTCTGTTGATATGATCGAAGTGATATCATCACGACGGCTTAAATGTACTTGTAAAGTTGTTGGGCTCAATAACGAACGAATTCCTAAAAAGTTAATAAATGCTGAGCCGACTGGTAAACGTCCGAGTGGTAGACCGAAACGTAGGTAGGAGTATTACGTTAAGGGTGATCTTACGGATTCGGATTTGGACGGTAATCGGTGGACCGAGGTTTGTAGACGCCGATTGGTGGTATCGGCATCGAAACTTCGGGTTCGCTAAGCCTTTTATTATTATTATTATAAAGGCCAATTCGATGCCTAATTTGGCCGATTTGCCACCTTTCCACCTGCTATTAATGCTGCTGGCGGTCTACTGTCGGTATTGTCCACGACAGTTACTGCTGACAGAAAGCTGCAGCGTCTTTGGCGAGCTTTGATTTATTGGATGGGGCCGATCCTTCTCCTTGATAATGCACAACTAACACTGCGATGACTGCACAATTTGGGCTACGAAATCCTTCAACATCTACTCTGTTCGCCTGACATCTCGCCGACCGACTTTCACTTTTTCAAGCACCTGGAATACTTTGGATACTTTCATGCTTCGTTTTTTCCAGGGATCCAAATTTCTTTTCTGCTGGGATATATAAGCTTGTTCTACCGCGCCAAAAGTGTATTGAAAATTATTTTAGTGCTTTCGCTGAAAGAATTCCGATAAAAAATCTCCCACCACCAATCAAACTTGGCCCCTACCACAGATACATATTTCTCTTCCTCTTCCTTTGCCACATCATTCTTCATAGTCAGTATCGTTTGCAATTTGCGCTTTATCTTGTTAATTCCTCGGCTTTCCAAACTGTGCGTCGGTACACGGTGAGTTAGAAGTGAGGGGTGGTAAGATATAGCGGAAATTGGACAGTAGTTCCCTCCTCCCTTTCTACTCAGCGGCATTATTTCCGCGAATGGACTGTAAATATATATTGTTGAAGTAATGATTTGCCATATTTTCAATAAATATTAAAAATCTACATTACTTTTGCATCAGTCCAATAGAGAAGCAAAAACATACATAAAGGTGTACACATTCACACCTTTGCCAAACTATGGCAAGTCCCAAGCTAACAGCAAACGTTTAAGGGGGTTTAGCAGTTAGCAAAGCCCCTGCAATTCGAACTTTTGTCGGTTGTTAATTTCGGCTTAAACTATTTTTATTTTGAAAGAACCAATTTAAAATATGAAATAATAACATATAAATATATATTTTTTTATAAATACACCAATATGTGGATACAACACTAGCGCTTCAAACACAGTCAAGTACGTGTGCACGTTTGGTTTGCCAAGGTTTGGCAAATGTGTGAACGCTCCTTAAAATAACTGTGTGGATATAACTGTATGATTCCACTCACGAAGCTTAAAGTATCTAATACACCTGTAAACAACTAAACCAATCCATTATTGACTCGTTACTTTTTATCCGTATTTATTTATATCATGACAATTATTTTGTCTCTTTTTGAGCTTTGGCTCTTTTATCTTAATTTTATGTTAAAAGAAAAGTTAATCATTCAATATTAAACATTTACAAGATGCAGCTGAAAAGCGTAACCCTGTAGTTACGATCAGTAATAATGAACAGTTACGTCATCATTAGCTTTGTACAGATATATGGCTTCGCTTAATTTTCGGACAAATTACCCAATCTAAACTGAAAAGGAATTCAATTTTCATTTCAAGGAATTCAATTTAAAAAATAGATGGTTACTAATTATACGATCAATAATCACTTCTCTATATATAGTACGGTAATATAGATCTCTTTTTCGGCTCTCGGGAGCGATGAATTTTGATGTTTGAGGTGCCAAAAGAAAGGAAAATTCACGGAAAAGTGACGAATCCTAATTTCCATTCCTAAATCCTTACTATGGCTTTCAAAGCTTTGACGACTGAGAGTCGGCGGCTCGAGACGGATAAGTTGGGTTTAAAATTTTCGATGCGGGCATCAAGATCGTGTGCGTTTCCTAGGAACGTATCGGTCCAGCGTATTAAAGCCTTAAAACCTACCGTTTTCGAGATAACGTTCGGTATGCCAGCTTCTTTACGTGCCGTTGCCATGACAACTTTATATCTATGGAAGCGGTATGGGACTGTATGAAAACGTTATTTTGTAAATAAAATGCTGTTTCTATGAATGATTGGAGGAGAGAGGAGGGAGACCTATAAACAAAAACAAACTTTCAATAATAATAAATTAAAAATAAACATAGTTAATGATAATTAATTAATAATAATCGAAAAAAACATAAATAATGTAGCAATACAGGTACAGTACAAGTACAAATACAAATACAAGTACAAATTTTAATTGTAGATAAGGAATAGCTATTTACATTTTTATGGGAATGAATGACCAGGAAGACATTGAATTGATTTGAAGTGGTATACTCCAAGAGTATTGGAGTGACGGATGGAAGGAGGAATGGAATTCCATATGGAAGAGAATCGGATAAAGAAAGTTCTGTCAAAAGCTGCGGATCGGTGGGCCGTTGTATATAAATCTGAAGGCCGTGAGCGGGTTGATGAATAGATGCTTCGAATTGAAGGAGGTGGAATATGTTTGATGGACGGCGGGATTAGTTGACTTGGCAGAGGAAGGATGTCAGGAAATACTTAAAGCCACTTCAGCTCTTCATAAAATCGGGAGACTAGATGAATCGAACAAAGCAATTCATCAAGAATTTCATTTTTTCCTCGAGGCCCCCAAAGACCCTCCTCATACACCTTTATGGTATTTGAATACAACAGTAGTCAAAGTGGAGGAATATTAAGGAGGTGACTAGTAGTTTTCGAGTTTCAAGTGGGAGCAGGTGACAAGGTGGAAAAGGTACGACGGGAGATATTGGAGACATGATTTTGTCAAAGGACGGAGTTTGATCAAAGATGATTCTAAGATTTTTTTATCGTTGGAAAGAATTTTACGGGATTATTGTTTAGGAACAGGATTGGGATGTGAGGAACACTTTTGAGGAGGTGATGGGAACCTATTATAATTGCCTTTGTTTTCTCTGTATTCAACTTCAGCTTGTTAGCAACAGCCCAGTGACTTATCCTATTCAAGTCCTCTTGGTGTTTATTGGATAGGTTGGAAGGAGGGAAGGGCAGGTATATTTTGAAATTGTCAGCGTGGCGTCTGTACGTACGTACGTTCGTATCTCGCATAACTCAAAACCAGTTAGACGTAGAAAGTTGAAATTTTGTACTTAGGATTGTTGTAAAATCTAGTTTTTGGTCACTGCTTAATCACCGTAAGTAGTACTTTATTTGAAGGTCATAATTGATTTCCATCAAAAATTATATTAAAATACTTTGCAAAACTTCTCAAATTTGGTATTTATAACTTATATATTGATTTAAATAACATACTAGATTTTGGTCTAAATTGGAAAACCGGAAGCGGTGCTTTACTTGAAGGTCATATTAGACTTTCATCAAAAATTATACTAAAATATAATGTAAAACATCTCAAATTTGGTAAATAGGATATTGCTACAATATACACGCCATATATTGATGTGAATGTATTTACTATATTTTGGTTAAAATTGGTGAGCCGAAAACGGTACTTTACTTGAAGGTCGTTATAAGCTTATGATAAAAAAGGACGTCACCGGCGAACAGGAGGAACCAAGAAAATAGGACTGGCTGTCCCACCAAATTCTTCAGATTTGTATTTTATTTCTTTTATACATTAAACTAAGGATATTAATTTTGTTGTTTTTTTGAATCCGGCTGGAATAGTTTCTTGTGTTTGTTTTTAATGTTTTTATTTTTTATGGTTAATAAAAGATTTATGTATATATTTTTTCTTAAACAAGGTGTTTTAATTCGTTTATTATATAATCCTGGTATTATTATATTTTACCATGGAAAATTTAGGAATGCCCATGTGAACTACGTCTCTCAAGGGGTTTAGCGGTTATATCACAATAGAGGGTCACACTGAGGCCCTGAATTCGAAGCTACCTCCGGCAGGTATCTTTTTTTTTGTTAATAATTAAACTATTTTTTTAATTTATTTATATTGGTACATGTTTCATTGTGTTTTTTATGAATTTTTCTTTTAGGGTTCACTATTTTCCTTAAAATAGTGTGGCGTCCGAACTTCAATTATTTTTTTAATATTGAAAGACAGGAGATATAATTGTATTTTATTTTAAATAGTTTGATGAGTAGAAAGGTTGTGGATTTTTCTTTTTATTTTCGAACCTTGGCGTCGCGACTGGGTTAACGGCACAATTTTGTCCACTCCCGTCGGAGGACGGAGTGTGGTAGCAGCGGGTCACCCTACTATACAAATTTGCTTTTGAAAAAAAAAATCATTAAAATTGAAACTAAAACGCAAAATTACAAGTTGAATACATCAGTTTTGAGAGGAAATTTTGAACGCTTAAATGACATAACTTGCTGGCATTATTCCTCAAAACTTATAAATTATTCCGGAGCTCCTCTTCCACTTGGAAGGCATTCTATATTAAAGGCACACTTGCCAGACACGTTCCATCCACCAATACCAGTACCAGTGCCCTCCAAATCCTCCTAAACAGGGTCTCGTATTGCTCAAGGCTTCGTAAGGTTTATTTTCGCCAAAAAATCGAAAATTTAGGTTTTTTTATGATTAAAGTGAGCTTCCGGTGGCCTGCAGTCTGTTAGCCTTTAATTAAAATTAAGCCTTCAGGATGAAAAGTATTCTAGCAAATGAAGACTGACTATTTTAAAAAATAATTATTAATCTTTGAATTGCATTCAATGAAACACCGTTTTCAGTAAAACTTTAAAAATATTGAAGTGGATAAAAGAAGAGGCAGAAAGGCTTTGGACATTTAGATGAGTTTAACGATGATAAAAGCTCAGATTTCCTTTAGCAAAGAGAATCTTCAAAGAAGCATTTCGAGTTTGTTTGGATGGCCGGCTTTTATTTAGTATCATATTTAATAGTTCCAGTCGCTTTTTCTCGCTACTTAACTGTTTTAGGATTCATTTTAAAAAATATTCTTTTTCTTTTATTCTGTTAAAGCTGCATTAAAGCTAACACAATGGAAACTGCGGCAAATTCTGACTAACAAAGATAAAAATAAAAAGTAAAATAATGGGATATTAAAGGAGACAAAGGAGAGTTGTAAAGTGCAGTTGTATCTTATCCGAGTTTACAATCCTCCTTCTTATTGCTATTTTGTTCATTTTAAAGGGAAAACGTATATTTTTAAATATTTATTTTCTCGGCCTTTCGCATTATTATTTTTTTTTAAATTTGATTTTAGTGAGCGAATTATGTTTCTTTTATTTAATGCCACGCAGTTAAGTTTTCAAATTTAATCAAGAAAAACTTTGCCTGTTATTGTTTTAAGAATATTAAAAAAGAAAAATTGTGCTACGGACAGGATGGACTGTACCATCGACGAAAGTGGTCCTGGAAAGGAAGCACTTCGAAGATTCTTATACTGTATCAATTTTAACAATTTCCAATTTCATACCCGTATAATCGAACGCTAAAAATAGTTCACTGAAACCTCTATAACATAAATACAATAAAACTACTGAGTTCCTAATTGACCTTAAGACAAATTTGTTAGATAACCATATGGTATGGAACGTCAAGCATTGAAAATAATTAACAATAATTTTTATTCAAATCTGTTTGGGTACGGTTTTCAGCAGATCTTTAAGTTTATTTTTGAAGAGCACCTCTAGAGTTGGTTTGTGTGTCTGTGCCATGACTAACTCGCAAACGGATGGACCGAATCCTTTAATTTCGTTTTATAGAGTAAAGATCCCTAAGCATGTGCCACAAGAAGAGAGCAAAATCCGCTTAGTTTTTTGACATTTGTCTAATTGAACGATTTTGATCGAAATTTGTCTAAATTCTTTTCCCCGAAGCTCTATTACTTTTAACATTTCAGATGCTTTTTACGGATAAACGGTTGATCTGATAGAAAAATGCTTAAGAAAAAAACTGGTGCGTAACGTTTTTTTTTTCCAGAATATGCCTATTATTTTACCCTTTGACGCCACATATGCAGCTGACGCGCGTCAGCGTAATCCACAAAGATGTGGATTACTAGAATATGAAGTATAATTCTGACGTACTTTTAAAGCCAAATTTTAATAAAAATATGATCAAGGCGGTAGGGACAGTATTTTTTTCTGATAAGTGCAAATTAATTAATTATATGTATCAAAATGCGGTTTTCGTCATTTGTTTTAATTTTTATTACCTTAACTTATTATATTAACTTTTATTAATGTGTCAGTTAGGAAGGATAAGTTACACTCTATAATTGTTTCTTCTAGTATTTTTCTCTCAGACCAAGCTTTTTTCCGTAAAATGCATTTGAGCCGTTTTGAAATGAACAAAAAATTATGATAAAAAGTAATTTTATTTTCGATTAACTTAAAAAAAAAAAAATAATACATTTCATAGAAAATTCCATATAATTTCTTCAGAGGTAATTAAATTCTATATAAAATAAAAAAAAATAATCGAAATTGTATTAGTGTAAGCAAAGATATATCGTATTTAACTTTGCATCCATGTTTAGTATTTCGAATAATTCGAAAATTATACATCTACCGGAACATTCCGGAAGCTCATTTTATAGATAATTAAATTATCTACAAAGCTAAACTTAAAAAAAAAAAAAATCGATCCATTATTGTAGAAGATGGATCCCAATGTCGTGGGATTGTACACACCAGACTTTTATTTCTAGAAATCATCTCAAAACCTTCAACTTTAAAAAGTAATTAATTGAAAATTACTGGTAATAATTTCTAATAAGATATGAATATCAGAAACATAAATTCTTTACAACTGAAAAATATCAAAAAGTTTGACATTTTTCCTTAATTTTAGAATGATCCTTCTTTTTTATATGTATATTCGTTCTCATTCCACTCAATTCGGAGAGGTTTCCTCGACAGAAGAAAGGTAACCAAAAATACGAAGTTGTCCATCTACTGGTCAAAGTTTCTGCCTATCTTTTCCTACTCCTCGAAGGCACGGGCCCTCACCTCCATATACAAGCGGCAGATCCCGAACATGGAGATGAGGTACTTGAGAAAGGTTGAAGGGAATACGAGGAGAGACAGGATCCGCAATACAATAATCAGGTCAAATCTCGAGGTAAATCCCGTGGAAACCATCCTAGAGAAGAATAAACTGAGCGATGGTTTGGGCACCTCTTCAGAATGAATACGGAAAGAAACGCTAGAATTACATACGAGACACGAGTGGAGGGAACAAGACCTAGAGGAAGATCTCGGACAACCTGAGAAGAAGGTGTGCGAGAGACATTCAGGAAGCGAGGGCTGACCTGGAGGAGTAGAAAAAGGTGTTACGGGAAAGAGACACATGATCCAGGCTGTATATGATGATGAGTATTCGTTGGTATTTATAAATATTATTATTGTAACACTTATTAAAAAATAAAGCTGATTCAAATAAAAATTAGTGGTTCAGTGATTAGTAGAGTTGCGATGGACCTTGTTAGGAATGCAGAGATCAAAGACAAGGGAATTCGTGGCTGGAGTGAGTTTGAATAAGATTTGTTGTGAATTTCTATATGGAAAAGTTGAGGATTAAGTTCTCAAACTAACTGCTAGTTGGTTTGGAATCGGTTAGTTTCAGAACTTAATTCTCAACTTTCTCATAGAGGGGCTCATAGCAAACTTCATTCCAAAAAAAAAAGATGAAACTAATTGTGAAAAAAATCACATCAAACGTTGCTCCGGCCACCAGCTCAATTATTATTAATAGATAATTTTTAATACAATTATTATTAAAAATTTGATTAGTACAGATCTCAGTATATAATTAATTCAGATATTACAAATTAATTTATAATTTATTTGTTATGACTTCATTAATTTACGTAATTCTGACCTATTCAACAATTCTGTATTCATTTATTAATTTTTTTATTTTAAAAATTAATTTCAATACTATTCATAATTAATGATAATTTTAGTATTTTCTTAATTAAAGACTATTTATAAATTAATTACATGAAGTAGTATTTTTTGTTTAATTTGCGTATAGTTATTATTTTTAATTAAATGGTATATTTTAATTAATCTATTTTAATGATAAAATTTATTTAGAGTTAAATTTTAATGTGGTTTTTAATTAAATACAATAATTAGAGCAAAAAAAAATAAATTTTTAGCCAAATTATGATCTTATGACATTTGATAGTTTTCTTTTAAAGGGTGAATTTTAGCACAATTTAGATTGTACTTCAAAATATTATATAATAAGTACATATAAATGTGAAATATTTCTAGAAATATATTTTTTGAAAATAATGTAAAAGACAGTTATGATTTTATAAAAAAAAAAAAAAAATAGACTTTAAATAATTTTATTTTTATTAGAAAAACTGTTTTTATTGAAATTATTAAAGCGTTAAATCGTATGAGCAGTGGATAAAGTGCTTGTTTAAGTGATAAAAATTAAGAATTTTTTATATATCTTTACAAAAGTTTTTATTAACTTATTTTACAAAACATGAAAATATATTTTGTTTAAACTAAAAAGTGAAATATGAATATGGAAATTAAAGAGGAATGAAGAAAAAATATTGGCGCACTATTTTATTCCGTCGTCTTAATTAGCAAGTCATTGCTTGGCGGAGGAATTTAGAAGCGGCTAGGAGATAAAATGATCGTGAACAGCACGAGGGTGCAAACGTCTTTCAACACCTTTTGTGAAGCCCATGATAAAATGAAGTTGAGTCAGTGTATGAGTTAAAATAGGTAAAAGTGAAACTTAAATTGGTCAGTATGAAAAGGCCTATTAAAATATCAACATAGCCTAGCTTGGAAACATCCATGCCTAAAATCAAGAAACAAAAAGAGGACTAATTAGGGATTGATAAATTATTTGCCACTCCTATAAATTTGTTTTATTGAAAACTAGTTTCGAATGTTATACATTCATCCTCAGTTCTAAAAACATACAACAAATTCAAAAATAAGCAATTCAAAATATAGTTTGGTATTATTATACATATTAAATTAGATGTAATATAAATCAATATTATAAAACATTTATGAATTTAATTAAGACAATAAATCAAATACATGTTGGTACTCACCAAGGTTTAAATGGATTATATCAAACAGAAAAGTTTGTACTAATTCCTTCTCGCATTGTACTGACACTGAAAGAAAGGTTGGTAGAATGTTTAAAGGTAACACAAAAAACAATTACTCACCGGCATTACTGGGAAACCCCTGACCCTTAAACCGTTTACCTATAAACATCCTACCTACCTTTCGTTCATTGTTAGATCAATGCGAGAAGAAACCACTATATTTTGAATTGCTTATTTTTGAATTTTTTGTGTGTTTTTAGAACTGAGGATGAATGTACAACATTCGAAACTAGTTTTCAATAAAACAAATTTATAAAAGTGGCAAATAATTTATCAATCCCTAATAAGATTGATTCTTCTATACCATCATGCGGATGTCAACTAAAAAGAGGACTACCAAGCAAGAATTAAGAAGACTTTAAATGGAGTGTCAAAATAAGTTGCTATCTAATAACTTGCTAATGTAGTATCAAAATAATATTTCTCATTTTGTATGTAAAATATAAATTTAATATTTTTAAATTATTTGTGTACGATATGTTTGAAATTGATATATATTATTATTCCAACGTTCCACAGTATTAAACCGATCCACTTTTATACAACAAATACAATAACTAATAATTTTTTTAATTTATATATAAGTTTCTGGAATCTTCTGATTATTCAATTTTCATAGTTTTAAATGTATAATTTTGATTTATTATTAATATATTTTTTTTTATCCTTCTGGATTTCTACTGGTTCTATAAATTTTTTTTCACTATATATTTATTGGCGACAAATTTTAATAAATTAGAATCACAAAACCTAAAACAAAGATATAACAATATATTCTATTTTATTGTTTCATTAAAAGTAATTAATCAACTAATTAGTTCATTATGAGGTTCTAAGGCAAGACTATACGCCCTGGTGGGAAGGTTAAGCCAGTATAAAGTAGGTTTAGAGCAACTATTGGAGCTTTAATTAAGGCTTCCTCGGGAGTAACATCACTGAAGTAACGGCTCTGTAGGCAGTAGTTCCAGTTACGGTTAGTGTTAGCAGTTACAGGCGCGAAGATGTTCCTAACAACTGAGTTGTCACAGGCTGTGACCTTTAATGTCTTTGATAAAAGTATTATCTTTGAAGCCAAATACGTGAACTGCTTGAATTAGTTTCTAGATTTTTTATTTTTATAATTCTTTTTTGTGTTGATCCTGTATATGCTCTATGAATGTTATTAAGTTTTTCAAAAATACTGATATAAAAAAATAAATTCTAAAAAAAAATTCAAAAACAAAGCTTCAAGTTTCTAAAATACCAGTAAATAACTAGCTAGTCAACATTTCGCCAATTCAGGCATCATTAGAATAGATAAAGATAACTTCACACTGACGCAGAAAAAACACCACATCTCACATCAACAGTATGAAATAGATACATCCACTAAAGCCTGCTAGCCAGAAATATATTTTTAAAAAAAACATTACATATTAATTATATTTTTTGATTCATTTTAAATTAAGTAACTAAAATTACGAATTTTAATTCCAGATTATTTGTTGCATAATTTAGTGTCAGTTTATTGTTTAAAAAAAACACAAATACCCACTCAAATGAAAACAAAAAAAATGATCCGGATAATCTGGATTTCGGAGGAGTGAGCCCTAAACCCCCCACTCTCATCACCCACACTCTGTAGGTCCAAATAGACTTATTTATTTAAAATATCTCTAACTTCTTTATTTTATAACATAAAAAGAGACAAATTCGTCAATTGTTTAATCAGCTTTCAAGCAATGAGTTTTTTTCTACTATAATTAAAAACAAAAATCTATACTGTAACAAAGGCTACAAGTCATAACTGCTCTGTTGTTTCCAAATTCATTGTCATTCTTATTATTAGTTGTAATTATTTTATTGTTATTATTATTGCTACTAATTTGTTATGTATAACCTACCGCTATTGTATTTATTAATATTTTATTGGAGCATAGACAATAAATCAAATAATTACGCTTACTGGTAACAAAACTTTATTTTAATTTGAAATTAACATTTTTGGTTAATATGTGTCGCAATTTTTCATTTGGATATTTTCGTCCAAATTCCTGACTTTTTTTTTTATAGTATGAGTAAAAAATAATAAAATACTCCACAATATCGGCAATATATTTTATTATGTCCACAAATGAAATTGAAAACAATAGTTCTATTTGTGAATGTATTATTTTTTGGTGAGTATTTTATTTTATCTTATAGATATTCTGTAAACGCGCTTTTATTAAAAATGGAAACGGATCTACATTTTTAATATTTGATTTCGATGACGCTGTTAATATTTTGTCCATATTCTACAGATTCTAATAACAAAATATGCAGGTTGGACTAGACCCCGATTTTTTTTTATATCAACATTTTCGATAAATTTTGTGCATCATTGGAAATTGTCTTCAAATACTCTTTTTATTTAATTATTGTTTGTGTCTTCGTACAATATATTCTGAAAATGGGATGTTAGTTTTATACTAAAACACCACTACATAAGGTAAATGTAAAAAAAAAATGAAATAATGCAGAATATCAGCAATATATTATATTATATCCAGCAATAATGTTGAAAACAATGGATCTATTTCAGATTATTATTTTCTCAGGTGCATCTTTTATTTTATCTTTCCTGCTACCAATTTTCACAGCCATATGTAACACACACCCATTTTTAAAATAAAACGATAGTAAAAGTAAAAAAAAATGAACAGAAAATAAAAATCGAAGATAGGCGAAAAAAATCAACACAAATCGCAACAACTGTTACGAGATTGTGGGTAGTGAGCCCACATCCAGCTCTCTCTACTCTTTAGCTTCTACTATATAAATAACTTTTTTATTTTTATTATAGAGTGGAATATAATTTATATAGATCTACATTAAATATATACATATAATGCATATATATTAAATCTATAAATATAGTATAATAAATAAATAAAAATAATATTTCATGTAATTCATAATGTTTCCTTTACTCTTTTCACATTATTATAATTTTCATTATTTATTGTATATATTAACATCTTTTTTTGTTTATACTTCATATATTTCTTTATTACTTACATACTTCACGATCGATCATATGTCGAGGTTATAATCTGAAGCCATAAACTGATTCATATTTAGGCGAATTTCGGACCCGATCTCAACTGAAAAGGATCTGTTGTGTGTTTGATTATCTCTTGAACGAGCGCACAATGGGGCAGATGAACTAAATTTGTGACATAAATTAATAAATGGAATTTTACAACAAATTATAAAATAAATTATGTGTGGATGGTGAATATAAAATCTGTTATGTCAATTAACGGCACAAAAGTTCTATAAATAAGGAGCCATATCCAAGAATAAAATAAAAAAAATTCTAGTTATATTAAAATATTACAGGTTTATTTTAAAAAGAACATTTCTAGTTAGATTTATATATACAAACATCTTTTATACCTACACACACACATATAATATAGGAACATTGAACAAATACATAAAAATTACTCTTCAGATGAATATATGCTGTCTTAATCGCTATTACTGTCTTCGGTCAGTGCAATTCCTTCTGTGTGGGCCTTCGGGTTTTAATTTAAAGTCGGGTTTTAATTGCGCTTTTATGAAAATGTTTGTTGAAAAAATAAAAATATCGCGGATTTAAAGACAGATAAATACTTAATAAAAAAAAGTAAAAAAAATTGTGGAGAAGTGTGGAGAACTTTTTAAAAGTTATTCCAAAGTCAATTTAGATCCATAAATTTTAACGAATTTCTCTTAACTCCCCAAACAATACTTAAGAAAGATAAAAATTTATATAAAATGAAATTTAATTACTTTCAACATGAGGTACTATCCATATTAGTTTGGTTTAAAAATCACAAATACTCAGTGTTCGGGAGATACTTAAAGAGAACTGTTGATAGGAACACTCTGAAAGATAGTATGAGACTGCCGACTTTGGAGCTAGCTGGTTCATTACATAACATGTCGAGGTGCATGTCGATGCCCGCATGAGATCCGCCAACTCCTTCTGTGTTCAGACCTCAGTAAAAAAATTTCAAAAGGTGACTTCAAAATTTTGGATTTATGCCAGGTTTTAGGGCATTCTGCCCCACTGTGGAGCGTTACCAGCTGAAGTCGACAGTCGTGATTCAATTAAAGCAATAATAATAATAGTGTAGGTTATAACTCACAACAATGGTCGATCGTTAAATACCTAAGTACCATTTTTTTTTTCATACTACTCATGTTTGTTTATTATCATCTTTTATTACTGTTATTGGTAATGCCAATTTAGTTATCTTATTTTTTCTTAGCCCTGATGATGGCCTAAAACTTAGCCCGAAATCTTGCTTCACAATAAAATAAGTTACTGTTATTAGTTTCTTCTTCATTTCCCGCACTTCCCGCCAAACTTCTTCTCATGATCCTTCCAGTTATTATCATTTAGAATTTGTTAGCTTAGCATGCACTCAGCCCATGTATAACAATGTCTCAGTCTACGTATCAGTTTATCGACAATGTATTTATTCACGTCTACCAGCACTTATATCTGACCCGGTGACTTGTTGCGCCAATTTAAACGTATTATTATCGCATTAATCTTTCATAGATAGAATTAAAATGGATCGAATGGAATTAGATTGTGCCCGGAAGTGCTCTGATCTCCAGCCTCGGCGAATGATTAAGTTGAATTGAATTATTAAAAATACTTACAGAGTTGCTAAGACGACGATGGTACAAACACCGCGTAGTCAATAATCCAAACCTTACTATTCTTCGTTTTTAATCTGTTGAAAAATGTATCACCTGTTGACGCAGAACAATTCTAAAAATAAGTAAGGCGCTTAATTTTTTATTTCTATCTTCTGTTTTTTCCGAGACTCATTAAGTATTTGATTGCTATATCCTTGGAATCGATCGGGAGTATTATATAATAAAATAGTAATTCTGAGCTGTATACATTAGCTAATTCAAGGAAACACCATGGTAGATTGTAGCCACGATAAAATGAAATAAAATAAATAAAACACATGTTGGTGGAGAAATCGTTCACCGTGGATTTAATGAAGATGAAATTGATTAGGGATGACGTCAAGAGAGAAACGCACTGTTTTCATGTGTGCCGACGTTTCGGCCTAAGTTGTACGCCTTCAAAAAGGTTAAGCCAAACAAGATACAATCAATACAGGATAAATATAGTTAGAATTAGATGGGTCAAGATGAAACAATTAATTATAATTGTTAAAAGGAATTTATGAAAAATTGAAGCAGCGTGAGATATGGAAGTATATAAAAAATTTCAATAATGAGAAATGAATAAAAAGTATTAAAAATAAAGATGCAAGATACAAATGAATACATAAATATATAAGCAAACAGAAAAAAAATATAGAAGTTATATGAGCCAAAGTTATGATTATCGTCACATTTACATTATTTTGATTACAGTTGGAGTTTTACTTCATATTTTTTTTACTTATATAACTTCTATAAAGTTTTGTTTTTGTTTATATCTTTATGTATTATTTTGTACCTTGCATATTTCCTTTTTTATTTTTCACTCATTATTTCACATTTTTTCACATTGGAAAATGATATTCATATCATCAGGAGGTGATATAAAAAGTATTGAAGCTGTTAAGTTTAACAGGACGAGATAAAACAGACAAAATTTTGATTTACTTTCTTTACAAAATCCGTAATGATGCCTGCTACTGACATGAAATGATGAGTAATAAGTGTTTTATACGTATTTTATCACTCAACGGGGAATTCATCTAGGCGGGGATCGGTGGCTGATTAATTTGGCTAATTAATTAACATGAGGTCAAGTTTGAATTCCAACGATTATTTCTATAAAATAAGTTACAAGTGTCAATAATTGGTTACATGTCAATAGCGATCCCTTAACCTAGATGTCTTTGCCTTATACCTATTTATATCTATAGATGCCTTTACCCTATATTTATATAATAAGATGTTTGCGTTGCTAGATAGACAGGTAGTTCTCCGTAATCGTTATCATGAAAACTAGTGAAGCCAAGTTCACAATATACACTTTATTTGAATAACGTTTATGAATTTTTGCTACTTATTTCTCATTTTGGAGATAAGTTTAAATTTTATTTATTTTGTGAGAAACTTTTGGCAATCCCATTTTTTTCGGGGCATTGATCCTCCATCTTCAGAACTAAAATTACAAAATTCAGAACTATAAAACTTTGTGGAAGGTCGATTTATTTATTAGTAAAAAAAACAATCGGAAGATTCCAAAACACTAAGCCTCAAGTCTCTAAAATACCGGCAAATAACTAACCAGTCTACGTTTCGCCAATTCAGAGTATGTGATTGGCTCTCTCTGGTTGAAACGTCTTTCTGCACGGTTGATGTGAGATGTGATTTTTTGGCGTATGTCCTGATGATGCCTGAATTGGCTTTGGAATCTCCCAATTGCTTTCTAGCAATTAATTTATGTCTCTTTTTGAGTTATTGCTCTTTTATATTTTTATTTATTAGGTTATTTTGTATTTTAGTGGGTTACTAACTTAAAATAATAAAATTTATTACTATTTTTGTTGCCATTTTATTTAATTATTTTTGAGGAGCTATTGTTTGCTACAATCTGTTCTATATGTTTTTACTTAAACGGTTTGGAATAAATATTATATTTTTTATTTTTTCAATCGTCTTTGAGACGGGACCTCTCTTATTATATAATTATCATATCTCATGTTCTTTTAATTTTTCTGTGTATTCTATATAATTATTTCTTATCCCCCATGCAGTTTCTATTATATTTATTCTTGTAATAATAATTATAAAGGTTTTATTTAAAAATTTACTGAAATAAATGTTATTATTTTACATGATTACGGATGCCACATTCTTACAATCAAACAATTTTTGATTTGATATCTTTAACATGAAAATAAAATTTGATTTAAATTATCAGTTTAACATAATAAATAATAGGAAAAATTAAAAAAAAAAAAAAAAAAACCTACCCAAACTTTATTCTATTTTTTTCTTTAATATACGTATTTCGTTTCGCTTTGCCCTGATGAACTAAGGCCGAAACGTCGGATTATTTTAATGCAATATTATACTTGATATTTTAAAATTTACTACTCGCTCTTAGTTAGAAAATACTTTCTTTTTTATTCTCCCTCCCAAAATAATAAAAAAGTAGCGAAACCCAAAACATTATACATCAGTCTGTAGTTAATGCAAACTAGTTAAAGCTATGATAAGCTAAGGATTAGAGAAAATTTCGGATCACCAAACGGGAATAAAAGGTAAATTCATTAATAACAAGTCAATTTAAAAACAAAAATTATTTTAAAAATAGTAATATATATATATATATATATATATATATATATATATATATATATATATATATATATATATATATATATATATATATATATATATGTATTATCCCTCAGATCTAGAGCTTCTCCTTCATTGCAGTCTAGTTATTCCTGCTTGTAGCTTCCTTTAGTTGGAACGTTAGTTCAGTTTTGTAAGTTTTCCTTAGATAAAGTTTTTTTAAAAGTGATTTAGTGTGTTCAGTTATTGAATTATTGATCTGAAATTACTTCCTTGTACGAGGTAAAGGAAGCATTGTAATCGCGAAAATTTTCGATTTTCAGATTTCGACGGAAATGTCCATTTTGACTAGTTTCGTCGTGACACATGCACGCATGTTCGTTTCTCACATAACTAAAAAACGGTGTACCATAGAAAGTTAAAAAGTGGTATTTAGGATTCATTTAATATTTAGTTTTGAACCTCCCTTTTTGGTCTCTACATGATTACCGGAAGTGGTACTTTACTTGAAGGTCATTATTGATTTTCATCGAAAATTATATTAAAATATAATGCAAAACTTCTCAAATTAGGTATATAAAACTTTCATATTAATATAAATTTATATTAATATTGGCAGACCGGAAGTGGTACTTTACTTGAAGGTCATTTTAGACTTTCATCAAAAGTTATATTAAAACATCTCAAATTTGGTAAATAGGACTTACATATCAATATGAACGTATTTACTAGATTTTGGTTAAAATTGGTGAGCCGAAAAGGGTATTTTACTTGAAGATCATAATTAACACATCAAAAATTATAGTAAAATTAAATACATAAATCATATGATTCGGTAATAAAGGTTACAAACGCGATTCTGTCTCCAATCCAATTAAGCATTTTTATTACTTGTTTTAAGTGTTAAATTGAGTGTTAAATACTTATTTTCCTCTCCATTTGTGAGATCAACAAGCCTGCAGCAGGAGAATAAATTAAGTGAGTTGTTCCACTTAAAATGTCGAAACCGTTGATTTCCAATGCTTTATCCAGTTATATTGACATTTCTAATGTTGTCACGGAACACGAAGAAATCTCACGAAGAAAATGACATGTAATGATGGAGTGAGACCGCCAGAAACAAGAGTATGTGTGTGTGTGTCAATAGATGGATGTCGCGACGCCGAGTGTATTTTTTGAGATACTGCAATCTTCGGAAACTAGTAACCAAATTCAGGATCACTTTTTAAGCCACCGATTTATAGTTTAATAGGCAAGGAAGTAATGTGTTGTCCACATCAGATATTTTTTTATTTATTTTATTTGAGAAATAGTCGACAATGTTCGTTTGTTTGGAAGTTGAAATCATCTTTTTCACGACCTCTGGCTGAAAACGGCTCACTCACGTCAGTTATATTTTTGATTAGGGTAAACCAGCCATTGTATTATCCTAATCCACACGCAGACGCATAGTATTTCCCCATTTTGACTATGGCTGTGTGGTGCTTGGTGGCTTCACGATGAATTTGGGGACATACCGAAGATAATTATGAATATGTTTATTAGGTTTGCTGAAGGCGTTCCAATGTTTTATATACAATGCCAAATTAGAATGGCTCTTCCCCTCCATTCGTCAACGGTATTTCCTAGGCAAGTTCCTTTACCAAACATTGCCCTTCCTACTCCAATTCAAGTCCTCTATCCAAACCTAGTCCACAAGACCTTGGCCTTCTGACCTATATACACCATTCCATACATCTGCATCGTTGCAGCACTCCTTTATAGCCCGTTCCGTTAATTTTTAAATTCCCTCTCCTTTTTCCAATTACTGTTCACGACCTAGTCGAACGCTGGCTAAACATAGCATAATGCTGTTATGAATTATTTTCTCTACTTAGACATTTACAAAGTGATTGTTAAGAAATTCGAATATTCTCTATACATTGTTATTAACAAACTAAAGACATTGACAAACTAGTTTAATATGTTAGCCAGAATTTTTATTTATTTTTTTGGTTTTTATATAATAGTTATTATTTTCTTTCTATTATATTAACAGTACATTTTTGTTCTGAAGAATAATTTAACGAACAATAAAGAATTTGAGAAAAATTGGTTTTATAATTTGTACAATTTTTATTTTAAAAAAAGGAGTTGATATTTCAAGCTAGATTTTTTAAGCCTAACAGTACTTAAGGTATTAATTTATTTATATTTATTATTTAAGGCTATTTTTATCTATAATGCGCACTGTTTGATTGAATTGTGTATTACTTCAAATCTAATCTTCACAATTTTTTTAGGTGCTTTGGATTACGAAACAGCTCGGATTAGCGAGAGTTCATTGTAGTTATAGATTATAAACATTAAAGTTACAATTAAGTAGTATTTATATAACAATTGAGATATATTTTTTTATTGTATCTTTAGGAAACCTTTTTAATATTGAGAAGAGAGTAGATAAGTCAAGTTGGAGCAAACATAAGAAGCTGGTATTACTTACTGCTGCTTAGACCTAGCGGCTCCGTTTGCTATACTTGTAAGGGCTACGTATCTTGTTCTCTCTATATCTAGTATTTTCAGCTTACTCTGTCTTAATGTACTTTACTAAAAATTAAATAACCGTAACTCAAGACAAAGGTGTAGTTATTTCCTACAAATTCTAAAATTCATTAATTTATAATCAGGATTAAAAAAAAAAAATATATATATATATATATATATATATATATATATATATATAGAGAGAGAGAGAGAGAGACATATACATGGAGGCTTCATTGTGAGGGTTAAGAATTTCACAATTGGAAAAAGTTCAACGGTGTAAACGCAATTTATTCTAGCAGAAGATATTTTTGCCAAATGGTGTCTATGCTGATAGAACATTGATCATTACGATCTATCGGGTATCCCCTTACGTATTTTGTCGAACGGAATATTGAAGAATGCATTTTATTTACTTCTTAATATTCTTTAATTGATGATAAAAGCAGAACTTTGAAGAAATATTTAACCTAGAGCTCCATAGTTCCCTATAGAATCCAGGACAGAGTGGTAATAAAATTGAGGGGGCTGAAAAAGAAAAACATGTCGAAGGAGTGAGCAATAAAGTGGGTTGGGCGGGATAGTTTGTTGTGGGATCTCATTGGATGTTGTGTCTTCTCAGTTCAACCAATCCTATTCTATTTAACACTATTCGCGGATCACTGAAATTGATTGTTTTCGATAAGTAAACCTTGAAATTATTGATGAGAGTATAGGAAATACAAAAACATAAGAAAATTATTTTCAACTCTTTTTCCTTATCATACTTACATAAAACTTCTCATTTGAAATGTTTATATAGTTATAATTATATAACTAATTATCATTCTTCTTATAACGTTGGAGTATTTGAAATCAAAATATTAATTTGACAAACAAATCTTTATAAAAAAAATATCTGGTATGCCCATTAACATCACTTTCCTTTCCGCTGTGGGTCAAAGTCCAAAATAAAAATATTTGCCGTATCTTCACTTTTATTAATCCAATTAAGATCTTTATTTTAAAAAAATTTCTCTTTAGTGTTATAGACAATTTAATTATCTTTGAAATTAGCATCTAGATTGTTCTGGGAGATGTTCGGTTATGGAGATATTAAAAAATTGAACAAAGGCGAACCGGATAACAAAAGAACATGTACATTAGAATTCTTCATAAACCATACGTATAAACTTCAATACGCTATATCTTTGCTAGTACTGTTCCGATTTAGATGATTATTTTTTATTTTTGCATGGAATTCGTACTTTTAAGGGAAATTACTGTAATTTGTTCGGTTAATAAACATTTTTTTCGTCCAAACATCCTTTTTCCTTTTTGGTTTATTATTTTCAATGATAGACCTTTGGAAACGACCAAGGGAGAAATTTTTGTAACCTCTCCCTAAAAATTTGAGGTTTTACCTTTAAAGCTACGTAGGATCCAAATATCCAATAAAAAAAAATACGTCCGTCCTCCGTACGCCGTCCGCGGCTTTTCTCCGAGATTACTGGACCGATTTTCTTGAGATTCGTTACCAATGCCACATGTCACCCCAAGATGATCCTCGTAACTCGACATTACCATCCCTCTGTTTGTTTCACTCAATGGCGGGCGATTAAAGATCTTATAAGCCCATAACTCGGCCATTTATAAAGATAGAGGGGAAACGTAAGGTGTTTTGGAATCAGCATAAGGCAAAAAAAAAATTCTATACAATTGCTGATTGATCTTATATGCCCTATAACTCTGCCATTTATAAAGATAGAGGAGAAATGTAATGTGTTTTGGAGTCAACTTAACAAGGTATTAAAATAAAAAAATAGAAAAACGAAAAATATAAAAATCTCTATCTGTAAATGCTTTTGGTTTATTATTTTCAATCATAGACTTTTGGAACCGACCAAAGAAAAAATTATTGTAAACCCACATCAAAATTTGAGGTTTTACGTTTCAAGATAAGTAGAATCCAAATATCGAATAAAAAAAATATCCGTCAGCAAATCGGTTCAGTATTACCTGAGATATAGCGTAATGAACTTCGTAGACTAATTCTCCGGCTTCTTCTTTTTTTTTACTTGGACAGAATAGATATTTTTGAAATTTTACTAAGTGTAAATAATAAATCATTGTGTAATAATTTGCAGAGTTTTTTATTTTTGCAGGAAATTCGTGCTTTTAAGGGAAATTACTGTAATTTGTTCGGTTAATAAACATTTTTTTCGTCCAAACATTCTTTTTACTTTTTTCCAATAGCGCCATTGCATGAAAAAATGGCCTGCATTGTCCTATTTTTTAAAACATTGATAAACGATTAGTACAGGCATGAATATGAGTGGACGTATGAATCCAATTGTTGTCCTACAGCGTAGACCTACTACTTGTACTGGTACTGGTATTGGTGGGGACCCTCGCCCCAACGTACTCGGCCGTCACGTCCTCTCTAGATCTACTAAGTTGGGCCGTGAATGGGTAGGTTAAGACTTAAAGTTAAAGAAATGTAATGTATACTATCGACTTTTGAAATGAATCCTTACTATTGTAAGAAATAAGAAAAAAAATAAAAAATTATAAGTATCAGTTCTGAGAGGTCCGTATTATGGATCGACCATCGCGAGAGGAGTATCAGTGCAAACATTGCCTTATCGCTGCGATAGTAACTACTTAATTCCTTGCTATCTGCTCTCACAATAAAAACACTCGACGCGAATGTGGTTTGGCCCTGCGCCTCATTGTGCCAGCTGAATATGCCTCGTCTGCCATCAACTCTATTAGACAGCAAAGTAATTATTTACTCTGCTTCGACTGTTCCAACAATTATTACCAGTTTTCCTCGTTTGTTTAAACTGACCTTTGAAATAGAATCGTCAGAGGGAAATTTAGTTGATTTAACTGGGTAAATGTTTTTAAGAGAGTTCCATTTTTTTCCTTTTTTTATTTACAAAAATTTTATAAGAAATATTAGCACACAGTCTGCCACTATTCTTGTCATATTTATAATCAGGAAAATGAATAAATTCAATCTTAGAAAATAAAGATTAAAAAATAAAAATCATAAGCACACATATTTACTAAGTTGTTACTATAGTCCTTGTGCGTCAACACAATCCTTAGTTACAATTCTCATAATTAATCCTATAAGAATATTTTTATTTCTACTATTTATGTCAATGTTTACTTTAAATAATCCTTTGATTTCTTGTGAGTTGAGTTGTCTTTATGGAGGTCATTTACATTTTTAAAACGCACGTGCAATGTCAGAAGAAAAAATATTGATTCGAGCGGTCTTTTGAGACATTATTGGAAAAAGTTTAAGCGCAAAAGCGGCCACCGAAGAAATTTGTGCCATAGAAGGAAAGTCAATTATCCATCGAGATACTGCCGTATGACCCAGATCAGGTCGCCCATCGGTCGTTGATGATGACGTTTTTCTTGAAGGTGTGAACTATGCCCCAGATGCATTTACTCGTTATTAGTCGGCCGTAGTAGGGACTCGAAGTTTTACTGTGAATATTTAGAAAGAGTTTATGCAGTTTTGAGTGCAAAGTACTTTGGTCAACTGGAACCAAGTCATTTTGCAACCTGACAATACCCCTGAACGTCGTTCTCGTTTGATCAAGGAAAAATTGTCGAAACTGCAAGGAATGTTTTGCCTCTTCCTGCGTAAAGCCTAAATATTGCACCAAAATATAATAGTTTGCTTAGATCATAGCTCATTAGGTCAGATCTTTGATGATTACGAGGACGTAAAAATTGGATGTGAAGAGTTCTTTGCCTCAAAACCAAAGGAGTGGTATCAGCATCAAATCCAATTACTGGCAGCAAGATGGTTGAAAGTACTAGAAAACAATTGACTTTACTTTGAAGACCAGTATTCGATAATGTTTAAAATATGTAATCTGAAAATAAGCTATACTAATGCACAATGATTTTTGTAACAGCCAAGTATAAATATATCATAATAGATTTTCACCAAAAGTTATATTATAATAGAATAGCAAACAATAAATTTTTATTAGCCGGATTAACTTCCTTGATACTCCTAAAGAGAGAAAGTCCTTTATCAAAACGTATCTGTCTGCCGAATCATATGCCTGCTGAAAATCTCTGAATCGTATTCCAGCGTCTTCTCTTGCATCTGCTGATAACAAACATTATATCTGTAGGAATCTCTCTCTTCTAAAGCCACATTGGTATTCGCCAACTTCCTTCTCCGTGTAGAACACGAGTCTTCTGGTAATGGCTGACTTTTTAGATAGTACCTTAAACGCCACATTCAGGACACACATGACCGTCACTTTCCAATCCTCTGGGATCTTCTCCAGATATGAGTCCATATTTCAGATTTTGTACAGCTGATTCCAGACCTTATCTCCACCATATTTAAGGAGCTCTCCCCGAATCCCACCTATTTCTGGGGTTTCAGATCAACGGCTATCCATTTCTTCTTTGCCTACATTTCCGGCTCTTCCGAGTCCACGGTCACGAGTTCTCTTTCCTTGTCCCTTAAGGGTTGTTTCTCTTCCAAGTTCCTGTTTTAAGTATCTGCCTAACTAAGAGGTACTTTGCCCATCAACGTAAGTTGAGGCCCGGCTTATTCCTTCATGCTCCTCATCCCTCTGAAAAACCGTCTGGAGTTCTGGTTTTCGAAGTCTTCCTCTGTTTCCTTCAGTTTTTCCTCTCGTCGTACCGTTACTTTGGTCGGCCTTCTTTTCTCTTATTTTCGTCATTTTTATGCGTCGCTGAAGCATCTTCGGCCTAGCCTCGTTTTAAGCTTCTAGTTTGACTGCATTCTTTATCGAACCAGCCGTTTCTCACCACCCTTGGCTTTTAACCAAGCTCTTTCCCGGCAGCTGTATTTATTGAATTTTTGAGGTTTCTACATCTCGAATTTTCATTTTGTGAACCTCTATTGCCCTAACTTATCGCTGTCTTGTATTTTCTTCTTTCACAATATTTTATTTAACTAAAATAAATATTAAATTACTTTTTTATTAATCCAAAATCTGTTTTTGTAGATTTTTTTTGTTTGCAGTATGACCATTTTAAAAGTACTTGGTTAGGCTAAAATGAGTTATATGTGTCTGCATTCTATTCACTTACATATATGGGGCGTATGTTTCATGTTTAAATATAAATTCAAATTTTAAAAAATCTTCAATTTAATTACGTCTCTCAACAGAGCACCAAAAAATAAGTGGCACTAGTTGTCATCTATTACGAGATGTTTGTCTACCGTCGCGAAGGTATTTCTTGCTCATTCGGAGAGTTCTTGCCACTGGAGGTTATTGAAGAAACACTGACTAGGTTTTTGTTTGATATTTCTTCAGATAGAAGATAATTAATTTTCTCTTATCACTAAACTCGAATCGGAAAATATTTTTCTTACTAAAATTAAACTAAATTAGTATTAATATCTAAGACGATTTCGATTATTTATTTATTTATTTTTTTTCATGTCTAAGGATGGACCCCTTAGAGATTTAAGAAGCTATAAAAAGTTATCTTGAGTGGTATTACACGGGTTTAAATGACATAAATTGTGTTAAACGAGTTTAGTCTCTTCAATTAACAGTTTGTACACGATACTCTAAACTTTCTTTATTATATAATACTTCAGATTTATTTTATATTTAAATAACTGCCTCTTAAACATTCGAAACAGTAGACGCGTGCAAAACTGGATTATATTCGAAAGTAACTTTGTCATTGTCAAGAGAAAATATTTTATGTGCCATCAAATTTCCGTAGTGATTTTTATATTTTTGCTCCCTCACTTTTTTCCTAAGATGTTGTATTCCTGCAGGAAATGAAGAATATGTTTGTTCTCAGAATCGAAAATTTCAACTCGCATTTTCCTTTTAGGTATCTGTCTTCATATGACAGGCATAATACCTAATGTACTACCGCTCATCCGATTTTGTTGAAACTCCAATAAATAATCCGGGTTGATACCTAGATGGTACCATCTCAATCTTATTGTATTCCGTGAGCTATTTTCTCTACTACACTCCTATATTTCACAAAAACGCTGTATATTATTACAAAATGGTCTGTTATTTCAAAATAGTAATATTTCAAAAATATCTGATCTGTCTATTCACAGGACTTTACTTATTGCATTTGTTTACAGTTTAGTTAATTAGACTATCTTTCAAATGAGCATTTGAAGTGTTTGAGGAATAGAACATGTGAAGAATAATTTATTAAAGATATCTACCAAGTTCACCAAAAAAATTAAGCAGTAGGAACCAAAGGAGCAGAAATTTGAACCTTGTCTCAAAATGATCTCCGTGACAGTGCCGAACTGGGAGTGTTAAAAAGAAACTGTGTTAATACTAGGCTGCGATAGTTAGGACATGTAATCAGAGGGTAAAATGATACAGAGGAAAATATTGGATGTGCACTTCAGTGGGTAAAGAAAAAGGGAAGACCAAGAAGCTAAAGGAAATGCAGAAATAATCCAAGGAAGGATGAAGTAGAGAGATGCGAGGAAGTCAGAAGCCCAATTGATAAGTCAGGAGGCCTAGGGCCACGATGACCAACCAGTATTGCCGGACGATTAGTCTTAGAAGTTCATTACGCTATATCTCAGCTAATACTGGGCCGATTTAAATTTTTTATTTTTTCTTTTA
Organism: Rhaphigaster nebulosa; assembly: GCA_948150685.1. Classification (NCBI taxonomy): domain Eukaryota; kingdom Metazoa; phylum Arthropoda; class Insecta; order Hemiptera; family Pentatomidae; genus Rhaphigaster; species Rhaphigaster nebulosa. Next base: position 7,102,972 of record OX411306.1, read on the forward strand.
AAGAGAATTTCATTACCTTTCGATTGATTATAACAAAAGCCAAAAAATAACCTTCCAAAACACCTTACATTTCTCCTCTATCTTTATAAATGGCCGAGTTATGGATTTATAAAATATCTAATCGGCCGCCATTTTGAAAAAAAAGACGGATGGTAATTCTGGGATGAGGTGTGACCTTGTTTCCGAATTTCAAGAAACTCGGTTCAGTATTCTCGGAGAAAAGCCGCGGACGGCGTACGGCGGACAGACGATTTTTTTTTAATTCGATATTTGGATTCTACGTATCTTGAAACGTAAAATCTCAAATTTTGAAGAGGGGAGTACATAATTTTTTTTGTTAGTCGATTACAAAGGTCTATTATGTAAAATAATAAACCAACAGCTGAAAACACGTGTGATATGTGTGTAAATCAGAATAGATTTTCATCAAAAATTATATTAAAATATAAAGCGAAACTTCTCTATTAGATTAATAAAATATAGGATTAAAAAAATATATAAAATTAATATGTTAAACTAAATAATATACTAGATTTTAGTCAAATTTGGCAAACCAGAAGTTATACTTTACTTAAAGGTCATTATGGATTTTCATCAAAAATTATATTAAAATATAATTTGGTATTTAACACTTATATATTTATATAAATAGCAAACTGCATTTGGTTAAAAATGACAAACCGGAAGTGGAACTTTACAAGAAGGTCATTATAGATTTTCATAAAAAATTGTATTAAAATATAATACAAAACTTCCCAGAATTTTAAACATATCAATATAAATTGTATATTGGATTTTTGTTGAAATTGGCAAACCGGAAGTGGTATTTTACTTGGAGATCATAATACACTTTCATCACAAATTATTCTAAAATATAACACAAAACATCTCAAATTTGGTATATAAAACTGTTAGAGCCATATAAATAATTATCTAGATTTTGGTATTGTGTATATGTGTGTGGATGTCAACAGATGGACGCCAATCGACGTCATGACGCCGAGTCTCATTTTTGAGATACTGCTTTCTTCGGAAACCAGTAACCAAATTCAGTGTCACTTTTTGAGCCACCGACTTATAGTTTAATAGGCGTACAAGGAAGTCATGGGGTGTCCAAATCAGATATTTTTTTATTTAGTTGTAAATATGTTTTTGTTCATTCTCAATGAGGCTTATTTCAAATTACTTTAGAGACTGAAACATGTGCCAACTAGGTCAGTCATAGCTTCCTGACCATTTTTGTTCCTTACATGGGGAAAACAAATGCAAACAATAAATGTATAAGGAAAACAATTTAATGTTTCTTAAAATTACAAAACACACACACACACACACACATATATATATATATATATATATATATATATATATATATATATATATATATATATATATTCTAGAATGTATAGAAACTTTGCTGCGTATAGGGAAGTAAAAGAACCTAATTATTCAATGATATAACTAATAAATATAAATGCAATAGTATAAAAATAACGTATGGCATATAGAATATTTTCTCGTGATAATGACGATTTGCTTTCTAGAAATTTTTAACATTAATAAATTTTAAATATTATCCTTCCAGTTGCGAACAGTAAGTAATAATGCTTTTGAATTTATGATCAAATAGTAATTAAATAACGGAATGACAATAAGGAAAAAAATTCTACAAATTATTACACTATGGTTTATTATTTCCGGATAGTTATATATAAAAAAAATCTGGTGTGTCATTTCGCAGGACATTCCATATCGTTTTAGGTTCAAGTCGAATATAAAATATATTTGATATGTCTTCGCTAATATTAGTCTTATTAAGATTTTTTTTTTATATCTCTCATAATACAGACAATTAAATTATTTTTCAAAAGAGCATCTGAAATGTTGCGGGAAATGTATAGTTTTCGAGTTTTCAAAAAACTAAATGAAGGTAAACCAGTTTTTGAAGGAGCGTGCGCTTCATAAAATATGTGTCTAAACTTCAAAATGTTATATCTCTACTAATACTGGTCCGATTTTAGATTCTTTTATAAGGCTTAGGTGCAGTGATTCTGAAATACTTTGTGTTTTTTTCTATCTTCATAAAAGGCCGGGTTATTGAAGTATAACATCTCTAATCGGCCGCCATTTTGAAATGAAATGGCGGATCTTAACATGAGGTTCCGAGGATTATCCTGAGGTGACCTGTGACTTTGGTGCTAAATCTGGAAACGATCTGCCATGTAGTTTCGAATAAAACCGCCAGATTGCGTATGAGGGACGGACGTATATTTTTTTAATTCGATTTTTGGATTCTATTTATCTTGAAACGTAAACCGTCTTATAAACAGTGGCGTAGCTAGGCCAATTGGCGCCTGGCGTAAACTTCAAGATAGCCGCCTCCATAGTCGGGATTGGAACTAGGTGGGCAAAGGAGACACATGCCCCGGGCGGCAGAATTTAGAGGGAGGTAAATTTTGAGTAAAAGGTTATTATTATATTGAGCAAATAATATTTGTATATGCTTCTTGATAGTTTTGACCCTGATCTTGCCAAAAAATGATTTAATGTTATGAGTTGATATTTATTTCGAAATTTATTACGTAAATGACCGTTATAACACTGTTGACGTTCATTGGAGAGGGAATCAAGAGGCGGCAAAATTAAGTTTGCCCCCTTCTCCCCAGGGCAAAATTCTCAGTACAGATTCTGCCGCCCGGTTTTAACCTTCCGAAACAGGGTATTAAAATGTATCTTATTTTTTAATTACTTAAATTAATATGCATGTCCTAACTTTTTTTTTTCATACAATTCGAAAGTTTTTAATGAAACCGCTAACTAATTTTTATCGAAGATGATTTAGTGCTTTAATAGGTATTTGAAGAAGTAAACAAAAATGGAATAAATATGAGTCCCTTATTGTGAAATGATACAATTATGTAATTGGGGCTTAAGTCTTTGATGAATAAAAGGGGAAGATTATTATTTTTCGGCTGGGAATTGGAAAGAAACCGCTTGTTACTCGAATCGAATTACAAAGAGGTTTCTACAACGAGGTTCTTAAGTTGTTTTTAATGAGTTCCATTCTGCTTCTTGTTTTGGGTTCGGATTCTTCTTGTTAGTGATTTTTTAGTTATACTTTTATCGCACTCACGTGCTATTTGTTTAACAGACCTCTGAGATCTTCCATCGCGTTAACCTATGATTCGCGTTAACAATAATTCAGAAACACCTACAGATACGCTATATATTTAATAAATAATAATATACATATACATTTTGGCCAGCTATATAATTTATACATATATGTATATATATATATATATATATATATATATTTTTTTTTCACACATACATATTTATACGTTCTCCCAAAAACTTCAGGATATTTTTCGTAAAATCAGCGAAAAAATATAATTTTATCAAAACTTTAAATACAGCTTTCGATTTCTTCCTTCTGCCAAACGTCTGTGCTTAATTTAATCATAAGAATAAAATTTAAAATTTTTAAACATGATCTCGTTTTATATTAAAAACATGTCTGAAACAACAAGTGCTCAGCTATATCGTTCAAGTTGCCCTTTGTTGATTACTTTATAATTAATAGCTATTAATTATACAACTTATTGTAGGAAAGTGTTTATTGGACCATGATACCGAGTTTATACTCCAAACTTTGTACCAACAAAGTTACCAGGTAGAAATGAGAAATAAAGTTAATTTTAAAAATACAATTTTCAATTATGTATTGATTCATTTCTTTTTTCTTTATTTCTCTGTTTCACGATAACTAAAAGATGTGGCCATAGATTCTGTCACATATGGTTAATAAATAATTATTAAAAATATATGTTGGTATTAAATAATGTTTATGTTAGGAATGGTTTAATTGAATCGGTCATTTTTAATGGAATGAAGGCATACCTCATTATCGCAAGGCATTTTATATTTTATATAAAAACACCAATAATATAGTTATACGATTTTTAAATAAATGCATTCACATTAAATAGAAAACTTGAAGTAGCTTATTTTTACATTTACTTATTTAACCAATGTAATATAAATGAAATTCCTAACTAATAAAACTTTTGGAAAAATATGTTTCGAAGAAACGGAAAGCTTAAGGTAGAATTTCGCTGGTACTGCCCACGGTTGGGACTGGCAGAGCTTACCAATCGTAGCCGCTGACTTTAACTGCTTCTATATTTCGCTAAAACTGCCCACCGCAGCGGCCCACTATTGCGTAACCTATAACGTTATAACCTCTTATATATTTATAATCATACTATATCGTTATAACTATATAATATATCCTTAAAACCTTTAAATATATATGTTATTTAGATACATATAAATTATAGATAAATTAATACGTTTATTTACGAGTATTTACAGATATGCAACTATATATGTACAACATATATATTGCTATGCTATGTAAAACTAGATATTTGTTATTTATTTTAGACAATGAATAAAGTTCGTCTGTCGAGATTTCTTTATTGTTTATTAATACAATAATAATAATAATAATAATGTGCGAATATAAAAATAAAATAACATGTTTCCACACATTATTCTTTACTATTACATTCCTGTAGTCCTTATGTTTGTGATCATAAAGAACCTGAAACTGATTTGCAAACTCTACTAAACTTTCGTCGTCATAATCACTAATCCTCTTTTTGTTAAATGGCATTGTTTCAAATGACAAGCGGGAACCGTTGCGTCTGAGGCAGCATGACTCCTTCTGGAACAGTCAGGGACGCAGCAGTATAAGTATGACATGATACCTAGACTGCCGGGCAGTGTCAGCGAAATATGTCCCTACCTATTCAGTCAAAGTAGTAGAAACTGCAAACTTTGGCAGCCGCAACCGCGGGCAGTACCAGCGAAATTCTACCTTTATTTTGCTTTAAATAATTTTTAAAAATTAGATTAGTATTCGAATAATCCAGCTTTATTTTTAGCGTGTTGGACGGTGGATAAGTATTTCCTCAAAGTAGCATCTTTCGTGGTCGTCACTCACCACCCGCACTGAAGAGTGGAACCTCAACCTAGCAATAGTTCATCAGAGTATCCTCCTGCTCGATATTCTCAAACATGTGTAACAGAAAGAAGAATTGGCAGGACTTCGGAAATATTTCCAGGTGATGATTGTTGAAGACCACAACACAAGGAAGGATGCAATTGAAGACAGGGAGTGCTCTGAGAATGTTATTATAGTTCAGTTACGGCTGTAAGCAAAGTGGATTCTCTAAATTTATTTATCGATACTAGATTTATCGGTTGCACAATTCCTCACAAGAAATGAGGTTTTTTAGTTTTCAAACAGCTCGGTCATCAAGAAGACCATCGAAAGATTAAGGCCGTAATCGGCAGAAGAGCCAGAAAATATTAAAGAAATTTAAGGATTTCTTGGTACCAGTTTTTCTTATTTATTATTTTATTTCAGATATTATACGTAATAGTTGTTGACCATATTCGATCAACCGAAAATTATACTATAATATTTTCAAAATTATTAGATGCTGATGAACTTCCTGACAAAATTCGCTGTTTTTACGAATATTGCCTGTTGATTTTTTTTTATCAATGTCATTATCGATGTCTAGTTCCCACAGAGAAAATTAAGATCCTTTCGGTGCTAATCTATCGCATGAGAATACATCGGTTTTTCTTCATACCATACAATTGTTTCAGCTCTTCGGGTAATTTTACATATTTTCTTTTCTTTTCCACCACTACCTTGTGTAGGTTATCATCACAAGGGACTCCAATCTCAATGATAAACGCTGGTTTCTTTCTTTTTACTTCCTTGTACGAAGTAAAGGAACTATTGTAATCGCGAAAATTTTCGGTTTTCAGATTTCAACGGAAATATCCATTTTGACCATCCCTGAATCCATTTTGACTAGTTTCATCGTGGCGTATGTACTACTTACGTTCGTATCTCGCATAACTCAAAAACAGTTAGACTTAGAAAGTTAAAATTGTGTATTTAGGATTATTGTAAAATCTAGTTGTGAACCTCCCTTTTTGGTCACTACTTGGTTACCGGAAGTGGTACTTTACTTGAAGGTCATAATTGATTTCCACAATTATATTAAAATACGATGCAAAACTTCTCAAGTTTAGTATTTATAACTTATATACTGATCTAAATAACATGCTAGATTTTGGTAGAAAATGGAAAACCAGAATCGGTACTTTACTTGAAGGTCATATTAGACTTTCATCAAAAATTATATTAAAATATAAAGTAAAACATCTTAAATTTGGTAAATAGGACTTTAATATCGATATGATTGTATTTACTATATTTTGGTTAAAATTTGTGAGTCGAAAAGAGTATTTTACTTGAAGGTCATAATAACCTTACATCAAAAATTATATTTAAATTAAATACATAAATCATATGTTTCGGTAATAAAGGTTTCAAACGAAATTTGGTTTCCAATCCAATAAAACATTTTTATTACTAGTTTTAAGTGTTAAAATTGAGTATAAAATACTGGTTTTCCTCCCCATTTGTATGTGTGTGTCAATAGATGGATGTCGCGACGCCGAGACTGCAATCTTTGGAAACTAGTAACCAAATTCAGGATCACTTTTTGAGCCACCGATTTATAGTTTAATAGGCATACAAGGAAGTCATGTATTGTCCACATCAGATATTTTCTATTATTACAATGTCAGATATAGATTGATCCCAGAACAACTTGACATTGCGCTTAGAGATGTATATCGATAGAGAGAAGAAGAACTTTATTCTGGGACTAGGTCCCTTAAGAATAACATGATTGAACAAATAAAACAGAAATAATTTCTGGCCATAACACTACAAAATACAGAAAAGTTAATGTATACAATATTTTCAGTAAAATAAATAAGCAAATAAAATAAGTTCTTTTATCGAAAAATATAATTAATTAGAACACAAAAAAAGAGAAAAAAAACAAGAAAAGAAAAAGAGATAAAATACAAAAATAATTAGTAGTATTACATTGTATTACATGCAGTAATAATATTAAATTTGTAATAAGGACAATAGTTATCTGTGAGACTCATCTTGTGAGCTATGACTTGGCGCATTGTATGACTTGGTGTCTCTGTAAGTACTCATTCGCAAGTACTCATTACATGCTGTATTGAGTATATAGGTCTGATTTTTGTGTGTTTTTCTGGCTATTAATCTTTCTTGGATAGCCAATAGGAATCCCTCAGTTTCTGAAAGGATGTAACCCCTTTTCAGCAATTTCAATAATGCCTGAGTACTCCTGTATTAAGGAGTGATAAAATCGTCCATGTAGTGGCTTATTTTTCGATAATTCTGTTAAAGTAGCATAGTCTGCTTCGCTATTCAGGGCATCAGCACTTATTAGATTTAGAGCTGTGTGATTTACATCTAATAATGTAATAGTTGAAATGACTTTCTATGCATTTTCGAAGATTATTTTCTTCAAAACAAACAAACCTTCAAAAGGCTCATCAGACAACGCTCCTCAACAATGTTTTAATAAGATATAACCTTGGTTCTGATGACTTCGGGTGTATTTTCCTTGACAGCAACGGCGGATGCAGGAATTTTCTGAGCGTGGGGGGCCACCTGTGTACTAGGTGAATTCCATACACTAAAGTAAAGGATCATAAATCCTTCTTTCGCCCCTTCTCCTATGAAAATTTAAAACATTAAATGCGTTGTTAATGTTTTAAAACCCACATTATTAAATCAAAATTCAAATATTAATAATATTTTAAAGGAGATCTTAAATAGGAGATTTTAAATCAGCACATGATTTGGACATTGATAATAGATTAGGACCCGTATTAGAGGATAAACACTAATTATTTTAGTACTGTTTGTGTATTGCTATATAATTTCAAAATGAAATAACATTTTTAATTTGCTATTCGTCTAGCTAAAATTTGTTAACGAATAAGAATGTCATTATTGCTAAAAGTAAATATCTGATGTGGACACTGAATGACTTTCTAGTATGCCAATTAAACTACAAATCGGTGGCTCAGAAAGTAATCCTGAATTTGGTTACTAGTTTCCGAAGATGTCAGTATCTCAAAAACAACACTCGGCGTCGACACAGAGGACACAGACACAGAGGACACACCCATACACCACATACACCTGTTTCTGGAGGTCTCTTTCCTTTATTAGAAAGAGGTGGGGATCGTTTTCTTTATAAATGTCGTTTTCTTTCTTTCAGTAGGTAATAAGTTACCAAGAGATTTCTTCGTGTTCCGTGACAACATTAGAACTATCTTTGTCACTAGATAAAGCATTGGAAATCAATGGTTCCGACATTTTTAGCTGAAGTACGCGCCTATCTATTAAAAAACACACACATACTCTTTCTGGAGGTCTCATTCCGTTATTATATGTTGTTTTCTTTCAGTAGAGATAACTAGTTTCTAAGACATTTCTTCGTGTTCTGTGACAACATTAAATTTTCATACTAAATATCTAGATCCTAGATAAAGCATTGGAAATTGAAAGTTTCGACATTTGAAACAGAAAAACTTATATCTTATTCTCCTGCTGCAGACTTGTTTAGCTCACAAATGGAGGAAAAGAAGAATTTTGCACCCAATTTTAACACATAAAATAAGTGATAAAATTGTTTAATTAGAGGGTAAAAAAATCGCGTTTGTAACCTTTATAATCGAACCATATGATATCTGTATTTAATTTTAATACAATTTTTGTTATTATGACCTTGACCAATTTCAACCAAAATCTAGTATATAAATTATTTTGATATAGAAGTCTTATTTGCCAAATTTGAGATGTATTACATTATATTTTAATATCATTTTTGATGAAAGTTTATTTTGACATTCAAGTAAAGTACCGCTTCCGGTTTTTCCAATTTAGACCAAAATCTACTGTGTTATGTAAGTCAATGTACAAATCATAAATACCAAATTTCAGAAGTTTTATAGTATGTTTTGATATAATTTTTGATGAAAATCAATAATGACCTTCAAGTAATGTACCACTTCCGGTAATCATGTAGTGACCAGAAGGAGAGAATCACAATTAAATTTCACAATAGTCCTAAATACTAAATGTTTACTTTCTTTTTTGAATTATTCGAGATACACACGACGAAACTAGTCAAAATGGATTCAGGGATGGTCAAAATGGATATTTCCGTTGAAATCTCATATTTTAATAAAAATTTTGATAGATATTAATTATGCCTTCTAGTAAAAATACCACTGCCGGTGATCATATAGTGACCTAATACAAAATTATAACTTTCTACAGCTAACCGTTTTTGAGCTATGCGAAATAGGCACGTACGAACGTACGTACAGACGTCAAGGCGAAATTAGTCAAAATGGATTCAGGAATGGTTAAAATGTATATTTCCGTTTAAATCTGAAAACCGAAAATTTTCGCGATTACAATACTTTGAAAAATTAAGACATTTTATTTAAAAATTTTAATATAGCGACATAGGAACTTAACCCATTAAAAATGTTTTAGCTTTTTATCAAAATTCAATTATTATATAGCTAAAGGTGCCTGTTGTATAAGTAATAGAAACCAATTTTCAAGAAAAGCATTTTTTTTACCTTCCAGAAGGAACGAGAGCTGGAGGGCACGTGCCGTTGTTCTGGATCCTCCAGTGAAAGTACCATCTGGACTTAACGAAGGCGATCTAACCTTTCTAAATAAGTTTTTGCCCACTTTAGGAATAGTCTTATGCTAGCCGAGTGTTCAATTTCTTTTATTTTAATGAAATTCAGCACTTAAATTGAATCTGGAAGAATTTCTTTGAATTGATCTTGAATTTCAGCAGTTGCACTCCGAGATATTATTATTAAAATTACATCATACCCTTCCCACCATTGGAATTTAATTAACACTAAAGTAGTGATGCTATTATTAAAACAAAAGTTGGTCTGGAGATGCGGTCAATGAAAAAAAACAACTAAGTGCAACTTATTTATTGTATCGTATGCTAACGTTTCGGTCTAAGCTTAAGGCCATCATCAGGGCTAAAAGAAAAAACGAGAATACAATTGAATACAACAGAGGAAGTACCAATAACCGTAATAAAAATGGTAATAAGCGGAAATTACAAGCATGATAAAAATATATGAAATATAAAGAAATAAAGCTGCTAATATATATATATATATATATATATATATATATATATATATATATATTGCAAATAAAGAAAATTAAAGTAATGTGAAAAGAGTGAAGGAAAGTTAGGATTCAAATTTCAGCTCATTTGACCCAAGATTATGATTAAATCTTACAATTTGATTAAAAAGATTATCAATTTAATGTAATTCTTAACCTATACTTCACTCTTTTCACATTACTTTAATTATCAATATTTACAATATGCTTTTCCCCGAAAAAAATATACTATTGCACTAGGTCGAAGGTCGGCGGTGAGCGGCGGGACTGCGTTTCATAACCCCTAGAGTATGATAATGGAAATTTGGAGATGTCTGATATATATATTTTTTTCTCGCTACATTTGAGCACCTCTAGCGGTTCTCTTTGTTTCAAATGAGCTGAAATTTGGTATGTAGGACTTTCTTACAGGCAGAACGATACCGTTAAAGAATGGGTAAATTCCAATAAAAATTTCGGTGTTTTTAAAGTTTTGCGCATCTTTACAGCTCAACCGAATTAGTTTTAGTGTTGAAAATTTGAATTGAAGTGGTCTTAGGAAAATATCTTTTAGGGGTCTCAACTTCACTCAACTCCCACCCTCCCGGGTTTATCGATTTTTTAAAATATTTGCGCACCTCTAAAACCCCTCTAAGGGGATCAACCTTATAATACCTAATACCTGTTGTATTTGAAAGGAAATTAAATTACCTATAAAACAAGAGGAGTTTCTTCGAAATCGAACCAGTAATAGCAAAGATATGACTATTTCAACTCCAGCGGCCCCAGTTGGGTCAAATGAGCTAAAATTCGGTATGAAGAGTTTTCTTTATCGAAGGTCAGCGGAGAGGCAGAATAATATAATAAAAGTATGGGTACTGGTATTGGTGGGGGGAACTAGTCCGGCAAGTGGGCCTTATGGTTCTTTTTGCCAACCCCTGACGGTTACTTGTTACCGCCGCGTACTAACCAGAGTGGGAGTGTCAAGATTCATTTCGCGGTATCGCCACGAAATAAATATTAACCGACCCAGGTGGGAATCGAACGCACAACGTTCCGAACGGGGCACCCTGGGCCCTCAGCCGTCACGTCCTCAAAAGTATGGGTAAATTTCGGTATGTTAGAGAACCTTCTTTTGTAGGTCTGAAGTTTTTTTAATATTTTGTATTTTAGTGAAAATACGACTTTAGTGACGGAGTTCTGCTGCTCACGGTTTTTTTTTCTTTATACTTCATATATTTTTTTCATACTTGTTATTTCTGTTTATTACCATTTTTAGTCCTGACGATAGCCTAAAGCTTAGGCCGAGATGTTGGCACATAATACATACGTTACATTTATTAATATTTTTTTCATTGACCGCATCTCCCGACCAATTTAGTCTTTAATTACATCTACGGTCAACGAAAGCTACTCCAGTAGGGATGCTATAAATAGATTTCCTTCGTTGTTATCGACCATCTTTACTTTACAATCTTGTAGATTATCAAGGTCTATTTTTACAATTTTGATGTTGTTCCATTGAAGCTGCCGTGATCCCATGCGGATTCCACTTAGCGGGATCCGCTTTAAAATAGCTTCCAATGGTTTTCATTACCCAACTTCACGCGATGGCTCCATCTGATAAACATTTTTCCTCATCATTTTCTAGTACTTACTCTGAAAGGTATTTTTAAATAACAATTTAATTCATTTTGGAAGATTTATTATATCCTTTAAGGTACCGTCTACCAAAATTACTTTATTACGTTTTTTACATTAAGTCCTACATTTCATATTCATTTTTCTCATCTTCAGGGTTCAAATTTTATTGTTCTAAGGCAAATGTTAACAACTAAATATTAAACATCCCAAAAATGTTTTCCAATTGAAAATACAGATCTACAATTATCTATATAAATAAAAACGTAAGTGTTCGTTTGTTCGAAATCTTAAATCTCCGAAACTATAGAACCAATCTATACCAAATGTTAACTTTATCATCTTCATGGTTCCTGGATGGTTTTGCAATAATAAAATCTACCGATTTCGATATAACGGCTGTTCAAAAGCCGAAAAAACACTTTTTTCCTAGAGTGTAACGCCAAAGCAGCTCATAGGATTTTAATGAAAATTTCCTTTTATGTTCTCGAAGTCCTTTAACAGTTCATGCATGAACTACGACCCCGAGAAAAAGAAGAAAAAGTTATGACGGAAAGAATATTTCAATTACGCATATGATATAATATAAAAGATAATTGAAATCTCTACAAAGTAAAAAAAAAAATCTTCGAAAATAGGCTATTATTAACAAAGATACAGCGCATTGAACATCATAGCTATGCTTTTATTTTCCTACCGCTGCAGGTCAGAGGAACTGCAGGACGTAAGTTTTGTAATCTGGTCAAATTTTCGATATGCAGTTTTCAACGGTTCTATGCTTTGAGAGCCCCTGAGTAAAAAAAAAAAAAATCAACAATGAATTTTAGCCATTGGTCTATTTGTGTCAAGATTATCACTTGAACGGATTAACTAATTCTATTAAGAACTTCAATTTAATCGATTTTTTAAAACCACGTTTATACATGACAATAATTTGTATTAACCTTTCAATTGTGGTTAATTAATCTCTCTCACTCTCTCTCTCTCTCCCTCACTCTCTCTCTCTCTCTCTCTCTCTCTCTCATCTCCTCTCTCTCTCTCTCTCTCTCTCTCTCTCTCTCTCTCTCTCTCTCTCTCTCTCTCTCTCTCTCTCTCACACACACACACTCTCTCACACTCTCTCTCTCTCTCTCTCTCTCACACACACACACTCTCTCACACTCTCTCTCTCTCTCACACACTCTCTCTCTCTCTCTCTCTCTATATATATATATATATATATATATATATATATATAATCAAGCAATATCGAAGCATTGAAGGATCAGCTAGTAATTAAATGAAATTTATATGATGGAAACAAAGATTTCTTAGAAATGTAACTAACGCTATTTTGAATGTCTGATCTCGCTAGTTAAACTGTTGCTAGCACAGCCCTACAATCGTAAATGAACATCGACTCAGGAGACTTTACAAAACCAAAAGAACAAACACAACAATAACCAATATTGTGATATTGGGGTTGTGACTCAACATAATCAATTCCGCACATGTGCTCAAATGGTGGTTGGAGGATGCGATCTGGGTTCTTACCTTCTTCCCACATGACATAGGCAGGTCAACTCGACATCATTATTAAAGTTATGAAGATGGTTGCGTCAATTATTTCCTTCCGCTGCAAAGATAATCTTCATTCCTAATGATGAAAAATAAACCAACCATTAAAAATTGAAGTTTTTTTTTCAAATTCTACTTAAATGTTTACAACGTTACACGACATTCTAACCCAACGAATCATCTGTTTGCTTATATAAAATTATTCTCTAATTTTATAGAGTATAATTATTTTGATTTAATTTGTTTAATATAAAGGAAAAAAAATATATTACTTTGCCACATTTGTAAGTCTAATAAAGCTTTGGAAAAGACTTATATAATGTGATTAGAAATTAGAAAGAAGGTATTAAAACATGTTATTAATATACAAATTTTTGATTCATGCATTCTTATTGTTTCTAATTGTAATATTTATAAATAAGAAAGTTAAAAATCTGTTGCGGACATCCCACAACTTTCACTTACCTTCTTATTTGAAATAAATTTTAAAAATTTCCATTTAAGTGTTCAAGGAAATTTCATTTAGTATCCATGGAAATATTTAGCTTCCATTAAATGATATAAAAGTATAAATTATTAATTCGAAATTTTTCACAATCGAAATACTTTCCATTACTATGTATTTTATATATATATATATATATATATATATTATATATATATATATATATATATATATATATATATATAATAGAAAAAGAAACTTTATTCTGGAACTAGGTCCCTTAAGAATAATAAGTATGTACAAGCAAAAAAGATAACAGAAAAATGTCTGGCCAAAGACTACATTAATAAAGGTCAATTAATATTTACAATAATCCCAACTAAACATATAAGTTGTTATACAAAAATATAACAAATATTATTTCACTGACAAATAATGAAATGAGAAAAAAAAAAAGAAAGAAAGAAAAATCGTAGGAAATATTGAAAAATATTTAAAAAGAATACGAGTAGAACAATCCTGAGTTAAAACATTATTAAAAACGAATTCTAAAAAAATTTCATTCAACTATATAAAAATAATGAAATATATATATATATATATATATATATATATATATATATATATATATATATATATATATATATATATACGCCAACTTTGCAGGAAACATATGAAACGTTTTTTTCCCAAATAACAATATATTTGTTTAAACATTTTATTCTTTAGTAGGATAGCAAACTTTATAGGAAACATATGAAACGTTTTTTTCCCAAATAACAATATATTTGTTTAAACATTTGATTCTTTACTAGGACAGTAGGATTTTAATAAAATGACAAAACTGTTATAATTATAATATATTTTTAAGACTTCCAGCACTGGTCAAGGCCAGAGTGACGACTTGACTGGCAGTCGTCAATATATGGTGCTTACGTCATCAATAGTCGATTTTTAGACCACTTCAAATTTTTTTCGATATTTCGTAAGGAATCGATAGAGGTGGTGTTTACATCCTATAATACATTTAAATCTAAATTTCGAATTTTTGGTACTTAAGCCTTTTTCAAAAAACGACGTCGATATGTAAGTGAAAGAAAAAAAAAATATTATTTCTATACTTTTGTATCTATACCGCTACACATTGAAGAGAATAAAAAAAAAATTATACTATTATGTTATAGTAAATGTTTATAATGATTATTATAAACATTTCAAAATCTTAACCTATATTAATTAAACCTATACGACTCGCTTTCGGTTTTTCATCAAACAAATAATATTACAATATTCATGATAATAAAATTTTAATAAAGATAAACCATGGAGTCATTACAATAATTACTATTTAATGACATCGCAATAAAAACAAAGATAAAATGAATCAAATTTAAGAGAGGTGGTTGGCCGAAAGAGCCAATAATACACCGCAAGGTTGAACCTGTCTCTTGTTCCAAATTATTTGTTTGCCTGGATCTCTTAATAGATCTGCCCAACTCAGCAGTAAAAGTGGAAACATTTCTTTTTTTTTTTTCTCTAGGCTTTTATTTTAGGATTTATCTTTGACTCGCTGACATTGTACACACAAACTCTGTGTCATCCTCCTTAGAGAAACTTTAATACTAGATGGACGGTAGTGTTAACTAATGAGAGCGAGAAGTAATTATCGATACGATTGGAAGATTCCAAAAACAAATCCTTAAGCATCTGATATATCCGGAAATAACTGCCTAGTTAACGTTTAGGCATAAAAAAAAATTCGTGATCAGCAGAACTCCGTCATTAAAATCGTATTTTCACTACAATGAAAATATTATAAAAACGGAGGAGTGAGAAAAAAGTTAAGACCCACAAATAAAACCAGTTTCCTTACATACAGAAATTTTCCCATACTTTTATTAAATTGTTTTGCCTCTACACTAGGGTTGGAATATGGAATGAAAGAAAAATATCGATATTCGATATTTCGATATATCGCAAAACCAAATATCGATATCCACCGATAATCGGTAGAAAAATATCGATATATCGAAAAGAAATGGATGAAAAAGCAAAGAAACCGTGCATTAAATGAGTATAACGTTAAAATGTGATGAAGGTTATGAAATAATATAATTATTATTTATAGAACAATATTTTTATTATCCATGAATCATTATAAAAAAAAATAGAAAAGAATAATACTTTGGCAAAAAAATAAGTATTATAATACATTTGTATCTTGAAGGCTTTTTGCCATATTTCATATATTATATTATTCTACAAATTAAAAAAAAGAACTTGTTTTATTTTTCTAAAAAAAAATTGTATTTCATTAAGTTTCCACGCATACGTACATTGAGCATTCTCAAAACATTTATATAAAAACATGTAACTCATCTGATATATATTTTAGTACAATCACCATTTATATTATTACCTGTTTGTCTTTGCATAGAATTAATTAACAGTATATGTGTTTCAATCTTATCTACTAATTATTGTTTGGCAACAAAATATTACTTATTCTCATATTTACGCCATTATATTTATAAATTAACATGTGCTATATTTTAACCAATGATTATCTGCAACAATTTATTTACATTTATAGTATTGTCTATTTTATTTCAATTTGGTGAGTGATTGATCCATATTATTTTTTGTTTTGCTAATCATAAGTTTATTTGAAGGGTAAGGAGAAAAGACCTGGATTCTATTTCATAATGAAGTACGAAAGTACAATTGCGAGTAGACCTATGATTTACTATGCATATGACACAACATGTTGAAACACAATAAAATTTAAAACTAGTTGTTAGCATCTACCTAATTTACCTCGATTCCTATTCTTGAATATTCTTCAACATCCCGTGCAATCACCATATCTGGAGCACTTGTGTGTTCACTCAATATAACTGTAAAATGTGTTCGCTCAATATAAGGCCGAAGTTCTAGGAAACGTTGGACCATGTAACATTTGCTATTCCATCTAGTAGGAACATCTGAAATTAGCTTACATTTAGTGCCACCTTCAGTGGCTTAACAATAGCAAACCAAGTTGTAATGCTACGAAGCTTTCTAAATAATTCTTCCAACTAGTCTTTTCGCACACAACATTTAACAACTGAGCAAAACAGTGTACATGTTTGGCCTGTGAGAACGTATCCACTGCCTTCACAATGTTTGCCCCATTGTCAGTGACAATTGTTGTTACTTTTTCATTTGAGATGCTAAAACATCGGCACACATCTTCCAAAACACGAGATATATATTGGGATGTATGCCTGTCTGTGATTTCTCGAAGTTCCAGGAACACTGAGGGCATTTCATCATTTGTTTCTAAAATAAAATGAACAGTGAAACCAATTAAACTTTTCATCTGGTGGGACTCCGTTCATATGTCACAAGTCAATGTCACTGAATTTACTTCATTCAAATGTTTTTGAATAAGAGAGCGCAGTTCTGAGTATTTTTCATTCTATTATTTTTTTAATGTATTTCTAGAAGGTACCTTGTATAAAGAGGCTAGAATTTTAACCAAGCTGAGAAAACCTTCCTTTTCAACTGTATTGAATGGCAGAGTATCCTTACAGATAAAATATAAAATAGCATCATTCATTTTTCTTCGTCGTTCGTATCCTTCTTCAAATGATGCGATATTTTGGAAACTCGTATGTTAGAAGCTTTTGACGGAGGAATTATTTCTTGTGCTTCATTTAGAAGTAGATGGTGTTGCAGAAAAACCTGACCCTGATGGAGACGAAAAAACGTGCGAATGGAATATTTGAGGCGTGACTGCAGGTTTGTTGTGTTTCCCGATGTCCTAAATATTTTGTGACAATATTTGTCGCACTTTTACTGTCTCTCCATTTAAAATGTTTCCACACTTCACTTTTTGGTGGAGACATTTTAGTTTCTATTTTCACTTTAATCACCACGCTAACAACAGCAATGAACAACAGGTTAGTGACCGTTAGTGACGCCTATGAGTTAAACAGTAAGGAAGTTACAACAGCTCAAAGACACCATCCTAGATTGATTAAATAATTAAGCTATAATGTTAAGTACAGCTCACGGATAACATTAAAAATAGGATAAAGGATCAAGGAAATTTCTAATTAAAATAAAATAATAAAGTTTATAATATCAATACCACCGATATATCGGTGTAAAATATCGATATCATCGATATATCGGGTGTTAGGATAACGATATAATATATCGGTTTTTCAAATCCGATATATCGCGTTTCGATATTCCAACCCTACGCTACACTGACCTTTGATACAGAAAATCCTTCATACCGAATTTCAGCTCATTTGACCCAACTGGAAACGCTCGAGTTGAAATAGCCCATATCTTTGTTTATACTGGTCCGATTTCGATGAAAGTTCTTTTGGTTTATAGGTAATTTAATTTCCTTTTAAATGCAACAGGCTCTCCTAATTTGGAGAGGTTTTAAAGGTACACAAATATTTTAAAAAATCGAAAAACCCGAGGAAAGGGGGTGGGGGAACAAAGTTTGAGACTCCCAAAAGATACTTTCCTAACACCAACTCAATTCACATACAAATTTTCAGTCCTTTAAACTAATAATGCGGAGCTATAGAGATGCGTAAAACTTTAAAAACGCCGAAATTTCGAATATACCCAGTATTTATTGGTATCGCTCTCCCTGGGAGAAAGTCCTAAATATCGAATTTCAGCTCATTTGACCCAAAGGGGACCGCTGAGGTGCTCAAATGTAGCAGAAAAAAATATAGCACATATCTCCAAAACTTCCATAATCGTGCTCCAGAGGTTATGAACCGGAAAGAAAACGCAGTCCCGCCGCTCAGCGCCGACATTCGACCCACTGCAATAGTCTGTTTTTTCCAGGGAAAACACGATTAAAAATTGATTAAAAATAAAAAACCTCGACTAAGAAAAGAATTTTTATGTCTTATATTTTTAACCGACTTCAAGAAAAGGATAACCATTAGACTTTATGTACTATTTATGTCCAACTCACATCTTCGTCATTCTTGGATTTCTGTTATTCTTTTTGTACCAAAAGGGTACACCTTGATGGTGGTTCCGTACAAATTCGCCAGGATCCGAGGAAAACCTTTAGAGATAGAATATTATTTATTTTTTCGAGCATTAAGTTCATGATATAGCATGTAAAAATGATTATAATATTTATAAAATATTTTACAAAAACTATAAAATATTTTTTCAATATTGTTGGAGATACAGAGAGGAACTGCTAAATGGATAATAGCTAATCTATGGATAAACTCGCACTAATTACAGGTCCATTTCTAAATCTATTTGTTTATTTTCTTTTCAAATAGATAAAACAGCCATTTTCTCCACTAATAATTAATAAACATAAATAAGTATTTAAAAAAAAAAAAAGAAATAGGTGAATCCAACAGTTTTGGAATCTCTTTTGCGCTTGATCCTTAGATTCTTGATTGATTCCTCTTCGCCAGAGTCCATGATTCGGAAAAGTACGTCAGGATGGGAAGAAACTTAGTTTTGAATACTGCCACCTTCATCTTCTTTTCTATCTCTTTCCTGACCGTAAATTCTGCCCATAGCTCCGATGTTTCCACTTACGTCCATACCTACAAACCCGTTCTCATGTTACGCAGGTGTGCTCCTAGATATAGAAACTTTCCACTTGTTCCAAGGGGTTAGTTGTCAACTCTATTTACACGCATAATCTTTGTCTTCTTTCAGATCTTCATCATTTTCGATTTTGCAGGACGTATGGCTCACTTTGATATCCAGTAACTCTTCTTTTAATCGTTTTAGATTTAAATGGAGATTTCTGTCATCTTCCGCAAAAATAACGATGTCGTCGGAAAACGCAAGAAATGAGTATTATTTACGGGTATTTAATTAATGGGTATTATTACGTAATGAGTAAATTTACCGGTCTCAGACTAGCATATCTTATCACTTTTAAAACCCCTCCAAGTTGAGTTATGGAGCTCAAAAATTGTTGTATTCGAGAGGAAATTAAATTACCTATAAAACAAAAGAAGTTTAATCCAAATCGGACGAGTATTAGCAAAGATATGGCTATTTCAACTGTTTAAATGCCTTATTATTCGTATTTTTCCCATAGACTATTGCAGTGGGTCGAAGGTCGGAGGTGAGCAGCGGGACTGCGTTTCTATCCGTTTCATAACCCCTAGAGCATGATTATGGAAAATTTGGAGATGTCTGATATTTATATATATTTTTTCCGGCTACATTTGAGCACCTCCAGCGGCCCCCTTTGGGTAAAATGAGCTGAAATTCGGTATGAAGGGTTTTCTGCATCGAAGGTCTGCGGAGAGGCAGAAAAATATAATAAAAGTACGTTTGAATTTCGGTATGTTAGGGAACTGTCTTTTGTGGCTCTCAATTTTTTTCTTACTCCCGCGGTTTTATATTTTTTAACGTGAAAATACGACTTTCGTGACGGAGTTCTACTGCTCTCGGATTTTTATTTTATTTTTAACACATTTATTATATATTGCACATTTTATAATACTTATTGCCATATGAAATGTATGATAATGTAAATAAAAGTATTATAACAAACATAGATTCACTTAGGAAACTCACCATTTAATTCAATACCCTAACTTCCTTTGCCGTGACTGAATGAAATAAAAGAAACAGAAAAAATGTTTTATAAAAAAATAAAAAAAAAATTATTGTATAGCTAGTATTATTATAAAAGTGATTTTATTACTTATACACCCATAGGTATATAAAATAAGAAAAACATGTATTTTTTTTAATTAAGTCATATTTCTTTAACGTTTTTCAAGTTGAAACTTGAATTCTGAAAACATTTTCGAAAGGCACTTAGACTCTATGCTTCAATTATTAGAACTCTTAAGGTAGACTTTCACTAGTACTGCCCACGGTTGCGGTTGGTAGCGCTTGCCAACCGTTACCGCTAAATGTTACTGCTTGTATATTTCGTTGAAAATGCTCACCGCAGCTGCCGACTGCTCACGCATATCGTTATAACCTTTCTTATATGTATAATCATATTATATTGTTAGAATATATCGTTAAATCTATATATTACATCGTTAAAAACTTTAAAACTATCTGTTACAGCCTTCGTGAAAGGAATATATACATGCAAATTTGCTACATGGATGTAATTATTGCTTTAGACATTTTATAGGAACATGATCAAAATGCTAATAAATTTGTCAAAATGGCAAGAAAGCTTCACGTTTTTAAACCGTTTTTTTTTCCATAATCTCCGATTTTATTAACAAATGACGCTTTAAAATGTTTTTGTATTGACCTTGCTTCCACATGTATGAAGTTGTCAGTGATTACAAAACTACTTATTTAAAAAAAAAATAGTTTTTTCTCTATTTCTCCTCTTTAGGGACGCATATCGAAAAATTTAATGCATATAAATCTTCTGGAAAAAATTCTCTGAATGATAGTGAAAACCGCATCGACTACTTTTCGAGTATTGCGAGCACAAACATAAGTAGACTGAATTTTTGTATATATAAATAAAATAATAACTTTTATAAGCAATTTTCGGTTTTAGTAAATGTGTAGCTTTTTTAAATGTAGAACAGTATTTTCTTTTCTTACTTTTTTGCTAATCAGTATTAACAATTTTTTTATTTTGTATCTTAAAATTTATGATTTTGAAGGACAGGCAATAAAATAAATGGCCGTGTTATGAAACATGCCATGAAGCGATATGGTAATTGTAAAGACATTACCGGGACGGTTGTCGTTGCAGCTGGCACACCGAGGGATAAATTGAAAACCCATGTCGAGCAGTGCAGCGGTCAGCAGTGGGCACATCCAGCAATCTGTTCTGTCATTGTTAGCTCTTTACATCTCATCTTGGCCATTTTGTTTCTCTTCTTGTCCACATATTCTTTTGTTTTTCTACCAAACAATGATGATTTGGAACATTAAAACCAATTGAAGGGTTGGGAGGTAGATATCGATGATAGTACCAATTTAATCAGTTGACATCCGCATGATGGCATAGAAGGATCAATCTAATTAGGGATTGATAAATTATTTGCCACTTCTATAAATCTGTTTTATTGAAAACTAGTTTCGAATGTTATACTCAGTTCTGAAAACACCCAAAAATTTCACAAAATAAGCAATTCAAAATATCGTTTGGTATTATTATACATATTAAATTAGATTAATATAAATCAGTATTATAAAAAATGCATATATATGAATTGTGAATTTAATTAAGACGAAAATCAAATACATGTTGGTACTCACCAAGGTTTAAATGGATTATATCAAACAGAAAAGTTTATACTGGTTTCTTCTCGCATTGAACTAACAATCAACGAAAGGTAGGTAGGATGTTTTTAGGTAAACGGTTTAAGGGTCAGAGTTTTTCCAGTAATGCCGGTGAGTAATTGGTTTTTCTTTTATAGATGGGAATAAATTTAAGATTGGACTATTGGAGATATTTATTTGGTCATTTAAGCAAAAATCTGGATTTGATTTGAAGGATTTTATTATTTCAAGTGCTTCATATATATTTAATTTGAGACTGTTTTCAACGCGATTAAATAATTAATTAATTAAATTAATTTAAATAGTTAATTTAACTCCTGAGTCTTTGATGAATTTATGATTTTTTTCATTTAATTGATAAAAACCAATTACTCACCGGCATTACTGGTAAAATACTGATTTTCCTCCCCATTTGTGTGTGTGTGTGTCAATAAATGGATGTTGTGACGCCGAGTGTCGTTTTTGAGATACTGCAATCTTCGGAAACTAGTAACCAAATTCAGGATCACTTTTTGAGCCACCGATTTATAGTTTAATAGGCATAGAAGGAAATCATGTGTTGTCCACATCAGATATTTTATAATTGCGATCTTGGTAAAGTAGCGAATCAGAAGATTAGATAGTTCGCTATTTGTTTTATTTTCAATTTTACTATTGAATGATGAGGTAAAGTACCGAATCTGGTAATTCGTTAGTTTGTTACTACTCATTTGCAAATATTTTATAAATCGGCATTTGGTAAAGATACGAATCTGCCATCTTCGTTAATTTACCATAACAGAAATGGGACGAATTGTATTTTGTGATTCCTTCAAAACTATTGAATATTGTATCATCGTGAGCGTAATATCTTATAAAATTCTAAACAAACTGATATGGATTACTGCAAAGAAACGATGGATAGATCTAACAAATTTCCTAAAATATTGTTTTTTAATACTTAAAATGATCTTTGATATTTTAAATTCTGGTTTTATTGTATTCTCTAGTGCATTTCACATTTTGTCTTGTAAGAAATAATTTTCATGATAAACCATTTTACAAATTAAATAAAACATTTTTTTTTTGGTCATTATGAACCACGATGCATAAAACATTTAAAATACCAGGAGTAGATTTATTTTAATAGACAAATTGAGAATGAAGAAAATGACGTCATTAAAAATGTAGCAAATAAACATTTCATTAGATTTGACAAATTCACAAAATTAAAACTTATGTTGTGGTAAACTGTCGAAAATGGCAGATTCGTTATTCTGGGACGCTAAATGTTCATGCTTCTCAAAAAATCCCCTTAATTGTAAACTAACGAATCTGTACTTACTGCGTATTGAAGAACCTGACAATATTACACCTGGCAGTATTACCAATAGATTGCTCACCAAAAAATCATATAAAATGATGTCTTTTAAAAATTACAAAGGCATTCGCCGAATTACACTAAAGATAAGAAACTGTTCTTTGGCTCTCCTGAAAAGTTGAGTTTTTAAAGATTCGCTAGTTTACCCTAAGCTCGACGATATGATATAAATACCTTATCATTTCAGGCCCTTTACCTACATTAATAAATTATTAAAATTTAGTGTTAAAAAATTACGAGTAATAAAATGAAAAATAATTAAAATATATTTACGAATACTAAAAGAATTAAAAAAAGAAAAAAAAGATAGCCCACTATAAATATAACTATGCTGAGTTAATGAAAACAAATAAATTCTATACCATCACGAATCATAATCCATAGCCACAACTCCTAATTTAAATAAAATAGCTTGTAAAATTATTAATAAAAAATGCAAGAGGCAAATAAAGCCTAAAAAAGTAATAAATAACCAGTTGAAATTCGTTCAGGCTGATATCTCAACGCGAAAATTAAAAAAAAAAAAAAAAGAGAGATTCAATGATCTTGCAAAAGAAAGGTAAAAATTAAATATTTAATTACAAAGAATGACCGCTTTAACAGACTCGGCATTGGATGTACAGATCGTGCCAAAAACATTAGCCGGCCTGTCAAGAGGCCACGCCCACCAGTAGCTCTGCGGAACTTTAACCAAAATTTTAATTTTAACATCTAACTTTAACAATTTACATTTTAATTTATTTATTTTATAATTTATTAATTAATATTTATTATAAATATCTTTATTTCATTTTTAAAATACTTTATCAGCGCACATTTTCATGTTTTTACGCAAAATATCGCAATATTATAACGTCGGTTTAAAGGTGAATGTAATCAACTATAATTTTTGTGAAGATGAGGTGAGTTGCTTTCTTGAAAATTTACGTTTCATTAGTCACAAAATTATGAAATTATCAATAATTTACCTTAAAAAAAAAAAACACAAACTGCGTTAAAAGATGCAATGCAGAATATGACTTCGGTAGTAGTTGACTATCAGTTTGACTCCAAAATTTTTATCCGAACTAACAGACAAATAATTCCATGATCATGGGATCTTGCGAAACAAAATTCGCGGCTAATATTAATTATCTTCCGGAATAAAGCCCGCTAAAGCTTCCTCGAAAAGGGTTTAAAGTTAATCCCCGGTCGGCTAACGCAGTTAATAAGGTAACGCGCTGCATCCGATTATTACCTAATGAATAAATTTACATGTGATCCTGGTTTTGGTAGGATAAGGTATCCCCTTTTCGGGGTGCGGGAGGAGGATAAGTGGGGGAGGGATAAGCGAGAATTACCCCGAGGAAATATTTTTCTTTAGTCGGGTATAATCTACTAGCTACAGAGTATTTTATATTCTTGGAAGTTATAAAGAGAAAAAAAAAATGGTTTGTTGTTGCTCTCTGTTCTTTTCAGAAACCCCAGAGGGAAAGGCTATACATTATTTTCTCCTCAATAAATCAGTTTTTCGTTTTCTTTTATTTATTTTTTTGGGGATTTAAATTCCGTAGAATTGCTACCAAAAAATAATGCGAAACTAAAGATTTTCTTAAGTTAGATATATTGGGAAAAAATAAAATAAAAATTTCAGAATGAAGTCTAGGAGAGAGAGAAATGCTTTATTTAAAGTAATCCTACCCAAATACCTTGGTTTGCTACATGCACAGCATACTAATAAGTCTGTAGCAAGACATACAATAATATTACATCTTGTTTTCTTTCATTTTAGCCATATTTTCCTTTTGTTTACTATAGACCTTCTGTTACTCTCTAATCCATCCCTTATTTCTCTTTTTCAGTGATTCTCAACCATTTCATAACTTAAAATAACGCTTTTTTTTTTTATACATGCAAAACCAAAAAAAATAAAAATAATCGACATTAATATAATAATAATACAAAAATATTTCTTGATAAAAGACATTTAAATTAATTTAAACAAAAAAATTATAAACATATAATGACGTTTAAAAAATAATCGAACACAAAAAAAAATTGAAAAATTTTAAATTATAAATGCAACAGCACTTTCCTTTCATAGAATTAAAATTCAGCAATTTGGTAAACCTAGATGCATAGACAATCAATTTTTTCCAAGTATAATTTTGAATTTAATTTATTGATTAAGACTTTTGAATTTTTGTTTTAAAGTATTTCTTTTAAATATTTTTTTTAGAAATGCCATGACACTTTGAAAAAATAAATAAACTAATTTGCCAAAATAACAAATAAAGTTTAAAACCAAATACTACTTTTAGTAGGAGGTTAATAACATTTTAAAATTGGACGTAGCTGACGCAATAATATGCTTTGAAAATGGCCATAAATGCATTAAATAACACCGAAACGTTACAACAAAAAATTATATTATGACTACGAAAATAAGTTTATATTAATAAATGTTTTGTTAGGATTAATAAGGCCAATTATCTCTTAATCTACGTTGTATAAATAATTTGTAATCCCATTAGATATGAACAACACTTCACATAAGAGAGTAACAGCTGCTTTTAAGAGATTTAAAACTGGCAACAATGAAGTAGAAATGAGAGTCAAAGTAATTATGATTAACAAGTATTTATGTTGAACGAAGCTTTATCGAACAAACATTAATCAACCATCACCAGTCCTCGCCTAATCTCACTTCCACACACATCCAAATCTCCATTATGTAATTATCGTTTTCAGATACCAATTAACAACTGCCAGTTCGATTAGCTCTTGTAATGTTAATTAAGCTAAGCCTAATTTCCATTTTTGTTTAATTTTTTTTTTTTTATATTACATTTAGAGTTATTTCAGGGTGAGTAAAAAAAAATGACCGTTTAATACTGTGTTTTCAGCAAGAACGGAAAAAAACTTAGCAGTAAAATCGTTATGGTAAGAAACAGATATCTAGAAATTTCCAAATATGGAGATTGAATGCAGTTTTCTGACAAACTTTTCATCGATTTTTTTTTTTTTTTGTCATAGTATTATTAAACTGAAGCAGTCTCCATAGCTTCTGACCAATCAGAATTAATTATTATCAACCGGTACCAGTACTGATCTAGAAGTAGTTTTCACAGAATTTGGGATACTCGTAGAGCAGGACGGGATTATGCCCTAAATGTTTATGGAGTATGTTTTAATGTTTTTATATTCTTCTATTTAGGCGTCAGCCATTTTTTAATTTTCAGAGCATATTTATCAGAAAAAAAGGGAAGGATGATATGTAAAATTATGTGCTTGTGTTGTCCCATCCCGTGTTCCTGTGTCAGGAGGGATTGGCAGGATATTTCAGTAATTTATAACCCAATGACAAATGATACAAATCAGTTTTGAGCTTTCATCAGGTTTAGAAAAGGTCTACCAACAATGGCGAGTAGATATCTTCCTCGCCATTTTTACTGGATGCATAATTACCTATATTTCAAGGTTAATTATTTGTTGTTTGGGAATAAAATCTAAGGGATGAGCCGTTTTCGATATCCATTAATCTAATGGACCGTCATAGCTGTCTACGAAATATTTATTTTTAAGCGTCCTCTCCCCACATGTGTAAGAGGAGTTCGATCAGAGACTTGTCTGATATGATTCTGCTGTATTTCATTTCCTGATTATAGTAATTTTTAATTACTCTGTATCATTTAATTGCAGTATGTCCTATTAATTCCTCACTTAGAAAGCATTACATATCTCACGTCAACAACATCATAGAAAGTCAATTTCCTACAATTTTAACTATTGAAGATCCAGCAACAGCTAAACTAATTTATTACGATATGGTCGGCTGTTAAAATTAAGATCTTTCATAATCAATGAATGAGATATTATTTTTTTATTATCGTTTATTTTTATTTATTAGATATTATTTTTTATAGCAGAAAAGAAATAAGTGTTAACTAAATATGCACTTAAAATAATTCATATACATAATGGGCTGAATTAAAGAAACTGTAGATAAAAAATAACATGCAAATGCTAGTTCATCTTCATATCTTATCTTATAAATACGTATCCTTATCATATTATTAATTCTATTTCTTATATGTGCACAGATAAATACGAGAAATGTTTGTTTAATTTTAAAAGTTTTATTTGCTAACAGTTTAATTTCAGTTATCATCAAAATATAATTATTATAATATTATTTTAATTGTAATTTATTTTTACTTCCTTTTACGCAGTAAAGGAAGTATTGCAACCGCGAAAATTTTCGGTTTTCACATTTCAACGGAAATATCCATTTGGACGTACGTATCTCGCATAACTCAAAAAAATTTAACCGTAGATAGTTAAAATTTTGTATTTAGGATTATTGTAAAATATAGTTCTGAACCTCCCTTTTTGGTCACTTCACGATTACCGGAAGTGGTACTTTACGTGAAGGTCATCAAAAATGTTATTAAAATATAATGCAAAACTTCTCAAATTTGGGTATATAAGACTTCCATATTAATATAAATAACATGATAGATTTTTGTATAAATTGGGAAACCGGAAGCGGTGCTCTACTTGAAACTTTCATCTTTATTTATAAAATTTCATTTTATATTGAAATATAACGTAAAACATTTGAAATTTGGTTAGTTAGACTTTTATATGAATATAAATAATATAATAGATTTTGGATGAAATTGAAGAGCCAAAAGGGGTACTTTACTAGAAGGTCATTATAAAGTTACAGAGAAAGGTATATTGACATTTAATACAGAGATCATATGGTTCGGTGATAAAGGTTACAAACGCGATTTTTTTTTATTACTCTAATTAAACAATTTTATTACTAGTTTTAAGTGTTAACATTAAGTGTAGAATACTTTTATTTCCTCCTCATTTGCGAGCTGAACAAGTTTGCAGCAGGAGAATAAGATACAAGTTAAGCGGGTCTTTTTGAGCTACCGATTTATAGTTTAATAGGCGTACAAGGAAATCATGGGGTGTCCACATCAGATATTTTTTCTTGTTATACTACTAAAATTGTATATATATATATATATATATATATTGTATATAAGTTATTAACACTAATAATGTTTATTGTATTGTTTAGCCAAGCCAGGCTTTATTTGTATGTGGAACTCTCCAAAGACAAATAAATATAATTTCTATTCTATTCTCATAGTAATGTTTACAGGTGCAAATAAAATCTTTAAGTTTAAAAAAATATATTAGTTTATTGATTATAGAATAATTATTATTTATTGTAAACTTTAATTGTAGGTCAAGAACAAATAAAATCAAGATGGTACCTCAGCAAAATTAATTAGACTATCTCATCAAAATGATTTTTATTATAAATTTTAGATATTTTTGACAGAATTGTTACTGATAGGTATATTAGCAATATTAAAATAATTATTTATTTAATTTTTGTTCTGTTTTTCTTTTTTAAATCTGTAAACATGATTTTCTGTGGCTAGGTTATGTATATTTACATTTTTTATATCCGTAGCCTTTCTCAGTAAACCCTCCCTAATCCTCACTTGGAAAGGACCTATCAAGTTTTTCGGTATATACCTGTTGACATTGGAGAGGGGATAGGCCAGATGTTCCCTCCAACTTTATTGGATTTCGTCGATTATCCGAGGGGTTGAAGCCTTGGAATTTTATCTCTGGCGCAGTGATTTTTTTTTTTGTACGTTATTACTTGTTTCGTACATTATTTTTCAAAATAAGATAAAAAATTAAATAAAATAGTGTTGTTATTATTGTGAACAAACACACTTCTCAATTATCTTTATTATTTTTCTACATTAATATTTTTTTTATCCACAAACAAACAAAGTTTCGAAATTCTGGGGTTTCCTTCCTTTTTTTCTTAATTACGCTATTTTTTCTAATATAAAATAATTATCAGTACTTCTCCATAGTATATTTTTTCCATAATACATTATTTCGTCTGTTCGGTCCACTATTAAAATGTTTTTAATAAATTATTGAACTAGAGAGTGCCCGTTAAGACTATATTGATGATACCTTAGAGGCCCTTAGAGAAGTACTGCTAATTATTTTATATTAGAAAAAATAGCATAATTAAGAAACAAAGAAAGAAAAACCCAGGGGATGAATGAGAATTTCGAAACGTTGTTTGTTTATGGGCAAAAAAAAATATTAATGTAACAAATAATAAAGATAATTTAACGGAAGTGTGTTTGTTGACAAAAATAACAAAACTATTTAATTTAGTAATTAACTAAATATCAACATCTTCATATTAACATAGATATTTCTGAAATATCAATATTTTTTCTTAATTTTCTATCAAATTAATTTAGAAACTTTTTATAATTTTTAAGAATTTCCTACATCTTTTTGGCTTATCTAGTGTTACTATTTGCAAAAATCTAATTATTTATATAAAAAAAATTGTATAATTTTTTGTAAATAACAAAATCGTCTTCCTTTCTCCAAACCCACTATTGTTGTTAATCTCGAATTGATTTATATCGTTTTCATTTTTTAATCTTAAAGCAAATCATTCATTTATGTATTTAACTGATCGTATATTACAGCATGCCCAAAAAGCATCCTTAGAGAATAGTCGTGTCTTTGAAAACTGTAAACACAGCCATGTATAAAAGCATATAATGTCCAATGATGTTAAAAGTGTTGATTTTGAACGCTACATAGCTTTATGTAAATAAATAATTGCGGGCTGATAATATTTTACCACAAGTTATTTATTTAGATGCAAATTTTCTGCCTTTAAGCCATTCTCAGGCATCTCTGTAAAAGGCCCTTTTTCTAGTTTAATTTACAAAATAGCAAACTGTATAAATATATTCAATATTTTTTTTACAATGCAATACTTTAAGCCTAATCGGCCTTTAAGTCCAATTATACAATAAAAACAACAATAGAAAAAATAAGTTTAGGATCAAATTTCATAACAATTTAATATGTTAAAATTTCCATTAAATTAATTTATATTTAATGTTAAATTATTAAAATAATTATCTGCCACAGCCGGTCCTGAGCCGGCTACCTGAGTTATCTCTATCCAGCAAAAAACTGAACAGCAATGAAAATAAACGCTCAAGAAATGTCTATAAAAAAAAAGACTGTGATGTGCAAATCCTCTGGTCCTCGAGCAGTGCCTATATACGTATGCGTGTGTGTGTGTGTGTGTGTGTGTGTGTGTGTGCGCGCGCGCACACACACTTTTTCACCCTTGGAATTATTTTATTGAATAACAATAATGTAACTATCTTATAATTGATAGGGCCGTTAGGAATCGGAGTTTTCTTCTCGATATTTATTAAAGTACATACCAAAAGAATTGCAATTGTAGAATCTAATTTCTTAATTTCTTAATCTAATTTCTTAAAAGGCTTTTCTTTTTAATCGTATTTTTCCCGACAATAATAGACATATGCTGTTATTGGAGGGGGGCGGGTATGCCTGGTGTGGCAATTTTTAAGTGGCGGCAAAATTTTAGTGAAATTTTATTATTCGTTTTAAACGAATTTGTAAGTATAAAATGGCTCAATTAAGCACGCATAAATATAAAAATTATCTCCACTTAATTTTTAAACTATAAGCAAATAATTATTTTTGGACATAGAAGCGGTTGGAAGGGGCGGCATTATCTGCTATGCCTGTAGGTGGCAACATAACAAATCCTCCATTGTATATATATATATGTATGTATGTATGTATATATATATATATATATATATATATATATATATATAGATATATATAGATACACTATTATATACTTATAAGTATATACTATAAATACTATATGCTATATACTTATATGTTAGCTATTTTATATTAGAAAATAATATCTCGATTAAGAAAGAAAGAAAACCCAGCGGAAGAAAGAACATTTCGAAACTTTAGTTTGTTTGTGCGTAAAAAAATATTAATGTTTGAAAAATAATAAAGATATATTAAGGGAAGTGTGTTTGTTCACAAAAAAAAAAGTAAAACCATTTAATTTAGTAATGTAAAATTCCGGAAGTAGTAGTAATTATATAATAGTAGTCAAAGATAGTGTCATAATTATATTTTCAATATTAAATAGTTATATATATTAAATGATTGTATATGTTAAATAATTATATATATTAAATAATTATATATATATATATATATATATACACAGATTGTATGAACGCTATTGAATGTTTGATATAAATTATAATTTATATCAAACATTCAATAGTGTTATAATGTTTTTAATCAAACATTTAGTTAAAATTACGTATTTACATACACATTATTATTTTTATGCTTTATGTTTAATTTATGTTTTATGTTTAACAAATTTTAACTAGGGTGATCTGGGACAAGTGCGCAGTAAATTTTACGAGGTTCGACTCTACAGGACTGTAAAATTTTTATTTTTGTATCAAGATTTTCTCTCTTTTTTTAAATATTCCTTAGATGATTATATTTAAATATTACATTCAAGCCTACGTTTGAACCACGTCTATTTTGATGAGATTGATAATTTAATTGTCAATACTGCCTTAAGGGGTAAGTGCGCACAAGGTATCCGGAAGATCATTATTCAAGCAGGATCGGTTTTGGAGCAAGTGCAAAATAGTTCGGCTTCCGGAGGATTAGTATACTCGTGTAATCATGGAAAAAAGTTAAAGGATGTCTGAGATTCATATTTTACGATCTTCATTGAGTTATGAAAGTGGGATGTGGGATATAAATGAATAAATGTATTGAAAACAGTAACTTTTGTTTCAACTCGCATTTGTCACACAACAGATGTATTTGCATTTGCAGTAGCATTTGCCCCTACTGTAATGTTTTGCAGGGTGACTACGGACAAGCGATTAAAAATTGAGAACTGCCAAGGAGAAATGTAAACGAAAACATTGTCTGTAGGTTCCGTTCACGGCAATAAATATAAAAAACCTACTGGTCGGTAAACACTTATGCAATTGTACTGCAAAAGTTTAAAGGCACAGCTTTATCAACAAGCTGAATTTAATATTCTTACATCTCATTATACTTTACCTTAGCGAACTTTCGTGACTTATTTCTGGGACATTAGTGTTTAGACTTCATACTCCGTAGAGTATCCAAATCATTATCACTTGAGGATTTGGATTTTACGACACAATTACGCACTTATCCTGAAAAAACATTTACTCCACATCACCCTACCTACACCATCTTCATTGTCCCTGGAAGTTAATAATCAAATCGTAGTAATAATCAATGTGCTGATTTTTCATTAAAATGCTATTAAAAAGTAATTAATTACTTGCTATAAAAAAATTATAAAACTTTGTTTAATAAATCTATAAATAAATAAAAAAACCTATAAAATTTTGTCTAATCTTTTTATATCCATACAACGTTTATTTTATTCGCAACCGGTTTCGGTCTCTAAACGTTTATCAGGCTAATAAGTACGTTAAGCTTGCGACGGATCTCCTCCGTTAAGCAATATTTTTTTTTTCTCACCCTCTGATTTTATTCACAAATCAACGTTTTTGTCCAATAATTTCACACTTATTATAAACTTTTTGTAGTCAGCTTACTTCCACAGGTATGAAGTTGTCATGTTTACGACACGTAACTCATGTTGGATACATTTTTTCTTGGCAATTAATCACTTTTTACTTTCCCTTACCTATATATGAAATACATAATAAGGGGAATTATTACGATCGTGAAAATTTTCGAATTCGAGTTTTCAACGGAAATGCACGATTTAAGGTCCCCCTAGTCCAAATAACCAAGTCTCGCAGAATTTTCTGTTTGTGTGTATGTGAAGAACCTAGCTCAAAACGAAAAGTCGTACGAAACTGAAACTAAGTATTTAAGTAAGTATACTCATAATTTAAGTAAGTATGCTAAGTATTTATTATCCATGGGATATTGCAGCAACTTTTTCGTCAAAATAAACTGACCGGAAGTGCCACTTCATATCATCGGTTTTACACTTTTTACAATTTTCTCGAATATGGTACTAATTATTTTGAAAAAACTTCCTGAAAGTCTATTCCTTAAAGCCCTTTAATTTTTCATTTATGTAATACATCGCCGAGGAAATGCAGGAAAAAATGTTATGATGAAAAGAAGATTTTAGTTATGCATAAATTAAAAAGTATACATTTTATGCCAAATTATTTATAAAATCGTATGAGAGGTAATTAAATTATCTAAAAAACCATATAATAATAACAATATAATCATCAAATCGGACCAGTATTCGCCAAGATACAGCGCATCGGACTAAGCGGGAGTGGCAATTATATCACCGATTTTACACTGTTTTACAATTTTCTCGTAAACGGTTTTAACGATTTTGATGTAACCTGTCTAATGTTTTCTACTTAAAGCTCTTTAACTTTTCATGTATGTAGTATATCAACGAGAAAATTCAGAAGAAAATTATCTAGCGAAAAGAAAATTTTATTTTAAATTTAAAAGTGAACATTTTATGGTAAATTATGTTTGAAATCATATGAAAGGTAATTAAATTCCTTTAAAAAAACAAAAAACAATTATTTAAATCGGGCCTGTACTAGTAAAGATAAAGAAAATCTCATAAGGACAACTAAACACTAGATGGATAACCGAGTGCGTCCGGAAGGAAACGAATGCGACCGAAGCTACCACCAAGCCGCCAACTTGTAGTATACAAAATGCTCTGTATCAATGTATTGTAATAACATAAAAGTAGAAATTAACTTAATAATTCCCACTTTTATATTATTTACTGGAAAAAAAAATAATTCCATGGCAACTAAATGGAATTTCCATGGAGAATAAATCGAAATGTTTAAAATATATTTTCAACTTGACAAACCAAAATTTATTTAGTGTATAGAATTGTAGTACTAAAGTTATTTAAAAAAAATAATTTATTATACTTTTCTGAGAAAAGAAGTGCATTCTGCTGAGTTTTTTTCTAGTAGTATTTGTGATAATTCTTTAAAATAATCTTAAAGATTATTATTATAGGTTGGCTAGGGAAAGTTGCGTGATGCGCGCACCGTACCGAATTTTTTAAGAATATTACAATGAAAAATCCGTGGATTTTATTTTTACTAAACCATCCGGGGACAATGAAGATGATATTGGTAGTTAAAATTTTGTAAAGATTGATTAAAAACGAAAAACGGACTGTCCTTTGATATGGCAGTATGATTATCTTAATATTTGTTCCATTATTTTGCTGAGCCAAAGATATCGCAACTGATATCGATTACCTCTAAAGTTGATGTGGTGAGGGTCCAGAGGATTCGATATATCAACTTAACCAACTTATCTATGAGGTAAAAGGTCAAGCGAGGGAAGTGATTCCTGCTACCGCTGTTACTCAGAAAGATCACTTCCATTATTTGATCCTGATAAGAAATCGTTGATAAATATCTTTTCGATAGACTATAAATATCCCCACCTATCCTGCTCTGCTTTATTTTTATTGTGATATTTTCTAGAACAAGTTTTACTTTCACTTACCCACATATCGATGTCGTTTTTTGAAAAAGGCTTAAGCGCCTAAAATTCGAAATTTACGTTTCAATTTATAATGGGATGTAAACAGCGCCTCTATCGATTCCCGCTCATAACATATCGAACAAAAAATTGAAAATAATCTAAACATCGCTATGACATAAGAACCAAATACTGACGATTCTCAGCCTCCAATCTGACATTTATAAGTGCTAGATGTCGTAACAGTATATTGTAATTGTAAAAATTTTACCAATAATAAAATTCTACTATAAATAATAATTTTAGGTTTGCAAAACATGCATGGTTCCCTAAAGTAATTCTTTCTTCAAGTGTAGATTTGATGCTGATTTAATTTTGCCCAATACCATTGACTAATTTTACTTACGCATGCGCAAACGTATTTTCCTTGAACCATCCATATTTCAAAAACGGCTCCTCCGATACAGTCCAAATTTGGAGGAAAGTTGGAGACTGGTGTAGTAATGATCTAATATTTTACCCATTTTCCATCTACTAAATTTAGCTTACGCATGCGCATACGTATTTTCCATGACACGCCTATATTTAAAAAACGGCTCATCCGATTTGGCCCAAAGTTTGAGAAAAGTAGAACATTAGTGTACAAATAGTCCAGTATCAAATGCATGAAATTACATGTGTGTGTGTAAATATATATATATATATATATATATATATATATATATATATATATATATATATATATATATATATATATATATATATATATATATATATATGTATATATATATATAAAATGTCTGTGAATGTTATTATTTATTTTATAAATTTTAAAATCTTTGTATTGTATTTTTGCATTAAGAAATAATTCATCGTTTTCAGAATCTGAATACGATGAAATTTCTGGTATTTAACCCAAAATAAACTGCCAACCCTCCATCTTCCCACAAAATCACAACATAGTTTTTCTTTCCTGAATAGAAATCTCAAAATTTCACGACTACATCGATGGTAGAAAATTTTGAAAGTGTACATTTTAATGAAAATTTCATTGCGATTTAGACGGTATCAAAATTATTTTTCTGTGGCTCACAGATCATGTTTGACAGGTTTATTTCCCAAAACTTATTCGATTTTCGGCCACTGTTCGACGTACGGCGGACGGACGGATTTATTTTTTTATTTAATATTTTCTAGGTATCTTGAAACGTAAAACCTCTAATTTTGAGGGGGAAGGTGTTACATTTTTTTTTTATATTAGTGGATTACAAAGCTTTATTATTGAAAATAATAAACCCAAATCTAGAATATAGCATCTCAATAAAATCAATTACACTATCTTGAAACGTAAAACCTCAAATTATGAAAGAGGAGTACTATATTGTTTTTTCATGGTCGATTACAAAGATTTATTATTGAAAACAATAAACGGAAATGGTGAGTAATAAGGTAACATACAGATAATTTTAAGGCCAAACCTTTTGAAGAGGAAGGGCAAACAGTGTCGATAAGAGCGCTATCTACACAGAGCGGAGAATATTTAAAGGAGATAACAATATCGCACCAGATCATGGCTAAATAAAACATTGAGTGGCCATATTCACCTCAAAAACCGACCACTCATCCTTGGTAACTAACAAAATTAATATAAGAGACAATCATTTGTGATGAAACCTGACTTTTTATTATTTTCCCTGCAATTTGTCTTAGATCAACAATGAGAATTCATTACAGATGGTTAAAGGACAAATGTAATGTAATTTCATAAATGTATTTCTATTTTTACAAGCATTGCATACAAAAAATATCTGATGTGAACACCACATGATTCCCTTGTACGCCTATTAAACCATAAATCGGTGGCTCAAAAAGTGACCCTGAATTTAGTTACTAACTAACTAGTTACTAACTAGTAGTTACTAACTACCGAAACAACCTTCAGCATCGCGACGTCTATTGGCGTTAGTTACTTGCGTGAAACGTAATCCCGGATGTGATAGACTCAGAATTTTATTCTCTAAAACATTTATTTGGCGCTTGTATTTCCGAAGTTGATAGTGAACTTAAGCTTCCGCCAATTAATTGTTAAAAAGAAGTTTGGAATTACAAGTAAAGTACCACTTCCGGTTACTGAATATTATTCCCAATGGTATAAAAGTATCTAATATTAAATTTGAAAAGAATTCGATTAAATTTAGACATCTGTTTTCACCAAATTCCATTTTGAGTAAAAAGTAAAGTACAATTTCCGATTGATATTTGGAACCTCAACTTAATACTTTATTTGTAATGACATAAAAGTCTCTAATACCAAATTTGAAAAGAATAAGATTACATTTTTTTTTACTAAAATCTGTGTAGAGCTGCAAATAAAGTACGGGTGGACAATTTTAAACAAATCCAATCAGTATTTATTATATATATATATATATATATATATATATATATATATATATATATATATATATATATATATTAAGTAACATGTAAAAGAAAGAATATTTGCTATGTCCATTCGAAATAATCTAAGTGAATAAAAAAAGTAGAATACATTTTTCTACATTTAATTGTGTTCAATATTTTACTGACTAAATTAATTTGAAATTAGATTCATTGAGAATGAACTGAAATATATTTACTGCTCAGAGAACTAATACATTTAAATAATCATTGTAAAACATGAAAATTATTAATAGGTTAAACATATGATTTTTACTCATGTACTACTACCATATGATAATTAGGTTCAAAAATACTCTTGCTATGAATTATAAAAAGTCGGTCTCAAATCCCATAGAAAACCCGTAAAAGTATTTACGACGGACGAGTTGGGATTAAAGGGAATTAAAGGGAAAGTTAAGAGTGTCCCAGATGGCTTTGGTCAGCGGATAACTTTGAACCCACTCACCTCCGACCACCTCGTTTATCCGTTCCCTCTTCTTACAGTTCTAATTGTGTCTAGCTAGTCTCATTACAGATGTACCCTACTCGCTCAGCAACGGGACCTTTGTTCGTCTAGGCGGGAACAGTTTCTTCAACTCAATTTAAAGTTGCTAGGACCTGTCACAAGGTCACGATTCACTAAGAGAAATATTCTGTGAGCCGGAATGGCTGTATATTATAGGCAGAAATGAAACTTATGAAATTCCAAGAATATTATCTGCGACAAAAATCATGATTAAAAATATTTTCTGTTTTTCTTAATTAATTTATTTTCATCTTTATTTTACCTATATTCATGTCGAAGAAAATCAGTGAATAAGGTGAATTACAAAAAAAAAAAAAAAATGATTCATTTTAACATTGTATTTTTACTTCCTTGTACGCAGTAAAGGAAGTATTGTAGTCGCGAAAGTTTTCGGTTTTTAGATTTCGACGGAAATATCCATTTTGACCAACCCTGAATCCATTTTGACTAGTTTCATCATGGCGTCTGTACGTACATTCGTACTTTCGTATCTCGCATAACTCAAAAACGGTTAGCCGTATAAAGTTGTAATTTTGTATTTAGGATTGTTGTAAAATCTAGTTGTGAACCTCTCTTTTTGGTCACTGCTTGATTACCGGAAGTGGTCATTTATTTGAAGGTCATAATTGATTCCCATTAAAA
The DNA here is from genome assembly GCA_948150685.1 of Rhaphigaster nebulosa. Lineage (NCBI taxonomy): Eukaryota > Metazoa > Arthropoda > Insecta > Hemiptera > Pentatomidae > Rhaphigaster > Rhaphigaster nebulosa. Next base: position 7,141,451 of record OX411306.1, read on the forward strand.
ATTATACTAAGATACTATGCAAAACTTCTCAAATTTAGTATTTATAATTTATATATTGATTTAAATAACATGCTAGATTTTGGTCTAAATTGGAAAACCGGGAGCGGTACTTTACTTCTAGGTCATATTAGACTTTCATCAAAAATTATATTAAAATATAATGTAAATTATCTAAAATTTGGTAAATAGGACTTTTATATCGATATGGATGTATTTACTATAGTTTGGTTAAAATTGGTGAGCCGAAAAGAGTACTCTGCATGAAGTTCATAATAAGCTTACATCAAAAATTATATTTAAATTAAATACATAAATCATATGTTTCGCTAATAAAGATTAAAAACGCAATTTGGTTTCTAATCCAATTAAACATTTTTATTACTCGTTTTAAGTGTTAAAATTGAGTGTAAAATACTGGCTTTCCTCCCCATTTGTGAGCTGAACAATTCTCCAACAGGAGAATAAGATTTCAGTTAAGTGAGTTCTTCTGCTTAGAGAGAGAGAGAGAGAGAGAGAGAGAGAGAGAGAGATTTTATTCGATATACAGAACTATCGAATAAAATTTCTATATCGAACAAAAAATTTCTATTTAAGAAAATATAAAATATGATTTTAATCAAAAAGAGCTTTTAGTTTACGTACATAAGAATGGGTAATTATTAAAAAAGAAAAAAAAAATGTTCCACTGGTTTGCAAAGCAATGGAAGTTCTGGGAAAATCTTATTTCAGAAGTATCACAAGAGTACCTAAATTCTCTAAATCTCTTTCCTAACATAAAGCGAAATTTTCATTTTTAATTCAGTTTAACTTTGCCTTTCTGGTTGTGAACATTGCTCTTAAATATAACTTCGGTGATGAATTATACACAAATAGATATTAGTAGCGAAAGCAAAAATAAATTAATTTGTATGCATGTTTGCATATTTTTAATAAATGTCCTTAGTAAACTATAAATGTATATTTGTAAAAAATCTGTAATCACAGATGCATATTGTATAATTTTAAATAAGTTTCATTGATTGTTCAGCTTTGTTTTTATTTAACCTTAAAAAATTGCCTTTGATACTTCTTTAGCTCGAATTTTTTTCAAGGAACCTTCGAAGTTACAGATGCATTCTGATATTTTCTAGATGTTCTATTTTTAGTCCGCAAGGGAGACAAAAAGGGATTGATTGCGTTTTCTCCTCTTTTACTGCTCTATAACGCCGGCTTAGAAATTATTTTAACGATAGTTATGTTCTGAAAATAATTATGCTATAAGTATACAAATATATTACCAATAATTTGTTTCCTTCCAGAGTCGCGGTACTTGAACTAGTTTCTCGTTGAACCACAACAAAGGAGGATAACTAACCAGTCAGCGAAAATAGGATGAGGATTAAATAATAAATAAAGACAAACAGAGAGAGAATCAAATTAAATTTGCGAGATCTGTCAAAAGCTGTGAATAAGTTGAGTTGAACATCTCAAGAGCGATAAATCTAACTTCGATGGCTCTCAGTGAAATATCGCCTCATTGAGTCGGGCCCAGCGATATTTTACGATAAATTGTTAAATTATTCCCCTGATTGATGGCTTTTCTTGTTTCATCTATCGCTAATTTTCTGTCAAAGTCTTCAAAAAGGCACTTAATTTTTAGTAGACAGCCCATTAGCATGAAATTTACTTAATTTCTCTTGTGTTTCAGTCATTTTTGTGGAAAAATAGCTCAGTAGATCGCCTTTGTGCTGAAGGATGTGTCGGAAAAAAACAAACATTCTGTAATAAAAATCTGGTGCGCACATCACTTTCACTTACCACTCTACTTAAAATAAATTTTTAAATTTTCTATTCAGTTTCCATAGAAATTCCATTTAGTTTCAATGGAAAAATTTAAATGAACACATAAAAGTAGTAATAACTTCAACAATCACGTAAGTTTTTATGTTTTTCGTCACTCTAATTGTTGCTTTATACGTAAAATATTATTTTTTCTAAAATCTTTAGTTTTCCAAAGGTACATTATATTATACATCAATATTACTAATGTTATTCCCAAACATTTCTTTTCAACCTGGGAAAATATATCTCCTTTAATTATTATCAAATTCTTTCACAATTTATATTTCACCGTTTTTTATCACAACTAACAATGAGGAATGGATTGATCATTTCAAATAAACAAAATTAAAAGTACTTTAGAGAATGAAATTTTGAAAATTCGGTATTTAAGTTCTGTCAGACTATTTCAATGAAGAAAAGATCTATCTGATATTAAAGACCATGTAATTGTGCATTGATTTGACTAGTTGGAACAAAATCGTTAGAACCTTTTTCGGTAAAATTTTAAAAATGTGTAAAATCGGTGATATGAAGTGACAACTCCGATCGGTCAATTTTGGCCATAAAGTTGCTGTAATTCCCAGCAATATACTTGATTTCAGTTTTTGCGAGACTTAGTTATTTGGACTCAGGGGACCTTAAACCACGTAATTTCGTGGAAAACTCTGATTTAAAATTTTTCATGAGCATCCTTTTCCTTACTTTATAATTCATATGTAGATAAGTGAAAATAAAAATATGATAGATGCCATTTAGTTAGAACCAATTAAGCAATAATAATAATAATAAAAAGGTTAGAGAATCCGTAGATACAATGCGGATAACTACATCAAAACCCAAGTCATCAAGATTGGACCTGACGCAATCCTCCCATTTACGTTTCGGTCGACCCCTAGGGCGTCGAATTTCCGCTAATTATCCTTTTTCTTGTCACCTCAATTATATTTACTGTGTTAGTCATTACATTTTTTTTATTGTAGCCGTCTGAATTCTCCGGTTGACTCATTGTTGTTCGTTTCAAATATTCGACATCCAAGGTGCCCAAACTAAGGCACACGTGGCACAATCTGGCACATTGGTTATTCGGAATCAAATCGAAGCCAGCCAGTAGGTTTTTAATTTTTTTATTAAAGAAAATAACATTTCAAATACTATATAGAAATAATTTTTGTGAAGTTGGCTGATTATTTTAAAACGAACGTTATATTTATTTTATTATATTGTCTAGAAATTCGGAGCAGAGCATCCTTCCGTTAGTATATATAAGCTGTAATACATAATATATAAAAACTCGATTGACACCCCCATTAAAATCAGATATTTTCGGAATTTAGCGGTAAAACTTGGTGTGGCACATATTCGATCCTCTAACTTTCTTCAGTACCTCTCCATTGTACATAGATCTGGAATTTTAAAAGAATGATTTTAATCTATAGGATATCAAATTATATAGAAATTCATAAAAATAAAAAATTTATTTAATTACAAAAAAAAAGAGATTTTTTTCAGACAAATTTTCATTTTCCTCTAAAAGAAAGCCTTTTATCAAAAACATCTCTGTAATAAACGTTACGGATAATTAAATCAGCTGTAAAATTGGCGTTAAGTATTAACTGAGATAATCCTGTTTTGCTGAAAATGCCGGAGTAGAACTCTCAAGTGTGGTGAGTTTCTTACTCCCAAGATGTCCTGTCATTTCCGCTCGTTGCATCAACTTAAGAAAATCACGACGATTATATCGAGGATTAACAAAAGACAATCAGTGTGCTTTGTGGGTTCCTTTGTTTTTGGGTACGAATGACGCGGAAATATTTCAAAGAACAAAAATTTTATCATTTTTAATGAACTGTAATAAAATGCCATCGAACACACACCACACATGAGAATTCCACAACGACCTTTTCAGCAAAATGACGATTGGGGCATATTCAAACAGGATTACCTCAGTTAATATTTAATATAGGGCTCTGTACATGAGTTAATTTTATAACTCATTCAATTAGCTACAACACTTACTATGGAGGTATTTTTGATCTAAGGCTTTCTTTTAGAGGAAAATGAAAATTTGTCTGAAAAAAAAATTTGATTTGTTGTGGTTTTTGTGATTAGCGCCTTCCCAAAATACTGGATTAATATTTTCACTGATATGGCATCGCTTGAGAATTCCCATTCTATTGAAAATTCCTGAGATAGGTGCACTGGAGAGGTACTGGAGAAAGTAAGGGTGTTGAATATGAGCTCAATGGCGACACATTTGTACCCCACCAAATTTCACCTCTATATTCCAAAAATTGAGGATTTCAATGGTTGTGCCAATCGAGTCTTGAATTCTCTGTATATCAGAATTCTATTGTATTATCATATACCTCTCCTTTAGGAAACAGTTGAAGAGGAGGAGAGGGGAATAAAGTTGTGGCACCCCTCAACATGGGGAATCCTTTGTAGTGGTACGCGCTATAAAAAGGTTGGGCACCTCTGCTCTACGCAATACCTTATTTTCAAAAATAAGAAATCGTTCTTATCTTAATATTAGTGGCCTTCCGTAAAGAACAGTAGGAACTAAATTTGTTTTGTACCAACCAATCTGATCAACAGACCCAATATCGATAAGGGACCAGTCGTCAAATAGTTACAATCTTCCTGCGCTTTTCTAACTAGAGCCGGTCATCGAATGAAAGTACGGCACATCTTCTAAAAATTGTATTTATATTATAACGTTTCCGACTACACTGTGCATTCTCAAAACATTCATCTAAAACCATCTAATTCATTTAATCTACATCTCAGTACAATCACTATTTATATTATTATTTATTTTTCTTTACATAGGGTTAATTAACATTATTTATATATTAATCTTATCTACTAATTATTGTTTAGTAATTAAATATTGCTTATTCTTATGTTTATTGGTAAAACTCCAGAATCGTGATACCTAGATTTTTAAGACCTGACCGTACTATGAGCTGAGCATGCCCACAACAAATTCAATCAAATCCTTATCAGTTGAGGTCGGGGCCTTATTGTAATTTAAATTATTATAGCTTTAATTAGATTACAACTGTCGATTTCCGCTCGCTACGCTCGCTCAAGAGGTACAGGCACAGGACAATGTTTTTTAACGAGAGATGAACAGAAAATAAAAGCATAATCCGACCGAAATTCATAGAAACGATTTACCTCTCACTCACTCTCCTCTACTCTTAAAAATATTAAGATTTAACCAGATTGTTTAGTTGGAAATTCGAATTATAAGACATTTACATTACTTGGAAGACGAAAATAAATACGTATTATCGAGGAGACCGAATTGCTTTTTTTATTCGAACCAAATGGAGATTTTTAAAGGATCAGAGAATACATCGAATTACCGGGATATGAACTATCGAGATTCTACTGTAATGAAGTTTTAAATGTCGGTATCATCGATATATCGTTGTAAAATATCGATATATCAGATGTTAAGATATCGATAAAAAATATCGGTTTTTCAGATCCGATTTCAGGTGTGCTATCAGGAGAATCTCCGGTAAACCACGATTACGACTAAAACTATTTCCATACGACTTTTTTAAGTTTCTAAATCTTTAACATATTATGAAATGGGAAGGAATCAAAAAATAAAGAATTTATACTTACAAGAACGAGAAAGATCGTCTATCCTGATAATTAGTGGGAAATCTCAGATAGAAATATTAAGAGAGACACTATAATATAAGTTCAAAATTACAAGTATAAAATAAGAAAATCTCTTGAAAATGGACAGGAATTTGAAACGTTGTACAATGGAGATCTATGAAGAAGTTTTGAAGGTTTAAATTATGCTTAGAAATAAATATATATCTATTATTAAACTCTTTACGTTTGAGAAAATTAATCGTCCCTATATATAATACATTATTATAGATCCTTTTTCCGACTCTCAGGAGCGATGAATTTTGATGAATGAGGTGTCAAAAAAAAAAAAAAGGGAATTTCACGGAGAAATGACGAATTCTAATTTCCATTATTAAATTCTTACTAATAAAAGTGATGAAAATACTGGGAGGTTTCAAAATTTTGACGGTGGTCTCTAGGCAGCATATTTGTCCAGCGTTTTAAAGCTCTAAAAACATACCGTTTTTAAGATGACGCGCGATGTTTATGACAAATTGCGTACCTGCCATTGTCATGGAAACTTTATACCTGTAAAAGGAAGTTGGGTGTTTACAGAAACTCTTTAATAAGAGTGAATGTTGTTTTTTGGTTCCTATGAATGATAGAGGATAGATATTATATGTTATTTTCCATATCTAACCCTAAAGGTACTGTTAAATATGGTTACTAAACATAGAAAATGGTATAGCTGAATCTTATTTCTTAACTGTTAAACTGAAGGGTTATTTTCCAGCGGGGGAAGCTAATAACTAATTAACATAGTCATCACAAGCTATTTAGCTTCATCAAATGTGTTTGTTAAATATAGTATCTTGGTAATATTCCATTGTTTATCCGAATAAATATATTTTCCTAATATCGCTTATATAAACGATCGGAAGAAGCATAGATATCTAATGCGAGAGTTCTCGCTCGGACATACTAGTATTGACTTATTGACTGTTAAAAATTCCTCTTTTATTGATTGATATATTGATATCTCGACCTGAAACTTTTTATTGGCTTCTACATTTTGTTTTACGATTGGGTAATAAAGAATTGTGAGAATTTGGTATTATTTTCTATAATCACCCTTGTAACAGTAAAGAATATTTTTTTCAAAACAAACCCAGTTGTGAAATGTAACTTAAGACTCTCAGGTTTCAATAAGTTTCTCAACAATTCAAATTAAATTAATCAACGAAGAAGAACTACGCTAAGTTTATAATAATATAATTGTGTATACAACTCTTAGTTGTTTCAGTTAAATAAATAATAATGGAGTAACTTATTTAGAACGATACTTGTTTAGAATACAATATTTATCTTGGTATCAGCAGGAATATAATAAGATTAATAATTGAGTTATTACTGAATATTGCTACTGGAGCTTTGCGAGTTAAATGGCTCCGAATTGGAAAACATCAAACTGTGTTACCCGATGAAATGGAAAATTCCTTGTCTGTTATTTCAATCTATATTAATTGAATTCGTTAATATTCCATTCCAGTTTAGAAAATAAACTGATAACGGATTTGAATATACAACTCAACAATGTAACATAACAAGTGTGTAATTAAAAATGTGTTCATGAATGACGTAGCAATGAATCTAGATGGTCAAAATCAAACGAAAAATATTATAAAATTATTTTATGAATGCTGGCGTTTAGTAGCGTTATTCCCGGTTTGATCATGGAAGTCTATTAAAACAAAAATAAATATCAAAATTTAGAGTAATATAAATAAAATTAATAGCATATCTCTGTCTGGTTATAACTTAATATTGAAAATAAAATCACACAGATAAATAAATAATATAAAACTAAATAGAATAAAATGAACGAAAAAGTGAGATGACGATATAAACGTAAGAAACAAAAGGATTAATTTTACGAATTAGACATAGATGGGGATTAAATGCAGATTAAAACAAATAATTCATAAATTAATGCACGTTGACAATTTTTATAAAATACATTTTATATTATCATTAAGAGAAATATTAAGTTGTATTATTAAATTTGGTTGTTTTAAGTCAATTTGTAAATTTCTTTATATTTTAAACAATAATTTCACTTGTTAAAAGCACATTTACCATTTTATTGTTACGATTTTGTTTCCATTTGTTCTGGTTTTGCTTGAGATCGTAGAATCATGCTTGAAGTTTTTCAGACCATATAACTCCACACAATGTTTACAGTTTTTTTCCAAGACCTAACAGTTGAAGTGTCGAAAATATTGTTTTTTCCTGTTGGCGAAACCAGTAAAAATCAAAGTGATCTCATAAATCAGCTAATTGGTCTTTATTTAATTAAAATAAATCATTAATTTCGAATCAGACTTCAAAAAATATTTTTAAAAAGTAATTACTCTTATCGCATTTTTAAAGTTTTTAAAAATTAAGCAGGAGTGTATTAAAATAATGATATTTTAATTAAATCTGAAGTTAATAAACTTGAATAATAAATTTCAATACAAAATTAATATACGTTTGTTTATTATTTTCCCTGAAAATAAATTTCGCATGCAAATATTTTACTTTAGGTCAAATATTTTTTTGAATACTTGCCATTTCCGTAATTCATATAAAATATATTTGCAATCAATCTTTTGAGAAAAGACCCAAGAATTTTTTAAGATAAAAATATATATATTTTTTTATATATATGTATTTTTTTTCATTTCTCTGGTCCTCTAAAAGGAGGAATATGCAATATAATCAGTGGGCTTTCCAAGCACTCTTCTAATTAGATATCACATGAACACAATCTTACCTTATATTCTGAATATTTATTTATTTATAATTGTTTATAGGGAAGAACCCTTTACAAATAGAGTCCATCTCTAGTTACACAATTATAACTAGACTTATTTAACTATTATTACTATTATTTTTTTTTACATTTAATTCAAATATTGTAGTATTAATATTTGAATTAAATGTAAAAAAAAACAACTGAAACTTACATTAATGAGAAATTCAAGACATGAAACATTCAATAATATGTCACAAGCTAGAAATAACAATTAAAATCTATAATAATCGATAACTACAGCATACATATACTTAAAAAAGAAATAGACATACAAGATTATTCATACTAAGTTGTGTTATAAAATTAAATTTAAAAGTACAAAAGTTAAGAAATAAATTAGGTATAAGAGACCCTATAAGTCATCCTACTAAAATAATATAAGTAAATAAGTTAAAAAAAATCCATTTATGCTTAAACTAACAATTACAAAAAAGTTATATCATAAATAAATATAAATGATATTACAACGTTAGATGTTAAAATTTATATCATTAATCGATAAATACTAAATTAAAAACTCAATTATCACAAACAACAGCAAAACTATATTTATAAATGATTAAACAAACACAAAGCCAAAAATTCTTATACATGAAACATTCTACATTGATATAAAGATATTGTTTAATTATGTCTACCCAACCAATTCTCTATAATTCGAAATTCCAGCCAAGAAAAAATACATACATCTTTCTCATATCGTCTATCGTTTTCGGTTTAAATATTTCAAGCCCCTTAAGATAATAAATAATCAATGCGGCTATATTAAAAGGAAATACCTATAGAATTTTAAATAAAAAAGGATATGGAACATTTACAAAATTCAAGTTACAGTGAACATTTAAATCTTTTTTGCAATAGTAACCAAATCTCACAGTATTTACTAATGCTATATATTACTGCTATATTGCCAGACTAATGCTATATTGCTATATTACTAACTATAAATACACAATGATATTAATGCATATTAGACTGTATTCTGAATATAACGTAAATGGAAATAATATGCACTAGTACTTGCCTGTTTACATAAATATTATTTATCTTTGGAGCCAAGATACTAAATAAATTAAATATAAAAGACAAGGTTCGGTGGAGATGGAAGTATTACCTCAGCATCTTTATCAGATTTGAGTTCGTTAAGAGATCCTGTCCCATTTTCTTTGTAGCTATTTCAATAAAGCCGTTACGTGAAATATTTTGCCTTGTAACATTCAAGCAATCGTTTTATTTATTGGAGGAAGGTTTATCTATAATATCTTTATTTTTGAATATCTCTTCCCCTAATATTCATCGTCTTCTTATGTCTATTGATTAAGGGTTGATAAATTATTTGCCACTTCTATTTTTTTATTTTTATTAAAAACTAGTTTAAAATGTGATACATTCATCTACAGTTCCAAAAACCCACAAAAAATCAAAAATAAGCCTTTTAAAATACAGTCTGTTATTATAATACATATTAAGTTAAATGTAATATAAATTAATATTATAAAACATTTATGAATGTTTATACATTAGTACTTAATGTATATATATATTCTAGGTAGATTAATCTTTAATAAATTAAATTATAAGAACACAATAAAAACATCATTTTTTATTTAAAATCGGTTTGAGTATTTGCAGTGGGCATACGCAGCTCGAAGTACAGTCAGGTCTAAAAAATCTAGTGAGCAAGGCGGAGGTCATGTTTTGGTCACAACTTTGGAGTTTTACGTAATAAATGATTTTTCTAATTAAAATAAAATAAAATAGTTTAAAATAACGGTATCATTGATATGCCATTGTAAAATATCGATATTTTGGATGTTAACATATCGATTGAAAATTTCGGTTTTTCATTTATTGATTTGTTTTATTTATTTATTCGATTTATTTAATATCGGTTTATTAACCGTAAATATTTTCAATTATAAATTTTTTTTTTTAATTACAGAACTCTGTGTAATCATGTTTCGGGTTTCACATCCTTTACACGATTAATAATTTTTAAAACAGCAATAACATTATTACAGCAATATAATTACATTGTTTGTATAATAATAGTAGGAAAAATAGAAAATAAAAAACCCAAAAAGAATAAATAAATGAATAAGAAGGATAAATAACAAGAGTAAAATATAATATATATGACGCCATAGACTATGTTAGGTTAGGAGTACGTGTTTGGTTCTTTTGTGAGTGTAACGTCGAAGGGAATTTTTATTGTAATTACCGATCTCTTTTGCCAATGGGTTTTTATCAATACCGTAAATATATATGTAGGCGAAATCGATATGTGTGATGCTATCTACAACAATGATGAGTCGAGAATGTGAAAAACGTACTTTGATGTACCTTCTTAGGCCATTTAGACACTCAGCGGATTTTTCCGAGCGAAAAGTTTTCCGTTGCGAACGTTCTAACAGTAAACTAGGAAAATATACTGAGCTTGGAGTTATCTGATGTGTCCACTTACTGTTTCTTACTGCTTTGGGCGCTAATCCAAAATATAAACTGTTTGTCGTATCTCAAGCCCTACTTTTAATCCGATTATGATGTTTATTTTTTATATTTAGCTTTGTAGCCATTTTAATTATCTTTCAAACGAGCATCTAGATTGTTCCGGGAGATGTTTAATTAATTGTTTATAATTGTGATGTGTATAATATCAAATTTAAAAATATCTCATGTGATAACAATTGACTTCCTTGTACGGGCTATTAAACTATAAATCGATGGTTCAGAAAAATCCATTTGCCTATAAAAAAAAAGGCAGAAAGTAAAATAACAAACAGTTTCAGGTAAAGTACCACTTCCGGCTGGTCAATATAAAACAAAAATCTAGTATGCTATTTATAGTGACATACAAATCTTATATATCAAATTTGAGATGTTTTGCATTATATTTTAATATAATTAAACAGGCTAATAAAAAATTTTTTTTTGAAAACTTTTTTTACTTTAATAGTTGATCATTATAGATTTTTGTGTGCTGAATCTAAATCTGGCTCATCAACTAACTTTTTAAACTTCTGTAACATATTAGCTGCAATAGAAACATACTCTGGGTCTTTTTCATTTCCCAAGAACTTTGTAACGACTTGCTTGAATGATACCCAGGCTTTTTTCTCATTTAAGGTCATTGTGGATTCAAAGTTAACATCAAACATCATTTTTCTAATGTTAGGTCCGAAATTATTGTATGATGAACGTTTATTTCCGATGAACGTTTATGTAAAGTTACCACTTCGGGGAGCCAATTTTATCCCAAATCTAGCATATTATTTCTATTAATATAGAAGTCTTTTATACTAAATTTGAAATGTTTTGAATTATATTTTAATACAATTTTTGATGATAGTCTAATATGACTTTCGAGCAAAGTACTAGTTTCGGTGTGCCAATCTCAGCCAAAATAAGATATGCTGTTTTTATTCATATCTTAGTCTTAAACATCGAATTTGAGGTGTTTTGCACAATATTTTAATACAATTTTTATCAAAATCTGGCTTGACCTAAAGTAAAGTAGGTACAACTTTCGGTGATCACGTAGCGATCAACATGGTAGGTTCACAACTAGATGTTACAGTAATCCCAATTCAAAATTTCCACTTTCTAAGGTCAATCGTTTTTGAGTTATGCGAATGTTACGAACGTACGTTCAGACGTCACGACGAAACTAGTCAAAATGGATTCAGGGACGGTCAAAATAGATATTTTCGTTGAAATCTGAAAATCGAAAATTTTTGCGATTACAATACTTCCTTTACTACGTAGTGTAAAGAAAAAATACCGTAAAATACATACTATATAGTATATATACATAAATATATACTTATCGAGTTATGTACAAATAAAATATTCTTCTCGTTATAACTCTCGTGGATGCACCTAAAATATGAATAGTTAGAAAACTTTAAGTAGAAGACTTTAGATAAGTTTCAGAAAAACCTTAGAGCTGTTTTTGCTGTGCAACCTATAGAAAAACGCGTTTTTCGGATTTCGGGCAGCCGCTATTGCGCACAGGGTGTTTGATTCGGTATACAGGCATGGGGGGCAAAAACCCTAAATAACAAAAAAAAAAAATAAGCTACAAAATCGGTCCAGCCGTTATAATCGTAGATTACACACACAAATACACCAATGGCCAAAAAAAAAAAAAATCAACTCCGGAGGCTCTGATACACATGGATCCGTTGAAAACTGCACATCGAAATGTTGACCCGATTACAATACTTTTCTTAATTACTAATAGCTGTTGGGGAGTAAAACATGATGGGCAGAATTTCCGTCGCCGTTAGCCGTGCGCCCGTCGGATGTCAAGTATTACACACGTCGGATTGTTTCCGAGCGGAAAATTTTCTGTCGCGTGGCAGTTCATTCTCACCTTGGAATTAATTAACATCTATATATTCAAATTTTAAACTGCGCAATTCAAAATATTTATTGCAAAGTGTAGTTTGAAATGAACAGAGAGCAGCTTCTACCATTATAAATATTCTGTCGTCGAATGAAAAGAAAAAGGAAAGAGATCAATTTGGTTTCATCCAATTAACGAAAGAAGGAATGAGGTTTCTACAGCTCGTTGACGAGTTGAGGGCGGTTATTTCAGAATGTCGATGACTTCCTTTGACAATCTTAGAGATGAAACACGTCAACTCCTTTTTTAAAGATTTATATTTTGAAGGTGCAATGTTTCTCCTTGCCCTTGCATCACACAGATTTTTTTAAATTATACCTTTGGCCCTCGTACAAATTGAAGTAAAAAAACATCTGATGTGGATAACACATGACTTCGTTGTACGCCTATTAAACTATAAATCGGTGGCTCAAAAAGTGATCCTGAATTTGGTTACTAGTTTCCAAAGTTTGCAGTATCTCAAAAACGAAATTCGGCGTCGCGACATCCATCTATTGGAAACCAAATTGCGTTTGTAACCTTTATCACCGAAACATATGATTTATGTATTTAATTTAAATATATTTTTTGATGTAAGCTTATTATGACCTTCAAGAAAAGTACCCTTTTCGGCTTACCAATTTTAACCAAAATATAGTAAATACATTCATATCGATATAAAAGTCCTATTTACCAAATTTGAGATGTTCTACATTATATTTTAATATAATTTTTGATGAAAGTTTAATATGACTTTCAAGTAAAGTACCGCTCCCGGTTTTCCAATTGAGACCAAAATCTAGTATGTTATTTAAATCAATATATAAGTTATAAATACTAAATTTGAGAAGTTTTCCATAGTATTTTAATATAATTTTTGATGGAAATCATTTATGACCTTCAAGTAAAGTACCATTTTCGGTAATCAAGCAGTTACCAAAAAGGGAGGTTCACAATTAGATTTTACAACAATCCTAAATACAAAATGACAACTTTCTACAGCTAACCGTTTTGAGTTATGCGAGATACGAACTTACGTACAGACGCCACGACGAAACTAGTCAAAATGGATTCAGGGATGGTCAAGATGGATATTTCCGTCGAAATCTGAAAACCGAAAATTTTCGCGATTACAATACTTCCTTTACTTCGTGCAAGGAAGTAAAAATATGTGCTTATTTTTTTTTATAGTTTCTCCGTCGCATTTAGAAGGATCTCTGTTATATGAAACATTTTAAAGTAGAACATATAAGTTAAATGTTCTGTCTGAAGTTGAGTAAGTTTGTAATGCAGACTTTTTATTTTGTTATAGTTTTGTAATATGAGTGTTTATTACAAGTATAATATGAGGTATGTATTTGCAGGGGGATTTAATTTTTTTTCGGGAAGGGGACTGAATAAGAAAAACGCAAGTAATCCTCTAAATAACTATAGTTGCCAAATTGGGCGTAAATTTTAAGGATAAGCATGAAAATTGGATCAAAATTACTGTTAAAAATTACCAAAAGTATTAATCAAAATACAAACCTTAAGTTCCTGGGCATAAAAACTATGTTTTTTGTACATTTTTTGGGGGAGGAGTTGCGCCCTATATCTCTCGATCCTTCCCTCTGCGTACGCTTAGTGTATTTGTGCAGAGAACGCCCTTTAGTCGAAAGTTCTCAATATCTGCTCCAGCCTCGGATTAAATCCAATCTATTCGATTTTTTAATCCAAATTAATCGATTTTTTCTTCTTCTTTTCCTTCGAAGGAGGAAATAGCAGTAACGCTAGAAGCTGTTGCCCTCTGTTTATTAGTCGTGTTTTCCCCGAAAAAAATAGACTATTGCAGTAGGTCGAAGGTCGGCGGTGAGGGGCGGGATCGCGTTTTCTATCCGTTTCATAACCCCTAGAGCACGATTATCGAAGTTTTGGAGATGTCTGATATATATTTATATATATATTTTTCCCCGCTACATTTGAGGACCTCCAGCGGCCCCCTTTGGGTCGAATGTGCTTAAACTCGGTATGTAGGACTTTCTTCCAGGCAGAACGATAACATTAAAGAATAGATAAATTCCAGCCAAAATTTCGGTATGTTTACCTGAAATTTCGGCGTCATTTAAGTTTTAAAAAACTAAGCTACAGCTCCACCATATTAGTTTATAGGGCTGAAAATTTGTATGTGAATTGAATTGATGCTGGGGAAGTATCCTTTGGGGGTCTCGACTTGGTGCCCCCGACCCTCCCCGTTTTCCTATTTTTTAAAACATTCGCGCACCTTTTAAACTCCAGGGTTAGGGAGCTGAAAACCTATTGCGTTGGAAAGGAAATTAAATTACCTAAAAACAAAAGAAGTTTCATTGAAATCGGACCAGTATCAGCAAAGATATGGCGATTTCAACTGTTTCAATTCCTTTTTAGTCGTGTTTTCTCCGAAAAAAATAGACTATTGCAGTGGGTCGAAGGTCGGCGGTGAGCGGCGGGACCGCGTTTTCTATCCGTTTCATAACCACGATCATGGAAGTTTTGGAGATGTCTAATATATGTATATATATATAAGGTCAGCGGAGAGGCAGAACCATATGATAAAAGTACGTGTAAATTTCGGTATGTTAGGGAACTGTCTTTTGTAGGTCTCAATTTTTTTCTTATTCCCCCGTTTTTATATATTTTTTTTAACGTGAAAATGCGACTTTAGTGACGGAGTTCTACTGCTCACGGATTTTTTTTTTCAAACTGCACTAGGCAATAAATAATTTGAATAACACCGTTACATCAGTTTAACTTTTAATTAATTTAAAAGTGAAACTACACTACCAGATGATACTACACTACTAGATGATACTACACTACTAGATGATACTACACTACCAGATGATACTACACTACTAGATGATACTACACTACTAGATGATACTACACTGCCAAATGATACTACACTACTAGATGATACTACACTACCAGATGATACTACACTACTAGATGATACTACACTACCAGATGATACTACACTACTAGATGATACTACACTACTAGATGATACTACACTACTAGATGATACTACACTACCAGATGATACTACACTACTTGATGATACTACACTACTAGATGATACTACACTACTAGATGATACTACACTACTAGATGATACTACACTACTAGATGATACTACACTACCAGATGATACTACACTACCAGATGATACTACACTACCAGATGATACTACACTACTAGATGATACTACACTACTAGATGATACTACACTACCAGATGATACTACACTACCAGATGATACTACACTACCAGATGATACTACACTACTAGATGATACTACACTACCAGATGATACTACACTACTAGATGATACTACACTACCAGATGATACTACACTACTAGATGATACTACACTACTAGATGATACTACACTGCCAGATGATACTACACTACCAGATGATACTACACTACTAGATGATACTACACTACTAGATGATACTACACTACCAGATGATACTACACTACTAGATGATACTACACTGCCAGATGATACTACACTACTAGATGATACTACACTACTAGATGATACTACACTACTAGATGATACTACACTACCAGATGATACTACACTACTTGATGATACTACACTACTAGATGATACTACACTACTAGATGATACTACATTACCAGATGATACTACACTACTAGATGATACTACACTACTAGATGATACTACACTACTAGATGATACTACACTACTAGATGATACTACACTACCAGATGATACTACACTACTAGATGATACTACACTACTAGATGATACTACACTACCAGATGATACTACACTACTAGATGATACTACACTACTAGATGATACTACACTGCCAAATGATACTACACTACTAGATGATACTACACTACCAGATGATACTACACTACTAGATGATACTACACTACCAGATGATACTACACTACTAGATGATACTACACTACTAGATGATACTACACTACTAGATGATACTACACTACCAGATGATACTACACTACTTGATGATACTACACTACTAGATGATACTACACTACTAGATGATACTACACTACTAGATGATACTACACTACTAGATGATACTACACTACCAGATGATACTACACTACCAGATGATACTACACTACCAGATGATACTACACTACTAGATGATACTACACTACTAGATGATACTACACTACCAGATGATACTACACTACCAGATGATACTACACTACCAGATGATACTACACTACTAGATGATACTACACTACCAGATGATACTACACTACTAGATGATACTACACTACCAGATGATACTACACTACTAGATGATACTACACTACTAGATGATACTACACTGCCAGATGATACTACACTACCAGATGATACTACACTACTAGATGATACTACACTACTAGATGATACTACACTACCAGATGATACTACACTACTAGATGATACTACACTGCCAGATGATACTACACTACTATATGATACTACACTACTAGATGATACTACACTACTAGATGATACTACACTACCAGATGATACTACACTACTTGATGATACTACACTACTAGATGATACTACACTACTAGATGATACTACATTACCAGATGATACTACACTACTAGATGATACTACACTACTAGATGATACTACACTACTAGATGATACTACACTACTAGATGATACTACACTACTAGATGATACTACACTACTAGATGATACTACACTACCAGATGATACTACACTACTAGATGATACTACACTACTAGATGATACTACATTACTAGATGATACTACACTACTAGATGATACTACACTACTAGATGATACTACACTACTAGATGATACTACACTACTAGATGATACTACACTACCAGATGATACTACACTACCAGATGATACTACACTACCAGATGATACTACACTACTAGATGATACTACACTACCAGATGATACTACACTACTAGATGATACTACACTACTAGATGATACTACACTACTAGATGATACTACACTACTAGATGATACTACACTACTAGATGATACTACACTACCAGATGATACTACACTACTAGATGAAACTACACTACTAGATGATACTACACTACTAGATGATACTACACTACTAGATGATACTACACTACCAGATGATACTACACTACTTGATGATACTACACTACTAGATGATACTACACTACTAGATGATACTACACTACCAGATGATACTACACTACTAGATGATACTACACTACTAGATGATACTACACTACTAGATGATACTACATTACCAGATGATACTACATTACTAGATGATACTACACTACTAGATGATACTACACTACTAGATGATACAACACTACTAGATGATACTACACTACTAGATGATACTACACTACTAGATGATACTACACTACCAGATGATACTACACTACTAGATGATACTACACTACTAGATGATACTACACTACTAGATGATACTACACTACTAGATGATACTACACTACTAGATGATACTACACTACTAGATGATACTACACTACTAGATGATACTACACTACCAGATGATACTACACTACCAGATGATACTACACTACCAGATGATACTACACTACTAGATGATACTACACTACCAGATGATACTACACTACTAGATGATACTACACTACTAGATGATACTACACTACTAGATGATACTACACTACTAGATGATACTACACTACTAGATGATACTACACTACTAGATGATACTACACTACTAGATGATACTACACTACTAGATGATACTACACTACCAGATGATACTATACTACTAGATGATACTACACTACTAGATGATACTACACTGCCAGATGATACTACACTACTAGATGATACTACACTACCAGATGTACCAGCTGATTTTCTTTTTTTTTATATTGTATAATTTTATTTATCTTCCTGCATAAAAGATTATTTTTATTTTCATTTATTTATTTTTTTAATTATTTTGTTTTGTTACTTTTATCTTATTTGTATCTATGCACATACATAATTGCATTTAGATTGTATATAATTGTTCATAACCTTTGAATTCTTTAACATTCAACAATATTCAGGCTTTATTTTATTTCGAATTCATTTATATTTTGTTTTTGTTTTTTTAAATAAAGTTTCCTTGTGATTTAGGTGAAGAATGGTTTATTCAATTAAAAGCAATAGGCTTTGGTTTAGTCCGCCACATTATTTTACCATGTTTCGGCCGAATAAGCCATCTTCAGTCACATCTAAAAGGACTCAAACTATGTTATAATTGCAATAACAATTTTACATCACATTTAGACACATTACCGATTGACATGCTATCGTTCCTTTGCTATTTTAACATATTTTGAGTCCTTCTTGATTGTACACGAAGATAGCTTGTTCTACCGAAGTACCGAAATCTATACCGAAGTAGCGAAAATTCAGACGAAAGCTAGTGAAATAATGAAGATAAAGTAGTGAAGTTAAGCTCAGCCTAAAACTTTTAATTGTTTTTTAAAAATATTTTTGTAAATTATAAACTATTATGTTGAGTTGAGGCCAACTCTGTTTGTAAGGAGGCTTTCCATAAAGACAAATTAACAAATAAATAATAATAAATATACCAGCTTAAACATAAAGGACGACGACAATGGAAATGTTCCCGCCCTATGTGCAACGCAATAAATTACTTTGAACGGTGACGGGAAATTTTCCACTCGGAAAAAATCTGCCGTGGGTGTAACCGGCCTTAGAGTCATGAAAAAGCAAATAAAAAACTTGGACGGTTTTTTAATTTTGTATTGTGTTTTAAGGGGACCTCAAACACCATGGCGGGCGGGGGATGGAGGGTGGTGGAAATGCAGTTTTTAGTTTCTCAGAAACTATAAAAGATAAAGGCCTTATGTTTGTCCCACCTCATTCCTAATCGCTTGGGGAGTATTTTAAAAGTTTTTCATATAAAAACAAACAATAGAAAGTTTTTAACCATAACATTTTTTTCCTTTTCGTTTTCTACTTTAGAATTGTTTTTCTCCAGTCCTTGTACTTTAATTTCAAGTAATGCCATTAATAATGAGATGGATGTTATAAGCAGAAAAAAAAAAAATCATTTGACTTTTTAGTTTTTGAAAAAAAAAAAAGAGGTACATACATAAGGAATAAAATATATGTCACCAAACGACTTCCTTTTGCGCCTATTAAACTATAAATTCGTGGTTCAAAATAAAATTCAGGAACTAATTTCAGGTAAAGTACCACTTCCGGTTTGCCAATTTTTACCGAAATCTAGAATATTATTTTCATTGTTATAGAATTTTTATATACTAAATTTGAAATATTTTGCATTATATTTTAATATAATTTTTTATGAAAGTCTAATATGATCTTTATGTAAAGTACCACTTCCGCCAATCCAATTTTAACAAACATTTATGATGGTATTTAGGATGATGCAAACGTTTTTTATACCAAATTTCAGATGTTTTTCATTATTTTTAGTATAATTTTTTATGAAAGTTTATTTTGACCTTCAAGTAATCTAGTAATTTATTTAAGTTGATGTAAAATTCTTATGTACTTAGTTTGAGATGTTCTGCATTATATTTTAATATATTTTTTTATGAAAGTCTAATATGATACCAGATGATACTACACTACTTGATGATACTACACTACTAGATGATACTACACTACTAGATGATACTACACTACTAGATGATACTACACTACTAGATGATACTACACTACCAGATGATACTACACTACCAGATGATACTACACTACCAGATGATACTACACTACTAGATGATACTACACTACTAGATGATACTACACTACTAGATGATACTACACTACTAGATGATACTACACTACTAGATGATACTACACTACTAGATGATACTACACTACTAGATGATACTACACTACTAGATGATACTACACTACCAGATGATACTACACTACTAGATGATACTACACTACTAGATGATACTACACTGCCAGATGATACTACACTACCAGATGATACTACACTACTAGATGATACTACACTACTAGATGATACTACACTACTAGATGATACTACACTACTAGATGATACTACACTACTAGATGATACTACACTACCAGATGATACTACACTACTTGATGATACTACACTACTAGATGATACTACACTACTAGATGATACTACATTACCAGATGATACTACACTACTAGATGATACTACACTACTAGATGATACTACACTACTAGATGATACTACACTACTAGATGATACTACACTACTAGATGATACTACACTACCAGACGATACTACACTACTAGATGATACTACACTACCAGATGATACTACACTACTAGATGATACTACACTACTAGATGATACTACACTGCCAGATGATACTACACTACCAGATGATGCTACACTACTAGATGATACTACACTACTAGATGATACTACACTACCAGATGATACTACACTACTAGATGATACTACACTGCCAGATGATACTACACTACTAGATGATACTACACTACTAGATGATACTACACTACTAGATGATACTACACTACCAGATGATACTACACTACTTGATGATACTACACTACTAGATGATACTACACTACTAGATGATACTACATTACCAGATGATACTACACTACTAGATGATACTACACTACTAGATGATACTACACTACTAGATGATACTACACTACTAGATGATACTACACTACTAGATGATACTACACTACTAGATGATACTACACTACTAGATGATACTACACTACTAGATGATACTACACTACCAGATGATACTACACTACTAGATGATACTACACTACTAGATGATACTACATTACTAGATGATACTACACTACTAGATGATACTACACTACTAGATGATACTACACTACTAGATGATACTACACTACTAGATGATACTACACTACCCGATGATACTACACTACCAGATGATACTACACTACCAGATGATACTACACTACTAGATGATACTACACTACCAGATGATACTACACTACTAGATGATACTACACTACTAGATGATACTACACTACTAGATGATACTACACTACTAGATGATACTACACTACGAGATGATACTACACTACCAGATGATACTACACTACTAGATGAAACTACACTACTAGATGATACTACACTACTAGATGATACTACACTACTAGATGATACTACACTACCAGATGATACTACACTACTTGATGATACTACACTACTAGATGATACTACACTACTAGATGATACTACACTACCAGATGATACTACACTACTAGATGATACTACACTACTAGATGATACTACACTACTAGATGATACTACACTACTAGATGATACTACACTACCAGATGATACTACACTACTAGATGATACTACACTACTAGATGATACTACACTACTAGATGATACTACATTACCAGATGATACTACACTACTAGATGATACTACACTACTAGATGATACTACACTACTAGATGATACTACACTACTAGATGATACTACACTACTAGATGATACTACACTACTAGATGATACTACACTACCAGATGATACTACACTACTAGATGATACTACACTACTAGATGATACTACACTACTAGATGATACTACACTACTAGATGATACTACACTACTAGATGATACTACACTACTAGATGATACTACACTACTAGATGATACTACACTACTAGATGATACTACACTACCAGATGATACTACACTACCAGATGATACTACACTACCAGATGATACTACACTACCAGATGATACTACACTACTAGATGATACTACACTACCAGATGATACTACACTACTAGATGATACTACACTACTAGATGATACTACACTACTAGATGATACTACACTACTAGATGATACTACACTACTAGATGATACTACACTACTAGATGATACTACACTACTAGATGATACTACACTACTAGATGATACTACACTACCAGATGATACTATACTACTAGATGATACTACACTACTAGATGATACTACACTGCCAGATGATACTACACTACTAGATGATACTACACTACCAGATGTACCAGCTGATTTTCTTTTTTTTTATATTGTATAATTTTATTTATCTTCCTGCATAAAAGATTATTTTTATTTTCATTTATTTATTTTTTTAATTATTTTGTTTTGTTACTTTTATCTTATTTGTATCTATGCACATACATAATTGCATTTAGATTGTATATAATTGTTCATAACCTTTGAATTCTTTAAAATTCAACAATATTCAGGCTTTATTTTATTTCGAATTCATTTATATTTTGTTTTTGTTTTTTTAAATAAAGTTTCCTTGTGATTTAGGTGAAGAATGGTTTATTCAATTAAAAGCAATAGGCTTTGGTTTAGTCCGCCACATTATTTTACCATGTTTCGGCCGAATAAGCCATCTTCAGTCACATCTAAAAGGACTCAAACTATGTTATAATTGCAATAACAATTTTACATCACATTTAGACACATTACCGATTGACATGCTATCGTTCCTTTGCTATTTTAACATATTTTGAGTCCTTCTTGATTGTACACGAAGATAGCTTGTTCTACCGAAGTACCGAAATCTATACCGAAGTAGCGAAAATTCAGACGAAAGCTAGTGAAATAATGAAGATAAAGTAGTGAAGTTAAGCTCAGCCTAAAACTTTTAATTGTTTTTTAAAAATATTTTTGTAAATTATAAACTATTATGTTGAGTTGAGGCCAACTCTGTTTGTAAGGAGGCTTTCCATAAAGACAAATTAACAAATAAATAATAATAAATATACCAGCTTAAACATAAAGGACGACGACAATGGAAATGTTCCCGCCCTATGTGCAACGCAATAAATTACTTTGAACGGTGACGGGAAATTTTCCACTCGGAAAAAATCTGCCGTGGGTGTAACCGGCCTTAGAGTCATGAAAAAGCAAATAAAAAACTTGGACGGTTTTTTAATTTTGTATTGTGTTTTAAGGGGACCTCAAACACCATGGCGGGCGGGGGATGGAGGGTGGTGGAAATGCAGTTTTTAGTTTCTCAGAAACTATAAAAGATAAAGGCCTTATGTTTGTCCCACCTCATTCCTAATCGCTTGGGGAGTATTTTAAAAGTTTTTCATATAAAAACAAACAATAGAAAGTTTTTAACCATAACATTTTTTTCCTTTTCGTTTTCTACTTTAGAATTGTTTTTCTCCAGTCCTTGTACTTTAATTTCAAGTAATGCCATTAATAATGAGATGGATGTTATAAGCAGAAAAAAAAAAAATCATTTGACTTTTTAGTTTTTGAAAAAAAAAAAAGAGGTACATACATAAGGAATAAAATATATGTCACCAAACGACTTCCTTTTGCGCCTATTAAACTATAAATTCGTGGTTCAAAATAAAATTCAGGAACTAATTTCAGGTAAAGTACCACTTCCGGTTTGCCAATTTTTACCGAAATCTAGAATATTATTTTCATTGTTATAGAATTTTTATATACTAAATTTGAAATATTTTGCATTATATTTTAATATAATTTTTTATGAAAGTCTAATATGATCTTTATGTAAAGTACCACTTCCGCCAATCCAATTTTAACAAACATTTATGATGGTATTTAGGATGATGCAAACGTTTTTTATACCAAATTTCAGATGTTTTTCATTATTTTTAGTATAATTTTTTATGAAAGTTTATTTTGACCTTCAAGTAATCTAGTAATTTATTTAAGTTGATGTAAAATTCTTATGTACTTAGTTTGAGATGTTCTGCATTATATTTTAATATATTTTTTTATGAAAGTCTAATATGATACCAGATGATACTACACTACTTGATGATACTACACTACTAGATGATACTACACTACTAGATGATACTACACTACTAGATGATACTACACTACTAGATGATACTACACTACCAGATGATACTACACTACCAGATGATACTACACTACCAGATGATACTACACTACTAGATGATACTACACTACTAGATGATACTACACTACTAGATGATACTACACTACTAGATGATACTACACTACTAGATGATACTACACTACTAGATGATACTACACTACTAGATGATACTACACTACTAGATGATACTACACTACCAGATGATACTACACTACTAGATGATACTACACTACTAGATGATACTACACTGCCAGATGATACTACACTACCAGATGATACTACACTACTAGATGATACTACACTACTAGATGATACTACACTACTAGATGATACTACACTACTAGATGATACTACACTACTAGATGATACTACACTACCAGATGATACTACACTACTTGATGATACTACACTACTAGATGATACTACACTACTAGATGATACTACATTACCAGATGATACTACACTACTAGATGATACTACACTACTAGATGATACTACACTACTAGATGATACTACACTACTAGATGATACTACACTACTAGATGATACTACACTACCAGACGATACTACACTACTAGATGATACTACACTACCAGATGATACTACACTACTAGATGATACTACACTACTAGATGATACTACACTGCCAGATGATACTACACTACCAGATGATGCTACACTACTAGATGATACTACACTACTAGATGATACTACACTACCAGATGATACTACACTACTAGATGATACTACACTGCCAGATGATACTACACTACTAGATGATACTACACTACTAGATGATACTACACTACTAGATGATACTACACTACCAGATGATACTACACTACTTGATGATACTACACTACTAGATGATACTACACTACTAGATGATACTACATTACCAGATGATACTACACTACTAGATGATACTACACTACTAGATGATACTACACTACTAGATGATACTACACTACTAGATGATACTACACTACTAGATGATACTACACTACTAGATGATACTACACTACTAGATGATACTACACTACTAGATGATACTACACTACTAGATGATACTACACTACTAGATGATACTACACTACTAGATGATACTACACTACCAGATGATACTATACTACTAGATGATACTACACTACTAGATGATACTACACTGCCAGATGATACTACACTACTAGATGATACTACACTACCAGATGTACCAGCTGATTTTCTTTTTTTTTATATTGTATAATTTTATTTATCTTCCTGCATAAAAGATTATTTTTATTTTCATTTATTTATTTTTTTAATTATTTTGTTTTGTTACTTTTATCTTATTTGTATCTATGCACATACATAATTGCATTTAGATTGTATATAATTGTTCATAACCTTTGAATTCTTTAAAATTCAACAATATTCAGGCTTTATTTTATTTCGAATTCATTTATATTTTGTTTTTGTTTTTTTAAATAAAGTTTCCTTGTGATTTAGGTGAAGAATGGTTTATTCAATTAAAAGCAATAGGCTTTGGTTTAGTCCGCCACATTATTTTACCATGTTTCGGCCGAATAAGCCATCTTCAGTCACATCTAAAAGGACTCAAACTATGTTATAATTGCAATAACAATTTTACATCACATTTAGACACATTACCGATTGACATGCTATCGTTCCTTTGCTATTTTAACATATTTTGAGTCCTTCTTGATTGTACACGAAGATAGCTTGTTCTACCGAAGTACCGAAATCTATACCGAAGTAGCGAAAATTCAGACGAAAGCTAGTGAAATAATGAAGATAAAGTAGTGAAGTTAAGCTCAGCCTAAAACTTTTAATTGTTTTTTAAAAATATTTTTGTAAATTATAAACTATTATGTTGAGTTGAGGCCAACTCTGTTTGTAAGGAGGCTTTCCATAAAGACAAATTAACAAATAAATAATAATAAATATACCAGCTTAAACATAAAGGACGACGACAATGGAAATGTTCCCGCCCTATGTGCAACGCAATAAATTACTTTGAACGGTGACGGGAAATTTTCCACTCGGAAAAAATCTGCCGTGGGTGTAACCGGCCTTAGAGTCATGAAAAAGCAAATAAAAAACTTGGACGGTTTTTTAATTTTGTATTGTGTTTTAAGGGGACCTCAAACACCATGGCGGGCGGGGGATGGAGGGTGGTGGAAATGCAGTTTTTAGTTTCTCAGAAACTATAAAAGATAAAGGCCTTATGTTTGTCCCACCTCATTCCTAATCGCTTGGGGAGTATTTTAAAAGTTTTTCATATAAAAACAAACAATAGAAAGTTTTTAACCATAACATTTTTTTCCTTTTCGTTTTCTACTTTAGAATTGTTTTTCTCCAGTCCTTGTACTTTAATTTCAAGTAATGCCATTAATAATGAGATGGATGTTATAAGCAGAAAAAAAAAAAATCATTTGACTTTTTAGTTTTTGAAAAAAAAAAAAGAGGTACATACATAAGGAATAAAATATATGTCACCAAACGACTTCCTTTTGCGCCTATTAAACTATAAATTGGTGGTTCAAAATAAAATTCAGGAACTAATTTCAGGTAAAGTACCACTTCCGGTTTGCCAATTTTTACCGAAATCTAGAATATTATTTTCATTGATATAGAATTTTTATATACTAAATTTGAAATATTTTGCATTATATTTTAATATAATTTTTTATGAAAGTCTAATATGATCTTTATGTAAAGAACCACTTCCGCCAATCCAATTTTAACAAATATTTATGATGCTATTTAGGATGATGCAAACGTTTTTTATACCAAATTTCAGATGTTTTTCATTATTTTTAGTATAATTTTTTATGAAAGTTTATTTTGACCTTCAAGTAATCTAGTAATTTATTTAAGTTGATGTAAAATTCTTATGTACTTAGTTTGAGATGTTCTGCATTATATTTTAATATATTTTTTTATGAAAGTCTAATATGACCTAAATAAAGTACTTTTGGCTTTCCGATTTTAACCAAAATAAAGTATGTTATTCTATTGGTATATAAATTTTATATATCGAATTTGAAAAGTTTTTCGTTATATTTTAATATAATTTTTGATGAAAATCTATTATGATCTTCAAGTTAACTACCACTTCTAGGGATCATATAGCGATTTAAAAAAAGAGGTTCACAACTAAATGTTACAACAATTTTAAATACAAAATTTTAACTTTCTAAGAACAACCGTTTTGGAGTTATGCGAGATACGAACGTACGCACGTACATACGTCATGACGGAACAAATGAAAATGATCTCAGGAATGCTCAAAATCGATATTTCCATTGAAATCTGAAAACCCACTAACAAACCAACGGTACGAAATTTTCATTCATCCTGTGGGTTTTCCTTTCTTTTTTTCTAAAATTCAACAGTACAACAACAACACTGTTCATATTTTTCAATTATTCAAGTAATTTTAATATAATATTTCAAAAATTAAAATATTTTACCTTAATTATACTATTTTTTCCTAATATAAAATAGTTAGCAGTACATCTCTAAGGTCTGTTTTTTCCATTATTACATAATTTCATTTATTGTGTCCACTAATAAATATTTTTAAAAATCATCATTGCACTAGAAATTGTCTGCTAAGACTGCTAAATTAAAAACAATTTAATTTAGTAATGTAAACTTCCGAAAGTAGGAGTAACTATATAATATTTGTACTTACAGTTTTTTCCAAGACCAAACAGTTTGAAAGAGTTGAAACATTGTCATTTGTTTTTGGTGAAACTTGTTAAAAATTAAACGAATTTTATGAAAACGTAAATTGGTCTTCATTTAAATCAATCAATTATTTTGAATTAGGCTTCAAAATTTTACTGCCTTGTACAAAGTAAAGGAAATATTGTATTGAAAATTTTCGGTTTTCAGATTTAAACGGAAATATCCATTTTGACCATCCCTGAATCCATTTTGACTAGTTTCGTCATGGCGTCTGTACGTACGTACGTTCGCATCTCGCATAACTCAAAAAGGTTAGCCGTAGAAAGTTGAAATTTTGTATTTAGGATTGCCGTAAAATCTACTTGTGAACCTCCTTTTTTGGTCACTGTTATATTAAAATACTATCCAAAACTTCTAAAATTTAGTATTTATAACTTATATATTGATATAAATAACAAACTAGATTTTGATTTAAATTGGAAAACCGGAAGCGGTGCTTTACTTGAAGGTCGTATTTGTCTTTCATCAACAATTATATTAAAATATAATTTAAAACATCTCAAATTTGGTAAGTAGGACTTATATATCGATATGAATATTTTTACTATATTTTGTTTAAAATTAAAGAGCCGAAAGGGGTACTTTACTTGATGGTCATAATAAACTTACATCAAAAATTATATTAAAATTAAATTCAGAAATCATATGCTTTGGAAATAAAGGTTACAAACGCAATTTGGTTTTCAATCCAATTCAACATTTTTATTACTTGTTTTAAGTGTTAAAATTGAGTAAAATACTGGTTTTCCTCCCCATTTGTGTGAGTGTGTGTGTGTCAATAGATGGATGTCGCGACGCCGAGATACTGCAATCTTCGGAAACTAGTAACTAAATTCAGTATCAATTTTTGAGCCACCGATTTATAATTTTATAGGCTTACAAGGAAGTCATGTGTTGTCCACATCGGATATTTTTTTTAATAACTATTAATTTCGAAATTTTTAAAAATTTAGAAACGAGGTAGGGGATATTAAAATAATGATATTATAAGATAAATAATAGAGAATAGAAGACTAAAATATTAACCTTGTAAAAGGATAGTGAAAGAGTCTTTCCAGTTTTAATATTCATTGACGATCATATTAACGTAAATAATATAAATAAATTAATATATTAATTTAAATAAATATTAATTAACCTTCCATCATCAGGACCATTCTGCAACGTTATATGTCATGGTCAAATTAAATTTTATATTATTATTTTTATTTTACCATAATATATTTGTATCAGTCTTTTCAGGAAAGAATTAAGATTTTTGAAAAATAAAAAATATTATTTTTTATTTGTTTCATTTTTGTTCTTAGAGTTCTCCTTAAAACAGTTTTTCGTCCCTACTCTAAAGTAGTCGTTTAGCTGGTACAGAGAATCACTACTTAGTCATAATGTTTTTGATTAGATAGTTTTTCTGAAAGCCAATTATCCAACTGTTTTGAACAGTTTATAAAATATCTGATGTGGACACCCCATGCCTTCCTTGTACGCCTATTAAACTATAAATTTGTGGCTCAAAAAGTGACTCTGAATTTGGTTACTAGTTTCCGAAGATAGCTGTATTTCAGAAACGACACTCGGCGTCGCGATGTCCATCTATTGACGTATATAGACACACACATAAGCTCTTGTTTCTGAAGGTCTCATTCCGTTATTATATGTCGTTTTCTTTCAGTGGGTAACAAGTTTCTTCAAAGAGCGGAAGAACCCTCTTAAATTATATCTTATTCTCCTGCTGCAGACTTGTTATATTTTAATACAATTTTTTATGAAAGTCTAATATGACCTTCAAGTAAAGTAACAAATGCGGTTTGCCAATGTTAACCAAAATAAGGCATGTTATTTTTCTTCATATCTAAGTCTTGTACATCGAATTTCAGAAGTTTTATGCTATATAATAATCTAATTTTTGATGATAATCAATAATGGCCTTCAAGTAAAGTACCACTTCTGGTAATCATGCAGAGGTTCACAACCAGATTTTACAATAATTCAGAATACAAAATTTTAACTTTCTACGACTAACCGTTTTTGAGTTATGCGAAATACGAGCGAACGTACGTACGTACAGACGCCACGACGAAACTTGTCAAAATGGATTCAGGGATTGTCAAAATAGATATTTCCTTTGAAATCTGAAAATAGAAAATTTTCGTGGTTAAAATACTTCCTTTAGTGCGTACAAGGAAGTAAAAACGCTGCAAATTTTTACACAATGGTTTATTATTTCCACTTATTTATTCCACTTGTTTATTATTCCACAAAAATATCTATTCTGTCAAAGTAAAAAATATGAAGAAAAGGCACCAAAGGAAAAGAAATTTGAAGTTTGCCACAAGATGTTCGCCGTGAGAGAGCCGAACTGTGTTAATAAAAAAAAACTACGTCAATGCAAGTAGGCTGTGATGTAAAATGATACAGAGGAAATATTTGATGTGCACTTCAGTAGAAAAAAGTGAAAACCAAGTTCATTACGCTATATCTCAGCTAATAATGGTCCGATTTAGGTGAATTCTAGTTCCTTTTGTAGGGATTTTCGTTAGCTTTCGTTTAAATACAATAAAATCACCAAAATAGATTAAAAAGATATTTAATCGGTAATTATACAGATTTTTTGTTTTTCAAATTTTTGTTTTTGCATGTCTCATTATGCTGATTCCAAAACACCTTACATTTTCTCTCTATCTTTATAAATGACCGAGCTATGGGCTTATGAGATCTCTAATCGGCCGCCATTTTGAAACAAACAGACGGATGGTAATGTCGAGTTCCGAGGATCATCCAGCGGTGACCTGTGACTTTGTTACCTAATCTCAAGAAAATCGGTCCAGTAGTCTCGGAGAAAAGCCGCGGACGGCGTACGGCGGACGGCGGACGGACGGATTTTTTTTTATTCGATATTTGAATTCTACGTATCTTGAAACGTAAAACCTCATATTTTGAGAGGGGTTACAAAAAAATTTTCCTTCGTCGATTCCAAAGGTCTATTATTGAAAATAATAAACCAAAATGAGATCTTTCTCTATGTGGAAAACTTAATAATGGCCTTAGGACTTTACTTATTTTCTCTTTCCGAGCTCAATATCCATAATGAACCTCTCGATTATCGGGAGTATCGATCCTCCGGGAGCAGTTTAAAGTAGAATGGGCTTAAAGTGCACTTGGGCTAAGCTGAAGCCTATCGAGCCAGGAATGAACCGAGGCCTTGAACATCAGAACCTCATTACCTCGTTGCCTCATTACCGAGGGCAGCACGCTGAGGTTATAAGTATCTTCAACTTTTTAATTTCCTAAGTGCTTCCAGTGCAAAGTCCATTACCGTGCCTCAACTCCTGGGTTGCCATCTAGATATGCTCGATCTAATATCCCGCACATTGCACAGAACGGTCAAAGTTAAGCAGATTATCGTTGGTGGTTTCGCGGAATTTTTTTTTTTTTTGCATGCTCTAAATGATTTTATGCTTTGATTAAACAGAACTCTGTTTTGGCTCTAAATCCATCATTGCATTTGTGGCCACGGGTTATTAAAATAATATAATTATTAGAAAGTACGATATATCTACGTTAAATAGATACCGAATACTGTTTTTCATCTAAAAAGCATTGGACCCAGTTCCTTATCCAATTTAATTTTCTTTTTGAAAGTTGAAATTAATTGCAATTTTACTTCCAAATTGGTATCCAATATTAATACAATAGTTAACGTTATAATATTGTGTTAGTAATACAATAGTTAACTTTCAGAGGCATTCATCCTCATCTTCAGAGCTAAAATAAACATTTTTTTATTGCATTGAACAATTAATTTAAATGTTTTATCCCATTAAAAATTAAATTATAAAACATGACAATTTAATTATATTTATCAGAAAATGTGATAAAAATTTTAAATTAAGTGTTTAATTTATGACTTCCTTGTCGCCTATTAAACTATAAATCGGTGATTAGAAAAAAAAAGGGGAAATAAAAAAAAAAAAAACAGTTTCAGGTAAAGTACCACTTTCGGTTTGCCAATTTTATCCAAAATCTAGTATGTTATTTATATTGACATAAAAATCATATACACCAAATTTGAGATGTTTGCATTATATTTTAATAAAAGTTTTCATGAAGGTCTAATATGACCTTCATGTAAATTACCACTTCCGGCTAGCCAATTTTAACCAAAATCTAGAATATTATTTTCATTGATATAGAATTTTTATATACTAAATTTGAAATATTTTGCATTATATTTTAATATAATTTTTTATGAAAGTCTAATATGATCTTTATGTAAAGAACCACTTCCGCCAATCCAATTTTAACAAATATTTATGATGCTATTTAGGATGATGCAAACGGTTTACCAAATTTCAGATGTTTTTCATTATTTTTAGTATAATTTTTGATGAAAGTTTTATATGACCTTCGAGTAAAGTACAATTTCCAGTTTGCCAATTTTAACCAAAATCTAATAAGTTTTTTTTTACCAAATTTGAGATGTTTTATATTATACTTCAATACAATTTTTGATGAAAGTTTATTATGACCTTAAAGTAAAGTACCACTTCCAGTGATGATGTAGTAACCTAGAAGATAGTTTCACAACTATTTTCTACAACTAAATATAAAATTTTAACTTTCTATGACTAACCGTTTTTGAGTTTTGTGACATACAAACGAATGCCGTTCAGAGGCCACGAAGAAACTAGTCAAGATGAATTCAGGGATGCCAAAATGGATATTTCCGTTGAAATCTGAAAACCAAAACATAAGCATTATTGCACTTTGGCATAGTTATTGTAATTTTTAATTTGTATATTTTATAATAAACTTGAACTCTTCTGATTCTTAGTGATTATTCTTTATTATAGTTATTTGCTTCATATTTATAATTATATATTTTTTAGTTTTCAATAAGTATATTTTTATTGTGATGAAGGAGATGCAAACTCACTTTGTTCTTGATTTTCTCTACTGAAAATTTCCCTAAACATTCCTTATAATTTCTGTTTTGGTCAAAGTAAATGAACCACTCAGAGTTCTTTATTATCCGCTGTTTATTTTTTAAGTATTATCTGATGTTCCCTCTGCTAGTTTGATAATTTGTCTTAAAAAGATATTTATTTTAATTTAATATAATGAAATTATTTTATCATATTTTAACTAAATATTATTGATACAAGATATTTCAATAAAACTAATATTCTCTTTATTCTCTTATTACATGTTCTCTTAATCTCACTCCCTCCCCTCCTCTACTATGCTCACTCCCTCACCCACTTTTGAAAATTGGAGTATTATAAATTTTCTTCCTTTCTAGAAACAATTAATTTAGGATATTTTGACATTAGTATCTGAGATGTAATTATTATTAACAAAAAGTATAAACGAAATTATGGTCCTACCTTAAGTAATAAGAAAATTACTTGCGAATCTCCCTTCTTTCGAAAAATGAATCATACTGAATTCAAGAAGGACGTAAAGAGCTTCCATTTGGTGTGCCGGTGAAAGGTACGCTTTCGAAACACTCATTTTCCTCATTAGGAATTATATCAATTATATTATATATTATAATATATAATATATATTATAATTATATTATATATATTATAGTTATATATTATAATATATAACAAACAATTATAGTCACTTAGTTTAAATAATCCTCTCCTCGTCCTCCAAAAAGTTGGTCTTCCTTTCAATATAAGAGTGCGTATGGCCTTTATTAAAAAAATTAGGGTGGGATATTTTTCTCGTATTTATGACCGCGAAATATCTTTTTTCTTTGTGAATTTTTTTTGTTTTTTAAATTCTAATGTTAATTTTTAATAACTTTTTTATTAATTAATTAGGTTTGTAACATTGAACTCATTATTTGCTCATCTGAAAGGCAATAATTAATACCGTTTATACGTGTGTGTGTGTGTATATATATATATACGTATATATATATATATATATATATATATATATATATATATATATATATATATATATATATCCGAAGGAGGGACAATAGCTGAGAAAGTATAATAAATATATCAAGAAGAGAGGGGTGACTGACTCGTCCAGCTCAGCTTTAGGCTCCTCTCCAGTTCCCTGGAGTCCAGTAACTCAGACTGGCGATATATTCCAGTCTCTTGACAGGCTCTTACCTCTTTGGATTTATTATCGTCTGTGGTATCTTCATCTATAAGGCGTTTCGTAGTAAATCCTAACCTAAATGACATCATTTTTAACAGTCTCTTAATTTGATATCCAAGCAAATAGCAGCCATTTTCAATTTGTTTTTTAATAAAAAAAATATATATAAATAGAAAATATCAATTGATTTATTTAATATGAATATTGTATGAGATCGAAACATTATATTTTCTTGAAATTTTAAATATTTTTTGGCAGCTGTAATAATATTTAACAATCTTCAAATTGTCTTACTGCTTAAGAAATAATGACATGAGGGGTTAATGGGAACAAGATTACAATAAGTAAATAGATAGAAAAATAAATTTATTCTGGGACTAAGTACCTTAACCCTGCAGAGGTTCGCACCCTCTCACCTAACGTAATAGACGCCAATACTGTTAATAGAGAATAACATGGTTTTTATGAATATATTATATACCTTAATAGAATATTACATTAGATTTTTTCACCTTAAATATAATATCCACGATAAGGAACGATAAATATTGATTCAAAAAAAATACTCCCAGCATTAGCTTTATTTAGCAACGATTCCATAAAATTAATGCTCAACGTTGGTTAAACAATCACAATATTGATTCGGTTTATTATCCTGTATCTCGACTTGAATCGAACCCGACAAGAGGGGGATCTGGGCACAGTCTTTCCCAATACCCCTCATGTCATTATTTCTTTAGCAGTCAGACAATTCGCATATTGTTAAATATTAAAGCTGTCAACAAATATTTAAAATTTCAAGAAAATATAATGTTTCGATCTCATATAATATTCATATTATATAAATCAATTAATATTTTTTGTTTTTATTAAAAATCGAGTTGAAAATGGCTGCTATTTACTTGGACATCAAATTAGAAGATTGTTAAAAATGATGTCATTTAGGTTAGTATTTACTTCGAAACGCCTTATAGGGCTCGTGCTGGCCTATACCGTGCGTTATCTCAAAAACGGTAGGTTTTAGGGCTTTAAAACGCTGGATCATTACGTTCTGTGGGAACGTACATGATCTTGATGCCCGCGTCGATGTCATTAAAACCTGACCCTCGATCTGCTAACTCCAAATCGTTAGAGTTGTGAAACCTCCCAGTTTTTGTTATCACTTTTATTTAAGTTCTTTTATGGATTTAACAATTGAAATTAGGATTCGTCACTTCTCCATGAAATTCCCATTCTTTTGATATCTCATTCATCAAAATCCATCGCTCCTGAGAGCCGGAAAAGGGATCTATAGTACTGCAATAATATATAGTCGGTTTTTGAAAAAGACGTAAGCGCCATTCAGCAAACTCTACAGGAAACACATAAAACGATTTTTCCCCAAATAACAATTTTTTTTTTTAATTTTACTCTTTATTGTATAGAGTAGGAGTTTATTAAACTGGCAAAATATCTATTATTACAATATATTTTAAAGGATTCTAGCACTGGTTAAGGCCAGAGTGACGACTGAGAGTCGTTAGTGTTTGGTGCTTACGTCATCAATATTCGATTTTTAGATCATATCCAATTTTTTGTATCGATATATCGTGAGTATGAATCGTTAGGTGTTTACGTCCCAAAATCAATTGAAACCTAAATTTCGAAGAATTTTTCAAAAAACGACGTCGATATATAGAGAGAATGATTTACACAAGTTTCTTTTATTGTCTTTAATGATTGTAGAGTAATATAAAACAGAAACGAGAATTTTAAATAAATAAATTTAGACATAAAAAAATAATAAAACATGCTATCCTCAAATGAGGGGAGTGGTAAAAAACGGGTTAAGTTAATATCTTATATTTTATGTCCATATCTGGTCATCATAATGAGGTTATCATAATGAGGTTAGAAAATTATGTGACTTGATACCTCACATAAAATATTCAATATTAGCCAGGTTATTTTTTATTTATTAATTATTTTAGTATGATAATATCTTAATGCCGAGTATTAGCATTTTAGCCCATTCTTCTCTGTTTCCAATTTCCCCAATTACTGGCGAAATCGTCCCTGACAAAGGGAGAGTTTGATTGGCCGACATCTCATTAGTAATGAGAAGCCTTCCTCAGGGACTAGCCAATTACAGCACTCGTTTTCTACTCTCTTTTATTCTGGTCAAGTTAGTAAAATCCCTGATCTGTAAGCTTCCTGCTCATTGGCTAATTAATTGTTGTTTTTTTTTTTTTTTAATTTTTAATGACTATGTCTACGTTTGTATTACAAATAGCCTCCTTCTCTTTCATTGCTTTATATTAGGCTTGCTTTATTCTAAGCCTAATGATACAATTTGTTGTATCATTGTTACAATGATACAACTTGTTAACATTTCTTTTCTTTTTTTAAATTGTACGCTGTACAATTACATCTATATATTACATGAAAGATTAATAAAAAATTAATTCCTTAATAAAAAAATTCATTTTGAATTATTTTACTGCCGGTCTCTGTATTTCATATAATAAGTGTAAAATAAGGGGGTGAACAAACCAGATATTCTTGAAAAGGATTGGCTTCTTGGTATTTGATTGGCTTTGAGTAGGGTCCTGAATATCTGAGATGAATTTTTGCTAACAATTGTAAGTAATTAATCATTGATTGATTTCTGAAGTAGCAAAGTTCTAATCAATTCGCCCAGCAGAATGAATGCAGTTTATAACAAGTATTATTATAAAAATCACCTGCGAACTACAGATTAGATTTTAAATTTTGAATGCTTTAGAGAATTAATCTGAGTCCTTAATTGGATTTTTTCTTTTTCTTAGAACCAATTGGACCTAATTCTCAAGGAGTGGTACTAACCCTTTGAAGGCGGGAATGGAGTTTTCTCTAAGAGGTCCTATCGAAGACATTGTGTCGATAGGCACGAGTAAACAAGGCAGTAGAGTTTCCTATTGTCGGCCAATCTCCTGGACCACTCTTCATTTGTACGAAGGCTCCTTGTCCCGTTGTCTGTCTTCAACTGCATTAAGGTCGCCTCCTGGTTGATTTGTAATTGCATACAGCATATTGAGTGTTTAATTAGGTTGCAGAATATGTCATTTTTTAGATCTATCTTTAAAATATATCATAAAATAATTTAGTACTTCCCCCTCAAGTCAATATCTTTAAAAATTCTTTTTCAAACTCTAATGGCACATTTTATCTTTTAAATGATGACAATTATTGCTTTCTACCATTTATACAAGCGGAGCACCGATCATTTAGGAATTACACTAAAACCGTCCGAAACATTTTTTTCGTCTTAACACCTAAGATGTTTGAGGCCAGCAAACATAAAAATATACATACATACATAAATGTACATAACGAGTAACTAGTCACATGACTATAGCCATAAAATATAGACTAATCAGATGACTATGAACAGAACTCATGAACTAGTCACGTACGTATGAACAATGCCGAATTACTATCAATGTGGGAAAATGCAAATGGGCGAAATCCAGGTGCGATAGAGTAAATATATATTCATTTTTTGAAATAAGATGCCAAGGTATTTTCTCTATGTGATAATTGGAAGAAAAATAGCAGAAACAAATTTTATATGTTTTAGATCAAATCGGTATATAGCAACATGGTGAACAAAATTCATAAATTTCTCGAAATATGTTTTTTTCGCGTTTAAGATGTGAAAAAAATATGTTTAAGAAAAATATAATATTTGATGTGGACAACACATGACTTCCTTTTACGCCTATAGAACTATAAATCGGTGGCTCAAAAAGTGATCCTGAATTTGGTTTCTAGTTTCCGAAGATTGCAGTATCTCAAAAACGACTCTCGGCGATGCAACATCCATCTATTGACACACACACACACACATACTCTTGTTTCTGGAGGTCTCATTCCGTTATTATATGTCGTTCTCTTTCAGGAGGTAACTAGTTTTCAAGAGATTTCTTCATGTTCCGTGACAACATTAAAACTGTCAATATCACTAGATAAAGCATTGGAAATCGACAGATTCGACATTTTAAGCGGAAAAACCAACTTAACTTATACATTATTCTTCTGCTCCAGACTTGTTTATCTCACAAATGGGGAGGAAAACCAGTATTTTACTCTGAATTTTAACACTTAAAACAAGTAATAAACATGTTTAATTGGATTAGAAACCAAATTGTATTTGTAACCTTTAGTACCGAAACATATGATTTCTGTATTTAATTTAAATATAATTTTTGATGCAAGCTTATGATGACCTTCAAGTAAAGCACTCTTTTCGGCTCACCAATTTTAACCACCATCTAGTAAATACATTCATATCGATATAAAATTCCTACTTAACATATTTGAAATGTTTTACATTATATTTTGTTATAGTTTTTGAGGAAAATCTAATATTACCTTCAAGTAAAGTACCACTTCCGGTTTATCAATTTTAACTAAAATTGATTATGATGTTTACATTCATATGTAAGTCTTATATACCAAATTTGAGATGCTTTGCGTTATAGTTTAATATAAT
Source organism: Rhaphigaster nebulosa (assembly GCA_948150685.1). Classification (NCBI taxonomy): domain Eukaryota; kingdom Metazoa; phylum Arthropoda; class Insecta; order Hemiptera; family Pentatomidae; genus Rhaphigaster; species Rhaphigaster nebulosa. The sequence continues at coordinate 7,180,475 of OX411306.1, forward strand.
TTTCGATGATACTCAATTATGACCTTCAAGTAAAGAACCACTTACGGTAATCATTTAGTGACCAAAAAGGGAGGTTCACAACTGAATATTAAATGAATCCAAAATACAAAAGTTTAACTTTCTGCGGCTAACCGTTTTTGAGTTATGCGAGATGCGCACGTACGAACGTACATACAGATTTCACGACGAAACTATCATAGTCAAAATGGATTCAGAGATGATCAAAATGGATATTTTCGTTGAAATCTGAAAACCGAAAATTTTCGCGATTACAATGCTTCCTTTACTGTGTACAGGAAAGTAAAAAAGAGTTTAAAAATACGGAAAAAATGAGTTTTAAACAATTAAAATCTGTCAATGACTTCTTAAACAAGAAAAAAAAATTTCGGCACCTTATTATGAATTTTTTTCACCATGTTGCTGCATACCGATTTTATCTAAAACACATACAATTTGTTTATACTTATTAGTCGTATTTTCCCCGAAAATAAATAGATTATTGCAGTGGGTCGAAGGCCGGCGGTGAGGGGCGGGACTGCAGTGGACGGTGAGAAAAATGAGCTGAATTTTAATATGCTTTACAAAGTTTTTATATTTATTTTTAAAAGGCAAACAGTTTCACAAAATAAGCCTAAATAAAACTCAATTACTCTGTCCTACCTCAGCTTAGGGTCCTTTCACAGGATAGGTTAAATAAATATCAGAATCGGATCCTACATTTCCTTCAGTCTGAGGCCACCTCTGAATAATCAGATCGCTATTTATTTATTTTTCAATTTGTTATGTCATTTTGTTAAGTTTTGTGGATTTCTGATAGTTTTAAAAACTTAGAAAATAGTGCCACACTTTTATAGATGGATTGTGCAGAGAAATACTTTAATAAAATTGACGAACCTAACTAGTAAAGACATTCAGATAAATGTAGAAAAGTTCACAGATATCTTGGAAAATTAAGATTTTAAAAACATGACTGATAATGATGATGTTTCACAGTTAAGTTGATCATGGAATAAATCATTATTATAATTAGAGCCCGGATTCTCGTGCAAATAATTGCACTTTTTTTTCGCTTGCTTGAAATCGATCGGGGACTAGTTATTTACACGAATTAAGGCTTCCGGATTAGCATGTGTAAATTTTATTTTGCACGACATTGCACATTTTAAACAATTTTGGATGAATTGCACGCATTACGTTTTTATTGCATTAAATTGCACATTTAGCCCGTAATTAAAAAAAAAAATTGTAAATTGATTGAAAATATAAACATTGAACTAAAATTACATAGGACAGATTCACGAAGTGATGAGTTATTGTTTAAAACTTAAACAAATTTTGAGGGAGGGGGTTTACAAATTTTTTTCCTTGGTCGATTACAAAGGTCTTTTATTGAAAATAATAAATTAAAAGCATTTATATAGATTTTTTTTTGAATGCCTTATTATGCTGATTCCAAAACACCTTACATTTCCCTTCTACTTTATAAACGGCCGAGTAATGAGATAAGTGCTTTTAAGATATCTAATCGGCCGCCATTTTGAAATAAATTGACGGATGGTAATGCCCAGTTCCGAGGATTATCCTGGTGTGACCTGAGACATCGGTGCCGAATCTCAAGACAATCGGTCCGGTAGTCTCGGAGAAAAGCCGTGGACAGACAGATTTTTTAAAAATTCGATATTTGAATTCTACGTATCTTGAAACGTAAAATATCAAATTTTAACAGGAGAGCTACAATTTTTGTTTTTCTTGGTCGATTGCAAAGGTATATTATTGAAAATAATAAACCAAAAGCATTTATATAGTTTTTTTTGTCTTAAAATCTTACATTTCTCATCTATCTTTATAAATGGCCGAGTTATGGGCTTATAAGATTTTTTTTTAAGCATAAACGACGTAAATGGCAGAATTTAATTTTTGTTGCACATTTTTTACACGTTTTAAACATTTTTTAATGCACGAAATCCGGGCTCTAATTATAACTTTAGTTTATTTTCTTTATTTGCGAGCATCACTTAAATTGCATTACAATACAATCATTAACATTAGCTATGAATGGTTTTGTTTTAATAAACGACATACATTAGTACTGTTATTGTAAAATTTGGTGTTGGTATAAAATTTAATTAAATTTTGCGTATATCTACTAAATTTATTTATTATTATAAAACCAGTGTTGAAGTTAACAGGCCAGAATGATGAATTCCATCACAACATAGATATTTACTGTATTCTTGAATTCATTATGCCTTAATTATTGTTTATCCAATTGAATATATTGAATTGAAACGTGGGCGCCAGTGATGAGTTCTGTCTTAATGCGGTCCTGCCTATAAACATAAGACATGAAACAGTCACTCGGCTAATGGATGTTCGACTCCCGGCTGTGGAATTTTTCAATGATACGTGACCAGAGAACCTTACTAAGACATGTTATTTAACCACGTGCCTTAGACACGATATCTTGCATATAAATTTGTTTTCATTTGAAAATATATCTTGTTGGATCGATTGACATTGGTCTACCTTATATCTCACGTGGCTTATATATACTATCTACTTGTCATTTGCTTATTACTACAGGCTCAACATATGTGGTGGATGTAAAATGGAATAGACAAAAAATAAAATATGTAATCAAATTAACCTCACTGCATGATAAGGTAAAAAACGATGCAGATGATGATACAATGGTTTATTATTTACAAATAGTAATATTTCAAAAATATCTAGTCTGTCCATTCACAGAACTTTCCATATCGGTTTGGTTTATAGATCAGACAGTTAGATTATCAATAAAATGAGCATTTGGAATGTTTCCAGTAAATGGGAATGTTTTCTAGTTATCAATTAACTATATAAAAGTGCATCCATTGAAGCATGTGGAGAATACTATATAAAACATATCTACCAAGTTCAGCAAAGAAATTAAGCAGTAAGCATCTATGGAGCAGAAATTTGAAGCTTATCCCAAAATGATCGTTGTAAACTGAGAATTCGAAAGAAACCGTATCCAAAGGAAGTAGGCTGAGATGGCAGGACAAGTAACCAGAGGGTGAAATGGTACACAGGAAAGTGTTGGAGGGGCACATCAGTGAGAAAAGAAAAAAAGGAAGACCAAAAACTGGATGAAATGAAGAAATAATCCAAGGAAGGATGAAGTTGAGAGATGCGAGGGAGCCCGCAATTGATAAGTCAGGAGGCCAAGAGCCACGCTGTCCTCTAACCCCGGAGAATTAGTGCACAAAGTTCATTACGATTTATCTTAGCTAATACCGGTCCGTTTTAATTTTTTTTTTTTTGTTTTGTAGGAAATTTCATCAAATTTAGATACACCGTAACAAAAAACAAATAAACACTTTTGGACAGACGGATTTTATTTTATTCGATATTTGTATTCTACATATCTTGGAACGTAAAACCATAAATTTTGAGAGGAGAGGAGGGGGGAGGGTTAAAATTTCATTTCTTGGTCGATTACATCTGAGAATCGTGTGTGACGGAGGAAACTGGAAGTGGTGGATGACTACCTTTATCTGGTTACTATGATTAGCCGGTACGCCAAAATAGGCCAGGAGGTTCTCAACAGAGAAGAGAGAAAAAAAGAAATCATGAATGATGCCAAGCTCCGGATCTTCAAGTCGGTGTTCCTCCCAGTCTTGCTTCATGGATCGGAGAGTTGGATTCTCTTAGAACGACACGGGAGTCAGGTCACAGCAGCAGAAATGAGATACCTAAGGAACTAGGAGGACCAGACGAGACTGACTGAGGAATGAAATTATCAGGGAAACCCTCGGATTTAGACCAACGAGGGATATCCTGGAGGAAGGCCAGCTCAAGTGGTACGGACATGTTTGTAGAATGGACGACGATCGTAAGGTCAGGTGGCTGCTAGAAGCAAGACCAAGGGGGCAGAGACCGGTTGGCAGGCCGAGACTTATATATGATGGTTATATAGAGAGACTCGGGAGCGAGCGGGGCTCCTCATTGATGACCCTGGACAGGGACACGCACAGAAGATGGACTGAGGCTGCTCCACGCCTAATGGCCCGGCAGAGATAGAGGAAGAAGAAGAAAGGTCGATTACAAAGGTCCATTATTCAAAGTCATAAACCAAAAGCATCAACATAGATTTTTTTACTTCCTTGTACGAAGTAAAGGAAGTATTGTAATCGCGAAAATTTTCGGTTTTCAGATTTCAACGGAAATATCCATTTTGACCATCCCTTAATCCATTTTGACTTTTCATCGTGGCGTCTGTACGTACGTACGTACGTTCGTATTTCGCATAACTCAAAAACATTTAGCCGTGGAATGTTGAAATTTTGTATTTAGGATTGCTGTAAAATCTAGTTGTGGACCTCTCTTTTTGGTCACTGCTTAATCACCGAAAGTGGTACTTTACTTGAAGGTTATAATTGATTTCCATTGAAAATTATATTAAAATATTTTGCAAAACTTTTCAAATTTGGTATTTATAACGTGTATATTGATTTAAATAACATACTAAATTTTGGTCTAAATTGGAAAACCAGAAGTGGTACTTTACTTGAAGGTCATATTAGACTTTCATCAAAAATTATATTAAAATATAATGTAAAACATCTCAAATTAGGTAAATAGGATTTTTATATCGATATGAATGTATTTACTATATTTTAGTTAAAATTCGTGAGCCGAAAGTGGTACTTTACTTGAAGGTCATAATAAGCGTACATCCAAAATTATGTTTAAATTAAATACATAAATCATATGTTTCGGTAATAAAGATTACAAACGCAATTTGGTTTACAATCCAATTAAACATTTTTATTACTTGTTTTAAGTGTGAAAATTTAGTGTAAAATACTGGTTTTCCTCCCTATTTGTGTGTGTGTGTGTCAATAGATGGATGTCGCGACGCCGAGTGTTGTTTTTGAGATACTGCGATCTTCGGAAACTGGTAACCAAATTCAGGATCGCTTTTTGAGCCACCGATTTATAGTTTAATAGGCGTACAAGGAAGTCATGTGTTGTCCACATCAGATATTTTTTTTTATTTTTTTTTACCTAATACCTTAGTATGCTGATTCCAAACATCTTTACATTTTTCCTCCATCTATACAAACGGCTGAGTAATGGGTTTATGAAACCTTTAATCGGCAGCCATTTTGGAACGAAAAGTTTTTATTGCATTAAATTGCACATTTAGCCCGTAATTAAAAAAAAATTGTAAAATGATTGAAAATATAAACATTGAACTAAAATTACATAGGACAGATTCACGAAGTGATGCGTTACTGTTTAAAACTTAAACAAATTTTGAGGGGGGTTACAAATTTTTTTTCCTTGGTCGATTAAAAAGGTCTATTATTGAAAATAATAAACTAAAAGCATTTATATAGATTTTTTTTTTGCTTTGTTATGCTGATTTTAAAACACCTTGGATTCCCCCTCTACTTTATAAACGGCCCAGTAATGGATTTATAAAATCTCTAATCGGCCGCCATTTTGAAACGAAATGATGGATGGTAATGTCGCGTTCCGAGGATCATACTCGAGTGACCTGTGACTTTGTTACCGAATCTCAAGAAAATCAGTCCTGTAGTCGCGGAGAAAAACCGCGGACGGCGGACGGACGGATTTTTTTTATTCGATGCTTGGAATCTTCGTATCTTGAAACGTAAAACCTCAAATTTGAGAGAGATAGGGGGCTAAAATTTGTTTTTTCTTGACCGATTACAAAGGTCTATTATTGTACTACTGATGTCTAAATACAACTGATACTGTAGGATATTCTCGAAGTATTTACAGTTCGGAATGGAATGAGTTTTCGTACTACGGTACTGATATTGATCCATGGTTTGTGGAGGTGTGTCTTCGGAGCATTGATGGAATTTTATTGGAATACTGTAACAGCTTCCACCCTAATCCCATAATCGTACCCAACTCCTGCAGGAACTGCTGATAACAGCTTAGAGTCCCTTGACATTAAGTCAATCGTTTCGGAAAATTGTGGGATCTTCTAGGGAAAATGCGACGATATCTCCCTCACCTTAACAGTGGAACTGTCCTGAAATCTGGAGTGTGGTATACTGTTACATTTTATCAATGGGATTATTTTGGAGAGTTTAAAGGAATTTAAATAGCAGTATTAGCTTTTATTTATTAATTTTATTTATTTATTCACAATGATAAAAAATATAGACAACCAGTGAATTTCCTAGCTAAAAATAAGGTATTGTGGTATGTTAGGCATGATAGAGAGCAATATCAAAGTGACACAGTATACAGTTAGGTAAGGAGATCTCTCATCCAACACCTTTTCAGCCTTCTGCGCCAACGCGTGTTATCTGGCATGTATGTGGTCATACCTTGTGGGAGTGAATTTGTATGTTCATATTAGTCATCATGAAATTTTGTGTATCAAAATCAAACTGTAATTGAATACATTTCCCCTTCTCTTGCCACTTCTAGTAAAGTCCATCAGAACTCACAGATTGTCAGTATTTCAAGTTTCATAGTTATCAATGGTAGTTATTGCCATATAATATAGTTATATTATTCGTGGTAGTTATTGCCCATATTAAATAGTGTCCTTATTTACGTAATTTACGTAATTTTAAAATTGTCATTTTATTGATTTACTGTTTACATTGATCGATTATGAAATATGTTTATGAATGTGGGGAACAGGATAGCTCAGTGATAAGACACTGTGTTACTATGCGCCCGGTCAGAGGTTCGAGACCGGCTGAGGCAAATAATTAATTATTGTGCTTTCCGCCGTGGATGGACGCAATGGGATCAGGAGACCCTCCAATACAAGCTTCTCTAAAGTGGCGGAAAAAATCTGTCGGTTAAGTGTGATCTTGGTCAAATACATCCTTGCGCAACAGTTTTTTTTTTTTTTTACTAAATGTTATTTGATAAAGGAGATTTGTTTGTGTCAGGTCTTGTCAGGTTAAATATTGATTATTAGCATAAAATTTAGGCCAATATTAAATATATTATACAAAATAATCGTCAGCCCTCTTCCGCCATCTTGTTTTTTATTAATTCAAATATATGAGTGAAATAATATAATTATTTTAACGTACTAATTTTTGTTGGTATCTTCCAAACAAAAGTTCACCAGAAGAGAACTATATGACATTCTTAAAAAAATTGAAAGGGACGAAAATAGGTTATCAAACTTGAAAAATGATGAGTTCAATAGAGTATTTCAAAAACTTCCTGAATCAGACGTCTTTACGGTTTTATGGGTTAAATACTCCTGTTTGCAGCTGCAAGAAATTAAAAAAAGCTTCATATAATTTTATCCCGTTTTTGGGCTCAAATGCTATTATGTGAGTAGATCCAAATCGGCTCAAGTAAGTAACTGTAAGTTTTCAATGTAGTTACCTGACCCTTAAACAAAACCTTCAGCCCCTCAAGTTGCAGAAAATAACATGACGGTATAAGAAAAAAATGGTGGCGTATGATAAACAAAATGGCCACCCGTCAACTCAGCCTCTACAAAACCTTACGTCTCTCAAGTCACAGGAAAACAAAATGGCGGCCGGCCACACTCATCCTCTACAAAACCTTAAACTAAGTAAGTATTTAATGAGACAAATATGCATAAAGTCTAAGGAATGCAGTTATATATTCTTAGAGGACCTTTGTCTCAGAATAAAATTGTTACTTCCTTGTACGAAGTAAAAAAGTTTCGTAAAAGCGAAAATTTTAGGTTTTCAGATTTCGACGGATATATCCATTTTGTCCATCCCTGAATCCATTTTGACTTTTCGTCGTGGCGTCTGTACGTACGTACGTTCGTTCGTATTTCGTATAACTCAAAAACATTTAGCCGTGGAAAGTTGAAATTTTGTATTTAGGATTATTGTAAAATCTAGTTGTTTTTTTTTTGTCACTGCATGATTACCGGAAATGGTACTTTACTTGAAGGTCATTATTAATGAACTTAAATCAAAAGGTATATCGAAATTTAATACAGAGATCATATGGTTCGATGATAAAGGTTATAAACGCGATTTTTTCCTCTCTAATAAAACAATTTTGTTACTTGTTTATGTGTTAAAATTGAGTTTAAAATACTTGTTTTCCTCCCCATTTGTGAGCTGAACAAGTCTGCAGCAGGAGAATAACATTTACGGGTTCTTCCGCTTAAAATATTGAAACCGTCGATTTCCAATGTTTTGTCAAGTGACATAGGCAGAAAGCGACATTTAATAACGGAATAGGACAAGCTCTTCATAAACAAGAGCTTGTGTGTGTGTGTGTATGTTTGTGTCTGTCTAAATGTGTCAATAGATGGACGTCGCGACGCCGAGTCTTTTTTGAGATACTGCTATCTTCGGAAATTAGTAACCAAATTCAGGGTCACTTTTTGAGCCGCCGATTTATTGGCCTACAAGGAAATATATACAAGTCATGGGATGTCCACAACAGATATGTTTTTTATTTCATTTCATTTCATTAGATACGTTCTAATTATTAGTTGTAAACAAGATTAAATATTAATATAATAAAATTAAATATTATATATTGTTAATGTTACTTTTTCAGGTGTAAATACATGGATCTATGGCTTGTATTTTTTGCTTTCCTTGTAATGTATTGCTGGTACATTTTATGGTATTTTCTGTCGAACATTTCTATTTAATAGGCTGATGGTCACGCTCCAACTATTCTGATGGTGCTCCCCTCTATTTTGAAATATTTCCTTAACATGCTCTTACTACGTGTCTGAATTCTACCTTGCAACTAATTCATTACATTTAACTATACAATATTAAATTTAGAATTTAACAGAATCTGGAGCCGTTTTCGGCGTTACGGCTACTTAACCTTCACAATGGAAATTAGTAATTATCTTAGAGAAAATGATAAAACGAGCTCATGTTTGATGAAAAGGGAGAGAATCATAGAAAGAAGACTGTGTTCTTAATTAAACTAAGCGCTCATGGAAAATTAACTACAAAGAAGATAAGTCACTACAAAGTCCTTTATAAATCTAGAGCCAGTCTCAGTTCAATTTGATAGAACTCGTTAAAACCCTTTCCGAGGAAGGTGATCAAGTATAAGCATTAATTGTTTACTTCAACTGTATGACATGTAAATTACTTTTTTAACTTATAATATTATTCTATTTAGATTTTAAGAAAAAAAGAACCACTTAATCCCATTATCAATCAATTAATTTTTTTTATTGAAATATATTATATTTTATAGTGACGTTTCGGCCTTTTATTTTAGATTTTTTTAAATGTGTAAGTAAAGTGTGTTGACAACATAATCTTCGACAAGCAATGACATCAGGACTTTGTTTGGACTAGTTAAGAGTAAACATACTAAAAGTTTTGGGGTCTAGGAGCAGAGGCAAAGAGTGGAAGGGGGAGAAGGTAATGTTTTTCGGTTTTTTGTTTATATTTCGAAACCGGTTGGTCCTAGCTAGTAAAAAAATAATAAAAAATTGAAAAACGTTGAATTTCCTACAAGAATGTTCATATTATTTTTTTTCGGATTATAGTTTAAGAAATATGCGCTCTTAAATGTAACAATCTTTTGTTACTTATCAATTTTTTTGTTCTATATATATTTGGATATTTATATAATTTATTATATATTATAATCCATAGAATGGTTAGTGCATTTTTTTTCATTCTTTTTTATATAGTTTTATTAAAATTTAATGATTTGAATAGAGACTTTCACCTCTATTCATTATATCGCTGTTATGAAAATGTATAAAAATATTTATACTGCAAACATATCAATTTTTTTCCCATATCAAAAATTAATTTTAGTGAATCATCAAATAAGAATGTAATTTTCCATTTTATGATTCATCGTTCTCTTTTTTACTTCCTTGTACGAAGTAAAGGAAATATTGTAATCGAGAAAATTTTCGATTTTCAGATTTAAACGGAAATATCTATTTTGACCATCCCTGAATCCATTTTGACCAGTTTCGTCGTGGCGTCTCGTATTTCGCATTTTATACTATTTTTATACTAGGCTATATTGGTCAATTGCTATTGCTATTGCAATTGTTTTGTAAGGTGGTGTTATACTTTGAGAATTTTCGAAAAATAAAATAAAAACATTTTGTCAAAAAAGTAGATTGAGCCGGTTTTGAAATATAGCCTAATTTAAGACTGTATACTGGATTCCAAGCTGGGACTGGAGATGGAGGGTTTGGTATAAAACTGGCTGGTAATTTAGCCGCTGACTCGTGGGACCTCCAGTCCTCACCACTGGAGGGAGCGAATTTATTTTTCTTCCAGCGGTGGCTGGAATTCCCTCGCTATCGTATCCTCGCCCTTCGCCCCCCTCCCAGTTATACTATCTCTCTTATACTTCCTGTTGGTAATAGACTCCTCTTCCTCGTTTTGGGAATGGCATCTGACCCGGAGGGTGTAGGGGTACGATGCTGGAATGGGGTTGAGATAAAACGTGCCTGGGTGTATGGACTCAGCAGATATCATAACCTCACATTAATGATAATTATAGAAAACAAAAATCTGTATTTAAAAAAAATTAATTACAGGGATCTGGCGACTATATACATCTTATTATTAACATACTGGTTACAATATTCTTCATAATATCAATGAATTGGTTATATAGTATACTTCACATTACAAAAATGTAAAAGTATGTACATACTAATTAAAAATAAAATACATTAGATAATTTATCAGATAAATTTGGAAAAAAATAAATATAATTAATTTTTTCTCAAAAAAAATAATAGTAGATATGAAAAGAGAAATGATCAGAGGTGTACGTAGAATTTTTTTGGGGGAATTTAAAATATTTTCGGGAGAGGGGAAGGATTTAATATTTACTTTAATACACATAATCGCCTAATTTGGTGTATGATTTAAGGATAAAGGCTCAGGCACACATAGCGCGATCTTTCGTGACGATCTGCGATCTAATATTTTATTTTGTCCATTTCTATACAGCTAGAGAGATCTAGAGAGTCCGCAGATCTTGCCTTGTGTGTGCCTGAGCCTTAAGCATGAAAGTTGGATCAAAAACTGTTGTTAAAGTTACCAACATTATCACTCAAAGTACAAATCCTGTGTTGGTGGTTTATGAAAATTAATTTTTTTTTTACATTTCGAGGAAGGAGGAAATATCTCTCTGACACCTTCCCCTAATGACAATCGTAATAATAAGTTCATAGGATCAGGCTCCAGTCCAGAAGCCACAAGGGAGTCTTATTTGATTACCCACGTTAGCAAGAAGCTTTTAAGTAAAAATTTAATTTAATTTAAAATAAAAACTTTGGTGTTGTCGCCTGCCTTCCACACCCAAACGAAAATAAAGACTCTTCTTTACTCAATGCATTAATTTACTTTCCGTATTTTGGCAAGCAATGATGAATGGGCCGGAACGCGTAGTGGAAGGCACACGACTACTACAGCAAGGTTCAATATTCATGGGCGTCAACTTCACTAACAACCCGGCAATACGCTTAAGTAGATATGTAAGTTCATTCCGTCCCTTGGGACGAATAGGGTTGTTTGATATAAAAGTTATTTTCGTAGTCAGGATTTTTATTTTTTATTTAATTAAATTTTATTTTAACCTTTTTAATTTTTCAAGTATTGCCTATTTATAATTTATTACCATGTGATGAACTTAGAAATTATATAATAAGAAAGATCAACAAAAAGTCGAAAATACTTTAAATATAATAAAATATGTTTTCAGTATTTTGAGCTCACTTTGTTTCAAAACATTCAGGAGAATTCCCTGAGAAATTTGAACCATCTAACTTAAAAATAAGTCGTACAGTAAACACATTTAATACAACCTTTCTTTAGTATTTTGAGTCCAAAATGTTTCAAAACATTCACGGGATCACGGTGAATAATTTGAGCCATTAAATTTGAAAATCGGTTAAGCAGTTCGCTCAAAAAATCGTTAGATACCAAATAACTGCCAAACTAAGCACATTACCCTCCTTGTGGCTTCGCCGTAGTCGGGTAAAAAATAACTATTTGTTGAGCAAAAGAGGTCTTAACTTACTCACATTTTATATAACAATACTACAACTTACCTAATTTATTTATGAAAGAAAACAAAATATGTAGATTTGTTTTTTTTATCTTTTTAAGTATAAATGATTTTTATTACACGTTTTAAAATTTTTTTTACTGCATAAAATCCGGGCTCTATCATGTTTATATACCACAATTATAAAAGTCTATCTGTGCCCCGCGGTTTCAACCACGTTAAATTTGGTTTAACTCCTAAATAAAAACCTTTAAAATTATAGTCTATAATATGTTTTTCAGTCTCATTTGTTAAAGATATTTTCAAAGGATCAGTATTTACGGGTATTTTCAAGAAGGGAACAGTGTCAAAATAACAATAAATTTTTATAAACATCCATTAAGTTTCACTTAAATAAGTTTCAAGTCTTCACCATTTTTATTATCACCTTGTCCTTGTCCATTTTATTCACAAAATAACGTTTTCGCATAATAATTTCACATTAAAAAGTTTGTGTAGTTAACTTGCTTCCACGGCTATGAAGCTGTGATGACTGCGACACGTAGAAAAGTTGGACACTTCTTCTCTGAGCAATTTATTCACTGCTGCTGCTCCGTTTCTATGGGTCGTAGCGAGATATTCAAACAAACTACTTCAGCTTTATACAATGGTATAGATATAGATTACAGTATTATAAATTACAAACGTTTAAGTATAATAACTTTTAAGTACCATTATAAAAAAGTACCAAAAAAAACAAACAAATTATTTACAAAAATAAAAAAGTAAGAAAAAAAGAAATAATATAATTTTTTTTTATTGAAAACTAGTTTCAAATTTTATACTTCAGTTCTAAAAAAACATAAAAATTCATAAAATCAGCAATTCAAAATACAATTTGATATTATTATACTTATTAAATTAAGTTTAATATAAATTATTATTATAAAAACTTTATGATTGTATTATTTGTGAATATGAATATGTATAACATTCGAAACTAGTTTTCAATAAAAACGAAATTACAGAAGTGGCAAATAATTTATCAATCCCTAATTAGATTGATCCTTCAATATTATCATGCGCACGTCAAGTGATTATATGAATGATTACAAAAAACTGTAAACAAAGCCCTACGAGTTAGAAGTCCAACTCTTTAACGATCAAGAGCTGCTATATTAGAAACTCCACTTCCACTAACAGCATGAAAGATATGAAAGTAAATATTACCTATGATTCTAAAAAAAAAAAAAAAAAAAATGTGATAAAAAGTCCGAAAACATAACTTTTCAGAAGACACTAAAACTGGCTAGCTCCTAAATTTTTCAAGATAGAGCCATTATTTTTTCACCTAAAACATTTTCAAAATATCGTTACTGATACAATACTATAACTTAGTTCTGTTCACAACCAAAAGATGATTAGTTGACATGATGATGGTATAGAAGGATCAATCTAATTAGGGATTGATAAATTATTTGCCACTTCTATAAATGTGTTTTATTGAAAACTAGTTTCGAATGTTATACATTCATCCTCAGTTCTAAAACACACAAAAATTCAAAAATAAGCAATTCAAATTTCAAATTTGGATTATATCAAACAGAAAAGTTTGTACTGGTTTCTTCTCGCATTGAACTAACAATGAAAGAAAGGTGGAATGTTTATAGATGAACGGTTTAAGGGTCTGGAGGTTAATTACTCACCGGCATTACTAGAAAAACCCCGACCCTTAAACAGTTTACCTATAAACATTCCACCTTTCTTTCATTGTTAGTTCAGTGCGAGAAGAAACCAGTACAAACTTTTCTGTTTGCTATAATCCATTTAAACCTTGGTGAGTACCAACATGCATTTGATTTCTTGTCTTAATTAAATTCATAATTCATAAATGTTTTATAATACTGATTTATATTAATCTAATTTAATATGTATAATAATACCAAACTATATTTTTAATTGCTTATTTTTGAATTTGTTGTGTGTTTTTAGAACTGAGGATGAATGTATACATTCGAAGCTAGTTTTCAATAAAACCAATTTATAGAAGTGGCAAATAATTTATCAATCTCTAATCAAAAGATGATTGTCCAAATCATAAGATCATATTTTTTTACTTACAATTAGTTCCTTTAACTACTTGATGATTCATAAGAAATGTTAGCTATCTCCGAATTTACCTCAGTAAATAATAACAAAAATTATGATTAAACAGCTTAAAAAAAGAAAAAGGTGCAGCAGAGCTCCTTCACAATGTCGGTTTTTACTTCCTTGTACGCAGTAAAGGAAGTATTGTAATCGCGAAAATTTTCGGTTTTCAGATTTCAACGCAAATATCCATTTTGACCATCCCTGAACCTATTTTAACTAGTTTCTTAATGACGTCTGTACGTACGTTCGTTCGTATATCGCTTAATACATAAACGATTAACCGTAGAAAGTTAAAATTTTGTATTGGGGATTGCTGTAACATATAGTTGTGAACATCCTTTTTTGGTCATTACATAATAACCGGAAGTCGTATTTTACTTGAAGGTCACAGTAGATTTTTATGAAAAATTATATTAAAATGTAATGAAAATCATCTCAAATTTGGCATATAAGAATATTACACCAACATAAATAAAATACTATATTTCCGTAATAATTTGCATATCGGAAGTGGTCCTTTACATGAAGGTCATAATAAACATTCATTAAAAATTATACTAAAATTTAATGCAAAACATCTCAAATTTTGTACATAAGATTTGTATGTTAATATAAGTAACATAACTGATTTTTTGGTCAAAATTGGCCTGCCGGAAGTGGTACTTTACTTGAAACTTTTTTTTTGTTTGACATCCCGATTTTTTTTTTCAACCACTGATTTATAGTTTAATTGACGTACAAGGAAGTCATACGGTGTCACATTAAAAACAAATTCAATAAAATAAAAAAAAATAAGACGAAAACTGAAATCTCGATTCAGATACTAAATTTTGCACCCTCTAAAGGTAGGCTTTCGATACTACTGCCCGCGGTTGCGGCCGGCAAAATTTGCTGGCAGTTTACTGCTACTTTGAATGAATAGGTAGGGACATATTTCGCTAGCACTGCCCGGCAGTCTAGGTACTAGGTATGACGTCATACCTATACTGCCTGTATTGGTATGTCCCTGACCGTTCCAGAAGGAGTCATACTGCCTCAGACGCGACGGTTTCCGCTTGACATTTGAAACTGTCATTTAACAAAAAGGGATTTAGTGATAGAGTTTGTGAATCAGTTTCAGGTTGTTTATAACCGCAGACTTAAGGACTACAGGAATGTAATAGTAAAGAATAATGTGTGGAAACATATTATTTTATTTTTATATTCGCACATTATTATTATTGTATTAATAAACAATAAAGAAACCTCGACAGACGAACTTTATTCATTGTCTAAAATACCTAACAAATATCTAGTTTTACATAACTTAACAATATATATGTTGCATATCTTTAAATACTTGTAAATAAACCTATTCATTTATCTATAATTTGTATGTATCTAAATAATATATAATTTTAAAGGTTTTAAGGATATACTATATAGTTATAACGATATGGTATGATTATAAATATAGGAGAGGTTATAACGTTATAAGTTATAAGCGAGATATAAAAGCAGTAACAGTTAGCGGCGACGATTGGCAAACTCTGCCAGTCGCAACCGCGGGCAGTACCAGCGAAAGTCTACCTTAACTCAATTTGTTGAGATTGCAGAGGTGCGAAAACCTAGAAAACCGCGAATGAAACTGATAAATGTACCAAAATTTTGCCTCAAATTTACCGCCACTTCTATAATATTGTTCTGCCAAGACAACAAAAACTATCAAGTAAACGAATTTCAGCTCATTTGATCTAATGGGTTACATTGCAAGTGCCCAAATGTAGGAGGAAAGAAATATATATTTTTTATCGAAGGATATATGATATGAATATATATATATATATATATATATATATATATATATATATATATATATATATATATATATATATGTGTATATATATATATATATATGTATATATATATTCATATCATATATCCTTCGATAAAAAATATATCATTAAAAAAACACGAAAGTAAAGTATACTCTGCAATATAGAGGGAAAATATTCAAAACAAACATTTTTGGCCAATATATTGGAAATTGAATTGGTATTATGATCTAATTATAAAGTTTATCAATTTACAATTATGCTTAAGCGGTTGATCCCCCCATCCGGCTCAGGTGAAATTAAAAACAAATATTTTCGACCTCTTCCTTCAATATACAAAGTGCTCGCTAAACATGGAAGAAAAATAATCAGGAATATTAACACAAATGACCTTTTAAATAAAAATTATCATTCACCCTTAAGTGCGTTAATAAAAAGAGGGTAACGTTGTATCACCGGGACATTAAGCACTATTATGTTACACAATTGTGAATTGGAAACTATTTTGTTTTACTCGTTGATTTTCTTTAGGATCAATGTTAAGAAAATATTGCTCTCTATATCGATACGATGGTGAGCCATGAAATCGATTCCTTGGTTCGTGGACTTCTCTGCCTTAGACCCGCAGTTCAGCGCCTAAGTTGGTCTCTCTAGACCGCGTCACTCCAGTCCAGTCAAGTCTGGTTCTGACTGGCATATGCAGTAGTTGTTTTATTTTCAATTTTCAAATTAAAATATCTCTCTTTTGTGTATATTTATGTTGTTATTTCAAGTTCCGATCATTTATTCATCTACTTATTTCTATCAATCAAAGAGTCTTCAACTAACTTATTTATTTACAACGTTTTCTGTAACTAGAAATTTGCGAATCCTATTGTTGTCCTCTATTGTTAGACGATTCCGAACTTTTATTAATGAGGAATACCCAATTTTTCAAATCATTGGAAAAATTGTCTAGATCATTCAGTAGACTACATTGAAAAATGCTGAAAGTATGATTTGTCTATTACGTTAACTAATAAATGTATAACAAATAATGACCGTTTATATTTGATTCACTCCCTTATGATAATTATATAACATAAAATTGTATAAAAATAAAATGGTATATAATTACTCTAAAAATTCTCTTTAGGGCAAAAACATTACTACCAAATTTTAATCACGTATTCCATTGTTTTTTTTTTGTTTTTTTTTTTCGTATTCCATATAACAAGATAAGAAGTTGTTTTTTTAGTTGTGCAACTTACGATTTTAGATGAAATACACGAAACTATTATTTCATTCGAAGATATATTTAATAATTTGGAACCGGATTT
Source organism: Rhaphigaster nebulosa (assembly GCA_948150685.1). Classification (NCBI taxonomy): domain Eukaryota; kingdom Metazoa; phylum Arthropoda; class Insecta; order Hemiptera; family Pentatomidae; genus Rhaphigaster; species Rhaphigaster nebulosa. The sequence goes on from OX411306.1 coordinate 7,197,753, forward strand.
CTATGCATTTACGCATTCTACATATATTTTCTATTTTCTAAGCCTTATACGCCCTTTTTCGACATTTTATTTTTCTTTTCATATTATTTTAAGTATATTATATATTCCAAATCTAGAGGTTATTACATATGTTTACATATTTGGAGGTGATATTAGATATTTTTGTCAAAATTTAGTGAAAAAATAAAAATAAAAAAATGAGAAAAACACATAAAGTTTTTTTTTTATTATTTCAAGTATTTTGACACGTAAACAAGAAATTCGGGATAGGAATGGACTCCCTCCCCCTTGCTTGGGTCGGAAATTCTAATTAGATTTTCTGCGAATGTCTAAAGTCGGTTTCTCTACCAATTTTCTTCTTACTATTCAGAATTTATCGCAGTCCATGTCGAGAAGTGTCCTAAGAATTTATTTATTCATTTTTACTTCCTTGTACGAAGTAAAGGAAGTATTGTAATCGCGAAAATTTTCGGTTTTCAGATTTTAACGGAAATATCCATTTTAACCATCCCTGAATCCATTTTGACTAGTTTCGTCGTGGCGTTTGTACATACGTACGTTCGTATTTCGCATAACTCAAAAACGGTTAGCCGTAGAAAGTTGAAATTTTGTATTTAGGATTGTTGTAAAATCTAGTTGTGAACCTCACTTTTTGGCCACTGCTTAATCACCGGAAGTGGTACTTTACTTGAAGGTCATCATTGATTTTCATCAAAATTATATTAAAATACTTTGGAAAACTTCTCAAATTTGATATTTAGAACTTATATATTGATTTAAATACCATACTAGATTTTGGTCTAAATTGGAAAACCGGAAGAGGTACTTTATTTGAAGGTCAAATTAGACTTTCATCAAAAATTATATTAAAATATAATGTAAAACATTTAAAATTTAGTAAATAAGGACTTTTATATCAATATGAATGTATTTTCTAGATTTTGGTTAAAATTGGTGAGCGGAAAAGGGTACTTTACAAACTTACATCAAAAATTATATTAAAATTAAATGGAGAAATCATATGTTTCGGTAATAAAGGTTACCAACGCGATTTTGTTTATACTCTAATTAAACATTTTTATTACTTATTTTAAGTGTTAATATTGGGCATATAATACTGGTTTTCCTTCCCATTTGTGCGATGAACAAATCTGCAGCAGGAGAATAAGATGATAATTATATAATATAAAATTGTATAAAAATAAAATGGTATTTTAATCACGTATTCCATTTTTTTTTTTCATAAGTTAAGTAGGTTCTTCCGCTTAAAATTTAGAAACTGTCGATTTCTAATGCTTTATCTAGTGATATTCACAGTTTTAATGTTGTCACGGAACACGAAGAAATCTCTTGGAAACTAGTTACCTACTGAAAAAAAAACCACATTTAATAACGGAATGAGACCTCCAGTGGCGTGTGGGTGTGTGCTTGCGTGCGTGTATATGTGTGTGTCAATAGATGGATGTCGCGACGCCGAGTGTCGTTTTTACTGCAATCTTCGGAAACTAGTAACCAAATTCAGTATCACTTTTTGAGCCACGGATTTATAATTTAATAGGCGTACAAGGAAGTCATGTGTTGCCCACATCAGATATTTTTTATATGTTAAAATGACAAAAATCAAATCAACCTCTTAAGCTCTAGTGTCGAAATATATTCGCGAATTTTCCAATGAAACTTCGGATTCGCGGTGATGTTTTGTTTTGTGATAGCTGTGGAAAAAGGGGGGCATCAAGTCAACGATTTGGGTTAACAATACATATTTCAAAAATCTTATACAAGGAAAAGAAAAAAGAATATGTGGAGATATTCATATTTAATTAATTATTTTTTCTATTTATATTAATTTATCAAAAAATTAATATAAAAAGAAAAAGAATATAAAAACATCTATTTTTTTTGTTTGTAATTTTTCCTTAAATATTACTCGTGTTATATATTTATGAAAGTATAAATACACATATATGTACATATTTTATTTTTATTTTACATGAAAATCCATTCCCTAGAAATAATATTAAATGAATTGCAAGATGTTTATAAAGTAATTAAATGGAATAGATTGGTATGATTTAATTAAAAAAATTTGAACTAGTATTTACATCGGATGATAAAGATAATTACAAAAAAAAAATTATAATAAAAAAATTCTCAAGTTTGATGAAGTCCTGTTGATTTTGTTAATGTTATATTGTATATTGGATACCGATTTAAACCTATAAATTGTAATTTTTATTCAGTTTATTTCGTTTGTCTCTTGTATTGTATAATATTTGGATTAATCCACGTGTCTTTATAAGAGGGCCATTCAATTACTGAACAGGAAATTAACTGTGAATCTAAAATGGTTTATAAAATCGATGCAATTTTTTAAATTATTTTCCTACGTTATCCCATCCAGCTTTTATGACACTTGTTCTATCTTGTTGCAGCAACTTTTGAACTTTCCCACTTTAAATAATTTACTTTGAACTACCTCACACTGTTTTTCAAATGCACATTTTTCGAGTTATTAAATATTATGTTGGCAAAAATATTAATCGAACAGCTGACTGAAGTTCTTCGCAAGGTTGCCAACTTAAAAATGTTTCAATTCCCTTCATGAAGCGTAACATTCACTAAATATATTTGTCTGTTTATTTATCGAATGGCTCTTGAAGAATTTGTTTTATTACGGAATTTAATTTTTGACCGTATAGTTGGAAATAGAAAAAATAGATGTAATTACCAAAAAGAATTGCACAAGTTTTACGAGCTTATACTTTGTCTGATTTATATTATTTATCGGAAACTGATTTCACTAATAAATCAGTTGACATCCGCATGATGGTATAGAAGGATCAATCTAATTAGCGATTGATAAATTATTTGCCACTTCTGTAATTTTGTTTTATTGAAAACTAGTTTCGAATGTTATACATTCTTCTTTCAGTTCTAAAAACACACAAAAATTCAAAAATAAGCAATTCAAAATACAGTTTGGTATTATCATACATATTAAATTAGATGTAATATAAATCAGTATTATAAAACATTTATGCATTATGAATTTAATTAAGACAATAAATCAAATGCATGTTAGCACTCACCAAGATTTAAGTCGATTATACCAAACAGAAAAAATTTGTGTTGTTTTGTTCTCGCACTGAACTAGCAATGGTAGAAAGGTGGGATGTTTATAGGTAAACGGTTTAAGGGTCGGGGGTTTTCCACTAATTCCGGTGAGTAATTGTTTTTTCTGTTATAGATGGTAATAAATTTAAGATTGGACTATTGGAGATATTTATTTGATCATTTAAGCACATATCTGGATCGGATTTGAAGCAAATCCAATCCAGATGTTTGCTTCATAATTTATCAATGCTTGCCAATGTTTCCAAATAATTTATCAATCACTAATAAATATTTGCTCCCAGGTCACAATGAAACACAGTAGTGTTAAATTATATATTTCTTTGGACGTTTAATTCATGGATGTTTCATCGATGTAGAATAAAAATTGGCTCATCTAACAATACTGGGACATTAGATGCTGAAGGGGAGGACAAAGTATCTCCGAAATGTTCAAAGAAATATATAATTTAATGGTTAGGACTTCAATGGGAAATTCCAAACAAGAAGCCAAGAGTTTAAAAAATAACAGAAAAACAAACCACTTGTCGATATTTCGCTAATTCAGGCATCATCAGGATAGAAGCAGAGAAAGAAAAAATATAAAATAATGAAAAAAACTATACAAAGAACAAAATGTAGCTCATCTCACTTAAACAGTTCAAAAAGACACCAAGCAAAAATAAATAAAAAAAAAATTTCGATTTATGTCCTAAATAATTATTTATGTCTCATTTTGATCTTATACTCTTGTATATTCATATATTTTGTGGAATAGCCATGTTTTCATTATAGGGATCTCCCTCTTCTGTGAATTTTAACTTCCTCTGTTCTATTGTATTTGTTAGATTTCTTATTTTTTTAATTATTGGATTTATTTTTATGATCTTTCGTTGACTTTAGGGTTTTTAGTATGAATATTTCCTTTTTTTTTATGATTAGCTGTTTGGTAATTTAACTCTTTCCAGCTGTTGTCATGTAACCTCCCTTTTCCGTCACTCAGTATATGTCTGGGTGTTTTGGTGTGGGGTGCTGTCTCTGGTTAGTGTCTTTTTGGACTGTGGATGGGGGATGAGCTGTATTTTATCCTTTACATAAGTTTGTTTTGTTGTTTTTCTCTCCTTCTGTCCTAATGATGCCTGAATTGACGAAATATCGACAGGTGATTTGTTTTATGTTATTTTTGAGAATATTGGCTTCTTTATTGGAACTTTCCATTTATGTCCTAACTAACTATATATTTAATGACAATTTATGTCTCATCCTGAGCCTTTCCTTTTGAATATTAATAAAATTTAACAATACAGTTGTCCATCGCTAACGTGAACTCGGTGGGTGGCCGAATACTGCAATCCGTTTGAAACGAAATTTCGATTAAGAAGAACAATTTCGTCTGATCCGATTGATTAAGAGTTTCTGTATATTTATTTCTTCACATCTAAAGCTTTATCGTGATCTTGGACAAAGTAGTGGAAGAATATTTATCTAATGGAGTGTCGAAAATTATAATAAATTAAAAACTAGTTTTCCTTTTTTCTGTTTTTTTTTTTATTGTGTTAATAAATTAAGTGTCTATTTATCGAAATATAGATTTAAATGAGGCATTAAATATGGACAAATCTTATCGAAATTCTTTGGGTTTCTCATTACCCCAACCCAACCTATAGCTCAACCGAAAAGTTTAAGTAATTTACTATATTATTAATTAACAATCAGCAGCGTTTAAATTAACTGTCATTGAGGTCTCATTTTCAAATCATTTTTCTGCTTATCTTTTTTCCCTTACATTTAGTAGTAGATGAAGTCAAAAACATTTGACCAACTTTATTGAAGCACTTATTACCAACTATTTCTTCCTCTCCTAATCGAGGTAATCTTTCCGAAGTCAAGAGTACGATTTATTATTATAGCAGTTTGATCTTTAACCTTAATAACAAGTTATATAAATAGATGGCAGCACCGTAGAGTATTATTATTTTTTCAATTAAGGTGCCCTGGACTATGTTGTCCTAGACCTTTTGCTAGCTTATAATGTCCATTATCTTCGTATCTCAGCTCATTATATCCTTGCCTTTGTTGTAAATATCAGAAAACATTAATAAAGGATAAGCTGCTGAAATCAATAAATAACTAAAGTAATTGGCGTTACTCGAATTATTATTTAACCGGAAGGGCCTCGTACAAAAGATGGTGTTAAAAAAATACAAAAGATAATATTTATTTATTTATTCCACTTCGTTTCATTAAAAAACATGGGAACATATAATAAGCAATAGCTGCACAGATATAATTGAATGCATTAATTAAAATAAAATACAATGATTTATTTATTTTAAATGCAAACCGGCCACTTTTATCGTTCCAATTAGCGGATGCGATATAAATATTATTTTAGGGTGATTACAAAAAAATGATCGTTTCAAACGTTAAAATGAAGTTTATTTTTTTCTTATATAAAATTTCTTCGAACTTTCGAAATATAGTCCATTATGTTCTATAGTTAGTTGCCATGCAGAAGCCAGTTGTTCGATTCCCTTCCGTTAGCACTTTTTGGTTTTCGACTGAAAAAAATCTTCGACTCCAATTTTTACCTCCTCCAATGTTTGAAACGTTTTTCCCTTAAGAAAGTGAGCCATTGCTTAGAAAAGATGGAAGGAACAAGATCAGTGCTACTGGGTGGGTGCGGTAGAAGTTCGCTGGAGTCCATTTCATCTAGTTTTTGGCGGGATATTTCCAGGCGACGTTCGGCTGCTGCAAGGTGAGCTCATTTGGAACTTCTCTGCACGCTCTCTTCTCTTTACCTAATTGGTGTAAGTGACAATTCGCACTTGACTGTGACAAACCAAGTTCGGAGGATAGCTGCCGAGTACTTTTTTAATAATAATAACATTGTAATAATAAACTCTTTATTTATTCTAGGACAAGTCCCTTTAGAATAACAATTACAGGCAATTATAGGTGGACTTCAGAGCCTTTGAGTAGATGATATAGGAACATATGCGCTAACAGATAATTAAAAAAGAAAAAAAAAGAAGAAAAGTCAATAAATAAATACAAATGTAAATTATAACAAGTCATAATGCAATAACTTCTAGCATATGAAATAGGTATCAATGGTCTAATTGAAAATCTATTTACAATGTTTTTTGGAACTGGATGGAAAATTAGTGATTGAATAAGCGGAATTTGAAGGTGATAAGAGTATTGGAGCTACGAATGGAAGGAGGAATGGAATTCCATAAGGATGAGGATCGGACAAGAAAAGATCTGTCGAAATCTGCGGATCGGTGGGCCGCTGTATATAAATCTGAAGGCCGAGAACGGGTATGACGAGAATGAACAGAGGATTTGAATTGAAGGAGGTCGAAAATATAGAATGGACGGCGGGACTGGATAACTTGGTAGAGGAAATATGCAAGGATATACTTACGAATTTTGTGGAATCATCTTCAATAGCGCGTCGTAGAGCCTCGCTGTTCACAAAAGATGGTCGCCCTGAGCCCGGGTGCCTTTTTAAGCTTGTTTCGCCACTTTAAAATTTCACGAACCTAACCTTACAGTCAGCTCATTAAGGTTAGGTTTCTCTTCAACTTTCCGTATCAAACGCTTGGTTTCGGCGGCTTAAAATTTCCTCTTCTTGGAATTACTGGTATAGTCTCAGAATTACTTGAATTTCATACATCAACGTCACTTTGATTGAAAGAATTCTAAACAAGTACTGAGCCTCACAGAGAGACATTATGTTTACTAAATGATTCAGTTTAGTATTAGGATTAAAAATATACCCATAACAACAACATTAGAATTAAGAGATGCAAGATAAAAATAAACTTCATTTTAACCCGTGAAACGGTCGTTTTAACTTCCTTGTACGAAGTAAAGGAAGTATTGTAATCGCGAAAATTTTCGGTTTTCAGATTTCGACGGAAATATCCATTTTGACCATCCCTGAATCCATTTTGACTAATTTGGCCGTGACGTCTGTACGTACGTTCGTTATTACTTGTTTTAAGTGTTAAAATTGAGTCTAAAATACTAGTTTTCCTCCCCGTTTGTGAGATCAACAAGTCTTTATCATCAGAATAAGATATTAGTTAAGTGGGTTCTTCTGCTTAAAATGTCGAAACCGTCCATTTCCAATGCTTTAGTGACATCGACAGTTTTATTGTTGTCATGGAACATGAAGAAATATCTTGGAAACTAGTTACCTACAGAAGGAAAACGACATATAATAACGGAATGAGACCTCCAGTGACAAGAGTGTGTGTGTCAATAGATGGATGACGGCCATTATTCTGTCTAAAGTAAGTCCTAAGTAATGACCTGTGTTAGTGTGTTGAATTTGTTCATTGTTTATATTAACTGGGAGGTAGGTGTTTTGTCGAAGAGTGAATGTGATCTACTGAGATTTTTCGTTGTTGAGTTTTATTTTCCATTGTTTAAAATAGACCTGTAGTTGTATGAATTAATGTTAGAGAGTCAGTGAAGCCTGATATCTACCTGTCTATTTATCGACACTATCTATTTGCAACGGATTCATTTGGTTCATTGAAAAAAAAGGCTTTGAAATAACATCAAATAATGCGTTTGCCTTTTGTAAGTGTCTGATTCAGTGATCAAGAAAGTTGTGATTAGTCCTAATTGCAGGCAACGAAACCGCCGACAAAGAAGCAAATAAGGCAAGACTGATAAGAAGGCTACAGCTGTTGTCTATAAAACAGCTGAAGATCGTAAACGTGTTCTAAACACGTTATAAAGTTCAAGTGGCAAACACAATGAATATCTTGACCATGCAAATATCAGAAAATAAAAATATCTGATGTGGACAACCGATGACTTCCTTCTATGCCTGTTAAACTGTAAATCGATTGGCTCAAAAAGTGATCCTGAATTTGGTTACTAGAAGATTGCAGTATCTCAAAAACTACACTCGGCGTGTATCCATATATCCATATATTGACACATACAAACAAACACACAACTTTCATATATGTCGTTTTCTTCCAGTAGGTAACAAGTTTCCAAGAGATTTCTTCGTGTTCCACAACAACATTAGAACTGTCTATGTCACTAGATAAAGCATTGGAAATCGACGGTTTCGATATTTTAAGCAGAAGAACCCACTTGACTTATATCTTATTCTCCTGCTCCAAACTTGTTAAGATCATAAATGGGAAGAAAAACAATTATTTTACACTCTATTTTAATACTTAGAACAAGTAATTAAAATGTTTAATTAAAATGAAAAAAAAATCACATTTGTAATCTTTATTACCGAACCATATGATCTCTATATTTAATTTTAATATAATTGTTAATGTGTTTATTATGACCTTCAACTAAAGTACCCCTTCCTGCTCACCAATTTTAACCAAAACCTATTGTATTATTTATATTGATACAAAAGTCCTATTTTCCGAATTTGAGATGTTTTACATTATATTTTAATATAATTTTGATGAAAGTTTATTATGACGTTCAAGTAAAGTACCGCTTTCGGTTTTCCAATGTAGACCAAAATGAAGTATGTTATTTATATTAATATAAAAATTATAAATACTATGTTATAAATGTATATGTATATATATACAATATATAAATATATAAATATATATTATAAATGTAGTATGTTATTTATATTAATATAAAAATTATAAATACTAAATTTGAAAAGCTTTGAATTGTATTTTAATATAATTTTTGATGGAAATCAATTATAACTTTCAAGTAAAGTACCACTTCCGGTGATCATACAGTGACCAAAAAGGGTGGTTCACAACTAGATTTTTCAGCAATCCTAAGTAAATAATTTTAACTTTCTACGGCTAATCGTTTTTGAGTGATGTGAGATACGTACAGAAGTCACGACGGAACTAGTCAAAATGGATAGAGGGATGGTCAAAATGGATATTTCCGTTGAAATCTGAAAACCGAAAATTTTCACGATTACTATAATTCCTTTAACTGAGTACAAATAAATAAAAGAAAAATCCTTCCTTGGATATACTCCGTTGGAAAAAGCAGAAAGGGATGTTATATTATCTGGATTGAGGATTGGTCATACCACCTTTATCCAGGATACCTTCTGAGAGCCGTAAAACCAACCTGCAATGTGTCAAATGCTATGCTAAACTAACACTGAAGCACATTGCAACATCATGTACACTATACATTGACACCAGAACAAGACATATAACATATTACATTTCTTCCAAAATAACTGAAGTATCAGGTGACAATAAAGAAAAGGCTGCAACGACGTTAAGATTTTTAAGCGACATTAGCATGTTAAAAAGCATATAATTTTGTGGATCATGACCCGCTGATGACCTGATAGGGTAGATGCGGATAAATAGATAAATAAATAAAAGAAATATATATAAAAAAAAACTTTAAAAAACGTTACTGCTTAACGGTCTCTTTATGTGGCTAATAGCTTTTATTATATATATATTTTTTATAATGTGCCTAGTGAATATATTACAGTTGAAAGTTTAACAGAGCGCTTTATTATATTTTGTGTTCGTAATTATTTATCGTTAGAAAACATTGGATTAAGGTTAATTATGATAAACGGATAACCTCTGTATATCGAACTTCCATATATCGAAAATCTCTATATATCGAACTTTCTTCAGGACCTTGAAGTTTTGTAAGAAAAAAATATTCTGTATATCGGATAAAATTGTTAAAAAAATTCCCATTTAAGAAAACATGATATGTGATTGTCATCAAAAAGAGCCCTTAGTTTACGTACATAAGAATAGGTAATAATTTAAATAAGAAAATTATTCCACTGATTAAATGTTCCACTGATTTGCAAAGCAATGGAAATTCGGGGAAGATCTCTTTAAATTCTCTGAGTGAAATTTTCATTTTAAATTCAGTTTAACTTTGCCTTTCTTGTTGTGAACAATTTTCCTAAACCTAAGTTCGGTGATGAATTATACACAAATAGATTAGAAGCGGTTTTGTGCGAAAACAAAAATAAATTAATTTTTATGCTTGTTTGCATATTTTTAATATATGTCCTTATTAAATTATAAATGTACATTTGTAAAAAATCTCCAATCACATGTATATTGTTCAATTTTTTAAATAAGTGTTATTGATAGTTCTGCTTTCTTTTTCTTTAACACTAAAGATTAGTAGTAATTGTTTTAGCCTATAAAGGGTTAAAAATTGGAATTTTTCTGTATATCGAAAATTCTGTGCATCGAATTTTTTTCAAGGAACCTTCATTCATTGTATATATAGAGATTCTAATGTATTGTCATGTTCTATAATTCACTTCGTAGCACATCTCTACGAAATGAACATGCCTGGATTTTTATCTCCTATCTAAACTTTTTAACTGAAACTTGAAACTTACTTTCTCGACTATTAACGATTTCTTTACTTCCCGAAGTCTTCTTATTGAAGATGTTTCCTGAAGTTTTATTTTTTTTATTATTTTTTTTTTTTTTAAGATTAAAGCAGCCCTAATTAAAGCATGAGACAACCCAAGTTCGATGATACCTTCAAGTTGGAGTCAAGTCGTTCTATTTCGGTTCCGTCGCCTGTGTACTTTTGTTCTTTGTCTTTGTCTTTTGTAGCTGGAATCGGTTCAATCGTTTTAATTACCAGAAGGTTTTAAAAGATCTCTTAGCTTCTTGTCTCTCTCTCCTAGGGTTTTTTATCTTTTTCTGTAATCCAATTTCTATCTCCTTCGGTTATTTATATTTATTTTTTTTCTATGTTTTTGTATTTTTCTAAAAAAAATAATAAAAGATTATCTCATGAATATTCCTAATTTCCTTTTTTATTCCTTATTCATTAGCCTCTGTACTCCCCTTACTTCCTTCCTGCTTACTTCTTTTTCCTGCCTTCAATATTTAACCAGAGTGGTATTTCGAGTTATCTTGAGGCAGAATGGAATTTAGAATAGAGATGAGTATTTACTGACTGCATGATTCAGTTCCGAGAAAAAACCTTTTAGTATATAATTTTATTATAAATTTGAGGCATTTTTTCTTTTATGCCTGCCAGTTACATAATATAAATTTTAGATAACGTTGTGTTGGAAATATTCCCAATAAAAATGTATTCTACAAAATATAATATATATATATATATATATATATATATATATATATATATATATATATCTTATTAAATATTTTTATATCACAGATGTAAATATGTTTTTGTTTTCTATGGTCGTTTTTTATTTCCCTGCTTGCTTACTAAATAAATTTATTTTCTTCGTTTATATATATATATATCTATATATTATTTGTCTTTTGATGTATATACTTATGTTTTTTATTTATTACATAATATGTCTCATGATCAAACCAGAAACAATGATTGTATTTTTTCTCACACTTGTTATTCTGAAGGGACTTCCCAGAATAAAGTTTTTTTTTTTCTGTTCAATTCTAAAAACAAATCGAGTGCGCGTATCATACACCTTTCACTTACCACCTTACTTCAAATTAATTTTGAAAGTTTTTATTTAGTTTTAAAGAGAATTCCATTTACTTTCCATAGGAATAGTTTCCATTTAGTTTCCATTACATGACATAAAAGTAGAAACAATTAACTACAAAAATCACTTAAGCCAATGTGTTTTTCGTTGCTTTCCATTCCATCCATATTTCTGCTATGGCTTTAAATGTTGTATATTAATTTGTGTAAAATCTTTCGCTTTCTGATGGTATATTATACATCTATATTACATCTCTTATTTCCGGAAATTTGTTTTCAACCTGGGAAAATATTTTTCCTCATTTCTTCTTCAGTTAATTAAAAAAAAAATTGTATAGTTTATATTTATCTAATTTTACTTCCTTTACCTAAAATTTTCGGTTTTCAGATTTCAACGGAAATATCCATTTTGACCACCACTGAATCCATTTTGACTAGTTTCCTCGTGGCGTCTTTACTTAGGTACGCTTGGTACGTACGTTCGTATCTCGCATAACTAAAAAACGGTTAGACGTATAAAGTTGAAATTTTGTATTTAGGATTATTGTAAAATCTAGTTGTGAACCTTCTTTTATGGTCACTGCATGATCACCGGAAGTGGTACTTTACTTAAAGGTCATAATTGATTTCTATCAAAAATTATATTAAAATACTATACAAAACTTCTCAAATTTAGTAATTGTCATTAATATATTGATTTAAATAACATACTAGATTTTGGTCTAAATTGGAAAACCGGAAGCGGTACTTTACTTGAAGGTCATATTAGACTTTCATTAAAAATTATATTAAAAAATAATGTAAATTATCTAAAATCTGGTAAACAGGACTTTTATATCGATATGAATGTATTTTGGTTAAAATTGTATATGTTATGTTTTTAATTTATTACATAATATGTCTCATGGTCAAACCAGAAACAATGATTGTATTTTTTCTCATGCTTGTTATTCTAAAGGGAATTCGCCACAGAATAATGTTTTTTTTTCTATTCTATTCTAATCTAAAAAAAACTCGAGTGCGCATATCATATAACTTTCACTTACCACCTTACTTGAAATAAATTTTGGAAGTTTCCATTTAATTTCCATTACATGACATAAAAGTAGAATTAATTAACTACAACAATCACTTATGTTAATGTGTTTTTCGTCGCTTTCCATTATATTCCTGCTACGGCTTTAAATGTTGTATATTAATTTGTCTAAAACCTTTTGCTTTCCAATGGTATATTATATCTTAATATACCTATATACTATATCTGTTATTTCCAGAAATTTGTTTTCAATCTGGAAAAATATTTGTCCTCATTTTTTCTTTAGTTAATTATAAAAAAAAATGTATAGTTTATATTTATCTACTACTATTACTAGTAACAATGAAAAATGTTTAATTATTTCAAATTAACAAAATAAAAGGTACTATAGAGGAAGCCATTTTGAAAATTGCTAAGCAACCCTATCAGGTATGACCTAGCTGATATTAAAGACCATTTAATTGTACATTGGTATAATGAGTTTAATCAAAATCATTAAAGTCGTTTACGAACAAATAGCAAACAAAATGTAAAAACAAATATTATATAGTGGATAAAAGATGATTGATTATGAACGAATGGTGAAAGTAAAAACCACATGTCTCTCATGATAATGTTTATTTCGAATTTTTAACGTTTCGTCATAATCAGCTGTTGATCGACTATTGATTCGATTCCTTGAGTGAAAGTATTGATTAATTAATTTGTCCGCTATTGTATTCCATGTCATGTCATTGATCATAATAATTTCAAATCAGACTAAAAATATTATCTTCACAGTCAGCTCTGGATAACTCAAACTTCAAGGGAATGAGAAATAACTTCGAGTTAAAAATTTTGAGTTATACAGGCTAGTTTCTAGACATTTCGAGTTATAGATGTAATATTATTATTTTAAGAGCCCAAATGAAAAAAAAAAAAAGATAAAAGAGATACAGAGATTAAATATAGATACATTTTCATCCAGCAATTACAGTTGTAAATACGACGGTGTATTTAAATCCATCCGTTTATTAATTGTTAGTTCAGTGCGAGAAGAAACCAGTACAAACTTTTCTGTTTGATATAATCCATTTAAACCTTGAAACTGAAGATGATTGTATATCATTCGCATCTAGTTTTCAATAAAAACAAAATTAGAGAAGTGGCAAATAATTTATCAATCCTTAATTACCCCTTCCATCCATAGTCGTATCTAATCTCTGCTGGGGAGAGAACTCGAGTAAAATATTCGGTACTCGTTACTCAAGGATGCGTTTTGCCCATCTCTAGTCCGGATTACACGAATATTTGTTTGTTTTGCAGGACCCCAAAGTTCTCCATAAATGATCCAAATTGGTTTTAGTATTGAGTTGTATAACAATTTCTTGTTTTGTAGGTTTAAATATTAATTATCAAGTAATTGAGTGTCTGTAACTTTGTTTAACGGTTGATATGTTTATTATAATAAGTCTGCGTTCTAAATAAAGACATTCAAAGATATTATACTACGTTTTACAATTTACTAGTTTAAAGTTTTAAGCTTGATATTTTTGACCTGGCCGGTAACGCTTCGATTGATAAACCTATATACATAACATCCGAGTTATTATTCGACGAGCAAGATGGAGTGCTCAATCAACACAATCACCAAATGACCAATTTCATATTCCGAATCCTGTGAAGAGCCAGAAACCTTTTCTATAGAGGACGGTAAACCCTAAATGGTGGAAGGGCCTAAGTCAATAGCAGGGGCAGGGAGTGGTCAGTAAAGAGAATTAAATGGATGGCTTCGATATCGAACTAATATCGCCTTTACGAAGGATTGGATCAGGTATCGTTTCATCCAATAAAGATGACAAATCCTCTATTTAATCCTGGCTTTTTAGAGATCCTTGCTTTATTTTCTATCATATCTTGGGTTTTTCGGATCCTATATATATATATATATATATATGAGTTGACATCTAGAAGGATCAATCTAATTAGGGATTGATAAATTTGCCACTTCTATAAATTTGTTTTATTTAAAACTGGTTTCGAATGTTATACATTCATCCTCAGTTCTAAAAACACACGAAATTCAAAAATAAGCAATTCAAAATATAGAGAAGTACTATATACCACTACTATATATTATTACGGTAGTATAGATCCCTTTTCCGGAGTGATGGATTTTAACGAGTGAGGTATCAAAAGAAAGGAAATTTCATGGAGACCTGACGAATTCAAATTATGTTAATTGAATTCTTTCTAGAGCTTAAATAAAAGTGATGAAAAAACTGGGAGGTTTCAAAGATTTGACGACTTAAAGTTGGTGGATCGAGACGGGATAAGTTGGGTTTTAAAGATTTTGACGCTGGCATCAAGATCATATACGTTCCGGCGGAATGTATTGGTCCAGCGTTTTAAATCCCAAAAACCTATCATTTTTGAGATAACGCACGATATAAGTCCGGACGGGTCCTGCGCCATCTTGCGTACGTGCCGTTGTCGTGGCAACTTTATACATTAAAAAAAAGTTGAGTCTATATACAAAAACTTTTTATTAAGTTTTAAATTAATCTGTTAAATTGTTATTTTTAGGTTTCTATGAATGATTGAGGAGATTATATATTCTTTCCTGTTTCTAACCGTAAAAGACTGTTAGATATGAATACTACACATAGAAGATGGTATAGCTAATTCTTATTGCTTAGCTGTTAAACTGAAGGGCTTAATAATTACTTATTAAGTAAACTGTTTACCAAATGTGTTTGTTAATTAAGCTTTCTTGGTAATATTATTTGTTAATATTATATATAATATAATATTATATTAGTAATATTAATGTTTCTAGCAAGCGATTATATTATATTGTTTCTAACATTAGATGTCTAATAAGAGAGTTCTCGCTCGGGTATACTAGTATATATATATATATATATATATATATATATATATATATATATATATATATATATATATATATATATATATATATATATATATATTCGAAAAACCCAAGATATGATAAAAAATAAAGCAAGGATCTCTAAAAAGTCCTTAGAGAATCTTTATCTTTTGACAATATATATCATGAACTGGATTTAGGAGTACATAAATAATGCCTCAAACATAAATAAATATTAATTTACATTAATACATAACTTATTGAAAGAATTATCACATTTATTCGTCTGAACAATTTACGAATATTAATCGTTAATACGAACTTGGTGGTTTAGAGAATTCTCTAGATCGTGTTAAGAATGTCATATCCCTTTGACTAAAAGTTTCTCGAAACCTATTGTATATGTATTGAGAAACTTAAAAAAAGAAAGAAGCTTTTTAAAAAAAAACGAGTACATGAGAATAAATTTTATTCTGATGTACTCGCTTGAATTTTTAATAGATTGTTTTTAATTATAATTGATAAGATTCGATTTTTATTTTTTTAAATTTTTTTTTAGCCATAATTACTTCAGCGTAATACTCTACCTATTATTTAATATCCATCTATAATTACATTATTTTTAATACAATTTAATAGAACTATTTTTATTTTTTTTTTCACGAAAACAACGGATGTTTTATGTAAAGAGTGAGGGGTGAGGGGCTATCAAAAATTGTTTACTAAACATTCGTATCTTGAAAGCGTTCGTGTTAGCCGAAAAATTCACTTCTACCGTTGACTAAAATAGTCCGAGATTCGTGTTAACCGAAAAATTTGTGTAAATTGGGAATCGCTTCAAAAATATGGCTGGAATTGGATTACTTTTTTAGAGGCTATGAAATTATATCGTATTATATATAACCAAATAATATTATTGTGTGCTATATTATATAACTCGGGATTACTGTATATGCATATTTATTTTTCTTTTCCCTTTCATTTGAATATACAATAATCGAAGTTACAAGGAATTATTGAATTAAGAGATTATATTTAATAGGATTAAGATATTCGGAGGGTGCAGCGTACCTTAATGAAGAGGTTAGGTGTGTGTGTTAGCAAGCGCTTGTGGGAGAGGGGAGGAGCTTAGTATCGAGGGCTCCCACTAATGAAGGAGGCCTTATTGCTCTGCTTCCACGTCATCTCAAACGGCTTTATGTTTGATAAATAAAGAAGAAAAAAACAAAGTTGTTGTTCTGTGAACAGAATTACAATTTTTTTCTTTATCTTTTAGTTTATTGAGTAATATTACAAGCTGTCTCAATAGAGGACAATTGCAATAATGATTAAAGAGATCATTCACATCATATTTACAGAAGTTTAAATAAATAAAATAATAAATAGAAATAAAAAAATAAAAAATAATAATACAAATAAAATAAAACAGACATAAGCATCTTAAACGCAGGCATTCTTATTTACACTATTTACAACCGGCCTGAGGAACCCCGAGGCATGCTTGTCCCCTCAGTTATGGATGGAGAAGCGGGACTTCAAGATATCCCAGCGCTTCCATCTCAATCGCGTCACTGGTATTGAAGCCAGTTGAGACTGAGCGAGGGCGCTATAGCCACAGTTATGTTTAACTTTTAAAAGATAATGTGGAGTAAGAGAAGACAGAACTATTGTTCTTATCATTCCTAATCATCATTTGTACATAGCATGTATAAGCACATTAATTATATATTGCACATTTCGTAATACTTATTGCTATAGGAAATGAACAGGAAAGTAAATGAAAGTATTATAGCGAACATAGATTCAAAGAGGAAACGCATCATTCAATTCGATACCCTCACTTGCTTTACAGTGGCTATGTGGAATGAAAAGAAAGGAATAAAAAACATGTTTTTATACGAAAAAATAATTTTTTTTTATTGTAAAGCTAGAATAGTAAACTATTATAAATGTTGTTTTATTACTTAATAAACCATAGATTCTCAGAAGAAAATGTGTTTTTTTGTTTTTGTTTTTTTAATTAAGTCATATTTCTTTAATATTTTTCAAGTTGAAACATGAATTCTGAAAACATTTTCTAAAGGCACTTAAACACTTTTGAATTTCTTTGCTTCAATTATTAGATCACTTAGGGTGAGCTACCAGAACTTTCAACGACACAATCGGTTACCAAAAAATTTCATGTGTAAAAAGGTGAACATTTTTCTCGGTTACGACTGGATTGTTTAGAATTCGACTCATTTTATTTCGAAATTTTCTAGTAACAGGATCAAAATGATAATAAATTTATCAAAACGGCAATAAAGCTTCAAGTTTTTACACATTGTCCCTTAATCTCCGATATTATTAACAACTGACGCTTTCAGTCTTGATAAAATGTTTTTGTTGTCAACTTGTTCCATATGTATGAACTTGTCATGATAACGAAATTACCTACTTTTTAAAATTGTTTTTCTCCATTTCTTCTTCAACGAGAATTTTTCGAAAAATTTAATGCATTTAAGCCTTCTGGAAGAAGTTCTCTGAAAACCGCATCAAAATCGACTGACTACTTTTCGAGTTTTGCGAATACAAACATACGCAGGCTGAATTTATATATATATATATATATATATATATATATATATATATATATATATATATATATATATATATATACATATATATATATATATATACACATATATATATATATATATATATATATATATATATATATATATATATATATATATATATATGAGATGGTCCACGAATAACCATTAAAAAACGAACAGTTAATAGAATCCCTACATTTCGGCCAACATTAAAGCAGCCCTTCTTCAGTACTACAAATAACAAGGTTTCTTTTTTTTCATGAAACAAACATCCGAATTTTCGAATTCTGGTAAGAATGGTAAAAGTTATCATGATTTTTTTTCTTTTTTTTGATCCAATTGAAAATTTTCTGATGTTAGTATCGGCCATTCATAAGGGCGTAAAAAAACTAAGTGCGCGATTGTTTATTTTTAGAAATAAATTTCCAATGGAGTTTCTCAACGTGATAATTAGGAGGAAAATAGTAGAAACAACTTGTATAAGTTTTAGATAAAGTCGGTAGACAAAACCTGGTGAAAAGAAATTCATAAGTATGCTGAAATGTATTTTTTTCAATTTCAAGATGTGAAAGGTTTTTTTTTAAAAATAAAAAATATGACGTAATAGTGTTTAAAAGAGGAAAAATGATGAGTTTCAAACAATGGAAGTCGATCGTCAACTTTTCGCAAAAAAAATTAAAAACCAGGAAATATGGCCATTTTATTGTAGGGCTTGTAATTGTCGCAGGGATTTGTTTTGGGCATTAAAATTGTGGCTTGTTTTAGTGCCTATCTATAATGAATATTTTATGGAAAAGAAATTATTATTTTTCCCGGATATTGAGAAAATGTAAAAACAGGTAGTTTCGATAAAATATTTGAATAAGGGACAAAATGGTCTTAGAGCGATTTGTACCCGAGTAGTTTCTCTCCAACCCTATTGTTATGAAGAAATATGTGAGATTCGATTGAATACCTAAAAAACGCGTTTGAACATCTTTGTTGATCAGGGATCTTTGTTGTTCTGGCCGCTAGAGACGAGGTAGTGGGGGCTAGTGATTAGGAGGAAAAAAAGCTCTCTCTATCACTTTCCGATGTCCGGTTGTAATTTTTATTGTAAATAGACAAAAAAATAAGCCACCATTTAAGCCAAGTTTGTAGAAAAACTCTTCGGGAACAAATCACGCTTAAGACCACTAGCGATTATATCTTTTTAGTTTTTCGAAATCACTTGTTTTTACATTTTCTCAATTTTCGGGAAAAGTATAATTTTTTTTGTACAAAATTTCTATTTTAGATAGACACTAACAAACTCCACAATTTCAGCTACAAAACAAGCCCTACATGTTCATATTTCCAGGTTGTTATTTTTTTTTTCCAAAAGGTTGTTGACCATCTTCCATTTATCAAAACTAATTTTTTCCGTCTCTTTAAATGCTGTTATGCACTATTTTTTATTTTTGTTTAAAAAAAATCTTTTTAAATCTTAAATGTGAAAAAAAACATTTTTAGACATGTTTTTTTTCAGTAGCTTGCTATAAATCGATTTTATCTAAAACATATACAATTTCTATTATTTTTCTTCTAATGATCGCGTTGTGAATGTCCATTGGAAATTTATTTCAAAAATGAATATGTTTTCTTGCGCCTGGACCATTATGGTCAGTCCCGTCGGCAGGACTTTTGTCCTTCCCGAAGGCTGTTGTACGTCTTATCAATAAATAAAAATGAAATTTACTAAAATCAACTAAACGATTTGAGCATCGCTGCACAATGTATTTTCTATTTATTTTATTGAAAGTTACCTCAGACCACAGACCTCCCGCCTATCTGATGTACACTAGGTTGAAATTAGGTATTTATTATTGGGTATCTTTTCCAAAGGTGTCATGTTTACCAATTCATATAAACTTGATTGTTTCCTAAGATTTGATGTAATGTAATTTAACTCCAGAGAGATCAACGGGACTCCATTTTATTAAAAAATTATTACAACTGAAGATATTCAACGAATCTTACCTCAACTATCAGTTTGCTGTAATAATAAGGCTTGAATATGAAACACTAAAGCGTGCGTCAATTTGACCCAGATAATAATTAATCTTCATTTGTATGCTATTCTGTAAACTTTTTTGGGAAATAAAACTCAAATATGTATTCTAAACCATTTATTAGCGAAATAATTGTAATACTTATAAAAAAAAAATTCAAAGTAGGAAAATATAAATGGCAATAAAATACAAAAGAAGACAGACAGCTCTTTTTTTGTTTTTTTTAATTTTTATTTTCTTGTGGTGATTCCTTAGGAAATACATCTTGTTTTTTAGTCAGCTTCATTAAGGTGGTCCGAAGCTGTCTTAGAAGGAATTGCAGGTAGGGGTCTGTGAATATTTCAATTGAAAATGTTGATCTGCCCAATTTTTTTCACAATCCAATCCCTAAATTTATTATTATTATATACTTGGTAGATCTATTGCTTTGATTATTCCTTCTTCTGCTTCAAATAATTAACTCACAGTGTCATTATTGGTAGTGGCCATCCTCTATCTCTGAATTCAAATCGCCTTCGTACCTTCTTCTGTAGTATGGCTTCTTTATCTACTACCTCAGCTCTATTACCATATCCTATTTCCCTTTTCTTCTTCTTAAAATATCGTCCGACTACTGTTCTCAACATCCCTTGAGGGCCTCACATTGTCTTTGTTTTCAAAGCCAGTCCCGGATGGCCTCTTGGCACTTCAGGAGTCAGGCTTTATGAGAGTAACTTCCAAGATCTTGCATGGCCTCTTATCTCTATACCTTTACTCAGAGTTAGAGTTTCTAAGATTTACTCAAACCTTAGTGCTTTACATGGGTTCAAATATACTGGTTCAACCCTAACCCTCTATCCCTAGATTGAGTCGTATTTCCCTTCGCAGCATTGACCTTCTTATCCATATTCCATACTTTTAAATTAATAATATTTGTTTTCATACTTTTATAACTTGCATTAACGCTATTTAATCATAACTGTTGATATAAATAGAAAAAAATATTTATCTACTAGCTATTACCCGCGGTTTCGCTCGTGAATATTTCATTTCTGCCATTTCATTTTAATTTAAAGACGTCCTTGGTAAAGATAATTATAACGCATATAATATTTTTTTACACTCATTTAAATTTTTCCGTTTCGAGTACCGCAGTTACTAACCGGTGATTTCTGTGATAATGCCTATTATATCATTACCTGCCTCATTACCTGCTTTGTAAAGCTTACCTGGTTTCCAAAGTTCTAAGTTCTGGTAAAATGAATTTCTCTTCACTTGTTACTGATTTTAATACCGAGGATTGTTGTGTTCGTTATTATATGGATTAGGGTGTCATGCCTCATAGAAAACTGTGTCCAAATGGACACGATATGGAGCCTCTCCGTGAAGGGAGTTTGGTCTGTAATTTGGAGGTATAGAAGAAGAACATGTTATACTATACTGGAATGTTAAACTTATGTTAAACTGGAACCTGGTTTGGAAGGCTGTAAGTTACCATTTAAGACGTAACTATGGCTTATATATTCTTGGGAAAAACGAGTATTCTACAATAAAGTGGTGCGAAAAGGTGTTACAAATAAAACCTGATAATTTGGATCTATTAAGCTTTTTGCATTGCATATTTATTTTATGGTTTAACAATGTAAATAAATGTTTATTTTTGTTGGTCATTGCATTCATTATTAATAACATTATGTTATTATGTTATACTAGTGACCACATAAATCAGCGGTTAGTAGCTTCGGTACTCGAAACGGAAAAGACCCTAAATTTCTTAAGAAGTATTTTATTTTTGTACTATATTTTATACCTTTTATACATTTTATACGCGTTAAAGTAGAGAATAGTGCTTTAATAATTTTTAAGGACTCGAAATTAAAATACAATTAAAAAAATAAAACAATAAAATGCTATCATCCACAATCACTGACTCAGTGATCACTGTATCTCTAAAACGACAATGCCTATGAAGCGGAAGTTTCATATCATGTTTCTGCAAACATTACAAATTATTACATTATATATATATATATATATATATATATATATATATATATATATATATATATATATATATACTATAAATCCGATAATTAAAAATGATTTAATTCTTATTACTTACTTGTACGCAGTAATGGAAGTATTGTAATCACGAAAATTTTCGGTTTTAAGATTTCAATGGAAATATCCGTTTTGATCATCCCCAAATCCATTTTGATTGGTTTCGTCAGGATGTCTGTACGTACGTTCGTTAACTTAACAACAGTTAGCCGTAGAAAGTTTAAATTTTGTATTTAGGAATATTGTAAAATTTAGTTGGACCGGAAGTGGTACTTTACTTGAAGGTCATTATTGATTTTCATTAAAAATCATGTTAAAATATAATGCAAAACTTCTCAAATTTGGTATTTAAGACTTAATAACATAATAAATTTTGGTTAAAATTTGCTAATCGGAAGTCATACTTTACTTGAAGGTCATAATAGACTTTCATCAAAAATAATAATACAATATAATGTAAAGCATCTCAAATTTGGTAAAAATGACTTTTGTATCGATAAAAATAATATATTTGATTTTGGTTGAAATTGAAGATCCGATGAGGATACTTTATTTGAAGGTCATAATAAACTTACATCAAAAGGTAAATTGACATTTAATACAGAGATCATATGGTTCAGTGATAAAGGTTATAAACGCGATTTTTTTTCCACACTAATTAAACAATTTTATTATTTGTTTTAAGTATTAAAATTGAGTATAATATAATTTATTTTCCCCTCGTCTGTGAGCTGAACAAGTCTGCAGCAGGAGAATAACATATAAGTTAAACGGGTTCTTTAGCATAAATTGTTGAAACCGTCGATTTCCAATGCTTTATCTAGTCACATAAATTGTTCTAATGTTGTCAAGCAACACGAAGAAATCTCTTGGGAACTTATTACCAACTGGAAAAAAAACGATATATAATAACGGAATAAGACCTACAGAAACAAGAGCTTATGTGTGGGTGTATGTATGTGCCACTAGATGGACGTTGCGACGCCGAGTGTCGATTTTGAGAAAATACTATCTTCGGAAATTAGTAACCAAATTCATGGTTACTTTTTGAGCCACCGATTTATAGTTTAAAAGGTGTACAAGGTATAGCTTTGGTATAATAATTTTGAAAGATTTATCTACATAAATGGCCAAGACATGGGCATAAGAAACCTTAAATTTGCCACCTTCTTGAACCGAAATGGCGGATGGTAATTTCAAGTTTCTAGGATCATTAAGGGGCCACTAAATACTTTGGTGTGAAATCCAGCCCACTAGTCTCGAATTAATCCGAGAACTTTTTTTACTTTATGCTTTGGCTAGTGTTTGTAAAATACTTCATATCTTTTTTTTCTTCCATCTTCATAAATTACCGAGATACGAGTGTAGGAAAACTCTAATTGGCCGAAATTTTGAAACGCGCACACTATATATAACGCACATCATCAGTATATAATATTGTAATCGACCAAGGACATTTTTTTCAATCCCCTTTCTCTCTTTCAAAATTTGAGGTTCATGGTTTTAAGATTCGTAGATTCCATATCTGGAAAAATAAAATCCACCGTAATTTCGTTTCAAAATGGCGCCTGGTTAGAGATTTTATTAATTATTTTATAGTTAAAATTTGAGATTTAACGTTTATTGAATAAATATAAAAATAATAAATAAAAAAAAATCGGTCCGTCCAAAATGTGTAATAATTTGTAGCTTTTTTTAAGTATCAAATGAAACACTCGAGTTTTTTTTAAGGTATTGCTAACATCAGACCATTTTGTGTTAGACATGAACTTAATAAAGAAGTCACGACGACCATAGTGACGGACATATATCGAAGTCGTATTTTGAAAAAGGCTTAAGCGCCAAAAATTCGAAATTTAGGTTTTAATTTGTTATTGGACCTAAACACCGCCTCTATCGATTCTAGTTTACGATGTGTCGAAAAAAAAAATTGAAATGATCTAAAAATTGACTATTGATGACGTAAATACCAAATACTAACGACTCTCACTAGTCACTCTGGCCTTTTAACGTGTGCTAGAAGTCTTAAAAATATATTGTAATTATAAAGATTTAGCCACCTTAAGAATCTCCTACGGTATACAATAAAGAATACAACTGAAAAAAAAAATATTGTTATTTAAAGAAAAACCATTTCATGTGTTTCCTGTAAAAGTTTCGCGCTTACGCCTTTTTCAAAAAACGACGTCGATGTCATGGCATCCTAAGTTCTCTGATATAAATAGTATGTTAATTGAGGCCTTTCTAGCATTTGCTATAGGTATAGCAGCCAAATGTATTCGAGAATTTCACCGCATTGACTTGTCTTAATATCTAAATACTAAATATTGGTGGTAACTCTTTGTCGCTAAAAAAAAAACACAAAACAAAAAGAAACTTTGGAAAGGAACAAAGTTATTACTTACATTTTAGTAATCTATAAAAAACCAACTCCATCTCCTGAAACGAAAGTTCTACTTTCCGTGCACAGTTCTTGTAACTTTTGAAACTTGCTTGGAGTTTTTTATTTGTTTTTTATTTACAACTTTTTGTTTTTAAACTCAGATCCGGCAAGCCATTTAAAATGCATTCTTAAAAAACCCTGGTTATTCGTGTTTGACAAGTTAAGGAACAATATTTCAGGCACTTGATATTTTTCAAATGGTTTAATATTCAATAGTATGTATTATGATCATTTATTTTAGCCTAATGACACTTGTAAAATGGTTATTATGGCCGATTGTTAAGTCAAGAGCAGTTTTTTTAAAAAGGCTTAAGCGTCATTTAGCAAACTTGGGTACTTTCCGTTTCGAGTACCGCAGTTACTAACCGGTGATTTCTGAGATAATGCCTATTATTTTGCATGTTTAATTTTAAACATCTATTGTTACTATCAACTAACCTCGTTACATGTTTTGTTTACATTCCAAAGTTTTAAATTCAGGTTAAATAAATTTCTCTATACTTGTTACTGATTTTAATACCGAGGATAGATGTGTTCGTTATTATATGGATCCGATATATGTAACATGGCGCACATACTAATCGTATTGAGGGATTGCGGGCGCTTGCCAAAAGAAAAATATCTTATGTGGACAACACATGACTTCCTTGTACGCTTATTAAACTATAAATCGGTAGCTCAAAAAGTGATCCTCAATTTGGTTACTAGTTTCCGAAAATTGCAGTATCTCAAAAACGTCACTCGGTGTCGCGACATCCATCTATTGACACATACACACACACATACTCTTGTTTCTGGAGGTCACATTCCGTTATTATATATCGTTTTCTTTGAGTAGGCAACTAGTTTCCAAGAGGTTTCTTCGTGTTCCGTGACAACATTAAAACTGTCAATATCACTAGATAAAGCATTGGAAATTGACGGTTTCGAAATTTTAAGCAGAAGTACCCACTTAGCTTATATCTTATTCTCCTGTTGGAGAACTGTTCATCTCCCAAATAGGGAGGAAAACCAGTATTTTACACTCAATTTTAACACTTAAAACGAGTAATAAAAATGTTTAATTGGATTGGAAACCAAATTGCGTTTGTAACCTTTATTACCGAAACATATGATTTATGTATTTAATTTAAATATAATTTTTTGATGTAAGCTTATTACGACCTTCAAGTAAAGTACCCTTTTCGGCTCACCAATTTTAACCAAAATATAGTAAATACATTCATATCGATATAAAAGTCCTATTTACCTAATTTGAGATAATTTACATTATATTTTAATATCATCTTTGATAAAAGTTTATTATGACCTTCAAGTAAAGTACCGCTTCCGGTTTTCCAATTTAGACCAAAATCTAGTATGTTATTTAAACTAGCATATAAGTTATAAATACTAAATTTGAGAAGTTTTTCTTAGTATTTTAATATGATTTTTAATGGAAATCAATTATGGCCTTCAAGTAAAGTACCACTTCTGGTGATTAAGCAGTGACCAAAAAGGGAGGTTCACAACCAGATTTTACAACAATCCAATATACAAAATTTCAACTTTCTGCGGCAAACCGTTTTTGAGTTATGCGTGATACGAACGTACGTACGAACATACGTACTTACAGACGCCACGACGAAACTAGTCAAAATGGATTCAGGGATGGTCAAAATGGATATTTCCATTGAATTTAAATCCGTTGGATATTTACTTCGTACAAGGAAGTAAAAACAAGTTAATGTGCGGTACCTCAAGAAAACTCTCGATACAAGATACAGGAATGTGGACCGTTTTCAGAAAATAATAAGGCATTTTAAACC
This sequence comes from Rhaphigaster nebulosa, assembly GCA_948150685.1. Lineage (NCBI taxonomy): Eukaryota > Metazoa > Arthropoda > Insecta > Hemiptera > Pentatomidae > Rhaphigaster > Rhaphigaster nebulosa. The sequence goes on from OX411306.1 coordinate 7,224,159, forward strand.
TGATGATTTGGATCTATAAAGCTTTTTATATTGCATATTTATTTTATGGTTTAAAAATGCATATAAATGATTATTTTTGTTGGTCATTGCATACATTCTTAGGTCCCTATAATTTAGCATGATATGTTAAACTAGTGGTCACATAAATCACCGGTTAGTAACTGGGGTACTCGAAACGGAAAAGACCCGCAAACTTTATAGAAAATATATGAAACGATTGTCCCCAAATTTCAATATATTTATTTTTAAATTTCATTCTTTATTATATACGGTAGAATTTATCAAGACGGCAAATGCTTTATAATTACAATATATTTTAATGGCATCTAGCACTAGTTAAGTCCAGAGTGACGACTGAGAATCGTTAGGATTTGGTGCTTATGCCATCAATAGTCGATTTTTAGGCCATTTCCTATTTTTTTTTTCTCGATATATCGTGGACGGGTATCGATAGAGGTGGTGTGGACGTCTCATAATAAATTGAAACTTAAATTTCGAATCTTTGGTGCTTAAGACTTTTTCAAAAAACGACATCGATATAAATTAGTTTCTCTGAGGCATAGCTCTACCGGAACAAGAAATATTTATTACTGGTACCAGTTTAATATTTTAGGGAGCGGGATAGCTCTGTGGGTAGAGCACTACGCTACTGATCTCAAGTTCCCTGGCTCGAGACCGGCTGATGCATATAATTATTTATTCTGTATGCAGTCGTGGATCAACCCTCTTGGGGCTCAACCAGACTCTATAAAATGGGTCTCCGTTAATTGGGGGAAAAAACTGGCGGTTTAGCGTGATTTCGGCCGAATCATCTCCTTGCACAACCGTTGGCTAAGAAATAGTAAGGTCGTTACCAAGTACTGCACCCAAGACCCTTCAAGGGTTGTAATGGTACAGGTTTTTGGGGAGGCACCACGCGTATCGTAGCGCCAAGAAGAAGAAGGTACCAGTTTAGCCTCGCAGTAAAATATTTTTTTTTTTTAGGATTCTGTCTTAGTTTAAAATTAAGTATAAATTTAGACCCATTAAGCGGCTTTAAAAATTCTGTACACTTTTTTTATGATAAAAATTTATATTGAATAATCAATGGTTGACCGTAGAACTTTATGAAGGAATGAGATGGTCTGAGAGGCGGTCAAAAAGTGGAACACAAATAGTAAAAACTATTTATTAAGGATCTGACGTTTCGACCCACATTGCAGGTCTTCTTATAAACAAGATACAAAAATAAAAATAAAACAAAGGTGTAAACAGTGAATGAATTTAATAATAATGAAATATATTATTAAATCATTCACTCACTGTATATATCTTTGTTTTATTATTGTTTCTTATTTACGTATCCTGAAGAAGATCTGCAAAGTGGGTCGAAACGTCGGTTCCTATTAAATAATTTTTACTATTTGTGTTCCACTCTCTTGGCCGCCTTCCGGACGATCTTATTCCTTGATAAAAAATTATAGTTTTAAATTGGTTTTCACGTCAATAAACTGGTAAATTTTGACGAATATTTCCTGTAGTAGTTGTCCTTGTACAGCCACTGTATTAAGATAGACCCTAACATAAGGCATATTTTTTCTATATATAAACATTATTTTGTTTTGATCCAAATTTTAATTTTGTCTAGAATGAATATATATTATCAGAACCTGTAAACTAATTAAAATCTTCATATTATAAAAGAACCAGGATACAGGAGAATATGAAATCAGCTGTTCGGACTGTTTGTGCTAAAGGATATTACGGTGGCAGGAACCTGGGAGATTAAATTAGCGGAGGGAACACATAAAGGATGTGTCCAAGGATATGTCCCTCCGTCCTCTCCCATGCTAACTTTATGTCCTTTCTCATGGTTTTTTTTACGACGTTTTTCCAATAACACGGTTTTATTGTTATATCATGAATAATCTGCTATTGAGGCGGGGTAATATTCACTCATTCTCATTCAAACGTGAGATAAATCCAACTTTGTGGCTTTTTAAAATAAACAATTTGCACGATAAATTAAATACAAATTGAAGGCAACATTAATCCGAAATGTACCTACCTTTGACATAGGAAAAAAATGACTTGAAATATAATTTAATTTCTATTCAAAATTTTAAACTGCTTTAATTTTATAACCAGACTAACAGCAAAGCCACAAGAAGGATCATGTGTTTATCTTTACCGTTAGTAGGTATCTAATGATTTTTTGTGAGAAGGGCTCAACCGATTTTTAAATAAGATGGATCAAATTACTATTTGTGATCACGTGGATCTTGAATTGAAATATTTTCAGTTCAAAATACTAGAGAAATGCTGTATTAAATGTGTTTAATCTGTCCATTTGAGGGTATCTGACAATTGTTATCGAACTGTACGACCGATTTTTAAGTTTGATCGCTCAAATTACCCACTGAATTCCCGTGAATATTTTGAAGCATTGAGAACTAAAAATAATGAAAAAATAGTTCATTATATTTTTAGTAATTTCGGATTTTTGTTGATGTTTCTTATTAGAAATGTTTCTTATATCTTAGTAGAAACTCGAATTAATCATTTGCATATTATTCATTAATCCTTAATCGTAGATGAAATTAGTCATCATTTATAGTCATGTAGTCATGAAATGCATGAATACCTTTGTTTCAGGCTAATAATCAGTTACTCCTTATCTTTCGAACAGTTTATATGTAATGCTGCGTCCACATCAGAACTGCTCCGAACTGAACAGAACTATAATCGGTGCATAAAAGCGCTCAGAACTGCGCTATACAATTCAAGAAAACTAATTATTTGTGTTAATAACTTATATATAGATATTAAATACAATTTTAGTACTATTACAAGAAAGAACATAAATCAAAATTAAAATAATATTATTATACTTATATTTTGATTATAACTAAAATTAAACTGTTAGGAAATGACACTTTTAAAAGTAAACAAACATTTCTCGTTTTTATGTGTACGTATTTATGAGATAAGATATTTCTATTATTGAATGAATAGACAATATTGCTTAGGAGGGACTAACATTTGCATGTTATTGTTTATCTTCAGTTTCTTTAATTCATCGAACTGTACGATGAAGTATATGAATATGAATTCAGCCCATGAGGTATATGAATAGTTTTAAGTGCAGATTTAGTTAACACTTAGCTACTATAAGAAATAATAAAAATTAACGATAGTAAAAAAATAATCTCATTCATTGATAATGAAAGATCTTAGTTTTATAGTAATAAGTTGACAACCGCATGATGGTATAGAAGGATCAATCTAATTAGGGATTGATAAATTATTTGCCACTTCTATAAATTTGTTTTTATTGAAAACTCGTTTCGATTGTTATATATTCATCTTCAGTTCTAAAAAAACACACACAAATTCAAAAATAAGCAATTCAAAATACAGTTTGGTAACTATAATATAATAATAATAATAATACCAAACTGTATTTTGAATTGCTAGTTTTTGAATTTTTGTATGTTTTTAGAACTGAAGATGAATGTATAACATTCGAAACTAGTTTTCAATAAAAAAAAAATTATAGAAGTGGCAAATAATTTATCAATCCCTAATTATATTGTAATACATTAGTTTAGGTTTTGCGGGGTCTTCAATAATTAATATTGTAGGAAATTGACTTTCTATGATGTTGTTGACGTGAGGTATGTAATACTTTTTTAGTGAGGCATAAATAGAAATAAATCATATTTATTCATGTTATAAATCGTACAAATTTCAGTGGGATTAATGCTATAGGTATTATAATATCGATGTGAGTAAATTTAGTAATATATTTTCAAGATAAGCGGACTTGAGTTATTATTTTTATCATGTTAAAGGGAATATTGTAAATAGGGTCCCACAATACAGTTTGTTCGCTATACAGATGAATCACCCTTTCAATGTTGTCATTTTTCCAGTCCATCTTTTCTCGGCAAAAACATTTTTAATGGGCATGAAAAACAATGCTGATGTCGAATCTTATCCACACCGATAATGATGTCGAAATTACTAGCACAAGTCACATCCCTCTTCTATACTACCAACAATCAAAACTGATCAATAAACATTTTTCTTAACACAAATGAATAATTTTTTTTGTTCATATTCAGAAAAATACTTCCTTTCCAGATTTACGAACATTTAATTTCCAAATTATTACGTCCATTAGTATTTTAATGTGGTCAAAATTAATAAAACTTTAAATTTGGCCTGAAAAAATAAAAACAAAACTAACCTTTTAACGACGGACGGACCCTTAGGTCGGTGATCTTGAAGTGGCTAGTTAGCTACCGTGACGGAATGCTTTTATTGAAAAACGACTATCGCAATATCGCATAATTGAACGAATGTTTCTAGTATTTAATTTTTTTTTTTTAAGTGCGCGTCTGAATTCAAAATCCCTTCCAAAAACAGCGGACAATGATAGCCAGGCGTTTGAAGTTGCACAAGAATCCGTAAAATTGCGAGGTTGGCCGTCCAAACCGCCCGCGCTTTTCCGCACTGCTCGCCTTCTTTCGGTTGGACGCATTTCTGCGAGCCCGGTGTGTATGAAGCTTAAAATATGGAGTCTTCTTCGGTCGGTTCTTTACTAAAAATAAGGAAATTTAATTAAAAATTTATTTGTTGTTTGTTTGTTTTTGTTTATAGGCTTAAAACCATAAGGGCATCAACGCCTATAGTTTGTTTGATTTACTCAGATTTGGAGCATATTAGAGGGGGAAAAAATAATAATAATATGAAATAAATTATTATACACAAAAAATATAAAATGGCCAGAATAATAGACATAACTGTCCAAATGACTCCAACTTACTCACTACAAGGGCTGAAAAAAATAAGAAAGTACTAGGAGCTTCCATTAGAAGTAAAAACACTTTATCACTTAGATTAATTTATAATAAATTCAATAATTATATCCTGAAATGGTCTCATATAAAAAACACTGGAGATGGTACAGAAGAACTTGGCCTTGATCTTCAGAGCTTGAAAGTAGCTCAAAAATCAGTCCTGCTTGATACTTGCAGGATTGTAAGAAAAATTTTAAACAAATAAATTGCACTATATCATCTACCTTCTCTTGAAGTGTTTTTCGGGAAAAAGATGTTAATCCAGGACAATGAGAAGAATAAACAAACAAAAATGAAATTAAAAAAAAATAATAGATGATTAAAAAACAAATTAATTAATAAAGAGAAACAAAATGGAGAAAATCCTGTAATGCTATAATTTAGACAAGAGGCGATGTGCTTTCAAAAACTTAAATACTATTGTTACCAATGGTAATGTAGAAAATTTATACATAAATAGTAACATTCTAAAAATAATACTAGCTTTTGGGAGGATAACAGTCCTTTGAAGATCCTTATTTAAAAAATAGTCGGTTTTAACATTGATACAGGTTTCGATAGATCCTGGCTAGTTATTAAATAGGAACGGACTATATTAGCGAGTAGAGAGACATTAGAATAAACGCTAAAATAAGATATTTTAATAGTAGACTAGTTCTTTTCCGTACAAGAGAATGGGTCAGAAAATTATTTAGGTAACAGTACTAGATTAGGGGAAGAGGGGAGAGGGTGGGAGGTTCCCGCTGGGAAAGGCCAAGGTTTTAACAATCTCCAACCATTTTATGATGTTTTACCAATGATAGAATCTATAAATTACCTTTAATTATCTTTGGAGAAATAGATCCAAAAACCTATGTATTTGATATTTAAAAAAACCAAAAAAAAAAAACCAAAACTTAAATTACTTTAACAAGGAAACTAAATAACTATTAGATATTATACTTTATTTGCACCGACATTGATAGCCGGTAAGATAACCTGTTTGCGTTAAAAGGAAAGGAAAAGATGTCAAATATCAATTTAAAAAAATAAATAATAAAAATTGAATCTTCACCTTCCGACAATGGACTTACACTATTATACAGGCAGAGTTGGGGGTAATTTTTTAATTGAATTAATCGAACTACCTACCTAATAACTTGAACTACCTATAACTTTTTAATTGAATTACGTAATTAATTACAAAGTAGTTTCACAATTACTTTTCTACTTGTAATTCATTACAATATAGTTCATACATTGCAATTAATTACAAAGTAATTTCACTATTACTTTTCTACTTGTAATTCATTAAATTACAATAATTACAATTCAAGTATTTTCTTTTTATATACGTCTTCTTCATTTTATCAAATTACAATGTAATTTCCAATTACGAATTATAATTAGATTACAAAGTAATTGGTAATTACGAATTACAATTACAAATTATAATGGTAATTACCAGTTTAATTACGAATTACAATGTAATTGTAATTCATATAATTACAATTACAATGTAATTGTAATTGGCCATTTAATTGATTGTAATTTTGCCCCACTCTGTATACAGGTAATGTGCCTATTGCAGCATGTATGTACGTTTTATAAACACACGACCCTCCCATAGCGTTAATATGGAACTGAAAAATAAAAATAAATAAACATATTGTTTAATTATTTTCAGTGCGTTTTAAGTTTCTTTTTACTTGAAAAAAAGAAAAAAAAGGATCTTTTTATATAAATAATAAAAATTAAAATCCATGAAATTGCAATTCATATACCTTTGACATCCGCATGATGGTATAGAAGGATCAATCTAATTAGGGTTTGATAAATTATTTGCCACTTCTATAAATTTGTTTTATTGAAAACTAGTTTCGAATGTTATACATTCATCCTCAGTTCAAGGTTTAAATGAATTATATCAAACAGAAAAGTTTGTTTCTTCTCGCGTTGAACTAACAATGCGAGTTAGTTCAATGCGAGAAGAAACTAGTTGAACATTTGAAACTAGTTTTCATTAAAACAAATTTATAGAAGTGGCAAATAATTTATCAATCCCTAATCATTTACCTTCGATAGCTTTAATGTTTTTTTGTTATGAAATAAATTATTTAAATTTTAAAGATAATCAATGAATTGTTTTATTAATATACTTCGAAATCGTAAATGCGTCCATATTAATGTATTTTTAATTTTTATTTTCAGTTGGATATTTCTAGTTGGGGTTTGCCCATTGCTGCCTGAGGTGAGTAGCACTTTATTGCAACAAAATGCCCGAGGCCAGAGTATTCTTATTCAATGGTCTGCAATAATTTATTCCCATCCTTTTCACTCCACCGTGAAATCGGGACGAGTGGATCTAAAAGCTATTTGAGGCACACGTGCCTGATTCTAAATTAGTTTCTGAACTAGGATTTAAAGGTCTGAGGCTTCAAAGCATTTTAACTCTTATGAGGTGTGAAATTGTGAGATATACATATTTATGTTTACATATCAAAATCGAACTTTTTACTCTTTACTTCTTATTACAAGGTTACCGTATTTCGTATTATATTCAGGAGGGCAGAAAACTTGGAAATTAAAAGTTCACAAGTTAAGTTAGTTGAGAAAGTAAAAAAAAAAAAATTCATATCATTCTATGATTATTTTAAGCAATATTTTAATGATTTCTACTTGGGAATTAACTTATTTACAGAGGAGATCACAACTCAGAATAATTACATAGGAACTAAATTTTAAAATACACATTTTTAAAAAAAATACAAGTTACTATACTAACTCGATTCTACGAACAAAAAATTTACATTTATTTCATTTGAACGATTTACATTTTATTTCATCAAAATAAATTGGATCCATTAGACTCAATTAAGAGTAACATATTGCTATTGCGTTTAATTGCTTTTCAATAAAAATGTAATTCCCCTCAACATATGCCAGTTTTAATAAATCATTTTCTAAAGCTTTTTTGTCATAAATTTCTCTTTTATTGTCACTAAAATTGTATGAGACTGTGTGACAGTGCTCGATAAAAGACAGATGTTTATTTACATATAAACAAAAAAAATATTTTCATTGAACTAATAATAATAAATTATATGCACATTGGTTATAGTCGATGAGAGATAACTAAAGAGAAATAAATAATAATTCGAATAAAAAATGAGCATTTAAGAACAGGTAAGGTAAACTTTTTCATTATTATGTTGTACGAAAATAAGTAAACAAACAGTTGGACGAAAATAAGTAAATAGTTATTAAGATAAAACTAGAAAAATGAAGAAAACAAAAAAAAAAGTACTTGATAACACGAAAGTAGGCGATAGTATGTGAAATTACAAAATAATAAAAATAATAAATAAAATGTGTTTTTAAAACGTAGTTTTTTAATTTTAAGCCCGCTTTCTTTCCGAGGGCAGCACCAGTACTTCGCCTTCCCGCAGTCGCCGCTAGATGGCTGTTTAAAACTCCTCATTAATTTGTCTACTGTCGGCGAATCGAATAATTTTTTTTCACTTTTTATTTCATATTTCTCTTTTGTCATTGCTGTTCTGTTATCGGTGGCGCTGCCTAGAGTCAGATAGTGCAACTTTTATTTTATTAAACTTGTTTTTATGAGGCCTTAACTATAAAAATTACACTTTCTTAACGATTTTAATAAATAAAAAAAAAAAACAATTAATTATGCAGACACCTGTGAGTTGACAATTTGGCGACCATTTAGCAAAGTGACTCCTAATTAAGCGCACAATTAGATCTGTTAAAATGAGCCTATTATTTAAATTGTTTTCTAATGTGGTAGTTAGCATGCTATTGTTGAAACTCGACGGATAGCACAAATAGCCCGATTTATCATGCTAAATGAGAGATTTTCAGTTCCATATGTTTATATTTATTCTCTCTTTTTTCTATTATTCTTGTATCCGTTGCATTTGTATCTGTTTTTTTTAATAGCCTTTATGAATGTCTACAACTTGGTTCGAAACGTAGGCATACAGTAACATGTACGCCGCCCAATGTCAAAACTTAAATTATCGATAAACATTTATGTATGTTAAAAAAAAAAAATTATCGTGAATTATAAAAAATTATTAGTATGTTACGTACCTAATAAATCACAAATCAGACAAAACTCAGCCCTGGTCGTTCTATTTATGATAGAGCAACCATCTCAACGCCATTTTACTCCTAAGTTAATTTACTTTACATGTTTAGATTATCAAATTTTTAGCTAATTTTAATTTGATAAAAATCTATAATTCTTTTTGTATATTTCATAGAAAAATTTGCTTACTAATAATTCTTGTATAGATCAATATTTTCTGTATTTCCATTTGTTTTTAATTGTTATTAGATAAGTTTAAGAAAATATAGGGTTTTATATCACAGCTTGCTGATTTTTTACGATTTTTCGATAAATGTCGTCAAAATTATAATTTATTTACATATCTCAATATATACATAACATATTGGGATGCGAAGTGTGCATACAATTTTAGTTTTGTTTCTAAATTTTACCATGACAATTTTAAAACGTTGCATCAATTTTTACGCTTTAGACGAAGCGTAACGAGTATTTCGCTAGAGTCATTTTTTCAATGAGTAGACCAAAAAAAATTTGTCATAGTTTAATCCTTAAATTAAGATTTTCAGTAGAAAAACCATAGTGAAGTTCTGCCCCCAAGCGAGATATAGCTACAAATGTGTTTTTGTAGGGTATTTTTTATTTTATATATGCAATTACGTAATGTGATAGCTACTGTTAAAATGATAAACTAGAATGTCATATAAGAAAGCGATACAGCTATTTTTTCTTTTATTTTTTTGCAGTGAAACTCTTGAAGGAGAGGACAAACAGCCGGAAGAGCTCGTAAATATCTGCTTATCTTCAGGCGTGAATAAATTGGAATCCTTATGGTGCCATTTTTCAAATAATTACGAGGATTGTCCAGAACATTTTCAAAGCGTATCTGAAGAACTTAATTTAAAATTTCTAACAAAATTCAAAGCGAGAAGGTTAAATTGGAACGAAATAACGAAACGTTTTTTTCATAATTATTCTTAATCGATTAAAAAATTGTTGTCATGAATGGTCATACATGTCATGGAGGAATCGATTGCAGGTTTATCTAAATCTAGGGCAGAAGGTGGTGAACCTGAAGATAGGTGGTCAATTTTTTTCTTTGATTGCTGCAAAAAAACAACAACAAAGAAGAGCATAAGAAGTAAATGCCACGTTTTCAAGAAATGAAATTCAATTAGCTCGTGAATACAATCTTTGTCAGGCTAGTGATGCTAATGTTGCAAAAAAATAAAAATAAATACCCTTACGGAAGAAGTTGATAAAATTGCTGAAGAATCTGCAAAACGTAACAGTAAAGACCACTTTAATAAAGAAGAAGCATTAGCACTATGTATCGATGCGAAACTTAGAAAATTTCGAAGTAAACAATGTTTTTACTATGTAAGCCATCACAGGCTCCATTTAATCATCCTGGACTTCTTCCATTTGTGGCTATAAACCTTTTGATATGAAAGGTTTATCCCATGTGAACGATTAAGATTAATTGCGAAAAGACGTTCCGTCATTCCGTTTCAATCTAACCTTCTCGCTTTGAATTTTTTTAGAAATTTTAAATTAAGTTCTTCAGATAGGCTTTGAAAATGTTCTTGACAATCCTCGTACTTATTTGAAAACTGGCTCAATAAGGATTACAATTTATTCACATCTGAAAATAAGCAGATTTTCACGAGCTATTCCGACTGTCTGCCCTCTCCTTCAAGAGTTGCACTCGTCAAAAGTTTAGTTATGTCATAATTAAATCGTAAAAAATCAGCAAGTTGTGATATAAAACCTTATATTTTCTTAAACTTATCTAATAACAATTAAAAACAAATGGAAATACAGAAAATACTGATATATACAAGAATTATTAGTAAGCAAATTTTTTTATGAAAAATACAAAAAGAATTATAGATTTTTATCGAATTAAAATTAGCTAAAAATTTGATAATCTAAACATTTAAAGTAAACTTATTTAGGAGTAAAATGACGTTGAGATGGTTGCTCTATCATAAATAGACCGACCAGGGCGGAGTTTTGTCCCGAAAAAGTGCGTTTTGAGCCGTTGTGCGTCACCCATATCTGGGGAACGAGTAACGTGTGCTCCGTGGAGTTTCATGTCATGGTTATACACAAACTATCAACGGTCAACTATATCTTCCGAAGAAGTTGAAATATAGAAATATTTCTTCAACTTATATTTTATTTTTATTTCATAGTTATTCCGTAGTAAATTCATTTTAAATAAAACAATTTGACTGATTGTACCGTTAGTTTCAACGATTCTTTTTCTAATTTGTTTAAAATGTTAACTATAGCTTCCTCGCTAAAAGTTAATTAATTAAACTCAGATTCAATTTGAACGAACTCCACCAACGCATAGTTTGGAACTGGCTTTGGGGTGTTCGCTTTTGAATTTGATTTGGAGGTAAAATCGGTAACAAAACAAGAAAAAAAAGACTAACTGGATACATTTACCAGAGAGCAAGTTGGCTCATGAAACATGCATGAGGGTTATTTCATCGCAGTTATTTGAGATATGATGCTAGAGTATATAGATTTCGAGTCGCTAAGCTATAAATCAGAGACAGAATCTTGTTTCAGTTGTTCTTATTTCTTTAATAATCAAAAGAAAACTATTTTGTAATATAAAAATAGTAAAATAAAAATAAATGGGTGAGCATATGAGACGTTCCATAAATGATTTATTATCTTATTTATAAAATGTGTTGATGTTTCGGGGTAGTGTCCCTATTATCAAAACATGCTCTATATAGCAGATAATAGAGTATTCCCAATGTTACATAATAAAATTTATACCATATTTAAAATCTATAAATCTATAAATAGATAAAACTAACTACATTTCATATTACAAAAATATAACTATTGTCATTAGAATTAATAAAAAATATTCAGTCATATTACTAAAACTTTTCCAAATGGTTGGCCATTAGCTCTACTTGTATAGAAGGTGTGGCTGAAATAATGGCGCCCAAGTTTCGTATTCAGAAAGAACTAATCAAATAAAATAGTGTTGTAAATTCAAACTTTTCAAGATTTCATGAATATTTGGACTGAACCAAGTAATTTAGCAGTTTGAAATCAAGAAGTATTATCCGCATATAATCTTGCTTTTATTGCTTGGAAGCTCTTATAAAATACATTAGTATTTTTAATTTGTTTTTGAGTCGATGTATATGTTTATGTGTTAATATGTTTATTTACAGAAATGCTTTTTATGTACAACATATTTAAGACAATAAAGAGAGTTCGTCTGTCGAGGTTTCGTTATTCTTTATTAATATAATCTCTGAATGCAAAAATAAAAATACTAAGTTGTAGGGAAAATCGTTGTATAGCTTTATTTCAGATTAAATATTTTAAACATTATTGATTACTACTCTTCAAAGTAAAGTCCATTGTTTTTAGTTAAAATGTAGTTACATTCACTCATATTTCTGTAAGTAATTGGATTTGATGCCAGTACCACTCCTTTGGTTTTGGGGCAAAGAATCTTACATCCTATTTTTATGTCCTCGTAATTATCAAAGATCCGACCTTTTAAAAAATTAGCCATTGATCTAAACAAACCATAATCTGATGGTGCAATGTCTGGACTATACGCAGGATGAGGCAAAACGTTTACTCCTTGCAGTTCCGATAATTTTTCTTTGATCAAACGAGAACGATGTTCAAGGGCATTGTCGTGTTGCAAAATGGGTTCCTGTTGACCAAAGCGGGGTACTTTGCACTCAAAACTGCATGAACTCTGTCTAGCTGTACACAGTTCAAGGTTTGAGTCCCAACTAGGGCTGATAAATCACGAGTAGTTGCACGTAGGCCCTGGTTCACACGTACAAGAAAAACGTCATCAACGACCGAAGGGCGACCTGATTTGGGTTGTGCGGCAGTATTTCGATGGGTAATGGACTCTCTTCCTATGGCACAAATTTCTTCAGCGGTTGCCTTTGCGCTAAAATCTTTTTTTCAGTAATGCCTCAATCGATCCTGAATTATCATTTTTTTTCTTTTGATATTACACGTACGTTTTAAAAATATAAATGACCCCCATAAAGCCAACTTAAGTCACAAAGAATTAAAGGATTAGTCAAAGTAAACATTGACTTAAATACTAGGAATAAAAAAATCCTTATAGGAGAATTACGATAGTTGGAATTAAGAGTTGTGTTCATGCAAAAGGACTTTTGTAACAACCTAGTAAAATAATACACCACATTTTTGGATTTTTTATTAATACCGCCAGATTTTTTTCAATATAAATAAATACTTAATTAGTAATTAAATTCTTTAACTAGTTCATTTCGATATGAATTTGCTTGTTTAGAATTTTAAATATAATTTTTCATAACCCCGACCATTCCAGAATTGCAACGTTTCATTTGGATTGATCACCTTTTTTTCCTCAAATCATCATAAACTGAGTGCGTAACGGATAAATCCAGATGAAATGGATCATATCCCTAGGAACATTTAAATTGTACCATGAGCAATTTTTTTTTTTTTTTAGTCCAAGTTTGGTAGTATAGATTTAATTCTCTCCTAGCCTTGAAAACAAGCCTAATGTAATGTATGTCATTTTCTAACTGGATATAGATGACATAATTTAATTTTCTGTACATTATATGAAGCTCACCACACCTAGCTCGTTCGATAAATCCACCTCTTGCTTGTTCATTTAATCTGGATATGAAGGCAGTTTTATGTGTTATTAGCTGGCCTGGTAACACCTCGGCTGAAAATTCTATACCAACCCAAGACTCTGACCCAATTAAAATTTTTTAAGGGCTATTAGTTTTGGTAACCGATTATTTTCCAGACTTAATATCTTTATAAGATAATTTATGTGTCTCGATATGGTTTAACTATGCAGAGGATTTAATTTTGTCTCCAGATAGAGCATGTAGTTTGGTGGAGTAACGGGCACCCCAATTATTCTTTTTACAAAATATCGTTGCAGTTTCTCCATTGAATCTGAGTTTTCATATCCCCGTACCTGCGCACTGTAGCACAATACTGCTCTCACTGTGGAGTTAAAATCATTGATTTTTTTTTGTTTCAATGGGACATGCTTGTTTGACATTAATCTAGACCAAACCATATTCAAAACATTTTTACAAGCAGTGAGTTTCGGTTTAAAATGTGTATATTTTATTTTTTTATTTTAGTCAATTTTAGGCTGTTGAAGTGTACTATCTCTGCACCGAGGTATTGTGATTTTGAGTTTTTTTCTGCTCTGATGATGCCTAAATTGGCGAAACGTTGACTGATTAATTATCAACTGGTACTTTAACTCAATGCATTGAATTAAAATGTTTAATAATTACACACACACACACATATATATATATATATATATATATATATATATATATATATATATATATATATATATATATATAACTTAAGAGCTTCAACACGCGAAACATAAAAAAAAAGAGGAAATGGGGAGATAAAGTACCCACACGAAGGCTGGTTAAACATTAACTTTATTCAGATTCTAATCCTCTATATATACTATTTACAATGCTAGTTTAGAATTAGTGGCTATACTAATGTAAGTCCCAACTTAACTTACATAATTAATAAGCGAAAGTAAGAGCACCATAAACCTAGAGATAAGCCAGGTCGACATGGTGCAATAAAATCTGCCGCCCAAGGTTACAAGTCCTTTGAAAATATTCTTAGAGCGTCAGTCAATAGGAGTTTCCAAAAGAAGAGTGGGGAACAAAATTCATCTGTTCAAGAAGAAGTAGGGGAAACGGTATAAGAGACGGGAAAATGAGAAATAAAGGGAGTCTAGGGAAAATGTAGAGTAGTGTAGTCCCTGAGAGAAGCCTGAGGTTCGCAGAGGGAGCAGTGGAGCAGTCCATCGAGAGAAGAAGTTCGTGCCAGAAAGAGAAGCCTAGACCATCGAGCCCGGCAACTTCTAACTATAGATAAGTGTTAGTAATTTGATTCATTGTGTACATCAATGTATAATATTATGTGGCATCTGAATAATATTTTAAATATGCAAGAGTTCTCCCAGTATTCTCAAATACATATGTTACAGTCAGTAGATTTTTACAATGATGGTAATTTAGATTAGAAATTAATAAACCAGTAGTTTAATTAATAACGTAACATAAATAAAGAAAGATCTGTAACAAAATTTACCATTCTATTTACCCTACATGCCATCATCTAGTTAATTTAGTGAAATGGTGAACACGACACCCATGGAAAGGTTATCCAATGGTATTTATAATATCCCAAGTTAGTCACCATAGCAGGGGGGGGGGGGGTCTGCGGTCTCTAGCCTTTTGTGTTAAAATATAGTTTGATTGATCGGCTCTCTTCTGGAACCGATGCAAATAGAGATTAAATTAGATCATTAAATTGAGTAAATGTGGTTTCTGGAACCCCCACCTGCCTTAGAAAAGCAGTTTGCCAGAAACATAGCAATATATGTGATAGAAAATGCACTCCCGCCCCTCACCGCCGATCTTCGATCCAGTGCAATAGTCTATTTTATAGGGAGAAAATAAGACTAAAAACAGTTGAAATAGTCATATCCTTTTACACCCCAAAAGATGTTTTCCTAACACCAACTCAATTTAAATACAAATTTTCAACCCCAAAACTTATTTTGGTGGAGTTGTAGAGTTGCGCAAAACGCCGAAATTTCAGGTAAACATACCGAAATTTTAACTGGAATTTCTCAATACTCTTTTATGGTATGGTTCTTCCTAGAAGAAAACCCTACTGAATTCCAGCTCATTTGACCCGGAGGTCCTCTAATGTAGCTGGGTGAGGTACATACGTATATATATATATATGTAAGTTAAGATAGCGGCTAGGACAATATTACATGTAATCCTATATCAGGAATGTACATAGAGCCTAATACTATATATATATCAGACATCTCCAAAAAATTGAAAATGCGCTCCCGCCCCTCACCGCTGACCTTCGACCCAGTGCTATGGTCTGTTTTATCCTGGGAAAATACGAATATGTAGTGGTCTATTTTAACGTGCCCGACATAAATAACCGTAGATCTCTCACTTCATCAAGTTTCCAATTTCAAGTCTCTCCTGAACTATTTTAGATAATATCAGTGGGATGGAATAACTCTTTCCGCGGCCAGCATTACTTTGGATTTCTCATTCCTCTTCCATTCTTAAATCTCCTATTTCCGTGTGGCGAGATTGATCCCTTGCCCGGGACATTTTTCGTAGCATTACAAGGTCTGGTGGCTGATCTCTTCGCTGGAAGTAGCCTCTACCTATGCGATGTCAGTTGATTGATCTCTTCGCTCCCAACAATTTCTTATTTGTGTGTCCTTTGAAGGCTGATCCTTCTGACTCACTCAATCTTCCGTATCCTTCCCTCTTTATATGTTTCGTTCCTACCCTTTCCAGCTATCCTTCAATAAATAAGTACGCATTGTCGAGACCTTCTATGCAAATCTTTGAATATCTCTCTCCATACAAATACATACACATATCTTATTGTTTATACATGTTATTACATAAACATAAAAACTTATTTATTTGCTTCTTTATGTTACTGAAAATATTGTAAAAATTAACTAATCTGTATTTTGTAGTCTTATGGTCAGATAATGTTTCTGTTTTATTTGTTCATTCATGTTATTCTTAAGGGACCTAGTCCCAGAATAATGTTCTTTTATCTATCTATCTATCTATCTATATATATATTAGCTGTGCCCTGCAGTCTCACCCGCATTAAATCTGGATTATACATGTTTGTTTCATACACTTGATGAACACATGACCAACTGAATAACACTCAAAATTTATATGGAAAGACAAAAGGACCAATCGTTAGATAATAACCGACTTAACAAAAAGTGTCTTCTGTGTCTTTGACGAATTTATACTAACAAAGTTTTTTTACGAACACTGTAAGTTTTAAACTATTTAAAGAAAACTTATCGTATTAAAACGATACATACAGTATCCTGTACTTCAGTGTAAACGATAGTTTTAGTCCTTCCTCCCTGTAGTATAAGTATATAACGGTTTTGTCCGCAATTTGTTCCTGATGCAATTAGGGATTGATAAATTATTAGCCAGTTCTATAATTTTTTTTTTATTGAAAACTAGTTTCGAATATCATACATTCATCTTAAGTTCAAGCTTTAAATAGATTATATCAAACAGAAAAGTTTGTATTGATTTGTTCTCGCACTGAACTAGTTAGTAGTACAAAACCAATACAAACTTTTCTGTTTGATATAATCTATTTAAACTTTGACCTGAAGATGAATGTATGACATTTATACAAAACCAGCTAATATAACATTTATTACAAGCCAGCTAGTAGAACAAACCAATATAAACTTTTCTGTGTGATATAATCCATTTAAACCTTTAACTGAGGATGAATGTATAACATTCGATATTAGTTTTCAATAAAACAAAATTATAGAAGTAGCAAATAATTTATCAATCCCTAATTAGATTAATCCTTCAATACCATCATGCGGATGTTAACTGTTCTTGATACGGCAACATCCGTTTCTATGGGTTGTAGCTTGATGTCATAAAGCCTGAAACCCGCTCCGTGATGTCCTCTTAAAATTAAAAAAATATCCGCATGACAATTGGATAAGTAGTTTCGGAGCCAACCCGTAACAAAGATTTTCATTTTTGCTTATATATATATATATATATATATATATATATATATATATATATATATATATATATATATATATATATATATATATTAGCCGTCCCGTGCCGGCTTCGCCCGGGATCAGATATTTTTAACGTAAATTTCATTTCTTGGCTAAAATTTTCGGCAATTTTCGAACTGAACTGTACTTTTCGACCGTTATAATTTTCAGGAAAATGAATTTTGTATTTCACATATATACAAAATTTTATATACATATACATAATAAAACATATACAACATAAAAACATATACATATACATATAAAAATTCAGAAATAAGCAATTCGAAATATAGTTTAGTATTATACAACCAAATTTAATTTTTATAATATCAAACTATATTTTGAATTGCTTATTTTTGAAATTTTTGTATGTTTTTAGAACTGAAGATGAATGTATAACATTCGAAACTAGTTTTCAATAAAAACAAAATTATGGAAGTGGCAAATTTTTTAAATGATCCTTACTTCTTATTTCCTGCTGCGTCAGATCTTTGAGATTGAGAGCCGTGTAAACTCCGTCCATCTCTCTCATCATACCGATGATTATAGAAGAACTTTGTTATGAACTGCTCCTTCATAGAGTTTTCTTGCTTCCGACATGAGTCTTCGAGAGAGATAAGACCACGACCACCTTCCTTCATGGGAAAATAACGTCTGGTCATCGCAGGATTTGGGTGTTGAACTCTAGTCATCTTTGTGCGCATCAGACGATCCATTTCTGAAGTTTGGTATTTGACCAGATTATTATAAAAAAACTATAAGCTACCAATGGAATCGCCCATAGATTTTTTATTACCCGTAAGACGACTACCCAGAACCTGCTGCAGCCTTTTCTTGAACTTTAACAAGTTATTTCACTGAGCACCTCTTTCCTGGCTATCTCAATAACTTGTTTTACACCCTAATATTTGTGAAATTATCCAAGAGATTGATGTCTTATGGTAACTCCTGAACTAAGTTTCAAAGAACCGTTGTCATTTACTTTCCCTTTAATAGTATTCACCTTTCGAGACCGAAAGACGTACAGATTGAACTACTAAATGATGTTACAAGTTCCATCATGGCATGTAATTGTTCTCTGTTTCTTGCTCATAGCGTCAAGTCGTCCATATAAATATTATGACTGATAATGGATCTGTCGTCACCAAACTTTAATTGATATCCAATCATAATGCTTCAGAGGATGTGCCTTAGAGGTGCCAGGGCATAAAGATCCTATTATTATTATAATTTTCGACAAAATCAAAATATTTTTTTTCCTGGAGAGGAGGAGAATCAAATCCAACCACTCAGGTCAGTTTTTGTGTTAGCAGTTCTATTGTTCATTAAGAAAGCTCCTAAGAATTCTTGCCACAGCTTTATTATTATTATGCTTATTATATATGTATACATTTATTTCTGTTGGCACTATATAGACCATTGAGATCTTTGGCCGCGCAATGTGGTATTCTTACAGACATTTCTTGCTTGCGGGAGCACCGAAAGCCTGGAGGGGGTCACCTATCCTCGCGTTGCTACGAACCATTGTTTCCATGGGGCACCGGCAGACTATCCGTAGTGCACTTTTGCAAGCGCGTTAACTCGCTCGGCAACGCCGACCTCTCTCACTCACTCTCTCTCTCTCTCTCTCTCTCTCTCTCTCTCTCTCTCTCTTTCTCTCTCACTCTCACTCACTCACTCACTCTCACTCACTCACTCACCCTCACTCACACACTCTCTCTCTCTCTCACACTCTCTCTCTTTGTCTATATATATATATATTTATATATATATATATATATATATATATATATACACACATATATACATATACATATACATATACAATGTATATATATACATATATACATACATACATATATATCAATATTATTATATAAGAATCATTATATCATTATTAATTGTTGATTTAATGAAAAATCAAAACATTTCACTTAATATTAAATTTATCTTAGCAATAAACTCAAAGGCTCAGACAATATCTTACGTGATTTTCGATAGACTACACCAAAATACAAAGTACCGACTAGACTGAAGAGACAACCACAGCCTTAATTAGCAAAGTTTCTCGTGATGACCTTTTGAGGTTGCAGTTACTCTTCTAGCGGAAGGGAGGTGGCTAGCGGAAATAATTTATATGCAAAGTAGCCAGAGCGCGCTGATGTATCGTTTCACGGATCCAACGCAAAAAAACTTGGCTGAGTAAATCTTGCTGATAGCGCTCGGCTCTGAGTGGGCAAACTTTACCTTTTATTGTCTGATAAAAAGTTAATATTTTGCTCCCGTTCTCGTCGGCTACGCAATATCATTTCTTTTAGTCCTCGTGTACTAAATATCTTCATTAATATTACACATATCCAAACAAAAAAACAAATACTAGGTTGTTACAAAAGTCCTTTTGCATTAGTATAGCTTTATTCCAGATTACATTATTATTAAATACTACTCTTCAAAGTAAAGTTCCTTGCTTTCAACTACTTCCACCCATCTTTCTGCCTGTAATTGGATTTTATGCCGGTACAACTCCTTTGGTTTGTAGCACTCTTCACATCTATTTTTATGTCTTCGTAATTATCAAATATCCGACGGTTTAAAGAATGAGCTATTGATATAAACAAACCATAATCTGATGATGCAACATTGGATGATGCAAAAGTTTACTCTTTGCTGTTCCGATAATTTTTCGTTGGTACGTTCAAATCCTCAAGGCAAGATATGAGATGCGACAGACAGTTGGTAGGGACAGGTGAGTTATTGAGAGAACCAATGAGAGGAATGTAAATTGGTATTAGACCGTTAATTGGTAGCTCTGAGATTAATTATTGGCTGGCTGATGGGCAGAGCGCCCTGCCTCTGGCAGTCCAAGTCGGTCTATACCTTATCCATGTCCCCTCTCAGCTCTCGCCTTAACCGCTTATATTTAATGATAATAGACCTTTTCATTGTCTTTTCAAGCTAAGCTAATAATTGTTGGTTGCTTCACGGTCTTCCTAAAGTAACTCTGGAATATGGTCATTATAGGAGGATAGAAAATTCACCATTATACGTATTTAATGAATGTAAGGAAGCAGAGAGAAATAGCCTTCTGGCCTATCAGGAGACTTTTGATTGATGGATTTGTAGGTTCTTTAGTATGATTGGTCATGGCTTTTGTTCTTCAGCTCTTTTTTGTTTGCCTAATATTATTTATGAACGTCGATATAGTCATAGAGTATTTATTAATAAGGGCTTTATATACCAAGAATACCTAGTACATCATTGTTTTTATTCCTTTTTTTTTCTAATAATGTATCTTTTCCCCCTTCTTCAAATTTACTAGGAAAAATTTACTTAATTAATTCTGCAATTCCTTGAGATTATATAACCTTTATTTTTTTAGGTATTTTATCTTTTATAAGCTGTTGTTGTTATAGAATTTATTTATTCTCTATAACTCAGTATAGTTATGTTTATAGAGGGTTATCTTATTTTAGTTCAATTAATGTTCGTGAATATACTTTGGTTGTTTAACAGTTTATTCCTCTAAATTTATATATATATATATATATATATATATATATATATATATATATATATATATATATATATATATAGCGATCTCCCGAGGGATTATTTTTCAAATTTTACTAATACCGCCAATCAACTAAAGAATGAAGCACCCAAGCTGTATTCCCAACTCTTCCCATTCCAAGTCGTCCTGAGGATCACCGCCGTTTATAGAACTACCACTCTCTACCACCTTACATCTTGACAATATTTCCATCATTTGCTATAACATTTCAGCCTTGAAATCGAAACTTAATGATTCTCTTTGTATTAATTTAATTACAGGTTTTGATATTTTTATTCTGTTTGAGACTTTTATAACTGATCAATCTATACATAATTTAAGATATGAGTTTCTGTATTTTTTCTTATTTTATTTGTTTATTTATTTTATTTTTTTACCTGTTTCTAAGCTATTGTGATGAATCATTTGTTTTTTAGGTGATAAACTATTTTTTTTTTTTGTCTTGTTATTTAAGAAAGTTTAGACGGCATTTATACTTTGTTTATTAATGCTTAACCAGCTATGTAAATGATTATGATTAATAAAGTATTATTATCATATATATATATATATATATATATATATATATATATATATATATATATATGTATGTATGTATGTATGTATGTATATATATGTATGTATGTATATATAATGATTTCAATATGTAAAACATGCTTTTTTTCGTCTCCAATTAATCCGCCCTTTTGATCGTTCCGACCAATACCTCTAGCTCCATCGATGTCGGATTAGCGAGATTATACCACTAATAATTAATAATTAAATTAATTATTACTTCACACACCTAAAACTTTAGTAAACTAAGCTTAGTCAATAAGTCAATAATTGAAAGCTTAAAACTTCCTCTTCTCCTTGTGCTTAAATCACTCAATAAAAATGGAGATATAACAATAAAGACGAAACGGTATCGTTCAAAGACTCACTTCTCACTTTGCAAACGTTTGTTGATGTAAGTCGGAGGAGGCAAGCAGCCTTGCAACTGTTGAAATGGTTATTCCCATTTTACAATATCAAAATACACAAAAGTAGCTAGAACATAAGGTCGGATTACACGTGTCGATTGCTGGGTCCAGACAGTCGCTTAGTCATTTGCCGAATAAAATATTAAACAGTACAGGTGATTTACATGTGGAGAAGACAGTTGGCGATTCAGTTCAAAGGATTCGGTAAACAGGGTCAGTCGTTGGAGGAAAACGGGAAAAATCAAGAGGGATTTTTAAGCAATATTGCATGTTGATTAAAGCTTAAGATTAAAGCAGAGGAAATCGAAGAAAAAATTACAAAAAAAAAAAAAACGGTTATAAATATGGCTATTAAGAAGAGATTTTGGAAGAGGAACTGTAATTATTTTAAGGTAATTATAAATTGATGATCTCAAAGAATACAGATCTTTTATGAGATTAGGGTTAGATCCAGTTTTGTTGACCGTAGATATAATTTTAGGAAGAAGTTGGTCGGAGGAAGGGGGAGGGGTGTGGTCAATGAAGAACCCACTAATAAGTGTAACTTATTTTATTGCGTGCCAAAGTTCCAGCTTAAGTTGTAGGCCATCTTGAGGGCAGAGAGGAATAGGCCGAGCGCCAGCTAAGTGAGGTTAACTGGTGTTAGATTAGTTCGATTCTTTGCTTGAAAGAATACTACTGAAATTAAAAAAAAAAATATTAATATAATTATCTTATATTATATTGGCGTTCCGACAAGGGAGTAACAAATCAGCGCAGAGCTACAAGCACTTCGATACAGGAAAGGCATCATCAGAACAGAAAGAGGGAAAGAAAAAAAAACTTGTATAAAC
This sequence comes from Rhaphigaster nebulosa, assembly GCA_948150685.1. Lineage (NCBI taxonomy): Eukaryota > Metazoa > Arthropoda > Insecta > Hemiptera > Pentatomidae > Rhaphigaster > Rhaphigaster nebulosa. The sequence continues at coordinate 7,247,130 of OX411306.1, forward strand.
AAAATGCAGTATAATTCAAATCCATAGTAAACAAATATATTAGCCAGAGACACACACCCCACACCAAGACACACAAACACATATATATATATATATATATATATATATATTGGTCGGAGTATATATCGGAATTCGAAGTGGAGAGGAGATTTAGTATCGAACGTGAGAACTGTCGATGCATGTAGCAGATGGCTTCAAAGGAGCCGTTACCTGAGTTTTCTGGAATTCCTTAAGATAACCAGGTGATTGAGAGAGACTACAGCCTGGAAAGTGAGATTTGAGATTTAAATATTATTTAATATAATTGGATGACCAAGAATTGTCCATATTGGCGATATTATAATATCGATATTTCTGTGGCGGTATAATTACGATATTTTTTTTATTTGGATATTTCACTCATTAAAATATCATTAAGATCTGGTTTTTATTTTGCTCATTTACAACAGATTTTAAATATTTAAAAAAAACATGTTATTCCCTATCCTTCTGATTCGTTTAGATTTTATTTTTAATTTGATAAAAGACTTAAAGATATTTTGAAATATCGATATTTCTCTGTCAATATCATGGAGATATCGAAATATCGATGTTACTCTGCCGATATCATTACGCTATTATTTTATTATGTTTATTTACAGCAGGATTTAAATAATACGAAACAGGTTGTCTCTTAATCTCCTTCTGATTCGTATAGGTTTTATTTTTATGAAAGTATTAAGAGTTTTTTGAAATATCGATATTTCTGTGCCAATATAATTAAGATATTGTTATAATTAAGTTAATTTCCAGCAGGATTTAAATATGAAGAAATAGGTTACATCCTAATTTTCCTCTGATTCGTTTAGACTATTTTTTTTTAAATTTTATAAAAATATTAAAAATGTTATTAAATATCGATATTATCAAGAAATCAATATTGTTAACCGATGTCGATATTTTGCTTTCGATATTCCATTCTGACACTCTTATTGATTCAGAAATTTTTAATAGGGAGAAAAAAGCTAATGGATTATTCTACCAAATCAGTAGTACAATAATAAAACAGTAGATATCAGTAAGCATCTTCTAAACAATATGTTCGTAGGTGCTTATATACTGAGAGCAGTGGACAACTGTGGAGAAGCATTTCTCAATAATAACCGCCCCAGAAAGTATTTTCTTCAGAAGAGATTTTGGAAAGACAAAGAGAGACTGTATATATAATTAACTCATTAAAGACGAATTAAGTATAGTATCAGTGAATTAAAAAATAGAAGAGCGTCAACTCAGGTGGATAGAACATGTATAGAGGATCCCAAATATCTAGATAGTCAAATGGTACACGGGAATAAAACCTATAGGACGACCGAGGAGGAACATCTTGAAGGATTGACAAAAACAAGAGGAAAGACGTAAGGCCAGATGCGCCAATTGGACGAATATAGAAAAGAATGGCGGAAGTGAACCGAGCTCGAGAGTTCGGTGCAGTAAGGCTAAAGAGAAAGAGAAAGTTTTTATACCGTTCATCACTTGTGTTTGGGACATTTTAAACTTTTTAGAAAAAAAAATTAACTTATATATGTTATATAAATCCGTACGCATGGCTGTTAAAACATCTTTATACTTCATACTTTAGTATTGTTCAGGGTTAGGCAGTCGTAAACAGTGGAGAAACCTCATCAAATCGATCCCGTCTCCTTGGCGTAAACAAATACGATACGCAGATAGAAATTTTATTTCATAACGATGGCCGTTACACTTACGCACTCCCATGATTTACTTTACAGTGTTGTCAAAGAAGAAGATAAAAAAAAAAATTAATCTTTTACCGAGATCGCTGACAAAACGGTCTAAAGTGCTTTGGTTTTGAAATATGGAAGGAGGCGGCCTCTAGCGGGATTGCAGAGGAGATAAAAAGCCCGATAAACCGTTTTGTTTCATCTATCATCTGCTCCCGGATCAGATTATCTTGTCACCATCTTCTCCCAATCTACAGTGGCTCTATCTATTTACATTGCTTCTCCTTTGGTTTATTAATTTCTCTGGCGGCAAAAAAAAAAAAACAAATAGGTATACAATACTAATCAATATACAATATAAATATTATTTATTAAACATTTAAGATTCTAAGTTCCCGTGCAATGGTAAATATGTAGAAATAATTATAATTATAATTAATCCAGTCCGTGGGTTAGTGGAAGATGTAGGATGATTGTGAAGAGTCTCAATCGACATATCTTCCAATGGCGGATCTAGACTTAGCGGGACCCTGGGCGATACGATATTGCAGAGCTCTGGGGAATACGATATTGCTATCCCTGGACGATATGCTATTGCAAGGCCATTGACGATATGATATTGCGGAGCCGTGCAGGGGTTTGGATGGTACTGGTACTGGTAATGGGGGAGGGACGAGTCCGGGCCTAATATTTGTATAGTGTAATCTATAATCCATTCTATTTTAGATATATTTCTATTCTATTAACCATGTTCTTTATTGATTTTTAGTATAATTCGTTATTTTCGGAAATTTAAATACATTTGTTTTGATAGAAAATATATCATAAAATTTTTTTGGTGAAAGTGGCTCCAAATTAGGATTCAAATTTATATATACTTTTCTCGCATAATCTTAATGTTGCGATCGATATTATTTTCTGCATGTACTACTAAATAAATGAAGTAATATTACATATAACATTTTTGGTTAAAAATTGTCAATCGTAACTTTGTAATCGATCAAAGAAAAAAAAATTAACCGCTCCCCCTCAAAATTTGTGTTACGTTTCAAGATAAGTGGAATGGAAAAATGGAACAATATATATATATATATATATATATATATATATATATATATATATATATATATATAAATACGCCTTCTGTACGCCGTCCACGACTTTTCTCCGATTTTTTTGAAACTTGGTACCAAAGTCAGAGGTCACACAAGGACGATCCTAGAAATTCGAAATTACCATTTCGTTCCAAAATGGCGGCCGATTTGAGATTTTATACAACCAAAGCTCGGCCATTTATAAAGATAGGGGAAAAAGTTTAAAGCATTTTGGAATCAGTACAACAAAGGATCAAAAATGTAATCTGAGGGTAAAATGATACAGAGAAAATATTGGATACACACTTCAGTAGGAAAAAAAAATGAAAGACTAAGTGCAAAAATGATTCCAAGGAAGGATGAAGCGGAGAGATGCGAGGAAGTCAGAAGCCCAATAGATATGTCAGGAGGCCTAACGCCACGATGACCAGCCGCGCCGGAGAATTAGTCTACGAAGTTCAGAACGCTATATCTCAGCTAATACTGGTCCGATTTAAATGATTTTTTTCCTCTTTTTATAGGGAATTTCATCAGCATTCGTTTGAATACAATAAAATCGATTAAAAATTTTTAATGTCTTGTTATGCTGATTCCAAAACACTTTACATTTCCCCTCTATCTTTATAAATGGCCGAGTTATGGGCTTGTAAGATCTTTAATAGGCAATTATATAGTTTTTTTTTAATGCCTTGTTATACTGATTCCAAAACAACTTACATTTTTCCTCTATCTTTATAAATGGCCGAGTTATGGGCTTTGAGATCTCTAATCTGCCGCCATTTTGAAACAAACAGACGGAAGTTAATGTCGAGTTCCGAGGATCGCCCTGGGGTGACCTGTGACATTGGTACCGAATCTAAAGAAAATCGGTCCAGTAGTTTCGGAGAAAAGTCGCGTACGGCAGACGGCGGTCGAACGGATTTTTTTATTCGATGCTTGGATTCTATGGATCTCGAAACGTAAAACCTCAAATTTTGAGGGAGGGTTACAACAATTTTTTTCTTGGTCAATTCCAAAGGTCTATAATTGAAAATAATAAACCAGAAAAAACATTAACCCCGTCCTCTCAAAATTTGAGGTATTACGTGTCAAGATATTTTAATTCCAAACATAATTTTTTTAAAAAATCCGTCCGTCCTCCCCATAAAGTCCGCAAATTTATTTGAAATTTTTAACTGGGATTCTCCGATAATATAATTATGTATTATAACTGTAACTCTTATCGGTAGCGATTACAGAGAGCGGTTACTGATAGGGTTAACCTTGTTTCTACTTAATTCAATTGGAGCAAACGTTAGAATTTCTAATTAACCACTCCTTATATTTTCGAGGCGACGTTCTCTCCAAGAAAGTGTTCTAGAAGCAATTTAAAGTTTTCTCAATTAGCCTTTATAAAGTGAAGAAAACGCAAGAGTAAAGCGCTCTTGTTCAATTTCATTACCATTTTCTGAGATGAGGAGGCGGAACATAATTCTCTGTCGGCTGCTTGAATTTCAAATTGGAATGGGAGATTTCTCTTTTATTGAGGATTCAAGTTTAAATAACTGAAATTATACTAGTTATTAATATGTATATTGAAATTTTGAAAGTAATAGGAAATTGTTTAAATGAAATTTGATTTATTAAAAAAATAAAATCCCCGACTATGATGTAAATAACTATTATATCTTACAACTCTATTTGTCCTTAGGGACTTACTTGAATATCTACTTAAGCGCATTGGTGGGTTTTTGGTGAAGTTGACGGACAGGAATATTGAACCTAAGTGTTGTAGTCGAGTACCTTCCACACCCAAACGAAAATGATTACTCTTCTTTACTCATTAGATTAATTTACTTTCTGTAAACTTACATGGACAAATGAATGGGACGGAATGTACTTGCAAGGGGCTGAACCGTATACTGGAAGGCAGCCGACTACAACACTAAGATTCAATAATCATGGTAGTCAACTTCACTAATAACCCACCAGTGCGCTTAAGTATTGGCTATATATAATTTGTTGCCATGTGCTCATGAACTTACAAATGAAGAAAGAAAGAAAGATCAGCAAAAAGCCGAAAATACTTAAAATATAATAAAATATTTTTTCAGTATTTTGAGCTCACAATATTCAGAATATTCATGGGATCACAAACAATAATTTGTGCCATTAAACCTCAAAATTCATTAGATTCCCACTAACGGTCAATCTAACAATTAACAACACTTAACCCTCCTTGTGGCTTCGCCGTAGAAGAGTAAAAAGTAATAACTGTTTGAGTTTTAACTAAATAGGATTTTTTTTTAAAAATAAATAGTAGAAAATATTGTATCGATTCAAAGGGTTTTCCTTTTAAAATTTGATAAAAAAAAAAAATAATTTGGTGTATGATTTCAGCGATTACTTTTTAATCATTCATAATACGTCGACGAAGTATCAACCAAAAATTCACCACCATTTTATATACAAAGATCTCTTCTCTTAAGTCTTTGTCTTCCAAAGAAACCTGAACTAAGCGCTATTTATTCCTAATTTTTCATTTTAAAAAATATAAAATTTCGTTCTATTTACGAAGTACCTATTTAGGAATAAAAGGCAAAATTTGATATAACATTTTGGACTTTGGGGGAATCTAAAATTTTATAATTAATTAAGATTAAAAAATATACTTATGTATATGTCCACTCACACTAAATTAATTTCTTCTAAACTAGGGCTAGTTAATGGGATTTTCGTCACTCTCCTTTGTCTTTAATGAATTTATATCTTAGAAATTAATTTTTTTTAAATATTTAGCTTTCGGCGGTATATACTTTATGCTCTTATTTCCAGATTTTTTTTTTTTTAACTTGGAAAAATATTTCTCATTTTTTCTGGTTAAGTTTATAATCAAAATTTGTTATATTTTTTATTTATCCATTTTTTTTATCTAAACTAACAATGAGAGACGTTTAATTATTTCAAATGAATAAAATTACTTTAGAGTACTCTTCAGCATTTTAGTAGCTTAGAGGACTTTAGAGGAAGCCGTTTTGAAAATTCAGGTTTTAAGTCCTGTAAGACTATTTCAATGAGGATAAGATCTATCTGGTATTAAAGACCATTTAATTGCGTATTGATATAACGAATTTAATCAAAATCCTATTATCCTTTTCTAGAAAATGGCAAAATAGGGTACTTCTAGTAAGTCGATTTTTGCTAATAAGTACATGTAACATCCTAGCCATATAGCTATCTTAATTAAGGCATACTTGGTATATTAAGGCATATGCCAACCTAATTTCAGTTTCGTACAACTTTCAGTTTTTGGGGCTGTTCACATACACCCAGACAAATACACACAAACGCACGCACGCATGCACGCACACAGACCATTCCAACGATATATAGATAGATAGAACTTTATTCTGGGACTAGGTCCCTAAACAATAACATGATTGAACAAATAAAACAGAAACAATATTTGGCCATAAGACTACAAAATACAGATCAGTTAATATTTACAATATTTTCAGTAAAATAAATAAGCAAATAAAATAAATACTTTTCTTGAAAAATATAATTAATTTGAACAAAATAAAAGAAAAAGAGAAAATGAAAAATACAAAAATTGGCATGAAAGAGTTGATTGGCAAAGTTGAAGTTTGTACATTAAAAACTGTTATTTTGATCCAGATTATTCTACTATACTGACTATATCTTATACCTATTATTCTATTATACTGATCCAGATGTTAATCCTGAACTGAAATTTTGCAATTAGAGAGCATTATTTTGGAGAGAAAGAAGGGATAGGTGTTGAAAAAGGAAAGGAATTCCAAAGGGTAGAGGAGCGAACGAGAAAGGAGCGAACGTTCGAATGTTTGGTTCTATGGGAAGGAGTATAAAGGTTAGAAAGGCGAGATCTTGATTCCAGTGCGTGGACCGAGGGTTGAATTGTAGGAGGCTGCAGATGTAGGATGGGTGATGAGTGGTGATAGTTTGTTATATGAAAGATTCGAGGAAATATTGTCTACGGTTGGAGGGGAAGAGCCATTTTAACTCGCTGTAAAGGTAGGACACATGAGCCCGTCTCGAGGTGCCGAAGACAAATCTTAAAAAAGGAGGTTGCGGGTAGGCTGTGGAAGAAGATGTCGGGAACGATGGAATAACTTAAGGATTAAGGTTTTTTGACCGTCGGGAGATTTGGACGATGTGGGGTTTCCAGGAAAGGGTTTGGTCGGAATGCACAAAACGAGTAATAACATATAAGAAACATTTTAATGCAAACATGTAACTAGTTAAGGTTATAATAAAATAATATCGCAACAACCTCCGCGAGAATTTTTATCATTTATTCACATTGTGAATTCGTAAATTGTAGATTTTTTATTTAGGGAACAGGGGAATTTTTTACTACCACTTGGTAGTAACACCACTACCAACCACTTGGTTGGTTATTTTTGCCCTATTCTAAGTTTACAGACATTGAAACCTTTAATTTTTGATAAATTTAGATTCAATCACAACAAATGTGCATTCTGTTCAAGGCTCATAGCGAGCCTAAAAGTAGAAGCTTGTAAAATACCATTGCATATACCAAGGAAAATATTAGACTTATGATACAAATTTAATTTCTCGACCAATTCACCCTTTAAATATTTTATTCTGTTCATCAGCGGTAGCCCAATTAAACCCATATAATAAATTATAATTATCGGAAAGATGCCCAATGCATATTACACACATCAAACCTTACCATCACCGTTGAAATTTCAACTGTTGGAAATAGAACCCTTTACTTTGAGGAGATTTTTTTTAAACGTAATCGATGCACTGAACTGAAAAACCATAAATGATTTGTTGAACTGAGGTGGGGAATTAACCTTCTCTGATAGATGGGCTGAGTAATGGACAAAGTTCTGCAGAGGCCAATCAACTCTTGAATTGTTTCTGCACCAATGGTGTAGAATTCAGTTTAGTGGTTTACAAAGTCATTAAAAAAAAAAAAAAACTTTTTTAATGGATATCAGATTCTTCACGAACATCAGTTAATAATATTAAAGATTTAAATTTTATTTTTTACACGATTTGAATTCATTGTGAGTGCCTGTATATAGTATACAGGTATAGTGTATATGTGTTAAGTCTAGCTTAAAAGGGAAAAGTTGTACGAAACTGAAATAGCGTATTTATGGTAGGTATATATCTGTTATGTTACAGCAATATTTTCGCCAAAATCGACTAACCAGAAGTACCACTTGATATTTTCGTTTTTACGAATTTTTACAATTTTCTTAAATAAATTACTATCGATTTTAATCAAACTATTTGTATCAGTGTACAATTAAATGCTCATTAATATCCGCTGAGCTAATATCCATATCGTCATTAAAATAGTCTGACATGGCTTGAATGACGAATTATCAAAATGGTTTCCTCTCAAGTATCTTAAATTTTGGTTATTTGAAATAAGTAACCGTCTCTCATTGTAATAATAAATGGATAAATATGAACTATGAAGGAATTTGACAATTAAATATAGGAGAAATATTTTCCTAGGTTGAAAATAAATTTCCGGTAATGAGAGTAGTGATATACCGTTGGGTTTTATATACCGTATATATAAGGGTTTTATATACCGTTGGGAAGCTTTAGAGTTTAGAAAAACATAATATCTAACATGTAAAGCCGTAGAAGGTAATAGATAGAGACGAAAACCGTATAAATTTAAATGATTTTTGTAGTTAATAATTTCTACTTTTATATTTTTAAATGAAAAATAAATATTTTCATCGAAACTAAATAGAAAATCCAATTAGAGTGGTCAGTTAAAGTTGTGTGATGCGCGCACCACAACAGATTCTGGTTTATTCGATGATATGTCATCACTTTCATTTAATAATTTTGCCTTACTTTGATTTAACAAAAATTAATTGTGGGAAGATATATGAAATGTTAATATTTTTTTTTAGCTGTTATTAAAGACCAACTCCTAAGCAGTTAATCCTACATTTAAATTATTAATACGCAAAGTTAAACGTAAACTACAAGTATAAGTACAACTTCATATTGTATAATCATTTATTAACTGGATTGATACGTATTTCGGATAGATAAGAGCGCTTTAGCCGCAGGCTTAGCTGATGAGATGAGAATTCGGAGTTTATCTTGAGCCTAGAAGTCATATTTTACAAAAGGTCTCGGGGCCACTGACCTTCCGATCTTCGAGATGGATTACGCGGGTGGATAAAGCTGGATAGTGATTTGGCCAAGGTTTTCGGATCGTTGGAAAGGTTTTGATTGAATTTCCAATATTTGGAATTATTGAAGTTTTTGAAAAATTTTTCGTATGGCTTCTCAAGAAAACAAACTAGCTCAGATGTAAATAATTATTTCAAGAAAAAAATATTGATGGCTCTCTACATGTAAACCAGACAAAAAAAAATTAGCAATAAAAGAATGAAAGTGGTAATAAATTAAATGAATTGGAATTTAAAATTAAATTAAACCATTTGACTAAGAAAAAGTGCCACATACAGTCTCAAATCTTATATTTTCGTATAAGAAATATATTTTCATATATTTCATCAAATCTTATATTTTATATTTCTAAAATTTCATTGAAATGCTTTAGGTGTTCAGCGCAATATTCATGTCTATTTAAATAACATTAACATCAAAATAAAGCTTAATGGATTCATTATGGATTATACAACATATTATACAATAATAATTATATATTATTATCATGCAGACATTGACTATTTCCATACCTTCCGAATCAATATTCCGTCATAAGGAGGGGTTGTTATTTTGAACATTTATCCATCGCCTAAAATATAATTCGTATAATATTTCTCCAGTCCTCTCATAAATAAAATTTATATGTTGAATAAATAGCCTCAAGAACATTCTACAGACCATTTATGTTCAATTGCTTCAATTAATATTTTTATGTTATTGAAGCTACTCAGCTGTATGGGAAAGAGAACATCTCGGACCTCTTACGCACTAAGTTCTGAGCGATTATATCCATCGCTAGTGGATTTTAGTTTATAGGTTATTAAAGATTTTACTATTAGTGGTTATGTATGAATAGTGTTTCGGTATATGGGTTGCTTCCTACTTTGAATTAAGAATTTCGTCTTGATTTATAACGGTAAACCAGAATATATAACCACAAAAGCACACTAAAACGCAAAATAAACAGCTCTGTTAAATCATGCCATGAATCTTAGACATGAAATAGATTTTGATAATGTTAAAATATTACACAAATCGAATTCACGGGCCAAACGTATAATATTGGAATGAATATATATGTCGCTATAAATCAAAACAAAATTCTTAATTCAAAGCATGAGGTAGGCCATATACCAAAAAACTATTCACACATCATCACTAATAGTAAAATCCTTAATAAGCGATACAGTAAAATAAAAAAAAAAATTAAAAACATTTTTGTAATACATATATCAATTAAGCTATTACCGACATCAGTATCTGCAAGGGATCCGAAATTTTCTCTTTCCCACGCAGTTGAGTAACTTAAATAACATAAGAATAATAATTGAAACAATAGCATAAATGGTCTGTAGAATGTTTTTGAGGCTATTTATTGTACTATGAAATTTTAATAAATATAAATTTTATTCATAACCAGTCTGGAGAAATAGTATTCAAATTATATTTTAAATGATGGACAAATTTCAAAATAACAACCCCTCCTTATGACGGAGTAGTGATTCGAAAGGTATGGGAATAGTCATTGTTGTATGATAATAATATATAATTATTATTGTATATAATGTTGTAAATACATAATGAATAACTAAGCTTGTTTTTAATCTGAATGTTTTTTTTTAAATAGAGATGAGTACGGTTCTGGACACTGAAAGCTTCTCAATGAAATATAGAATATAAAAGAATTGTGACTGTTTTACCTTAATCATAACTAACTGTATGATAATTAACTGTTTTACCTGTGTTTTACCTTAATAAATTAGAAATAATTTAAAATCTCTATAGTTAGAAATATTTAAAACAGTCGAATTTAAAATTAAACTAAGAAAATTTACAAATGGATAGAGAAAAAGAAATAATAGTGGATATAAAATTATAATTAAAATCATAGACTTGTAATAAAGACAATAGGTAATAATTGTTTCGATTATTTTGGTACTTAATTTTTTTAACTTAATTCATTATTTAAAAATTTTAAGGTACCTTTTTGACGGACCTCCGGGACTCACATCAAGAACAATTAATTAGGGGCCACTTCTATAATTTTGATTTTATTTAAAACTGGTTTCGAATGTTATATATTCATCTTCACTTCTAAAAACACACAAAAATTCAAAAATAATCAATTCAAAATACAGTTCGCTATTTTTTACATATTAAATTATATGTCGTCAAAATACATATACTTGTACGTACTAAATTAAATGTAATATAAATTAGTATTATAAAAGACTTATGCATTATGAATTTAATTCGAACAAGAGATCAATACATGTTGGTACTCACCAAGATTTAAGCAGATTTTATTAAACAGAAAAGGTTACATTGGTTCGTTCTCACACTGAACTAGTAATGGAAAAAAGATGAGGTGTTCGCAGGTATATGGTACGGCTTAGGAAGATGGATCGGGGTTTCCCCGGTAATTCCGGTGAGTTATTGTTTTTTCTGTTATGGATGGAAATAAATTTAAGATTGGACTATTGAAGATATTTATTTGGTCATTTGGAAATCTGGATTGGATTTGAAGAATTTTATTATTTCAAGTGCTATTAAACAAAATTATAGAAAAGGCAAATAATTTATCAATCCCTAATTATATTTTCTTGCGTCGCAATAGACCTTATAGAAATTCTTATTGAAAAACAGAAGGTTAAGAACTAAATTTTCATAATTATACTTTTTTAGGATTGATTTAATTCTAAACGGCATTACTATCAATAATAAAAACGATAATGAAAACATTAAAATAAATAAAACAGTAAAAAATATTAATTTGTGCAAATACTTTTGAAACATTTTTTTTTTAAATTTATAAATGAAGTGATAAATTTACCTAATCGATTATTTTTAATATATCAGCTGTTTAAATAAAAGAATTTTCCATCAATCAGATTTACAATCTCATTTCATTCAAATTTGAATATAAATTCAAAATTTGGCTTGTGCAATTTAATTTGACTAACGTTGTAATAGATATATTTCTTAGAAATGGTGTAGCCTATGTTTGTTTATCTCGTATTCCATGGTATCTGGTTTGTTTTCAATTGGTATATATTCTATGCCAGTTTTCGAAATAAATCGTAGATGGCATACAATACCGTGAATCTGTGCTTCTTTCTCCTGTTGGCTCAACTCCAAGCAGGCTTTGTGAGCTATTGCGACAGAGATACGCCGCACTTAAGTGATACTGTATCATTCTTTCTTCTCTATGAGTATGCTTTCCTATCTGTCAATTGGGACATTTTTATTTTAAATCTATATTAAATTACTATTATTCATTTAGCTGATATATAAAAATTTCTAACATAAAGTTTATTTTTATATGATAGGTTACAAAGTTCAAAAAATGTTTATAAAATTTATCCAAAATAAAAGAAATATTTGTAAAAGGAATATAACATTCAAGAATTTTAAAGACGAAACATAATTTGATTAGGGATTGATAAATTATTTGCCACTTCTATAAATTTGTTTTATTGAAAACTAGTTTCGAATGTTATACATTCATCCTCAGTTCTAAAAACACACAAAACATTCAAAAATAAGCAATTCAAAATATAGCTTGGTATTATTATACATATTACGTTAGATGTAATATAAATCAATATTATAAAACGTTTATGAATTATGAATTTAATTAAGAAAAGAAATCAAATACATGTTGGTACTCACCAAGATTTAAATGGATTATATCAAATGGTTTGATTACATTTAAACATTGGTGAGTACCAACATGTATTTGATTTCTTGTCTTAATTAAATTCATAATTCATAAATGTTTTATAATACTGATTTATATTAATCTAATTTAATATATATAATAATACCAAACTATATTTTGAATTGCTTATTTTTGAATTTTGTAATACTATTTAATAATGCTTCTGGAAGATTAAAGAAATAAATGCTTCTGGAAATGATTGTAATGGAAAAAAGATGAAATATTTGTAGGTAAATGGTTGGGTTTAGGTGTCGAGGTTTTTCCAGTAATTCCGGTGAGTAATTGTTTTTTCTATTATGAATGGGAATAAAGTTAAGATTGGACTATTGCGTACATTTATTTAGCCATTTAAGCAAAAATCTAGATTGGATTTTAAACTAGTTTTCAATAAAAACAAAATTATAGAAGTGGCTAATAATTTATCAATTTCTAATTAGATTGATCTTTCTAAACTACCATGCGTATGTCAACTGACTTTATAATTTTCCTCTATATTCATGAAAGGCTATCTATCATTAACAATAATTATCCAATATAAGTTTAAGTAAAAATATTCAAAATAAATAATTAGGGATTGATAAATTATTTGTTACTTCTATAATTTTGTTTTTATTGAAAACCAGTTTCGAATGTTATACATTCATCTTCAGTTCAATGTTTAAGTAGAAACAAACCGTTTGTTTCTCCTTTAATGTATAACATTTTATACATACTTAAATGAACGCATAACATTTTAAACAAGTATTCAATAAAAAGAAAATTATAGAAGTGGAAAATAATTTATCAATCCCTAATTGGATTGATCCTTATATACCTTCATGCGGACGTCAACTAAATAAATGATTAATCCATCAAAGACGAATCCCGTGTGGTCCTGGTCTCTATCGAAATTGAATAAATTAATTCAGCTTAATCCGCATGAACGTGCCACGTGTAATTTCATCCTTGTAAACGCTAGCTTAGGATGAATGGGATTTACATTGCAAATGAAGCATCCAGTAAATATGCCTTCAATAGAAGAATTTGAGGTGGAAATTTTCATTTCTAACTATCTTTATGCAAATCATTCTGTAAATGTTGAGACCAGATTCAAAAGGAACTAGATTGTATAAAATAATGATTTTCATAAAATAATTTCTGACATTTGTCATTTAGTAATTTTTCAAACTAATATTTTTTATTTACATGTTGCAGAGGTGTAAGTTTTGGATCAGAATAATGTGGAAACCAGAGGCGAACGCAGAATTATTTTTAATTAATCACCTCAATGTCTAAAATCGCCGAATATGGTGTAAGTTTTCAGGATAAGCATGAAATTGAACCTAAAAATATTGTTAAAATTACCAAAAATATTACTCAAAATACAAATCTTATGTTGATGGGTATGAAAATTATATTTGTTTCGTACATTTCGAAATATCCCTGATGTCTCCTATGCGTACGACACGGCTGGAAACGGAATTCAAAGTAATTTTTTAAATAGAAAATGTTTTATAATCCATTTAAAAACATAAACTCAATTTTTAAAAATATAGTAATGTATAAAAATAAAAACGAGTAGTATATTTTTGCTTACAGAACTAAAAAAATTGCCATTTTCTTAATTTTATTAATAGTTATATTTATATTTGATTGTTTTACTTACAGAAAGATTAGACTTGAAAATGGACAAGAGCTTCCGAAACGGTGTTTAAAGTTTTAAATAAAGAATAAGGGATTTGAAATGGTTGTTTCTTTCTAAAATTGAATATATGAATTTCGGAAAATATTGAGCAATATACATGAAGAATACTTACATTTTGGACCTATATGTATCGGACGCATGGGAAGTACGGTTTTTTCGTTGCGAAACCTGAATCTCGCATGCGCACACTAAGCATTGAATAAACTAGAGAGGCCTTCTCCCTGTTGATTTGGGGGACGAGGAATGCCCTCAACTCCCCCACTCCTTGGCTATCTTCTTCACATGCTCTCTCGACTTTCGATTCGACTTGGCTAAATCCAGTGACCCTAACCAGTGTTGAGCAAAAATATATTACATTTTTGGTCAATCAAAAATATACTACAAATTATCGATTAAAAATAACTTCTTTCTCACTTCTTTCTGAAAATTACGAAAGAACCTATTTCCGATGACCCTAACCAGTGTTAGGCAAATTTTATTTAGAAAAAAAGGAATGAATAATGAAAAACCCAATTATTCGTCATTCTATTATTCAGTGTATAAATTTATTCATCATTTTTCATTCAGTAATCAAATAAAAATTATTATTTGCATAAAATAATCAATCAATTACGTCGCATGCTTCAAGCTCCCTTCCCAATTTGTCATGCCGAATTGAAAGTTAAACCAAAATTTGAAGAGTGTGGACATAGCTTTAGGAGTTTCTTAGGTTGGAAGCAGGGCCGGGTCTTAATTTATTTTTAAATAATTTTTTATATTTTTTTATGCACAATTTATATTTTTACTGCTTTGTGTTTGGTATCTTCCAATTGTGTCCTCTCAATTTAATAATCATAATTGTCATAGATCTAAATACAATGAAAAACAAGTGTAATAAAAAAGAGACAAAATTCAACATTTCTCGTTTGAAATGGAAGACACGAGACAATGAGACGACTTTTAGATAATGTTGAGCATTATTTCGTAGTGTGGGCGTCTCAAAAGGAGAGGTATCCAGTTATTCTCTTTGAGCTTCCTCCACCCGAATTATTTTATTATCATGGATTATAACATTTAAACTAACAGTAAATAATAATAACAAAACCCTGAACGGATTAATTGTATGGAGTGGGATTGGGCCAAATCATGCGCTGATTTCATAAAATATGAGCTCATATAGATTTCTGCTACAAATAAACAAAAAAAAAGTAAAATTTGAATGTTTTATTTGTACATGCTCATCATTTTAATATTTTGTTTCCTTTGTTTGATTGGTTTTTTGTTTGTTTATATGCTACTTTAGTCAATAAAATGTCTTAAAGTTATAATGTTTTATTAATTTTGAAATATATTACCTAAAATACAATTATAAAACAGTAGGTTTTTTTATTGGGGAGGTGGTATGAAAGTATGGGTGGAAAAATTAAGCTTGCCTCTCCCCCTCCTCCCCTCTCCTGGAAAAAATCCTAGATCCAGTCCTGGTTGGAAATCGCCCACAGACTTGGATAGTCTGACAGCTCAAAATTTGAAATTCCTTTGGAATACCTTCTTATTAAACAAACTGAACATTCGTATTACCCTACTAGGAGGTATTAAGAATGTTCAGTATGTTTTAATAAGGAGGTATACAACAGTTTAGAAAAAAAAAATTAAATATGATTTTCCAACAATTACAAATTTTGAGTTGTACATCTATCCAAGCCAGTGAGCCATTTGTCGATAAATTCATTAACCAGTGGCTAAAAAGTTTTATATATTGGTCATTGTGGAATGTAAGCGAAATAATTTAACGTAAAAATGACAACGTGTACAGTAATTTACTTATGTTTATTAGCCTTCATTTTCTTTTAGTTTCATGTAGGTCTATTTCAATTTTTGATAGATTATGATAAAAAAATTTTTTATAAATTTATTTGCGTTATATTCAGTCAATATTATTGATTCGTTATCGAATTTCATCAATATATTGACCGTTTGAGGCGTCTTTTTTAACAATGATATTGACACTAGATATATATACCAAGTCCAATAATATTAGGAGAGCTTAACACAAAAATCAAAAGAATAATGACTACTAGAATTTTTTTTCTTAATTTAGTTGTGAGGATGCAAAAAATAATATAAAAATTTAAAGGTGTAATTTTTACTTACTATTACGAACCTACAATGAATTTTAAATTTATAAAAACATATACTAAAAATGATCTATCTATAAAAAATCGTCTTTAAAAAAACTTCTTTCTGAAAATAACAAAAGAACTGCTCATTTTGGTTTATTATTTTCAATATAAATAATAAATTTTATATAACAATAAAATATAACAATAAATTTTCAATTATTTTCTCCGAGACTACAGGACCGATTTTCTTGATATTCGGTACCAAAGTCACAGGTCATCCCGGGATGATCCTCGGAACTCGACATCATTACCATCCGTCTGTTTGTTTCAAAATTGCGGCCGATAAGAGATCTCATAAGCCCATAACTCGGTCATTTATAAAGATAGAGAGAAAATGTAAGGTGTTTTGGAATCAGCATAACGAGACATGAAAAAAAAAAAAAAAAAATTGAAAAACAAAATATCTGTATAATTACCGATTAAATATCTAATAAGTCCATAACTCGGTCATTTATAAAGATAGAGAGAAAATGTAAGGTGTTTTGGAATCAGCATAACGAGACATGAAAAAAAAAACAAAAATTGAAAAACAAAATATCTGTATAATTACCGATTAAATATCTAATAAGTCCATAACTCGGTCATTTATAAAGATAGAGAGAAAATGTAAGGTGTTTTGGAATCAGCATAACGAGACATGAAAAAAAAAAAAAAAAAAAATTGAAAAACAAAATATCTGTATAATTACCGATTAAATATCTAATAAGCCCATAACTCGGTCATTTATAAAGATAGAGAGAAAATGTAAGGTGTTTTGGAATCAGCATAACGAGACATGAAAAAAAAAAAAAAAAAAAATTGAAAAACAAAATATCTGTATAATTACCGATTAAATATCTAATAAGCCCATAACTCGATCATTTATAAAGATAGAGAGAAAATGTAAGGTGTTTTGGAATCAGCATAACGAGACATGAAAAAAAAAAAAAAAAAAAAATTGAAAAACAAAATATCTGTATAATTACCGATTAAATATCTAATAAGTCCATAACTCGGTCATTTATAAAGATAGAGAGAAAATGTAAGGTGTTTTGGAATCAGCATAACGAGACATGAAAAAAAAAAAAAAAAAAAAATTGAAAAACAAAATATCTGTATAATTACCGATTAAATATCTAATAAGCCCATAACTCGGTCATTTATAAAGATAGAGAGAAAATGTAAGGTGTTTTGGAATCAGCATAACGAGACATGAAAAAAAAAAAAAAAAAAAATTGAAAAACAAAATATCTGTATAATTACCGATTAAATATCTAATAAGCCCATAACTCGGTCATTTATAAAGATAGAGAGAAAATGTAAGGTGTTTTGGAATCAGCATAACGAGACATGAAAAAAAAAAAAAATTGAAAAACAAAATATCTGTATAATTACCGATTAAATATCTCATAAGCCCATAACTCGGTCATTTATAAAGATAGAGAGAAAATGTAAGGTGTTTTGGAATCAGCATAACGAGACATGAAAAAAAAAAAAAAAAAAATTGAAAAACAAAATATCTGTATAATTACCGATTAAATATCTAATAAGTCCATAACTCGGTCATTTATAAAGATAGAGAGAAAATGTAAGGTGTTTTGGAATCAGCATAACGAGACATGAAAAAAAAAAAAAAAATTGAAAAACAAAATATCTGTATAATTACCGATTAAATATCTAATAAGTCCATAACTCGGTCATTTATAAAGATAGAGAGAAAATGTAAGGTGTTTTGGAATCAGCATAACGAGACATGAAAAAAAAAAAAAAAAATGAAAAACAAAATATCTGTATAATTACCGATTAAATATCTAATAAGCCCATAACTCGGTCATTTATAAAGATAGAGAGAAAATGTAAGGTGTTTTGGAATCAGCATAACGAGATATGAAAAAAAAAAAAAAAAAAAATTGAAAAACAAAATATCTGTATAATTACCGATTAAATATCTAATAAGCCCATAACTCGGTCATTTATAAAGATAGAGAGAAAATGTAAGGTGTTTTGGAATCAGCATAACGAGACATGAAAAAAAAAAAAAATTGAAAAACAAAATATCTGTATAATTACCGATTAAATATCTAATAAGCCCATAACTCGGTCATTTATAAAGATAGAGAGAAAATGTAAGGTGTTTTGGAATCAGCATAACGAGACATGAAAAAAAAAAAAATTGAAAAACAAAATATCTGTATAATTACCGATTAAATATCTAATAAGTCCATAACTCGGTCATTTATAAAGATAGAGAGAAAATGTAAGGTGTTTTGGAATCAGCATAACGAGACATGAAAAAAAAAAAAATTGAAAAACAAAATATCTGTATAATTACCGATTAAATATCTAATAAGTCCATAACTCGATCATTTATAAAGATAGAGAGAAAATGTAAGGTGTTTTGGAATCAGCATAACGAGACATGAAAAAAAAAAAAAAAAAAAAATTGAAAAACAAAATATCTGTATAATTACCGATTAAATATCTAATAAGTCCATAACTCGGTCATTTATAAAGATAGAGAGAAAATGTAAGGTGTTTTGGAATCAGCATAACGAGACATGAAAAAAAAAAAAAAAAAAAATTGAAAAACAAAATATCTGTATAATTACCGATTAAATATCTAATAAGCCCATAACTCGGTCATTTATAAAGATAGAGAGAAAATGTAAGGTGTTTTGGAATCAGCATAACGAGACATGAAAAAAAAAAAAAAAAAAATTGAAAAACAAAATATCTGTATAATTACCGATTAAATATCTAATAAGCCCATAACTCGGTCATTTATAAAGATAGAGAGAAAATGTAAGGTGTTTTGGAATCAGCATAACGAGACATGAAAAAAAAAAAAAATTGAAAAACAAAATATCTGTATAATTACCGATTAAATATCTCATAAGTCCATAACTCGGTCATTTATAAAGATAGAGAGAAAATGTAAGGTGTTTTGGAATCAGCATAACGAGACATGAAAAAAAAAAAAAAAAAAAAAAAAAAAAAAAAATATCTGTATAATTACCGATTAAATATCTAAATTTATAATTGAAAAACAAAATATCTGTATAATTACCGATTAAATATCTAATAAGTCCATAACTCGGTCATTTATAAAGATAGAGAGAAAATGTAAGGTGTTTTGGAATCAGCATAACAAGGCATTAAAATACCAAAAAAGAAAAAAGAAAAAAAAGATAAATAAAAAAATCTCTATCTGTAAATGCTTTTGGTTTATTATTTTCTATAATGGACCTTTGGAATCGACCAAGGAAAATTTTTTTGTAACTCCCCCTCAAAATTTGAGGTTTTACGTTTCAAGATACGTAGAATCCAAATATCGAATAAAAAAAAAAAATCCGTCCGCAAAATTTTTTAAAACTAGAAATCACCTAAATCGGACCATTATTAGCTGAGATAAAGCTTAATGAACTTCGTTTTTTTTTTTTCCTAGTGAAGTGCACATCAAATATTTCCTCTGTATCATATTACATCACAGCCTACTTGCATTGACGCAGTTTTTTTAATTAACACAGTTCGGCACTCTCAGGGCGAACATCTTGTGACAAGCTTCATATTTTTTACTTTGACAGAATAGATATTTTTGTGGAATATTTAACAAGTGGTATAAATAAGTGGAAATAATAAACCATTGTGTAATAATTTGCAGCGTTTTTTGTTTAATATTTACTAAAAGGTGACGAGTTATCAAAACCGCCTTCAGGAAAATGTTTACTGCAAATAAAGCTGCTACTTGAAGATTTGCAGTTCTCCCTTTATTATAGTAATAATAGAATTTCAAAACAAATATATTCTTTTCTAATTATAAATATAACCCAAAAATAAATACAATGGCGGTACAACTTTGCGATTTAAAAGGTTAGTTAAATAAGAAAATGGAGATAAGAGATAAGATAGGTGGTTAGGACAGAGCCGTAATCAAGAAGGCTTTAGAGCGGTTAAATATGGCAGCCATCCAATCCCGCTCAATCTGATAATTCCAGGGCACGGCCCTCTTAATTATATTAATTGCAGTTTATAGATTCTTTAAATAAATAAATATATATATATATATATATATATATATATATATATATATATATATATATATATATATATATATGTATATATGTGTGTAAATGAGTATTGTGTCTTTGACCGATTGTACCTCTGACTACCCTTACTTATGGGGTTTCCATTTTTTAAAGCTTCTCTGTTCAGTTCAGAGTATAACCAAATGATGAATCTTAGAACTTAGGAGACAGTTGTATGCTTTACTGGCAACAGGTGAAAAATATTAATACAATTTCATCACTAAAAAGTAAGTATTTTTCAAGTAGGACTTTCATTAATAAAATTCTTTGTTTTCTTTTGATTGTTTTATTAGAAAGTGTGGATAGAATATAAACTCTTAAAGATGAATTGCAAAGATTCTTAAGATGATTGGATTAATCTTCAAACTGTAACATGGTGTGAAATATAACCACCTGATGACCAGAAAATAGTACTGTCCCTCTGCTTGTTGTGGCCAGGCTTCCAAAAGCCGGAGGACTTCATTTTACCCGAATTTAGAACTTGTAGTTAACAAAACTATAATAATAGAACTATAAAAGAACAAAACCGGTAACGAGGTTAGTTGATAAGAACAACAGATGTTTAAAATTAAGCATGCAAAACAATAGACATTATCACAGAAATCACCTGTCAGTAACTGCGGAAACTGAAAAGACCCATTTAGAGTAAACAAGCAGAAGAACTTAAGTTATTAAAACTTTTATTTATTATTTTATAAATATGTTTGGGATTGCAACTATTTGCTAAATGTACACGTTTCTGTAACACATTTACATGGTTTACATCTAACTATTGGTAGTTATTATGAACACAGACTAAAGTAAAATAAAATAAATATTTTATAAAGAAATAAAGATAAATAAAGAAAAAGAAAATATTAAAAACAAATAAAGAATAAATAAAAATATAATATAAATAAAAATATAATATAAATATAAAATATAAAGAATAAAGAAAAATAAATATTCTTACTCAAAATATATTATTTAAAACATATAAAATTGGTGCCGAGATCAGAGAAGACGACATTCATACATTCAGGTAAGGGTTAATTTAAATACAAAACGTTGGAAAATTCATCGAGTGAAAATTAGTCAAAGGTACAACGCCTTCTCCTATATACATAAATATATGTATTCATTGATCTCGGCACCAATTGTATATGTTTTAAATAATATATTTTGAGTAACAATATTTATTTTTACAAAAAAAACATTATCAAATATGTCATAATAACTACCAATAGTTAGGTATAAACCATGTAATTAACTTCTTTTTTTTTTACAGAAATGTGTACATTTAGCAAATAGTTACAATCTCGACCATATTAATAAAGTTAGCAATAAAAGTTTTAATGACTTAAATTCTTCTGCTCGTTTACTCTACATTATATTTAAAAAAATATCTGATGTGGACACCCCATGACTTCCTTTTACGCCTATTAAACTGTAAATCGGTGGCACAAAAAGACCCTGAATTTAGTAACTAGTTTCCGAAGATAGCAGTATTTCAAAAATGACTCTCCACGTCGCGACGCCCATCTATTGACACACACAAATGGGGAGGAAAACCAGTATTTTACACTCAATTTTAACACTTAAAACAAGTAATAAAAATATTTAATTGGATTGGAAACCAAATTGCGTTTTTAACCTTTATTACCGAAACATACACACGCAAATAAGCTCTTGTTTCTAGATGTCTCATTCCGTTATTATATGTCGTTTTCTTTCAGTTGGTAACAAGATCACAAGATATTTCTTCCTGTTCCTTGAAAACATTAAAACTGTCTATGTCACTAGATAAAGTATTGCAAACCGACGGTTTCAACATTTTAAGCGGAAGAAACCGCTTAACTTATATCTTATTCTCCTGCTGTAGACTTGTTCAGCTCAAAATTGGGGAGGAAAAAAAAAGTATTTTACACTCAATTTTAATATTTAAAACAAGTAATAAAATTGTTTAATTAGAATGAAAAAAAAATCGCGTTTATAAACTTTATCACCGAGTCATATGATCTCTGTAATAAATGTCAATGTACCTTTTGATGTCAGCTTATTATGACATGATTTTTGATGAAAATCAACAATGACCTTCAAGTATCTTCTGGTAAGTGACCAAAATAAGGGGTTTACAACTATATTATACAATAATCCTAGATACAAAATTTTAACTTTCCTTGTATGCAGTAAAGG
Source organism: Rhaphigaster nebulosa (assembly GCA_948150685.1). Taxonomy (NCBI): domain Eukaryota; kingdom Metazoa; phylum Arthropoda; class Insecta; order Hemiptera; family Pentatomidae; genus Rhaphigaster; species Rhaphigaster nebulosa. The sequence goes on from OX411306.1 coordinate 7,269,955, forward strand.
AAGTATTGTAATCCTAAAAACTTTGGTTTTTCAAATTTCCGCGGAAATACCCATTTTGACCTTCGCTGAATCCATTTTGACTAGTTCCGTTGTGACGTCTGTACGTATCTCGATATATATATATATATATATATATATATATATATATATATATATATATATATATATATATATATATATGTAATAATAATATAATTTAAAAATAGCACACCAAAACTATATATATATATATATATAAGCAATTCAGTTTTACGCTTTGATGTGCTCTTTCTAAATTCGATCTTCTATAGATATAACCAAGCCAATGTCTGGCCAATGGTGGGCGGTATCGTAATGACATCCCAGAGAAGAGAAGGTGGTCTAATGCGATACCGATAAAATATATAGTTCAATATAAACTGAGATGAGATTTTATACCTAACATGATATATGAACTATAGCGGACTCACCTGATAGAGACAGTAGGGGATGGGGTAATAAAAATCATCGGTACAGACACAGGGAGGGGGGGGGGAAGGGGAGTAAAGAGGTAGAATTAAACAGGTGATCTTATCACTATACTGCCTCCTATAGTTTAGCTTAGCCAAGATTTTCTAGAATGTTTAGTAGTTGGATTACTTCAGTGAGATAGGCGCATTGTACGAGCAATAATGTGCATTCGCTATACTATCTTATAATGGAAGTGTATAGTATAGTGGACACTCGAGATAGGCTGCAGCGCAGCTAGCCTTTTTCTTTAGAGAAAATGCACATTTATCTCGTGTCGTATATGCTGAGTCATGTTTTATCGAGGTCATCATAAAAGTAATCGATATTTAAAAATATCTCCTTTGGCTTTGTATTTATCTACTTTAAAAGAATCTGGTGCGGTGCGCTCATCACACAACTTTCCCTTACCGTCCTATAATAATTATCTTTTTAATATAATTTTAAAGAGTTCACATAAACATTGCTTCTAATAAACTCAGCAGCATTCACTTCTTCTCCCACTTACAAGTACAATAAAACAGTTTTTTAAAAAATTTTAGTACAACAATTCTGTACACTACCTATATATTTTAACTTTGTCAAGTTGCAAATATATTTTAAAAGTTTCTGGTTTAGTTTCCATGGAAACATTTTCTTTCCATTAAATAATGTGAAAGTAGAAATTATTAAGTTAATTTCCGCTTTTGTATTCTTAAATTACTTTCTTACAGAGAGTATTGTTTACAACAGATTGGCTGATTGGTGGGAGGAGGGTCAGCCGCATCCATCTTCTCTCGGATGCGCTCGGTTATCCATCTATTTTATACTCCTCATAAAATACACTGTATCTTTGCTAATACTGGTCGATTTTGATGATTTTTTTTTTTTTTTAGATAATTTAATAACCTTTCATATAATTCTGTACATAATTTGCTATAAATTGCATGCTTTTTAAGTTAAGTGCAAATAAAATATTCTTTCCGTCATAACTTTTTTCTCTGCAATTCCTCGGTGATTTACTACATAAATGAAAAGTTAAAGACCTTTATGAAGAATAATTTAGGCAAGTTTCATCAAAATCCTTGGAGCCTTTTTCGAGAAAAACTTAAAAAAGTGTAAAATCGATTATATAAAGTGGCACTTCCGGTCAGTCGATTTTTACGAAAATGTTGCTGTAACATCACATGCATGTGCCAACCTTAAATACGTAATTTCAGTATAGTAGAACTTTTCGTTTTTGAGCTAGTCTGTTCACATGCACACACACAGACACACAGACCATTTTGCGAGACTTGGTCATTTGGACTCAAGGGACCTTAAAGCATGTATTTCCGTTGAAAACTCGAATTCGAAAATTTTCACGATCGCAATACTTCCCCTTGGTAGTACGTCCCGCAATTCTTCGTTTTTTCAAAATTTTGCAAAATCCGCAGAGGATTCGGTCTCGTCTTCCTCTTCATAGTTCTCATTCTGATTTTCCTGCCTGGTCTTTTCATCTGTGTCTTCAATGGTAGAGAGGTTTAGCAGACCTTCAAAGTGACACACCCATCTTTGGTGAATTTCCTCTTTCTTCATGAGCAGCGAACCATCCTCGCTGTTGGAGGGAGTAGAAGTTGGTTTGAAATCAGCTTATTCCTGATTGACCCTGTTGTTCTTTGTACTTCACAGTTTCTCCATTTCTTCCAACTTTTTTTTTTCTAGGCTTTATTATTTTTTTTCTTCTCCGCCTGCCTCAAAATTCTGTATTGTTCCGATGCTAGCCTTGTGTAGGCTCGGTTTTAATGCATCTGCGGCTGCTTGGCATTCTAAATCGAACCACTGATTTCTGGTATTTTTCACTCCTTCCGAAAATTCTCTTCCGCAGCCTTTCATGCAGCTTTTCCAGAATCCTCCATTCCTTTCTGTTCCAGCTTCGTTGCCCATTTCTTTCATTATACTGTACATCTGATGGATGAACTGTTTTTGTTTAAATTAATTCTTGTGTTAGCCCTTCCCCCTTATTAAGTGACAATTAGAGGTCCTTGCTCGTATTTAAGAAATTACGTGAATGTTGTGATGCTGATGAGGTTGGATTTATGACGAAACGCCAATTTGGTTGTAAGTTATACCATTTGTAGATCACCAAGTGTTTTTATGTATCCTTTAACCAGGGGATAAATTACTCCCAATAACCAAATCCTTAGAGAATACAACATTTATTAAACTTATTCCATTCTCATTGCTTTCCTTATGGAGGCTCCATTTACCGATTTTTGGATGATATATTTCTTCTTGGCCAATCTTTACATTAAATTCCTCCAGCAATATTTTGACGAGGGCATCCGTCGAGCTCTTTCCCCAATGCATCCTAGAAATCTTCTTTTTCCTCTCCGGTAGATTCTTGATATTAATCAGAATTATGTTAAAGAAGGACCCTTTGATCCTTAGCGTACAAAGCCTTAGGACTTATGGCAGCATAATCTACTAGGCTGTTACAAAGGTCCTTGTGCACTAGTATAGCTTTATTTCAGATTACATATTTTAAACATTATTGAATACTACTCTTCAAATTTCTTCGGCGGCTGTCTTTGCGCTTAAACCTTTTTTCCAGTAATGTCTCAAAAGACCGCGAATCACGATTTTTTCTTCTGACATTGCGCGTTCGTTTTAAAAATGTAAATGACCCCATAAAGCCAACTCAAGTCACAAGGAATTAAAAGATTAGTCAAAGTAAACCATGACATAAATAGTAGGAAGAAAAACATTCCTATAGGATAATTATGAGAGTTGGAATTTAGGGTTATGATAATGCAAAAGGATTTTGTAACAACCTTGTATTACTTGTTCTCTCATTATTCCTCTTACAACAAATCCGGTGCCGAGCGTGTTGTTTCTACTATGGCAGCTGCAACAAATTGTGTGTTGTCTTTCCTGATGATGACTGAATCGCCAAACGCTGATAGCTTATTTATTTATTGCTAATTGAGAGACTTAAGGATTGGTTTGAAGAATTATCCAGTCGTTTCTAATTTATTTATTCCCGATACTACTGCGGTTGTTCTTAAAATAATATTGTCGTGGACAATAACAATACCTCACCTTTAAAGTGGTTAGTTTTTAACAAGAAATGACAAAAATTGGCACGAAGCCTTGAGCTTTGTTTCTTTTTTAAAATTAAGATTCACTATATCAATATTAAAAAGGGCTAAGATTTTAAGAGTAAATTATTCCAAGATAAGCCCCACAAATCACGGTTAATCGATGAAATTAATAAATGGCGGAGCTATTAAATTTATTTACGACCCTTGAAGAAGAAAAATAAACTAATTGCCCCGCTCGTTATCTCGCTATCGATTTTCATTATTGAATAATATCGATAATTGACAGGGACTATGCCAACAGCAATTATGGCTCTGCAATTTGCTAATTCGATTCAAGACCCAGCCCTAGCTAACGAACTCTGACAGGGCCAAACGATAGTTCTGTTTACGTTACGACTGTAAGGGGGGGTGGAGGATAGAATTTAATTATGAGCAAAAATATTAAGAACGAACAGAAAAGTTTGTACTGGTTTCTTCTCGCATTGAACTAACAACGAACGAAAGGTAGGTAGCATGTTTATAGGTAAACGGTTTAAGGATCAAGGTTTTCCAGTAATTCCTGTGAGTAATTATTTTTTCTGTTATAGATGGGAATAAATTTAATATGGGACTATTGGAGATATTTATTTGGTCATTTAAGCAAAAATCTGGATTGGATTTGAAGGATTTTATAATTTTAAGTGCTTCATATATATTTAATTTGAGGCTGTTTTCAACGTGATGTATTAATTTAACTCCTGATTCTTTGATGAATTTATGTTTGTTTTTTTCATTTAAATGAATTGCAAATTTGGAGTTCTCTGTCTTATTATTAATTGCACGTATATGTTCCATTAATCTCTGATTTAGTGATCTTCCAGTTTTTCCCGTGTATTTGGCTGCACAATCATTATAATTTAGTTCGTTTACTCCGCTTTTCAGGAAAGGGTCTATTTTGTCTTGGTATATGCTAGAAGGGAAATATGAGGATAGAATTTTTATATTTTAAATGCAGGGTTTAATTCCGGTTTTTCAATTCATTTCCGACTTTGGTGGATATAGGGCCGTAATATGGAATCAAAACATAATGTTTCGGGATGGGCCTATCTTCGGGGATTGTTGAATAGATATCATTAATTGTCTTTTTTTGTAATTGTTTTTTTAATTTTATTGATAGTGGTTTTATTATACCCGTTATTTTTTGCTATGGTATATATTTCAATTTCTTTATTATAGTTCTTTAATGGTACGTTCAAAAGACGGTAAATCATGGTATTAAAGGCTGCGAGTTTATGTGCTATCGGTTTCCTATCTCCCTTGTTTATAACGACATCCGTGTGGGTGGGTTTCCGGTCAATTCCAATTTCGTGATGTTTGTTTTTTACTAAGATTTCTAAATCTAAATAGTTTATGTTTTTTTTTTCCTACATATGAACTAAATTGTAATGATTGTGCAGTCAAATACACGGGAAAAACTGGAAGATTTATAAATCAGATTATTAAAGGAACATATACGTGCATATAATAATAAGACAGATAATTCCAAATTTGCTATTCATTTAAATTTAAAAAAAATCATAAATTCATCAAAGACTCAGGAGTTAAATTAATACATCACGTTGAAAAAAGCCTCAAATTAAATATATATATATATATATATATATATATATATATATATATATATATATATATATATATATAATAATATATATAATTAGAGATTGATAAATTATTTGCCTTTTCTATAATTTTGTTTAATAGCACTTGAAATAATAAAATCTGTCAAATCCAATCCAGATTTTTGCTTAAAAGACCAAATAAATATCTCCAATAGTCCAATCTTAAATGTATTCCCATATATAACAGAAAAAAACAATTACTCACCGGCATTACTGGAAAAACTCTGACCCTTAAACCGTTTACCTAAAAACATCCCTACCTACCTTTCGTTCATTGTTAGTTCAATGTGTGAAGAAACCAGTAGAAACTTTTCTGTTTGATATAATCCATTTAAACCTTGGTGAGTACCAACATGTATTTGATTTATTTTCTTAATTAAATTCATAATTCATAAATGTTTTATAACACTGATTTATATTACATCTAATTTAATATGTATAATAATACTAAACTATATTTTCAATTGCTCATTTTTGAATTTTTTGTGTGTTTTTAGAACTGAGGATGAATGCATGACATTCGAAACTAGTTTTCAATAATACAAATTTATAGAAGTGGCAAAAAATGTATCAATCCCTAATGAGGGTATGTTATTTGCAAACTCCAAGTTTTCGCAGCGCGTCAACTGCAGCAATCGTGTCAAAATTTAAAAAAAATAGCGGTGAAATTATAGTAGTAACATTACGACTTTTTCTTTAGGCATTTTTTGATTAGATCATTCGTTTGCACGTGAGAAGAATTTGAGAAATATATTTTACAAGAGAGCTCCCAAACCGACAAAGTACTCCCAGACCACATATCATTTGGTCGATCCTTTATATCGAAAAGACATCTATCGCCACAAAGCCCCTGCCCCAAGGGTGTGACTCGAGGACATTTCTCAAGGCTCCAGTTGGGACCTTCTCCAGCGATGTCTCTATCGAATGGGGTCTCTGTTTTAGGAGTTCCCTTTTTTTGAAGGGCTGAAATTTTTATGTCTTACTTCTGAGGATCTTCAGGACATCTTTGCTCTGATGATGCACTCTAAATGCTCTATTGGTTCGGGTCGGGTGCATAGTGAAGCCACTGACTCTTTCTTTCCGTCTCGAGTACAAAGAAAAACAATAAGACTATATGTAAATGCAAGAGAATTCATGTTATTAAGGAACATGGACTGGGTAATTGTTATAATTGACAGGGGGTATGCCTAGTTTTGTCATCGTTTCGTAATTCGCGAACTGAAATTAAAAAAATACATATAATCCGACAGTACAATTACATAGTATGATAATGAGTAACCATATTCAGTTTTACTTTTAGTTAATTACTTGCTATTAACGGTTTTTGTTAGCCAGAAATATATTTCCGTTATCTTTAAGATGGCGAATCTCCACCTTCCCACTCTGGTTAGGATAGGATGGTAACTTGTAGAAATAGCTCGTCCAGCTTATCTTAATAGCGGTAGAAAAAAAATCTAATCAACTATAAAAAAAAAAAATCTTCTAGTAGTGTTTTTAGAATATAGTGCGATAATAGATAATTAAGTTTAAAATTAAACAGGCTAATTGGACACCAAAATATATTTTTTATTCAAATATGGACAACGTTTAATCTTGAGCCATTTTCAAGTCATGTAACACACATTATATTTTTTTATTAAAACATGTCTCATCATATATAGAAAAAAAATTTTCGTGTCCAATCGGCCTGTTTAATTTTTAACTTAATAAAAAAAAAGTGGGCAAAATGCGCGCCGTTCGATAGTCGGTGAACGGATGGATTTTTTTTTAAATATCCTTTTTGGATTCTGTATATTTCAATGCGGAAAATCTTATATTTTCAGTAGAAAGCAGCTAATTTTTTTCAGATCGATTATAAAGGTTCATGAATGAAATAATTAGCAAAATTGTACTAAATTAAATAATAGTTAGCCATTGACTTAATAATTTTATTTTTCATATATTTATCAAGGTGGCTTTATAAGGTTTATTGAAATGGTTTTAGTCGATATATATGTATATATTTATTTCTTATTCGTCCACATTGTGTTCTCTATAATATCTACAATATTAGGTACGATATTTTCTATCTGCGATAAGGCAGAGAGAACTTGGCAATGCCCTCATTGTGTTTCTGTAAGTTTATTCAGTAACTAATATCAAAGGTTTAGTTGGTAATTTCCTCATGGAGCTGGAGCTGGAAGGGTAGGAGAGTGGAGATAGCCTTACTCTTATTTATACCACCATTGCTTGTTCATTTATCCATCTAATATACAACAGGCACTTATTAGTAGCCAGGGTAAATTTGGATTAACTCCTTCATTTCGTGACCTTTAAAGTTTGTATTTATGTATTTAATAAAGCGAAATCCGCCGGGTTGAACATAATATATAGCTTTTATTTAAATTCTACTTAGCTAGTAGCTATGGTGTTAAATAAATATTTTAAATACAAGAGGTTAACTATCGCTCGCCCACAGTTAGATGGCAGTGGAAAAATGAGAAGAGTCTGCAAGAGGGGAGGTAACTCTTCCCCTTTCTTAAATACTTGAAAAAATTTAGGTGTGATTCATTTTTCTATAAATACGAAAACTTGTTAATAAAATTTGAATGAATTAATAAATGAGAATTCATAAATTTATTAGCGAAGCAAAATTACATAAGTTTCAAGAGGAACATGTTCTACAAACATAATTTTTATTTATGCATATTGATTTTTTAACATAGCTTTGTTCCTTTCACAAAACATTTTCACAATATTTCAGTTCCTAAATCGGATTAGTCCATCTCTTCGGGAATTGAATCTGAGCTTACTCCTCCTACATTGATTATTATTGCATCGATTTCTTCATTAATAATATGGTCAAATTACCAGGTGTTTGTCATTCTGCAAGATGTAGTCGAAGTCAAGTCCAAAAATATCTGGTGCGGTGCGCACATCACTCAACTTTCCCTTACCACCCTGCAATAACAATCATTATAACATAATTTTTATGAGTGACATAAACACTATTTGAAATAAACTCAACACAATGCACTTCTTCAAGTCTTCTCTCACAAATGTATAATAAATTTGTTATTTAAACAACTTTAGTACTAAAATCCTATACACTAAATATTTTTGGTTTGTCAAGCTAAAAATATATTTTAAATGGTTCGGTTTAGTTTCAATGGAAATTAAATTGAGTTTCCATCGAAACAGTATGTTTTCAATAAATAATATAAAAGTAGAAATTATTAAATTAATTTCTACCTTTATATTATTACATTACATTATCATAGGGCGTATTCTTTACAACAGCCTGGCGGTTTGGAGGTAGGAGGTTCGGTCGCATCCGTCCCCTTTCGAACGAGCTAGGCTTTCCATCTAGGTTCTTTTAGTCCTTAAAAGATACGCTGTATTATTGCTAATACTGGCCCAATTAATTTTTTTTTATAGATATTTTAGAGAATTTACAATTAATAATTTACCATTAAATACATTAAATAAATTACCGTTAAATCTAAGTTATGCTCAAATAAATTTTTGAGTTATGCGCAAATAAAATTTTCTTTTGGCTATAACTTTTTTCCCTGCATTTTATCGTTGATATACCACATAATGAAAAGTTAAATGGCTTTAAGGAGAAGACTTTAGGCAAGTTCATCAAAATCGTAAGAGCCGTTTTCGAGAACATTGTAAAAAAGTGTAAAATCGATTATATAAAGTGGCACTTCCGGTTAGTCGATTTCGACGAAAATGTTGCTGAAATATTCCAAGAATATATTTACCTTAATTACGTAAGTCTTGTGAACCTACCGTGCAAAGGTACTATTTTTTTTACAGGAACTACTTTTTTAAAGGTTTGGGGGGAAACATTAAATTTTGTGGTGCCCAAATTCGCATTCGGTATCTAACTGTGGTCAAGCTATAGTGGCATACTAAATATTCCAGTTGTTATTATATATTTTACATCTACTTACTTTTAAAAATCGTTCCTGGATATATTGCTATTAAATCAGATGTATAACTTATTGATATCTATAATAAGACTATGCTAATGACCCTGTATGGTAGTGGCGATTAATAAATAATTATTTGTATCTATTAATTTTTTTCTGTTGTAAACTGAATTAAAGTCTGTTCCATAAATGGCCGAAAATATTTAAAAAGGTGATAGTACACCTCAAGAGCAACAAACTAGATTTTATAGTCCATAGTCTGGATTCTACACAGAAATACAGGAAATATAAATTTTGTGTATTTTTAAGTTAGTCACGTTTTTTGTTGAATATGAAGCGATAATTTAAAAACTATTCAATGCACTTAAGTTCTAGTTGCACCATCGTAAAGTTGACAAAATTCTCTTTAAGGAATATTGTTTGTCATAACTATTATATTGTAAGGCTTTCAGGCGGACGTACAGTGAAAAGTTGATTAAATAAGGAAGGGGTTATGTGATTTTACTGATTCGTAAAATTTATTATTCCTCTTAGTTGGGAAATCTTTGACACTTGGCAAATTTAATTTCCCATGGAGTCTGGACGTTTTAACACTTTGCGTTGATGTTTCTTTTATTATCTTTCTTAATAGTCTATTTTGAAATGGCTTTTCTGTTGACTTTGCCACTAGTGAAAACAATCTTGCGCCATGCAATTGGGTCGGACGTAATATAGTTTCATAAATTCAAACGCAAGAATAAGTTTGAGGCAGATGATAAATATTTTAGCCGGTGTGTTTTAAGTCTTACAGTTTTAATTTGTTTACATTGCTGTGCTAAAAATTAAAAAATGCCTATCAATGTTCTCTTGGAATTTGTTCTTTGTACTTCCTGTGATAAGTTTAGTAATCGTTGAAGCTATTGTGAAAGAGGAGGTTTAAGTTATCCTTGGTATATTCTAAGTTGTAATTAAGTTGGCTAAGGTATAGCGGCAGAACTTAATTACTAACCGCAACACTACTTGCTAAGCTCTATTTTAATCTCTCTCTACAGAAGACTTCAATTACTAGCAGTGATTTCTGTATTTAATATAATGAAACTGTATTCATATACTAATTTAGTATATTGTGTGTTTTCAGAATAGAAAGAAGAAGAAAGGAAGTAGGGGAGAGCGGATAACTCTTACTTTTTCTTTATTCTTCTCCTCTCTGGCATGACTAACATATGTTTTTTTTTTTGCCAGCAGTGGGTTTACTGATGACAGTAAACAACACGCGCAACGTATAACTTTGCGCGGCCGTGCGCATGAGTCTCCGCATACGATTCAGGGTCAACTACTACATATTTGGTTTCTTACTTTTCCAGAGCGTTTTTTCTCCCTTCTCATGATTTCCATGGACTACAGTCATTTGTCGTTTTTTCTTTTCTTCTTTTATATTATTTTTCTTTTCTTTTTTTTTTCTTTTTTTCTTGAAAAACTCTCTGTACCTAAGTACAATTGCCGTTTCACAACAACTGCCCATAAAAAATAACTGTAGATGTAGCTGAGATTCTACATAAAGTTTTTATGAATACATCAACAATAAAAACGCTATTTCTGCTTTTAATGCAGCATGAATTTTCCCATTTGATTCAAATAAGTTCTCATAAAATGAGTTTGTCTAAATAAGTATACAAAGTGGTCAGTAAATCTTAGTGCCTTGCCGTAAAACTTTAATTTGGTCAAAATGTAACGAAGCCAATGAAAATTTCTAATAATGATGGTTTGGATAATTCAATCACGATTGATGCTGTTGTCCAAAAGTGGAGGGTTCATTCCCCGAAATATCATGTATGGCAACCCTAAGCAGTCTTTTTCAATGAACAACTGTTTTTTCTACACTTCACTCCTGCGCAATAAATAATAAATGAAAAAATCAGTTTGTAAGAGTAGCATCCCATTTCACATGGAATAGTATTTCCTACACACAGTTACCCGAGAGAACTAATAATTGATTCTTGGAGCTTAGACAGTATGGAACAGCTGTTTAACTGAAAACAGTCTTGAAAACTTTCTAAAAATAAATTAACAGTTTTTACGCCCTTGTACGCAGTAAAGAAAGTATTGCAATTGGGAAAATTTTCAGATTTTAACGGTTATATCCATTTTGACAATCCCTGAACACATTTTACTTAGATTCATCGTGACGTTTGTACCTACATTAGTTCATATCTCGCTCAACTCAAAAATGGTTAGCCGTAGAAATTTAAGATTTTGCATTTGGGATTGTTGTAACATCTAGTTGTAAACCTCTTGGTCACTGCATGATCACCAGAAGTGGTATTTTTCTTAAAGGCCATAATAGATTTTCATAAAGAATATATTAAAGTATAATGCAAAACATTTCAAATTCGGAATATCAGACTTGTATATTGATATAAAAAAAAAAATAAAATTTTGGTCAAAATTAGCTAGTCGAATTACTTTGCTTATAGGTCATAATAAATTTTCATCAAAAATTATATTAAAATGTAATGAAAAATATCTCAAATTTAGTATATAAGACTTTTATATCAATATAAATAAAATACAAGATTTGGATAAAAATTGGGGATATTGGGATATAAAAATACGGGCTACCGTGGGCAAATGAATTCTCGTAGGTTTGTAAATATTTTCAAATAACAGCATCTACGATTAAAATGTTTTTGTAACCTAAGAAACTAGACTAAATACGGAAAAGTTTTGATAGGTTTCGTATTAATTTTTATTTGAAAATGCCGATGTTATTACGTGTTTTCCTTCGGTGCGTTCCTTTCCCCTAAATTTCATAAAAAATCGAATGAACGGTTGTAGTTGTTATGCCCGTCATATAATATTGATTTGACAGCTTCAGTTGGGAGGGGAAGCAATAACCAAACAACAAGAATAATCCCATTTTCAAGATCAAATTGTACCCACAGACGCAGTCGGACGTAGCTGTATTTTTTAAAATATTTTATTAGGAGTCTTGTTTTAAGAAAAAAATCAGTTTTAGACCTGCGGTCGGCTGTATTCGGTAGATATACATTACTAACAAAAACATTTTAATATTTTTTTTGTATAACTTATTGAAGAAATTATTATTGGCTAAAAATAAACAAAAAATTATGATTTTTTCCACCCGTTATATTGTATGGTATAGCTGCTGTTGATTACAAAGGAAAATCGAACCAAGAAAAAATGTATGAGTCGCCAGTATTTTTACTTCCTTCTATGAAGTAAAGGAAGTATTGTTTTCAGATTTCAACGGAAATGTCCATTTTGTCCATCCCTGAATCCATTTTGACTAATTTCGTCGTGGCGTCTGTACGTATGTACGTTCGTATCTCGCATAACTCAAAAACAGTTAGCCGTAGAAAGTTAAAATTTTGTATTTATATTTAAAATATTGCTGTAAAATCTAGCTGTGAAACTCCCTTTTTGGTTACTGCTTGATCACCGGAAGTGGTACTTTATAACTTATATATTGATTTAAATAACATACTTGATTTTGGTCTAAATTGGAAAACCGGAAGCGCTACTTTCCTTAAAGGTCATCTTAGACTTTCATAAAAAATTATATTAAAATATAATGTAAAACATCTCAAATTTGGTAAATAGGACTTTTATATTGATGTGAATGTATTTACTATATTTTGGTTAAAATTGGTGAGCCGAAAAGAGTACGTTACTTGAAGGTCATAATAAGCTTACATCAAAAATTATATTTAAATTAAATACAGAAATCACATGTTTCGGTAATAAAGGTTACTAACGCAATTTGGTTTCCAATCCAATTAAACATTTTTATTACTTGTTTAAAATGTTAAAATTGAGGGTAAAATACTGGTTTTCCTCCCCATTTGTGAGATCAACAAGTCTGCAGCAGGAGAATAAGGTATTAGCTAAGTATGAAGCAGGTTTTTCCGCTTAAAATGTCGAAACTGTCGATTTCCAATGCTTTATCTAGTTGTCACGGAACATGAAGAAATCTCTTGGAAACTAGTTAACTACTGAAGGAAAACGACATGTAATAACGGAATGAGACCTGCAGTAACAAGAGTGTGTGTAAATAGATGGATGTCGGGACACCGAGTATCGTTTTTGAGATTCTGCAATCTTAGGAAACTAGTAACGAAATTGAGGATCACTTTTTGAGCCACCGATTTATAGTTTAATAGGCGTACAAGGAAGTCATTGTCCACATCAGATATTTTTTTAAATCATACATTATTTTAAGGTTTTATTTAGAGACTCGTTACAAGTGTAAAAATTAAAATATTTAAGAGCTAAATGTAATATAATATATAATATTAAAGAGCTAAAATATTGTAGGTAACTATTCTATTTATCAAAATGAAAAAAAAAATGATTTTTCAAATACCTTCAAAAAACAGTTCTCTAACAGTACCGCACTTTAATATGTCTTAAATTCACAAGCACTAAAATAGATTTTTTTCACGTCACACAAGAAGGAAGGTGACAAGGATTTGGCTGCTCCTTGGAGGCATAAAATCGCGAAATCTTAGGAACTTTTAAAGGATAGTAATGACTTTTCGGATGATTTGGGAAATTTGATTATTCCAGAGTGTGTTGATCAAAAATGACACCGAGATTTTTAACAGACGTGTGGAACTGAATAGGATGAGAAGCAGTTCCAAAATAACATAATTTATTTTGTTATCAATCAATATACCGTGTCAGAACTTACAAAAAAACTCTGGGTTGTCCAAAGAGAAATGATAAAAATGTCCACTCAAATGGAATAAAAAAGAAACAATATCCTTTGTAATTTATAGGTTTAGTTGGCATGTGTAAGTCCGCTCCAATAAATATATACATACAAAGAGAGGAAGGGCATATATCGAAATGCCACAGTTGGAAAGGACTTAATTTCCGCTTATGCTCTGGAAAAAAAAATCTAAATATAGACCACGCTCAGTTTTTTCAGCTTTTCAATAGCTTCTGAAGTTTCTAATGAAGCGTTTTTCAATTTCAAGTTATTTACGGCCTGACGTTGGTTGTTGTTCACACGTGAGGCTCATTTTTTTATAAAAAGTTTTGTTAAATTTTTTTCGCACCAAAAGTTGAATTATTTTTACTTTTCTTCCGTTACTAAGTTAGAAAAGTATAGTAATTGGGCTAAAATTTCGATTTGCAGTTTTCGACCTGTACAATGTATTAAAGCATTTTAAATTTTAGTATATAATAAATTTCTAATAAAAATTAGAAAAAGAAGCTATGAAAAAAACAAAATTTTATTTGCGTAGAACACAAAAAGTATACATTTTATGGAAAACTATGTATGTATATGGTCATTAGACAAGCAATTTAATACAATTAAAAAAAAAAAAAAAAAAAAAAATTGTAAAGTAAAAATCGGACTATATCAAAGATAAAAGATATTGAACTTTGTACACATGTGTTTACTTTCTTTACCTCATAGGTGAGGAAGGTATTGTAATCTGAAAATAATTTTGATATGCAGTTTTCAACGGTTCGAGGCGTTTCAGAGCCCAAAATCGATTGCATTTTTGGCAATCTATAAACAATTTTTTTTTTTTTCATAGCTCCTGGGATGTGTGGTATTGATTTTGGAATTGGTAGAGGTGGTTTGGATCAATGTTGCAGCATATGGTGTATTTTAAGAGGCCTCTTAAAATAAACAAAATTTTATTTTAAATAAACTTCTTATTTGAATGAAAAGTTTACATTTCGGATGTCATACTATCACTTGAAAGGTGATTGAATTCCACGCCCTCCAAAAAAAAAAAAAAAAAAAAAAAAGATATCACGTTTTAAACTTTGTTTTTTTAAAGCATGTTCCAATAGAAACCTGGATACTTTTTTAGTTTTTAAATAAATCGAAAACTACAGATCTCCAGGAACATCCCAGGTGAAGACGTGAATAATAATTAAATGGTCCACAAACCTGGAAAAAAAAACACTTATTGGACCAATATTGGCGAAGATTCTGCAATTTGCCTATATTAATCTGTACTCAATGCGTCGTGTGATATGAGTGAGCATGGTTTGATTCCTAAGTTGGTCATTTAATATTTAATTTATTGAAAATCTCAGAGAATATACTTTGGCGCTCCGAAGCTGTTACGGCTGGGCGACAATATTTATTTAAGTTGACAAAGAGAATTATGATTCCCAATTGAAGGTCTACCCACAAACACATAAGCAACTGCATCTACCTGTACTTGCGCAACAACTAGACCATTAATTCATAACTTAATGGTATTTTTAGCTTTTTCCTCCTTTATTTCGGGAGTGGAAGGAGGATTAAACCACTGGCAATTCGTAAAGTGCACTATGGCGCATCCCGGTGCGCGGTTGCATTGAGCCTCAGAAAAAAAAGAAGCAGATATAAAAGACTCCACTTTCTGTACGAATTGTCCTAGTGAACCTGAATGTGTTTATAATTTTTTTTACGAACAACACAAATAATTTAATTTTAATTTAAAAAAATTCATCTACGTGTCTTTTTATTAATAACTTGTTAAATATGACTAAAATAATTATTTTATGGACATTGTTTTGTTTTTTTTCATATGCTCTCATATTCCGAATAAGTAAAATATGTTGATATGAATACTCTTTCCAAAGAAAAGCATTTCAAGTGAATGGTTCAAGTGAACGGTTCTCACAGATTTTTAGTATTTGTTAGTTGATGACAATTTCTTTTAAAATAATTTAAATTATTCTAAGTGATGTTGTTTTATAGGTTTAATGCTGCTACAATAGATTTTTTTTTTCTTTTTTTATCACGAGATATTTCAAAACAATTATAGACAACTGGTTGAAATTGAAAACTCTAAGACGTCATGAAACAAAGATAAAATAAAAACATTTATCTAATATAAAATTTCGTGAACTATAACAAAATAGTATACATAAAAATAATATCACTGTTATATTTTTACGGTTGGGAGAAATTATGTCCTGGTCTAACATCTGGTCCATGAGGTTCTCTAGAGAATATATCTTAGAGTATAAATATATAATATAATATATACATATATATGTTTACGCCATTCTTTTCAATAGGAATTAATTGAACTGATAGTCTCTTTATAATCATTATAATACAGTCAGATTTTAATTCCATTACTCTCCTCAGTTCCACTCATTACTTTTATTTATCTATATTATATTCTTATTAGATTAATTTTAGGAGAAAAAAAAAAAGGTTAATAAGAAATAAATTCATATTTCACCCATAGAATTATATTTATATATTATATAATAATTTTATATTTATATTCTATTGCACCAACAACCTCACTGGAATGTTTGCTGATGAAGGTTATTAAGGCTCACTGGGGCTGTTACCTTACCTACCTATCACCAGAACCACCTGTTCTTTTATGTGCACTCTGGAGTTTTATTAGTGAGATCTCATACCTTCTACCTGAACAATTATCCTTTTCATCAATTTCACCTACTGTTTATGAGTCTGTCACCATCTCAACCCAACTACCAACCTGCATCCGTTTTCTTCATAAATTATAATCAGATCTTTCTTCAACTCAGTATTTAACCAAGTATTTATTCATTTCATTCCATTCAGTAAATACAATTAATATAGCTTCAATAGAGAAATAACAAATAGCAATAAATAATAAACCTCAATCTTTGATTTTTATGATTTCTTATTTTAGAACTGGTTTTGTTGTAAAGTGAATTTCAGTTTTTATTTATTTTAAATATTTTATACTTTCATTTATTTTCTCCAAGCAATTTTCTGTTTATTTATATCATATCATTTATATTTTTTATCTTCCATTAAGGGAATATTTTGTTTTGTTTGTATTAATTATTTAATTTTTCTTTATAATCTGTAAATTAAACTTTTCTTTTTCACGTTCAATTAAACTTTCTTTTAGCGATTAATTCTTTCTTGCTTCCTCTTCTTCTCTCTCCTATATTTCTATTATCTTCAACTCTATCTTCCTTCTGCTATCTCTCATCTACAATTTATTTTTACCAACATAAAAAAAAGTTGCAATATTCAAAAGGCTTCTAATAGTACCAGCTCTACCTTGGCATAGTGTAAGGTCGTCCCTGGGACAACCTCGCTATGGTCCCAACAATATATATACATATATATCAATAAATTCATTTCGAAATAGTTTGATGAAACGCGAAGCATTTTTAAATGAGAAGTATGGCGACCCACTGATTTTTAATGAAGGTGTTCACTCATCGCCAGGGCACCAACTACATATCATAGCCTTCTCACACTTGACAATGTTCGTTGTAAACAAGTCGTCAAGTTCATCTAATGTCTTGTGATTTGTTATGGTTATGTTTTAGTTTTCATCGTACCGATTATAGAGTAAGTAAAACATTCAATTGTGTTTTGTTCGTGAGGCTATCAAATGTATTTTGTACTTACTTATAACGTTCAATCTATGCTGTAATATGTAAAGCTACAAAAGTTTGACATAATAAAGTATAAATTTCAAAGAGCTATGAAGAAATCACTTCTAAACCGGAGATTTCTTCTTACATATCGTCTCTATCCAAAACTATATAGAAAACATAGATCAGCACCGGAGAAGAAAATATACTTCGGAAAGGATACAATTTTACTTAGAAAATTAAAACTAACTTAAAAGATATTTTAAAACATTAGAATGCTCCATGTTGTGAAGATTTGAAAAATATAGAGGAGCATGATAAATAAATTAAAAAATAATTCATCTAAGACATATAACCCAATGATTTTCTTTTCTTTTTTTCAACATAATTATAATTGGTATCATGATATAATAATTGCAGTTTTCTTACATACTTCTATATAATACATATTTATACGATTATTAGTCTTTTAGTAATATGCATTTATATCTTGGTAGAATCGCTTTGTTATAGTGCCCTATTGATTGGATTTTTGGGTTTACCGATATGTCAGTAGAGTGAAAAAACGATTTTGTTTGTACGTTTACAGTTTCTTTGATATTGGAGACATTAAGATCTTTTAGGATACAGGATATTCTGTTGTTCCTTGGATAATTATTTATGATTCCCATGTATGTTTCGTAATTGATATTCATCCCTTATGATTTCATAGGAGGCTCTGGCTTCTGAGTGGTGAAGTATGTATCAGGTGGATGTGACGAACGCATTAGCATGTAGCACTAAGTTAAGTAGGAATACAGGAGAGGATAAGGTTTTACATCCCTAAAAACCTAGAAGTATCCCTTAAAGAGTGGATCTCTCCAGACCCTCTGTTACTATGTGAATGTTACCTTATTTTTATTTCTCTTGATATATATATATATATATATATATATATATATATATATATATATATATATATATATATATTTTGCAAATATATTTACTTGTTATAGACTATACTCCTTTACATATTTAAACGTATTCCATATTTGATCAATATCGCCAAAATATTAATTTTATATTTTGTTTTATCCGGATTCATTTCGAGACCTAATTCATAATATATAAAAAGAATAATTCGGTATTTTAACAGTTGATAACACAAAAATACTTTTGGAATTACCTGGGAGGCCAACCATCGCCCATGTTATTTATGGATTGTAGTTGAACTGTTTCATGTGATGTTGCTATCTACGTTGCAGCCAACGCGTTGGGAATAACTTCAACTGAGGGCAGGGAACTGAACTGTAGCAAGATAAGAAGCGACAGATTTACGGCTGGTTTAGTAAACCTTAGGGCCCAATAGGAACTTGATTTGATTTATAGCAAGTAGGTTTTAGTTACTATATATATATATATATAAGTATATATAATGGGGTGTGTAAAAAAAAAAAAAAAAAAAAAAAAAAAAACGTGAGCAGCATAACTCCGTCACTGAGGTCGTATTTTCACTAAAAGAAAATATATGATGTGGACACCGCATGACCTCCTTGTGCGTCTATTAAACTATAAATCGGTGGCTCAAAAAATGATCCTGAATTTGCTACTAGTTTCCGAAAGTGAGCAGTAGAAATATCCATATCTTTGCTAACATTGTTCCCGATTTCGATGAAACTTCTTTTGTTTTATAGGTTATTTAATTTCCTTTGGAGGGGATTTATAGGTTCGCTAATATTTCAAAAATCTGGAGGTATGGATGGGAGAACCAAGTTGAGACCTTCAAAAGATACTTTCCTACCAATAGCTCAATTCACATACAAATTTTCAGCCCTATAAACTAATTTAGTTGAGCTGCAGAGATGCGCATAACTTAAAAAACGCCAAAATATCTCGTAAATATACCGAATTTTTTACTAGAACTACCCTATTGTACAATTTAATTTAAAGAAAGCCCTACATACCGAATTTCAACTCATTCGACCCAAAGGGGCATGGCTGCTGAAACGTAGCGAAAAAAAAAAAATTTATAAATCAGACATCTCCAAAACTTCCATAATCGTGCTCTAGAGGTTATGAAACAGATAGAAAACGCAGTCCCGCCGCTCACCGCCGACTTTCGACCCAGTGCAATAGTCTATTTTATTCGAGGAAAATACGATCCAAAAGACCGCTTTTCAACAAAAGATTTATTTTTTTATTTCTTCATAATAAAATTTATGATCATATTTCATATCATATCATATCATATCATATTTCAGATCATATCATATTTATAATGATAAATTAATATTCAAATATAATCCATTGTGATACACTGTTATCAGCTATCTTTCAGCCACTTCTTTTATGCCACGCTGGTACTACTCGTTGGGACACCTGTCGGAAAAATCTTGCCCCGGCATTTCAATCTCTGAAAAATTATCAAAAATTATCTCTTGAAGAAAGTGCGCCATGGACCAAATAAGTGATGATCGCATGGAGCGACGTCTGGACTTGGACTGGATGGTAGGCGTGGCTCAAGTCTTGATGATTTATCAACTTTTCTTTGATCTGATTGGGTGCGTAGAGACCTGAAATTCGGATCGATAGTTTTTGAATATATCGAGATAGTAATTTGATATATCGAAAAAAATATCGATGTTTCAAATTATCGGGGCTTGATATATTTTAAAGGGACTCACACAAGTCGAGATAATTAAGATATTGTTTTTATATTATCGATATTTCTGTGCCGATATAATCAAGATAATGTTTTTATTAAGTTCATTAACAGCATAATTGAAATATTAAGAACCAAGTTATTTCCTAATCTCCTTCCGATTCCATTAGAAGGTTTTGTTAAATTTTACAAAAAAATTAAGGATATTTCGAAATATCGATATTTCTATGCAAATATAATTAAGATATTATTTTTATAATATCGATATTTCTGTGCCGGTATAATTAAGATATTGTTTTTGTAATATAGATATTTTTGTACCGATGTAATTAAGATATTCTTTTTATAATAACGATATATCTGTGCCAATATAATTAAGATATTTTTTCTATAATAATTTTTTTTTATAAATTTCATTAATGAATAGTAATATCTACATTAATATTACTAGATTAATATTACTATACAATCCCCAGTATATAAGCTATTTGATCAGAGCTAAGAGAAGAGCTCGCTAAGTATGGCAGACTGACTGACTGACTTCCATCTGACAAACGGACTTTTAATAGACTTAACAATGAACTCAAACGTCAAATTCAAAGTTTCAAAAGCACAATTTATGACAATTACTTCAGAAATCTTGCGACTGACGATGGGAGCTTATGGAGGCACATAAAGAAACTTATAAAACATCGTGTTGTGCCGTCACCTCTCCGTAATGAAGATGGTTTTTACACCACATACTGCCTTCACTAATTTTGAACACGAAAGACATGTACTCAACACTTTAGACATTCCACTCATCCTTGCTTCACTCCGACACAAATTGCCGAGCAAATTAGACAATTACCTAAAAAGAAAGCCCCTGGTCATTACCTGATAAATACTCAAGTGCTCCAGAAAATGCCTAGGAAGGCTCTAGTGTACCTAACGTCTATTTACAATGCAATGCTCAGAACCACCAAATTCCCTCTACAAACAAACAAAGACACAGACACCATCATCATACAGACCGTATCAGCCTGCTTCCAATATGCTCTAAAGAAGCTACTCTAAAAAAAACTTCTTGACATACTGACGAACAATAAGATAATACCTGACCATCAAGTTGGATTCAGAACCCAACATTCAACCATTCAACAATTACACAGGGTGACGGACTACATTGCAACGGCACTAGAAATTATATGCAACGGGAGTATTTCTGGACGTCGCTCAAGCGTTCGATAGAGTCTGACACCAGGGGCTTCTCTTCAAATTTAAGACGATACTTCCTCCTACCTATTATCTTATTCTCCAATGCTTTCTTTCTGAAATATTTTTCTCTGTCTGCCAAGGCTCAGAACTTTCTACCTTTAGACCGGCCTTAGCAGGAGTACCTCAAGGATCAATACTAGGCTCCGCTGCTCTACATCATATATACACACGATATTCCAAACATCACCGAAACTCTGACAGGGACGTATCAGACGATGCAACAATGTTAACAAAACATAAAAATCCAGCACACGCCTCACAGATACAGCATCATCTAACAAAACTTCATTGGTGCAAATTTTGGAAAATTCGTCTTAACCACGAAAAATCTCAACATATCACTTTTAGTCTTTTACAAGAAACGTGCCCTCCAATATACCTCGACAATGTAGTAATTCGGCAGACAGACAAAATTCGGTACCTTGGCCTGACATTTGACAAAAGAATGGCATGGGATCTACACATCAAGAACAAAAAAAAATCGCTAAACCAAAAACTAAAACTATTATACTCACTTCTTTCAAGACGTTCGAAATTGAAACATCGACATAAATTGAACACTTATACTTACGGCCCATCTGGACCTACGCTTCACAGATATACGGGACAGCCAAAAAAACTCACGTGAAAAAACTTCAAATTTTTCAGTCAAAAACTTTTAGGACTATCACCAAAGCTCCTTGGCATGTTAGCAACATTAGCTTACATACAGACCTCAATATGCCAAAAGTTAACGAACACAAACGGACCCACTACAAACAATTTCACGATAACTTCCACGGACATCCCAACACACTCATGCAAGAGATTGCGTCAACCAACATGCCTGACAACACTCACAGAAGGCTAAAGAGGAGCTGGATGAGGGAGGGATCTCCTAGCCTAACTATATACGATAATCACGACAGGAAGAGGTGCCGCTGTGTACTACTCTTTCTCATGCTTTTAATTCCATGATAATATGTTGTTTTTGAGCACATTCACTGGTATTATCTCATCAATAGGTGTGAAAATAAAAAATAATGCCCCCCCCCCACAAAAAAAAAATCTATATTATGCTATATCGAGAATAAAATATGCGATAAAATATCGATACATATTTTATAAAACATCTCTAGAACTGTGTGGCCGAATGTTATCCTGCTGGTATTTTAAACACCTTAACTGTTAACCAAAGCTGGATAACACTGTGATAATTTATCATGTTCCATCTCTAGCTATTTGCAGTAAAGTACAGAGTTCAGAGAACGTCTCAAAGAACCTCATGGAATCTAATTAATATCTACTGATGGTCGCCCTGAGCCCTTCTTCCGTTCTAAGGAAGTATCTTAAAAAACTGCAGATTTTTTTTGAACTAATACCGCGCTGTTAGATGATCAAGGACACCTTTATCTCCTATTTGAATATATAATTTCACGTGTAGCTTCAGCAGCTGCAATTTTTTTTAATATTACAAGTATTTCGTAATCCGTCATCTTTCTAGTTCGACTGCAACTGATGAACTTATGCTTAATTGCAACGTTAATAGTTTGTTTCAAGTGAAAATATCTTTAAGATTTTTTTTAGTATCCAGTATCTTTTAATTTATTATTTCTCTTTCTTTTTTGTAAATTTGGTTACTTTATATTCTATAAAAATATATAAGAGGGAAGGAAAAAAAGGCAATGATTATAACAATTGGAAACTGAATTGAAAATAAAGTAAATGAAAAAAGTAGCTTTTTAAGCAAGGGCGTTGCTTTTACAATTAGGAAAGCCTGAGAAGTATTTCCCAATTAGGTTCTTCTTTAAAGGTATCCATTCAACAGGACTGATCGTAGCAAGAATGTTAGTAGCAGCTGTTAATAGCCTATTAGCAGTTGTATTAGTAGCCTAATAGTAGTCTGATAGTTGCTAATAGACTAATACTAGCCTAATAGCAGTTGTATTAATAGCCTAATAGCCTAATAACCTGTTAGAAGCAGAACTTTTATAGCACTATTAGCATTAAGACTATAAGTAGCAGATCTCTTAGTAGCAGGACTGTTAGTAGTCTGTTATTTGCAGGACTGTTAGTAGCAGGACTGATAGTTGCTACTGTTAGTAGCCCGATATTAGCAGGACTGTTAGTAGCAGCTGTTTGTAGAAGAACTTTTAGTACCTGGACTGTTAGTAGCAGATGTTAGTAGTCTGTTATTAGCTGTCTGTAAGTAACAGCACTGCATGTAACAGCTGTTAGTAGCCAGTTAGTAGTGCTACTGCTATAGCAGCTGTTAGTAGCAGAACTGTTAGTAGTCTGTCATTAGCAGGAATGGAAGTTGCTGCTGTTAGTACCCTGTTATTAGCAAGACTGTTAGTACCAGCTGTTAATAGCAGAACGTTTAATAGCAGGATTGTTAGTAGCCTGTTATTATTAGGATTGTTAGTAGCCTGTTAGTAGCAGGACTGTTAGTAGTCTGTTATTAGCAGGACTGTTAGTAATAAAGGCTGCTTGTAGCCTGTTAGTACTTTTAATCAGGATTTATCACCTGATCCACTAGGTCCTATCCTAGGTGCGTTCAATGCCAGAGGGTGCACGCAAAAAAAAAAATAATTAATAAAGAATATGTTTTTTTTGAGCTGAGAAAATTCTTAACTTTCATAAGTGATATTATTATGCGATAAAATTAAAATTTTAATCACAAAGATTATTTTGTTGAGGAAAATCACCGGACTGACTGCCCTCCGCCCCTCCAATGATAAGAAAAGGAGGGGGCCAAAACGCTTGGAGCTAGGAGCGCATTAAGTCAAAATCCATTCTAACTGTAGATACCAATTTGTGCCTCTTCCACCTGTCCGATTTAACACAATGATAAGATAAGACGGGCCTAGGTTTGTTCACTTTTCACGTCCACTTATAAATTTGATTATCAACTAGTTTGAATCTGAACAAATAGCTTTTAGCTTTTCAGACTCATCAAAAACTGAGTCAGCTCGTATAATATATTTTTAACTTTTGCTCCATCTTTCATCAGAATGTCTGTCTGCCTTTGGTTGATGTTCATCTTTAGTTCCATATATGTCTTGTTATTTTAAAGAAATTGGTTGCACTTAAATTAACAATAGTGATAGCTTGAAAAATATTAGTTATTCTTACACTTTTTTTATGTATAAAGAGTATTGAATTATTTACTGTACTGTAACGTTGTTATCAATAAAGTGCATTGTCTCGATACGGAATTCTTTTAAACAAATAGATAAGGAGGGAAGAGAAATCCAATTACTAGTGAAAAAAAAAGGGACTCCTTTGAAAAGGGAATCTATAAAAGTCAAAATTGAAAGAAATATCTGTCCCTATCTAGTCAACCTACTTTCAAGGCCTTTGTCAATTTCGTATATTTCTTTTTGCTTTTATTATTTAATTTTATCAGACTCCGTGTTCAGATAAAATAATTTATTTATTTCGATTTTAAACTGGTTTGTGTTTATAATCTGCCGGAGCAAAAAGTAATATTGTTTATTCATCTTCTTTAGAGTAGAAGCAAAGAGTTGACTTCAACTAAATCAAATTATAATAAAAGTAAAAATAATGAAGAGAAATCAAAGGATAATCTTGCCGTGTATAAACTCCTCGACTTTCTGTTTAATATTAAGTTTAAAAATTGTTGAAAGAAATCTGCTAACTTAAAAACGCACACTTATATACATCTTTATAAATGAAATTTATTAATCGATTTATTTCCAGCTTCCTTCATAAGGCTTTTCTTCCATTTCCATCAGTCTCCTCATCTCTTCCAACTCATATCATTCATATTCTATACTCCTTCCTAATAGACTGCATTTGACAAAATCTTTAATTGTGCTACATCCTAATGAATGAATGAATGCATATGATATCGGAATATTTTGGTGCATGTGATAGATATTTTTTCATCGGTTTTGATAAAGCATGGTCTTTAGTTACTTTATCAGCGGTTAGGTTTCACTTTAATAATAATTTTACATGTTTTAAACATTAAAATCCTCATTTTATCACATGTCCTTTGACTTGAATTTTTGGCACCTCTGGGTCATGTACTTCACTCCCACACTTTTTTTTGAAAATGAGCGCCAAGTAATCTCATAGCCTTCTACATCTGAGGAAAATAGTTATTAAGCCAACACAGTTAGCAGAACAGTTAGCAGTTCCCTCCAAACCAAATCGTATATATATATATATATATATATATATATATATATATATATATATAATATATATATACAATATATATATATATAATTATATATATATATATATATATATATATATATATATATATATATATATAATTTTTTTATTGTTATTATTTTCTTGTGATATTCGCTCATACTCAAACCCCCTCACTTTTGAAAATGATAATATTTTGATTTCTTCAGTTCTAAATCAATTACGATGGAATATTTTGACGAGAGTTTCTGAGGTACAATTAAAAAATTGAAAATAATAAATTACCGTGCTATCTGAAGTAAGAAGAAAATTATTAGGAAATATCCCAATTTTTGAAGAATGATCCATACTTCCTTGGGCCAAGCAAATACTAATAAATTTTAGATATCCTGAATGATTCTTCATCTGCAGATGGCGCTTGCAAGGCCGTACAGACGTTCGAATGTTCTGCATCCATACCCTCCTCCCCTCTCCCAAGCCGACAAAGTAGATTCTCCGGCGAGTCTAAAACACCAATCCTATGCAGATGGGCCCCGAGATAGTCAAAAGAAGCTATGAAGGTCATATGGAATCGCCTTATTCAGTTCTATGTAAGTGAATCAACACGGGCCTTGCTTGAAACGAAAAATGGAAAGCAGCGCTGCTGTGGTAGAGTGTGCTACTAAAATTTTCCAAAAAAAGTCTTTCCAATAAAAGACGGGCTGCGGGTACGACAAGTCAAATTCACGAAATATGGACTATTCTTCGTAGGATTTTGGATTATAAGAATTGGGTACCGGAAGATTCGTGGAGCCCCAAAGCTCAACTCTGTATATCCAAATATGCCTCATAATGATATCGGCTGTTTGTATGTTTGATATTTTCTATATAAAAATGGCAATATTTCACATTCACGGCCATTCCGAAGAACTATTTTTGTAAATAAAAATATCTGATGTGGACACCAGGACTGCCTTGTATACCAATTAAACGATAAATCGGTGGCTCAAAAAGTGACTCTGAATTTGGTTACTAGTTTCCGAAGTATAACAAAAAAACGGCACTCGGTGTCGCGACGTCTATCTATTGACACACACCCACACACTCTTGCTTCCGAGTCACTCTTTCAATAGATAAGTTCTGTAGAGATTTCTTCCTGTTTTGTGACACATTACAAACTGTTTATGTCACCAGATAAAGCATTTGAAATCGATGGTTTCGACATTTTTAGCGGAAGAACCCGCTTAACTTATATCTTATTCACCTGCTGTAGACTTGTTCAGCTCACAAATGGGGAGGAAAACAAGTATTTTACACTCAATTTCAGCACTTTATATTCAAATAATAAAATTGTTAAATTAGGGTGGAAAAAAAGTGCGTTTGTAACCTTTATTACCGAACCATATGATTTCTTTGATTTATGAATTTGATCTATTTAATTTTTGATATATAGTACTTCTTTTAGCTCACCAATATCAGCCAAAATATATTATCAAAATATTATTTATATTGATATAAAAGTCTTAGTTACCAAATTTAGATGATTTACTTGTAATTATATATACTTTTTAATGAAAGTTTATTATGGCTTTAAAGAAAAGTACTGCTTCCAAATTGTCAATTAAGACCAAAATCTATATGTTATTTAAATAAATATATAGATCATAAATAACAAATTTGAAAAGTTTTGCATTATATTTTAATATAATTTTTTTATGAAAATCTATTATGGCCTCTAAGTAAAGTACCACTTCCGGTAATCATGTAGTAACAAAAAAGGGAAGTGCACAACTAGATTTTACAGCGATCCCAAATACAATATCTAAACTTTCTATAGCTAACCGTTTTCGAGTTACGCGAGATATGAACGAACGAATGAGCGTACATACGTCACGACAAAAGTCGTCAGAATGGATTCAGGGATGGTCCAAATGGATATTTCCGTTGAAATCTAAACATCTAAAATTTTCGCAATTGCAATACTTTCTTTACTGGCTGCAATGAACTGAAAAAATAATACTCTTTTCCACTGTATATACCTCTAAAATATTAACACTTTGTATAAATAAATTACCTCTAAATGTCCAGAATACAAGTTTTATTTTTTTATATAAGTAGAATTATTTCATTTTATTATCATAGCCAAGAAGACCTTCCTTGAACACTCGATGTCGTCTTGAAGCAATTGGTGTCATCTTGAGCCCCTCGGTGTCAAGATTTTCCTCAAAGGAGCTTTTTTCTGTTCCTGGCTAAGAAGCTTAAAGCTTGTCGCTGTTTTTCCAGTACTCTATCTCACCTGAGTAGGTGTCATGAAGTTCTCTGAAAAGTTTTGAGACACTTTTTATGGTCTTGGTATTTGTTGAAGTTTATTTTGTTCAAAAACTGTCTTATTTAATTTCAATGAGGAACTAAATCGAAAATTGGCGAGCTTAAAATCATTGTTTATACTATTTTGGATATGTTGTTAATCGAAGAAGATGATAACAGTAACTATTCCGATTAATGCAAAAAAAAATATTTTCTGTTCTAATGGTTACGAATCGAATAATAAAACAGTCCTCTTGAATCCTACTCAGTATCTAGGAGGTTACGTTAAACTTTGTCCTATGTCATTACATAAGAGGAGGAGAAATCTGGCGGATTTCATATATTTTGACAGATGTTCTCAGTAGATATATCTAAAACTCTGTAGAACACTATTTCACAATAAAGTACAAAAGTATAAGTATAAGTGGGAATAGATAATAATTATTTAATTCATTTTTTTTTTACTTCCTTGTACGAAGTAATGAAAGCATTGTAAAGGCGAAAATTTTCGACTTTCAGATTTCATATCCAAATATGAAATATCCATTTTGACCATCCCTGAATCCATTTTGACTAGTTTTGTCTTGAGGTCTGCGTATCTGGCATAACTAAAAAACTTTAAGCCGTAGAAAGTTAAAATATAGTATTTAGGATTGCTGTAAAATATAGTTGTGAGCCTTCCTTTTTGGTCATAACGTGATTACCGGAAGTGGTACTTTACTTGAAGGTCATTATTGACTTTCATCAAAATTTTTTAAAAATATAATGCAAAACTTTTCAAATTAGGTACTAGGCTTATACATTATAAAAAACATAATAAATTTTGGTTAACATTGGGAAGTGGTACTTTACTTGAAGGTCATATTAGACTTTCATCAAAAATTATAATAAAATGTAATATAAAATATCTCAATTTCGGTAAATAGGACTTTTATGTCAATATGAATGTATGTACTAGTTTTTAGTTGATAATGGTGAACTGAAAAGGACACTTAACTGAAGGTCATAATAAACTTATATCAAAAATTATATTAAAATTAAATCCAGAGATCGTATGTTTCGGTAATAAAGCTTACAAACGCGATATTTTTTCCACTCCAATTAAACATAACAAGTGTTAAAGTTATGAGTAAAATACTGGTTTTCCTCCCCATTTTTGAGATGAACAAGCCTGCAGCAGGAGAATAACATTTAAGTTAAGTGGGTTCTTCCGCTGAAAAATGTCGAAAGTTTCCGATTTCCAATGCTTTATCTAGTAACATTGACAGTTCTGTTATCACGGAACACGAAGAAATCTCTTAGGAACTTGCTACATAATGAAAGAAAACGATCTATAATAACGGAACGAGGTCAATAAACAAGAGTATTTATGTGTGTCAATAGATAGATGTCGCGACGCTGGGTGTCGTTTTTGAGATACCTCAATCTTCGGAAACTAGCTACCAAATTCAGGATCACTTTTCATGTGTTGTCCACATCAGATATTTTTATTTACTTTTTTAAATATCACTGTTTTAAATGTTATCGTGTTTCAACATTTCATAGTGTAAGTCATGGAACCACTTGTACTTTAGTTTATAGACACCCGCTGTTACATAATAAAGTACGAGTACAATTAGACCTAGGACTTATTACGCTTATTACACACTGTGAAATGTTAAAACACTATAACATATAAAATAGTTATATATAGCTCATCTATCTGTGGCAAAAAGCCATGGAGAAGCGAAACACAAGAAGAATTAATAATTTATATTAGAAATTGTCATGATAATAATCCAGGTTTGGATTAGGCAATGAATAAGTTAGAAGACATGATTGAGGCTTGAAAATGGGCTAGTTCTGTACGTGATTAATAAAGAAGAAAAATAAGTTTGAAAGATTATAAATTTTTCTGAAATTTTGCACCATAATAAAATAATTATATTATAAATTAGTAAATTAGAAAAAAAATTATTATTGTCTAATGACGATAAGTAACCTGTAAGCTCTGAAAACGAACCTCTCTTCTGGACTTTTCTACTCAATTATGGAAAAGAGTCCCATGTGTACATTTTGCTCTGGGTATCCCATTTACAATCAAAATTTCTTATTTTACTTGGCAATACTTATTTATGTAGCAAATTAATTTCTATCTATCTATTATACATAATAAATATATATTAACCTTCCATATCAGTACTTACATAGTAATGTGCATCTAAAAATTATAATTATGTAGGTTTGGTGGAAAGATAGCTTTTTTTTTCTTTTCTATTCAAATATTCAACAGTATTCGATGTAATTTTAAGTCGTCTATATATAAAGTAAGCACTTACTCAATACTTAGCACTTAAGATCGTAAAGTTTAGTCCACGAGTATGCATATTAGGAGGGAAATAGATAGATCGTTGAATAGGTATTGTCGTGTAACATTATAAAAAAAAAAAAAAAATCATATTTTTCCGTCAAGACAAATAAATCTCTGCTTCTTTTTTTCTGAAACGATTATCTCATAACGAATATACCGATTTTTTAAACTTCATTGTTTGTTTAGTAGAGTTTAGGGATGTTGTGTATGTGTACCAAATGGAGCACTCTGTGCGCTATACCGGCTGCGCATTAGCCGAAAAACCACTTCTTCTATTAGAGTGTAGCGCAAAACGGCTCAAAAATTTTTGAAGGAAATTGCCTAAAGTTTTCTCCTTTAGAGCCCTTTAACTATCCATTCATATAATTCTTCCTTGAGAAAAATAATAAAAAAGTTATGACAGAAAGAATATTTTATTTGCTTTTAGCTCGAAAAGTATATATTATTTGTTGATTATGCTAATGATCATTTGAAAGGTATTTAAATTCCATAAAAACAAAAAAAAAATCCATTCAAATGGGACTGTTATTAGCAAAAATAAAGCGTATTGAACATTGTAGCAATATTTTTATACCACTGCTAGGTAATTTAAATGATTTTTTTTTATTTCAATTTACATTCAAACAATAGCAGAACAAAATGTTTTCTTCTCAAAATTTATTTTATTGGATTTAATTGTCGAACAAACCTTTAAATTAGTGATAATGAAATAATGTGTATAATATGAAGATACGGACTTACGATACCGATCGATACAAGAAAAATATCGATATTTTTCTTTCACTACAAAGTGGTTTTGGTACCCGATACCACTGATTCAATATTCCTTTCGATATACTAATGGTTTCCAATATACTTGAATGAAAGTCGGTATCGATATTTTGTCGTTATCATATTTCTCTAAATGCAGATAACCTGGTAGCAGGGAGTGGCAGAGTCGAAAATAGAATTGTTTCGAGGGAGGCGAGTGCAATTTTGCAGCGCCTTTTTCATCGCTTTCCAATAAAAGTCAAAACGTTTATAACAGTATTCTAGCCAATATTTTTTCCTTTTTCACTTCCTTGTACGCAGTAAAGGAAGTATTATAATCGTGAAAATTTTCGGTTTTCATATTTCAAAGAAAATATCCATTTTGACCATCCCTGAATCCATTTTTACTAATTTTGTCGTAACCTCTGTACGTAAGTTCGTACGTTCGTACGTATCTCGCATAACTCAAAAACGGTTAGCCATTGAAAGTTAAAATTGTGTATCTAGGATAGTTGTATAATGTAGTTCCGAACCTCTCTTTTTGGTCACTACACGATTACCGGAACTGGTACTTCATTTGAAGGTCATAACTGATTTTCATCAAAATTCATATTAAAATATAATGAAAAACTTCTCAAATTTGGTATTGAAGATTTATATACTAATATAAATAACATAATAATATAGTAAATTTTGATCAAAATTAGCGAACCGGAAGTAGTACTTTATTTGAAGGTCATACTAGACTTTCAGCAAAAAAAAATTAAAATATAATGTAGGACATCTCATATTTTTTAAATTAGACTTTTATATCAATATAAGTAATAATAATAGATTTTGGTTGAAATTGAAGGTGTGAAAGGGGTACTTTACATGAAGGTCGTACGAAACTTATATCGAAAGGTATATCGATATTTATTCATATGGTTCGGCGATAAAGGTTACAAACGCGATTTTTTTCAACTGTAATTAGTCAATTTTATTACTTGTTTTCAGTGTTAAAATTGAGTGTAATAATTTTTTTCCTTCCCAGTTGCGATCAGAACAAGTCTGCAGTAGGTGAATAAGCAGTGACTAATTATTATTAATAATTTTAATTAATAACTTATAGTTCTAATGTTGTCAAGAAACACGAAGAAATCTCTAGAGAACTTGTTACAAGCTGAAAGAAAACGACATGCAATAAAGGAATGAGACCTCCAGAAACAAGAGCTTATTTGTGTGTCTGTGTGTGTCAATAGATGGACGTCGCGACGCCGTATCGTTTTTGAGATTCTGCAATCTTCGAAAACTAGTAACCAAATCCAGGGTCACTTTTTGAGCCACCGATTTATAGTTTAATAGGCGTACAAGGAAGTCATGGGGTGTCCACATCAGATATTTTTTAATCCGAAATCAACACCTTCATCTCATAATAGTAACTCGTTTTATTTACCGAATGAAGGCCAAAACTATCAAAAAGAAGAAACAAATATTTTTCAAGTTTGCACCGGTCGCAGGTTGACCTAGCTACGCCGCTAAATAAAGGTTTTATGGCATGAAATATTTTGTTACCGTATTTTTTTTGCTTAAAACTTAATGAGAGTTATTTTAAAACTTTGTTTTTGGGAAGCCCCGAAATTTTACCGGTTAGTGCCTCCTTTTATCTGGATTGGCCCATGAGCATTGAAGGTTTACTTACTTACTCTGGTTCCAGTAGTGGGTAGTGGGAGGTTAGAAGAGTCCTTGACATTATCCCAAAGGTGGCGATGGGAAGGACTCAATATTTACCTGCATGTTTTCTTAAGCCTTCAATAAGCTCCTGCTTTCCTTCTCGTCTCTTAAATCCATTTGAGGGTCAAATACCCGAGGTGATATCTTAAATAAACATCCCTGTCTATATAATCATCAATAAAAATATTATTGAAAGTCTGGATGAGTACACCGCAAACTAACAATCATGGATATCTTGGTTTAATTTGAGCTATCGCCCTGGATTTCATTCGGAGACAGATTCGAAACTACGGAGAGAGATAGGCAGAACACTTAAGGAAGAACATTTTAGTGCGCATGCGCCTAGAAATAACCTTTTCTTATTGAAATATAAATAAACATGAATCAGTGCACGCGATTGAAATAATGTAAAACAAATTGAAATATTAAAAAAATAAATTCAATATGATTTAATTAGGGATTGATAAATTATTTGCCATTTCTATAAATTTGTTTTATTGAAAACTAGTTTCGAATGTTATATATTCATCCTCAGTTCTAAAAACACACAAAAAATTCAAAAATAAGCAATTCAAAATATAGTTGGTATTATACATATTAAATTATATTAATCAGTATTATAAAACATTTATGAATTATGAATTTAATTAAGACAAGAAATCAAATACATGTTGGTACTCACCAAGGTTTAAATGGATTATATCAAACAGAAAAGTTTGTTCTGGTTTCTTCTCGCATTGTACTGGCAATGAACGAGAGATAGGCAGGATGTTTTAGGTAAACAGTTTAAGGGTCAGGGTTTTCCCAGTAAGGCCGGTGAGTAATTGTTTTTTCGGTTATAGATGGGAATAAATTTAAGATTGGACTATTGGAGATATTTATTTGGTCATTTAAGCAAAAATCTGGATTGGATTTGAAGAATTTTATTATTTCAAATCCTTCACATATATTTAATTTGAGACTGTTTTCAACGTGATGTATTAATTTAACTCCTGAGCTTTTGATGAATTTATGATTATTTTCATTTAAATGAATTGCAAAGTTAGAATTATCTGTCTTATTATTATATGTTCCTTTAATCTCCGATTTAGCGATCTTCCAGTTCCTTTAAATCAGAGATTAAATTTGCTACATAATGTGGACTTAACTTTAACTTGGTTATCTATATTTGAGTAGATTTTATATCATATAACCTTTAGTTATGACCCGCTAAACCCTGACAACCGTACGGTATTGCGGGTACTGTATAACCTTCCCCTTATGCATTGTACTATATACGTTTTTTGACAAAGATCTTTTGTAATAAAAGTTAGACGAAAATATAAAAGTGAAATACTTCAACTTTGACTAAAGAAAACTTTCGTAATTTACTTAGACTCTTAGACTGCTTAGAATACTTAGACTCTTCGTCCCATATTTTTAAAAAAGATTTTCTAAGTAATATGCAACTCGTTGTTTGTGCAGATTCAATGTAAACATTCCTGGTTTATCCTAGTGTGTTGAATTCATAAATTTTCAATTAAACGCGTCATTATTATATAATTTATATTATATTTTTGAAAATACTAAATGAATCTATTATAATTTACTAAATTGTTGGTACATCTTGATTATGGAGTGGAGAAATGAAAGAACTTTAGCATCAATTGCAGCGAAGACTCTTAATTAGAAATTAATGACTTTTAATTAAGAAGAACAATATACTAATTAGAGAAATTAATAATTCAAAAAATTTTAGTGACATACAGAAAGAAAAAATGTGAATAAATTTCTAATATCGTTTGTTCTTAGTCCACGTTGAAAGAAATTTCTGTTTTAAAAAAAATGGGATATCCAAACGCTATGTTGTCTTTATTTTTATTAAAATATTTTGTATTCCAATAAGAGTGGTTATAAGCACGAATGAAGCACGCGCATTTCTGGTTTAATTTATTTTCTTCTCGGAACGATAACAAATGTTCGCAGAGGATTGATCGGTGAAGACAAAATGGCAAATCAAAGCCGGATTAAAAGTTTAGACGGTCCAAGAGTTTTTCACCACCCCCCTTCCAAATAACGGAAGGGGGGCGGCGGTCCGTCTGGAAAGTTTCCTCAAGATGACCTTTATGATGAAAATTTTAATTTCATCATTTAATAACATCACCAATGAAAATTTTCTGATAAGCTTAGGTCTCGACCGAGCAGCGGTCTATGACAGACCTGAGTCACTCAATGTTCTACATGTCTTCGCTTTATGTAACTCATAGCAAAACTACAGACATCAATCTATAATGATTACCTATACCAGTTAACAGTTTAAATCAAAATTAAATAAAGAATTTTTATTTTATTTTTTATTCTTTTTTTTTTCTTATTATTTGTTTGTATTTGACAGGTGTGGATGAAAATATAAAGAGAATAAAAAATAAAAGATAAAGAAATTTTTTTCTTAGTCGATTACTGAGGCCAATTATTGAAAATAATATACCAAAATCGGAAGGTTTCGGTTGGCATGTCACGTGTCTAGGACGGGCAGCAGTGAAATCCCAAAGAACTTTTATAGTTGGATGACCAATAGTTAGGTGGTTGAACGAATGGAATATGATCATAACGCTCAACATTCACAACTGGAGTGCTAGAGCAGAAAACAGAGCCGACTGGCGGATGTTCTTGGAAGAAGCCCAGATTTAATTTTATCTGTAATTTTCAACATATTTTTATTAAAAATCAGGAGATTTCTGAGTATTGAGAATTATTTTCTTTATCTATAATACATATTAAATGTTTAATTTTGTTAAGTAAAGGAACTCAACTTGACCTATATTACAAAAACTTATGAAATATTTTAATAATGAAAGCTAACTGCTGTGCAAATAACTGTTTGTTTGTAAAGCAAAATCAAAGAGCAAACAAAAGTTAATGAAATTCGATAAAATTAAAATAAACAAATAAAGATAGAATGGAATAATTAAAGAAGAAACTAGAGGAAGATTATTTTTTATTGAATTTCACGACCTTCAAATTTTTAATAAAATTCGAGTAAATAACCACCCTTAAATATCATAGGTCAATAAATTCAAACATATTTGATGCAAAATTGATCAAAATAAAGAATTATTTTGTACCATTGTCAGCTACAAATATTATTCCGTCTTATAAAGGAAAACCAAGTAATTGAAAATGAGACCTGATAGGCCATTTCTCTGATTTTCTTTTAAAGATTGGTTGAACTCAGGTCATTGTTTTCTTATTATTTATTCTCTCTGTAATTTCCTTTAGCTCTTTCTTAACCTAAAAGACTTTAAGTTTCATGATACTTTGGTAAAATCCGAACTCATTTCATAGAATGAACATGAATTTTATTAGGTAAATAAAAGTTCTTTCATATTACAGTCCAATCCTCGCTATGATATGAACTAAAGTATATTTCTCATTACTTTTGTGTAATTGAAAATATTGAAAAAAAAAATTTATAGAATTGAAAAATATCTTTTCTGTCTGTGTTTTTTTCAGATTCTTTCTATGTCTGAAAATGTATAAATTCGTTAGACCATGCAATACTGTACAAAGTTATTTTTGTTATTTAATTTAACCTTTTAATCTTTTTCTTTACAGGTATGTTTTACTGTTCCCATCTTTAAGCATTAGGAATCGCTTCATCCAGTTCGTGGGTAGTCAATTGAGATACCGTGTTCACATATTATTTGGAAGACAGCTTTTATTATGACGCATAACATTCTGCTCCAATTTAGGACAATATTAATATGTTTGATAGAGTTGTTGCACGCCATATCCTACACCATAGTTCTCCCTGCCTCTCTCAGCAACACTATCCCTCCCGCCATTCGTCATGCACCAACAGCCTCCTCGTTCATTTCCTTCCTTTCCCACCGTCTCTTCCTCGACCAATGAAAATAATTATGACATAATGCCTATGCGTGTAAACGTTACTCTATATTTATTTGTAGTAATTTTTTTTATTTTCTATGTTTTTGTTTTTTTTATATTTTTCTGCCATCGCCTACTGCATAATCATATAAATATTTATATAAATCATATTTAAACTTTCTATGGACACCCTTTCCTGATCAACACAAATGAATCTGTAAATTTTTCTAATGGGACCTTAGCCCCACAATAATAAAGTTATTTTTTATTTCATTTCATATCTATAGAAAATATAATTAAATTTAATAGTAGCAAAATTATAGCACGTCACACAATTTTCACTTACCACCTTATATATAATAATAATAAATATCCATTTTTTATAATAAGAAGTTTCAAAGAATTCACATTCATCTATTATATTTATAAAAATCGCATGAAATATTTTTAGCAGGATGCACTTCTTCACGACTTCTGTCACAGTAATACAACAAAATAGTTTTATTCGAGACGAATTAACTATTCGAGACGAAAATTCTATTCATTATATATTTTTGGTATGTCAAGTTGAAAATAAATTTTCTAATTAGTTCCTATAGAAATTCCATTATTTTTCCGTTGAAATTAAAATTAAATAACATAAAAGTAGAAATTATTTTACTAACCACAAATTATTATAATTATTATAATAATCACTTCAGTTAATGCTTTTTTGTCACTCTCCAGTATTTTATACTGCTTTGTATGTTATAAATTATTTTTTCTAAAATCTTTATCTTTCTAACGGAATATTATTCATTTATATTACTATTCTTATTTCTGAAAATTCGCTTACTACGCGGGAAAAGATTTCTCCTTTAGTTGATTATTAAATTCTTTTATAGTTTATACCATATTCATCCATTTTTTATTACTGCTAAATATAACAGAGGGCTTATTATTTCAAACAAACAAAAAATACATTAGAGGAAGAAATTTTGAAAATTCGGCATTTAGGCCCTGTTAGAGTATTTTAATAAGGATAAAACATAGTTGATATTACAGACTGTTTAATTGTGCGTTGATATAACGTTTGATATAAAGTTTGATCAAAATCGTTAGAGCCTTTTTCGAGAAAATTGTGTAAAAAATGTGTGAACTCGATAATATAAGTTGGCACTTCCGGTAGGTCGATTTTGGTGAAAAAATGCTGTAACATCCCAGACATAAACCTATCTTAAATATGTAATTTCAGTACAACTTTTCGATTTTGAGCTAGACTCACTATACACACACACACACACACACACAGATGGTGAGTCTTGGTTATTTGGACTCAGGAGATCTAGAAGCGTATATCCTTGAGAGCATGAATTCGAAATTTTTCAGGATCGAACTTATTTCTTTCTTAAAGACCTTAGTCTCTAAATATATAACGTATTTCATACATAGGTGGGTAAGGAAAGGTAAAAATTAAACTTAATGCAGGAATACTAATAAACAAGCATTGAAATAAATATAAAAAATATAAATAAACATTATTTAAAATCAGCCAGGAGAACCCCGAACCACACTGCCATTTCAATCTCCGAGGAGGGCTAAAGGGATGGCTGGACATAGATTGGGAATATGCTAAATGATTAGGAGGATATGTAGAATTTTGATGTGATTCTTGTAATATTAGTAAATATTGAGACTTTGTTAACCATAATCAAATTTATCATAGATAGAGTACGTTATATTAATCTATTATTATATACATTATTACCTTATATGAATAGTATTGTAATATTAAAATTAGAGATAACTCTTCATTCATGATTATTTAATTTTTTTAATTTTCCTAATTTATGGTAATTATTGTTTATCTAATTACTATAAAAATATGGTCATTAGTAGGGTTCATACATTTGGAATAAATAATTTTAAAATGGCTATATTTTAGGAATTTTATCTCTCTTATACTTTCTTATCTCTTTATTCAACAATTCAACTCGAAGTTTCGGGCTTATCCTTGCTCATTTTCAAGTAGTCTTAATATTCCAGTTTTATATCCCTATTTTTTAAATATTTAAACTTATTGTACCATTTGTTAGATTTTTATAAGAACAATCTTATATGTCATCCTACTTATCCATTTACCATTGCCCTGTTATGATGAATGATCTGTTTGAGCTGTTCAAATGTGCACATTTACTAAAGGTCTCGGAACCACTGCCGTTTCAACCTCTGAGGAGGATTTTTGGGATTGGTAGAGTTGGATAGGGATTATGCTAAAGGGGTTGGAGGATGAGTGATTCTTGTAATATTCTTAAATATTGAGAATTTGTTTTTTAACGATAATTATTATCATTTAATTTATCATAGATCGAATATGTTATATTAATTTATTATTATATATTAGGTTGTATGAATAATAATATATTATTTATGATAATATTATGATATTCATTTATGATTATTTATTTTTTTGATTTTCATAATTTATGGCAATTATTCTTTATCTAATTATTATAAGAATGTGGTCAACAGTTGTATACATAAAATGGATCAAATAATTTACAATTATTTTGATTCTCGATTTCACTCTTGGTCCTCATGGTTGTTCAAAATAAATTAATATTGACTAAATGAATCATCCCCTTCGAAAACCAGGGTTCTAGAGAGCCCAGCCTTCCACATCGCTTTATCAGGTGTGTTGATTGGTAGGATAGGTAGGATTATAGGTGTGTACAGCTTTGATTGACGGCTTCTTAGAATCAATATAATTTTCTGTCGGTCCCATCGAAGATGGCTTCACTTCGCTGAAATAACCAGGAGACCTCAGAGGGTTTCCGCTTCTCACTTATTACAATACGTTCTTAACTAGCATGTCAGTTGATTCACTGGGAAATTTGCACCGAAAACTAAGAAGGGATAGAACATCTCTTATCAAATATTTTAGAGGGACGTATTATGTCTATTTTGTGTGTCATATATTTTCCAGTCCTGATTGGCGAAACGTTAACTGGTTAGTTGTTCATTTCTATTTTAGTGGCTAGATGCTTCATTTTTGAATAACTAGCTAATAATATTAATTTTTGTCACTTTTTGGTTAATTATTTTCAATGATGAGGCTTTGCAATCAACCAAGAAAAATAAATTAGCCCCTTCCTCTCAAAATTTGAGGCTTTACGTTTCAAGATGCGTATATCGGCTTTTCTCTCGGGCTACTGGACTGTTTTGAGATTTTTCTTTAGTCACAGATTAATATCTGATGATCATCGGAATTCGGCATTACCATTCAAATAATATTACCTAAGCCTTAGAATAAAAAAAATAATCGTTGGCTTATTATTTTCAAAAATATACCTTCGTAGCCAACCAACAATAAAAAAAATTAACCACCTCAAAATTTGAGGTTTTACATTTCAAAATAATCCAAAAATTGAATAAAAAAATATAATGAATCCATCCGTCCGTAACTTTTCGGTGAGCCTAGCAGGCTGTGCTTTTTTTTAGACTTGGTACCATTGCCTCAGGACACCCCAGGTTGATCCTTGGTACTTGATATTTCGTTTTATAATGGCGATCAATTAGAGATTTTATATCCCATATCTCGGAAATTTATGAAGAATTAGGAAAAATATATAGTGCATTTGAATTATACCAAGGCCAAAAAAAAAAAAAATTAAAAGCTTTTGGTTTATTATTTCCAAAAATTAACCTTTCTAGTAACCAAGAAAAAAATTATCTGCCCCACAATTAGAGGTAAAAAAAAGTTCCTCCGTCTGCCCTCCGGACAACAAAAATATTAAATTCCCTACAAAATAAAACAATAAAACATTGAAATCGGATCAGTATTAGCAGAGGTATAGCGCTTTGAACTTTGTGCACATGTTTTATGAAATATTTTGCTCATGTTTCTACGAAACTCGGTTCACCTTCATTTAGTTGTTTGATAACTTGAAGACCATGCATTTACTACATCATTTCAGATGCCCATTTTATAGATAATTGAATAGTCAACAATGATTTACAGACAAAAAAAAAATATAATATTAACCGGACTTTTATTAGAGACGATATAAAGGTTTTATGGGTAGATACAACATATTTTTTATATAAAAATATTTGGAAATAATAAACCATTGTGTAGTAATTCGCAGTTTTTTTTTTCACATTCGAAACCCTCATTACATGTTATATTTAGGGAATGCATTTTCGTGGAAAATTAAAAGATAAATATAGGCATATACATGTTATTATCTTTTCAGAAATATGTAACAAATATGAGAAACTTTTAAGAATAGAAAAATGCGAATTAAAGAAAAAAAAAATCATAAAACAAACAAAAAGGGTTATGCTTTAATTTGGTCCCTTAAATTTATATGTGAGGTAAACACAACTTCTACCAATTGCCGCTCACGATATATTGAGAAAAAAAATTGGAAACTGTCTAAAAATCGACTTTGATGACGTAAGCACCAAATCCTGACGACCGTCATACAACAAAGAATTAAATTTTA
Source organism: Rhaphigaster nebulosa (assembly GCA_948150685.1). Classification (NCBI taxonomy): domain Eukaryota; kingdom Metazoa; phylum Arthropoda; class Insecta; order Hemiptera; family Pentatomidae; genus Rhaphigaster; species Rhaphigaster nebulosa. Next base: position 7,310,948 of record OX411306.1, read on the forward strand.
AAAATATTTATTTATTTGGGGAAAAATCGTTTCACGTGTTTCCTGTAAAGTTTGTAAATGTGACTTACGCCTATTTTAAAAAACGACTTCGATATGTAATAACCTCAAATATGTAAAATAAAACATGTTTTATTTGCTTTTAAATTATATAAAACGAAAAATAAATGTCGAAGAAGGACTTTGAAAAAAATATGCAGATACATATAAATTCGGTCCCTAGTATTGTACTATCATTATTATATTATTAAAAGTAAAAATATCTACGACGGGTAAGTATCTAAAATAGATACAATAGGTTAATATTATTCTGGAACCGTAGACCACTTGAATATCCAGACGAAGACAGGCATAGAGGCCGGTTTGGGCAGTTTCGGACGCCTGTGTGGACTTGGTAGCCAACCCACGTGCCAATCTTGGTTCATTGCAATTCTCTGCTTCTCTGATTGCACAGTTCGCTATTGGTTCTGGGTTCTCAATAAATACCACATCTGTCCCTACGTGATACTGCGTTTAATGGATATCCCATTGTTAGCCACTGAAGCAGACCACAGTGGATTGGATCGACAAAATATTTTTTTTGTTTTTTATATCATATTAGGTGATGGGAGGGTCTGTCTCATAGACGGTTTTAATAACTGGGAAAAAACAATACATAATATTTTTTAATGGTGAGAGTATGGTTGAACGTGGAAAATTTATATAGGAGAATCTCGGTTGGGGCAGCGGTCAATAAATAAACTCACAAATAATAAAAAAATTACCATAATGTGTGCCGACGTTTCGGCCTGTTAGCCACAGCCACCCTGTAATAACACCGTCTAAGACACTTACAGCTGGGGACTTCTTATCACGTTGGTTATGTTAAGGTTATCCCTCTGTGTGTGATTGCCGGTGTAACGTGCTTGCTCAATTTTGTACATATTTATTTTTGTGTAGCTAGTAGTGGTAGTTGCTGAGAGAAATAGTAGGATAGTCTGTTTATTTTTTCCTTTTTTTCATTGTATAATTGTTAGTGAATTGGTTGCGCAACGGAGAAGAAGGTTTATTTACATTTTATTTTTTGTTTCTTTAGTATAGTTAATTTAATCAATTTGTATATCCAAATCAGAAGCATGCTTAATTTTTTTTTTAAATTTATATTTATAATGTGCAAGTAGTTTTAGTTAAAAGATTTTAAATATATTGATTTTTCCTTTTGTAATTGGATTACTTAATGAACCTAACCCTAACACTCTTACAGGCCTAAGCTTTAGGCCATCATCAGGTCTAAGAGAAAACAAGATAAAAATAGATGTAACAGCAGTGGCAGTACGAGTAATAGTAAAAAAAGTTACCGAACCAGTAAGATAAGACAGAAAGATGAAAAAATAAATAAACAAATTAAATTTTTTTTTTGAACAAACACAACTTCCCTCATTTATTTATTATTTTTTTAAATTAACATTTTTTACCAAAAACAAACCTACGTTTCGAAATTTTCTTTCGTCCTCTGGGTATTCTTTCTTTCATTCTAAAATTTAACAATACAACAACAACACTGTACATATTTTTCAATTATTAATGTAATTTTAATATAATATTTCAAAAACTAAATTATTTTACCTTAATTATGCTGTTTTTTTCTAAGATAAATAATAGTTGGTACTAATTCCCTAAACCTGTTTTTTCCATAAGTAATTTATTTCGTCTATTATATCTAATATTAAATTTTTTAAAATCATTATTACATTAGGGATTGTCTGGTAAGACTTATATCAATGTTACACTGAACTATGTTAGAATTAAACTTGGTACTGATCCATTAATCTATTTGCTAGTTGTCTATTGTCCAACTTATTTACATAGGTTTATTAGTTATTTTCTTTTTCTTTTTTTTTTTTTTTTGTAAAAATCTGATATCTTATTATTAATTATGAAATAATTATTATTGTCATGTAAAATTTAGTTTATTAATTATATCAGCATAGTGACTCTTTTAATTGACTGCATCTGACTTGAAATTTACTGCATTATTGATATATTTTTTGTGATGTTAATAGCTTCCATAGTCTTCCTATTTTTTGAGTTTTTTTTCATTATCCAAGATTTTTGGGTAAACAAAATCAAATTTATGATTGCTCATTATACTATGATGTGCAAGATCTGTAGTATTTTTGTTTTTGCTATTTTTACAATTTCCCATTTGTTGTTTTATTCGTTTATTAGACGTTTCGGCCTAAGCTTTAGGCCATCATCAGGGCTAAGATAAAACAAGATAACAATAGATGTAACACGAGTTGCAGTATCAAACAGTAAAAAAATATAACATAAAATGTTAACAAACAGTAAGAAAAGACTGTAAGATGAAAAAATAAATAAATAAAGTATAAAGAAAAATCTGCTGATCATAATTTGAATAAAAAGAAATAAAGAAAAATATATTAATAGATAATGAAAATAATGATATTTAAAATATTGTGAAAATATAGAAAGATAATGAATGAAATGAAAGATATAGTAAAATACATGAAAAATACTAATTATAATAACTACTAGAATGATTATTTAGGAATATAAAAGGAATGTCAAGATACCTATGATAATATAAGTAATTTAAATGATTTCTAGGCAATATATAATGAAATAAATGGAAAAATATAGGTAAAAAATAACAAAGTAAAATAAAGTTGTAAGATATAAAGTTACTTAAACTTGAAGATAGAGTAATTATAATCATAAGTAATTATCGTATGTTAAGAAGTAAAATAAAACATTAAGGATTATTAGAATAATTAACAGGATGTAGAGAATTAATAGGATGGAGAGGAAGGTTAAAAAAATACTTAATAACAAGAAAAAAGCATACCTGAGTGGCGTATAATCAAGCGCCAACTGAATACGTCAGAATAAGACCGTTAATAACAAAGCAAAACAATGTTGCCAACGTATTGATTTGGAGGGTACTCAGATTTAAATACAACACTGGGTTAAAAGGAAGTACTATTGATTTAAAAGACTGGTTAAACTAACTAGTACAAGTATTGGTTAGAGGTTAAAAAAGGATTAATTAAATAATAACGGATGTAGAATAAACCGAAGGTGACGGGTTAAAAATCATAGCTTAGCAGTGTAAAGAAATAAGGCGGGGATTATAAATAATAATTTAATGTAATAAAGAAATTTTGTATGTATAAGGAGTTGTTATAAAACATAAAATAAAAAAATAATGAAATGGGTAAATAAATAAAAATTAAATTAAATGTTTAACTGAATAAAAAAAGGAATACATTAAAATATAATAATAGGCTAAAAAAATATAATAATCATCATAATAAATGAATAACTCATAAAAAAATTGAGCCGTCACGGGACGCCTGGTGGATGTGAAACGAAACTATTTTTTATAGAAAATATGCATGAAAAGATGGTTTATTAAAGGAAATAAATATGACATAATAAAAAACAAATGCTCCTAGTTGTATTTTCTCCGAATTCGAAATACCTATTTTAAACTAGATTTATTGATAAACGGGCACATTATCGTTCCGATTATGTGCCCAAATGCCCAAATGTCGACGCGTCGCCACGCCAACATCCGGTCTGACCCGCCGCATTAAATGTTTCACATCAATAAGGGAGATGATAAAAGAAAATTAGGGATGCAGGAATAGATGATAAAAAATTAAGGTTTTTTTTAAATAAAAGGGGATTTTTGGGAATATGTAATGGTTTTTTTTGTCAGTCTTTTTATTTACAGAAAGGGATTCTAGTTGTATATAATTACATTCCGTGATGGTATGGTAGTTTGTTCTGCAATGGTTTGTCGTGATTGGTGACAGTGGCGAGGATAGATGTTTTGTTGAAATCGAATGTGTAGTTTAACGATAAGGAATGTTCGGAGAGTTTAGAGGCAGTAGAGTTATGTGAGGAAATGGAATATTTATGTTAGGTAAAGGGATCTTTTAGAAAATATTTGGTTTCGCCAATATAAGAGGTGTTGGCAGTTAGGGGTGGAGCAAGTGATTCGGTATAAGACCTGGGAGCGGTGTATGACTGTATAAGGATCTTTTAGACAGGTTAGAGAGTTTTTTCTGAGATTTTATATATCCAGAAAGCTTGTACAATATGAATTTTAAAATAAAGCAAAAGGTCGGATTAGGAGGGAAAACCAAAAAAATCTGAGATTTGAAGGCGTCACAGGTTGGGGTTAAAAGAACGTTAGGACTTTTTAATGTAGTCAGAAAGGGAAGGAATATAAGGTAGGTATCTGTGTAGGAGGATGGAAGTGGGTTGTAAAGAAGTAGGGAGGGAGAGGGGAAAGGAAATGAGGGAGGGGTATTGGTGTAGCCGTTGGTAAGCTTGTTAATGGTCTTAGTAGGGGAAGTTGTTGGCTTACAGGATCTGTTTGATACGGTTAATGTTGATTTCATGAAGATGGGAATCAGGAAGGGAAAGTAATCGGTTTAGAAGGTTTGTGGCTACGTTAATATTTTGGTGGTAAGGGTGTTGGAAATAGTAGTTTAAAGTCTGCCAGAGTAAGTAGGTTTAGTATATAGTGTTATTTGGGTTTATTATGAGGAAAAGTTCAGGGAAAGAGAGGGAATTATGCATTTCACGTTCAACGATGAAGTGAAGACAGGGGAGATATGAGTTAAAGGTTATTAGGATATAAGGAATCTTGTCAGGATTAAGGAGATGAAGAAGGTCATCTAAATATAATATTTTAACAAGGTCATCTACATATTACATTTAATAAGGCATTATACATATAATATTTTTTAATTTATTCCACCTAGTTTCATTAAAAAACATGGTAAACAGATTTCAGCAAACAAAGCTTCATAAAAATAATTAATTATTTTAATTAATAAACCAACAGTACAGCCTATACAGACTGTTTTAAGAGAAATAAATACTGTATAAAATGAAAAAGGAACTATATAAAAAATGTTAGAAATTGTTACACTGTGGTATGATTTAAAAATAATTCTTTTTGCAAAAAAATAACCAAATAAAAATATGTGGTGTGACATGAAATTGCAGTAACATGAAATTGACTGTGAACGTTCTATGTTTCGTATCACTCAATGTAAATAGTGTAAAAAATATTGTAGTCCAAGCGTTTGAGAAATTAGAATATAACCTTGATAAAATTTCAACGCTCATTTCTTTACTGCCCTATCTATAAGACTAATCTCCATTGTGTATTCACTTCCGGCTGATCAATTTTAACCAAAATCTCAGATGTAATTTATGTTGACAAAACAGTCTTGTACATATAAAATGTTTTACATTATATTTTAATATAATTATTAATAAAGTTTATTATGACGGATATCGAGTAAAGTAACCTTTACGGTTTGCTAATTTTTACCGAACTCTAATATTTTATTGATGTAAAATTTTTATACACCAAATTTGAAATGTTTTGCATTATATTTTAATGCAATTTTTGATGAAAGTCTATCAAGAACTTAAAGTACTCCTTCGGGTATACCAATTTTAACGAATACGAAGTATATTATTTATATTGATACAATAGTTTTATATAAAAAATTTGAGATGTTTTATAATAAACATTGCCGAATTGGAAATTGCAGCACATTCGTGAAAGACTCGAAAGAAATATTTATGCTGTAACGAAAGATATTGCGGCAAATTAGCTTTTTTAAGGAATTGAAGTTCATATTGTAACTTCTAAGCAGTATGCAGATAAAGGTTAAGTTATACTTTAACGCAATCTTATTTCTTTTTGTAATGAAATAATAAAATAAACATTTCTGTATAAAAATGTTGTTGTTAATAAACAATAACTACCTTATAGGTACAATATGTTAATGCAAGGCGTGATCAATGATACACTGTGCCTTTAAGCCATCCTCAGGCATTTCTGTATAAGGTCCTTATTCAGTTTAATTTACAATATAGCAAATTGTAATATATTTTTAATTTTTTTTTCTAATATATAACAAATATAATAAATATACATACTTCACAAAGTGTTAAAATGTATACAATGCCACAATTAAGACCAATTAAGTCCAATTATACAAAGTCACTAAAATATAATTATAAAAAAAAATAACAAAATTGAGGTCAGGACCAAATTTCATAAAAATTCAATATGTAAAAATTTCCATTAAGTAAATACAATTAAAACAATTTCAAACCCCAACAAAATATTAAAAATTTGCATTTATTTTTATATATACTGCATTCACCTTAAATCAACAAACATATTTATATAAATATATATATATATATATATATATATATATATATATATATATATATATATAATCGATACATATATATATATATATATATATAAATCGATACATATATATATATATATATATATATTTTTTTTTCTGTAACTGCTTAATGTTTAAATTCTCATCATTAAATGAATAATGCTGCTTTTAGGAGAGACTCATTCAGTTGTTATAGGCATTTTAAAACGTTTTTCCCAAATAATAATTTTTTTTTCTTTATTGTGTGAGAATCGTCAGTATTTTGTATTTATGTCATCAATTGTCGATTTTTAGACATTTTCCATTTTTTTTTCTCGATATATCGTGAGCGAGGGAATCGATAGAGATGGGGTTTACTTTCCATAATAAATCGAAACCTAAGTTTCGAATTTTCGGCGCTTAAACCTTTTTCAGACATCGATTTATATTATGCAATTTAATTTAATTCTAAGTTTTAATTGTATTGCCTACTTTGTAAACTATCTATCTATATATGTATCGGTCCCTCTCATGTGCTGCCACCATCCAATTTCTTACTCCTTTGGCATCGTTGTCAACACAGTCTTTCCATCGCAGCCGAGGTCTGTCGCCCTCCAGGATCGCAGTCATCAGCTTTTTTGGGACCATATCATCTGTCATCCTGGCTACACGAACAGCCTGAGTCGTCCCGCTTTTATGGACTTGACAAGATCGGGTTCCTTAAACCTATCGTAGACCTCTGATAATTAGCTATTAAGACGAATTCAAATCGACCAATTTTTTATTCCAGTATGCCCCGATCCAAAAAAAATAGATTTTCATATAATGAGGAATTGATAAATTATTTGCCACTTTTATAATTTTGTTTTATTGAAAACTAGTTTCGAATGTTATACATTCATCCTCAGTTCTAAAAATAATCAAAAAATTCAAAAATAAGCAATTCAAAATATAGTTTGGTATTATTATACATATTAAATTAGATGTAATATAAATCAATATTATAAAACATTTATAAATTATAAATTTAATTCAGACATGAACTCAAATAAATGTTGGTACTCACCAAGGTTTAAATGGATTTTATCAAACAGAAAAGTTTGTACTAGTTTCTTCTCGCATTGAACAAATACTGAACGAAAGGTAGGTAGGATGTTTATAGGTCAGGATTTTTCCAGTAATGCCGGTGAGTAATTGGTTTTTCTGTTATAGATGGGAATAATTCCAAATTTCATTTTTTTCTATGTTTTTAAGGTTTTATACACAGCCCCTCCAAGTTTGAATTTTGGATGTAGACTATATATTAGGAGCTACAATGCCAAATTATATTACTCGCCTTTGTTAAAATTAGGTTTTTGGTTTACTCAATGTTAGGAAATTCATTGAGTTATTCTCGTCAAAAAAACACATTTTCGTTATACACAACTTTATCTCTAAGATTGAGAAAGTTTTGATGAATTAATTACATCTATGTCCATAATTCATTTTGTTTGGTTGTTTTATGTTTTATTGTTTTTATTTAGATAACAATTTGTGCATTTCATTTTTTTTTAACTCATTTCATATTTTTTAAAATAGTAATATGCATTATGAAGTTGTGTATTTATAGTTATTTTGATATATTAAGCACTATTTTGTTTTGCTTTACCACCTCTAATTGGGTTTTAGCCTGTTGGTGGTTTATGCTGTTTGTTAATAAATAAATAAATTTATATATACTGTTATTAATTGAATTTATAAATATATAATTGTAAATTTTATTTGTAGCTGTTTTCCAAGTTATGTTGTTTTATACTTGATATGGTTATGGTGTTTTGTATATTTATATCTTTTTTGTTACTCTCTTTTAACTTTTTATTATTTATATTTTAAATGCCAAAATAGATGAAACAATTTTAACAGTGTAATAAGAAAAATAATGTGATCTTGGAATTATATTGAATACCATCCATTTGGAGGGAAATTATGTTTTGGAAAATAAGGGATTTGAAAGTATGTAAGAAGGGAGCATGAAGAATGTAGGAAGGAAAGAGATTCCACAGTATTGAGGGCCGGATCAAAAAGGGAGGGGGGCCGCAAGCTAGGGCTTTGTAGGAAGCGGGGATATAACTCGCAACATCTCCTGTTTATAGAGAACAAATTGGAATAGTTCAAATATGTGAGGAGGGAATTGTGTGGATTCAATTTGGCACAGGATGGAATCTAAGAGAAACTGTCAACGGTAGAAGAGCCGGAGACAAATCTGACAAAACAATTGAAATTGTCATCGAATTCTTTAGTAAGCCGATCGCATTCCTCAAAATGGAGGAAGAAAACAAAAAGCTTAAGTCTTGTAGAAGGAAGCGACATGGTCTGATGAAAATATATAAAATGACGGGAAGATTCGGAAAGTTTGGGGTTGTCAGCAGAGGAATTGATCCAGATTAATAATCCCGATTTTAGTGCGTTTATAAAACAGAGTGACATTGAATGAATGTGATAAAAGATATTTAAAAATAAAATAAATTAAAATCATGGTTATTACACAGATTCTCTTTTGTAGTTTCTTAGCAACCCATTACGTTTTGGTTTTCAATATTATTTGCCATAATAGACCTTTGTAATCCACCAAGAAAAAAAAATGTTCAACTCCTCCCAAAAGTTGAATAAATAAAAAACAAATATTGAATAAACAAAAAATCCGTCCGCGGCTTTTCTCTGAGACTACTGCACCGATTTTCTTCAGATTCGTCACCAAAGCCACAGGTAACCCTAGGATGATCCTCGGAACTCGGCATTACCATCTGTCTGTTTCAAAATAGCGGCCGATTAGAGATTTTATGAGCTTATAAATCCACCAATTATAAAGGTAGTGGGTGTTTTGGAATCAGCATACCAAGGCATTTAAAAAAAAATGTAAAAAACGAATATATATATATATATATATATATATATATATATATATATATATATATATAAATGCTTTTATCTTATTATTTTCAATAATAGTCCTTTGTAATCGACCAAGTAAACAATTTTTTTAAACCCTTCTCAAAATTTGAGATTTTAAGTTTCTAGATCTGTAGAATCCAAATACCGAATAAAAAAAAAAATCCGTCCGTCCGCCGTCCGCTTCTTTTCTCCGAGACTACTGCGCCGAGCTCCACTTCCTTCAGCTTCTTGGTCTTTCCTTTTTCTTTTCTCACTGAAGTGCACCTCCATCTTTTTCCTCTGTATTATTTCACCCTCTGATTATACTTCCTAACCATTTCAGCCTACTTGTTTGACACAGTTACTTCTTTACACTCTCAATTCGGATCTCCCACGGTATCTTGGGTCAGGCTTCAAATTTCTGCTACATTGGCTCCTACTGCTTAATTTTTTTGCTGAACTTGGTAGATATCTTTTATCAAGTATTCTGCACATGTTGCTTTCCCGAAACGTTCCAAATACTAAATATAATCTAATTATCCGAACTATAAATCAAAGGGATATAAAAGCTCTGTGAATGGACAGACCAGATATTTTTGAAATATTACTATTTGGAAATAATAAATCATTGTGCAATTATTGGCAGCGTTTTTAATTAAATATATCACGATATATTGTGATAGGCTAGGAAATTTTCTTTCAATTTTTAATAAACATACAATGAATAACAAATTCGTATAGTCGCCTGAAGGACTGCGGATTTCAAAATTAAAATATGTGGAACTTTATCTTGGTCAAGATAAAAAAATTATTCAAATTTTCACATTCAGAAAATAATAACAAGTAACTTAAAGAAAAATTAAAATTTTCACTAATTGCATAAATATTCAACTTAAACTAATAAACCGTTACTAATATAAAAATTACTTTTTTCCTCTCAGATAAATTTATGTAATTTATAGATAAATAAATAGATTTAAAGATTTTCATATAATGAGGAATTGATAAATTATTTGCCACTTCTATAAATTTGTTTTATTGAAAACTAGTTTCGAATGTTATACATTCATCTTCATTGTATTCGAACTAAATTGTAATGATTGTGCAGCCAAATACACGGGAAAAACTTGAAGATCGCTAAATCAGAGATTAAAGGAACATATACGTGCATATAATAATAAGACAGAGAATTCCAACTTTGCAATTCATTTAAATGAAAAAAACCAATATAAATTCATCAAAGACTCAGGAGTAAAATTAATACATCACGTTAAAAAAAAGCCTCAAATTAAATATTATTAATATTAAAATAATTTTTATAAAATACCTGGAGGTCTTGTCAGATTCTCACAGCTGTTCTTAAAGTGACATCTCATCCTTGTTCTTTGCTAGCGCCAACTTAACTCCTCCTAAGCTCGTTTAAGTGTGGCAAAGTATGTCTTCAATCTTCGTACCGGGGGCTTTTAATTCTCTCATTTTTATTCGGTGGGGATGTCCGTTCTTTGTGATTGGATACTAAATTGTTGGTAGTGGGGCCATGCTGTCCTGGTTGGCCAATATTTTTCAAGAGAGGCGCGACATTTTAATAAACTTCTAGTGTAAGCTCCTCCCCCGGTTGCAGCTGCTCTAGGTTACCAAAGAGTGATTAGAAAAATCTCTAATTTAATTTAAACCTTCTCGGATCCTCTAATATCTTTTTATGAACATGGGTGTTATTAAGGTGTTCTGGAATCGTAAACATTTAATTTTCCAGACTTAGTGTGGAAAAGTATATTATGTGCAGAATTTCCTCAGGAATCCGGAATAATAGCCTTGTCTAGATCAGATGAAAGATTTTTTTTTTTTACCTTTTATATATAAAATTATTTTTTAAATTCTGTTTTTGCGCATATATCCACTTCCAGGGGTCAATTGTCCACCATAGAATAAAGTACAGTTTCAAATATTTTTGAAAGTATAATTTAATTGTTTATAACAAGTAAATTGCAAATAAATAATTTCCTTGACTCCAGAAAAAAAAGACATTCAATCTGTCATGATGAAACTATTGCAAAATCATAATCACTTTCCTTAAAAAGAATTTAAAAAAAAATTAGGGCCTGTATTTCAAAAGTTTAAATGCTTTTAGGACAGTGTTACTTCGGTCAAAAAATCATGAGTAGTCAATATTTTGACATATACGAAATGAATTGAATTTTTTAAATTTTCAACATGTTTTACAGATAATTAGAATTGTTCAACTTTAACATAACCTAATATTTCAACGAATTTTGCATCACATTGATCGCAATAAACAGCATTACAATTGTTTAAAAAAAAACACACACAAATTCGGAAAAAAACAGTACAAATAAACGAAAAAAGAAAACACAAATTTAGAAAATAAAAAGATTGCTCTAGCCTTATTGGGAGTCGAAATACAAACAGTTTACTATATTTATCTACAAATACATGATTGTATCGGTAAAAAAAGTTTGATACCTCAAAACAGTTTTGTAGGTAAAAAATCAGAAATGTTCAGAAGGGCTTATGCGATGAACCCGGCCTATATATATATATATATATATATATATATATATATATATATATATATATATATATATATATATATATATATGTATATATAAATTGTTCTTAAGCTGAAAAAATAATATTTTGCCAGCTTCGTGCTCACTGAGCTGCCATTAGTAAGGTGTATTTGGGGGAAATCAGAACAATTACCGGGCCACATCGCCTAACATAACAATATTTATGATTTATATACTTTATTCTAGAATTATGAAACTTCAAAGTTTTTATGCCGACACATGTATGTGCGTTTAAAATTTTTAACAAAACTTGTTGAAAATTTACCTGTAATTTCTAAAATCGTAAACTCTTTGTATCCAGTTAACGTTTTTTTTTAAATTTGTAATTTTTGGCTTCGATTCAAATGCAGTTTTATCGTCAATTTGATGCAATATATGTTGAAAAGTTAGCTTTTGTTTAGGTTGCAAAATTGTAATTATCCGTGAAACATGAAAATTAAAAAAAAAATGAATTTATTTTTTAATTTGTTAAAATATTACTATGATTTTATAAATTAGTTTTAAGATAAGTGATTATACTTTTACAATGAAAAACTCTCATTTGGTTCGACATCAAAAGGGCTATTATTTTTTTTAGTTTTCATAATGATTGACTGAAAAATTTGGAGTCAAGGCCATTATTTGTTTGCAGTTTTTTGCAATTTACTTGTTATTAACAATTAAATTACATTAGGGATTGATAAATTAGTTGCCACTTCTATAAATTTATTTTTATTGAAAACTAGTTTCAAATGTTATACATTCATCTTTTCTTAATTAAATGCATAATTCGTAATTGTTTTATAGTACTAATTTATATTACATTTAATTGAATATGTTTCAGTATATGTATTTTGACGAAATATAAAGAATTCTTGTGTGTTTTTAGAATTGAAGATGAATGTATAACATTTGAAACTATTTTTCAAAAACAAAAAATATATAGAAGTGGCAAATAATTTATCAATCCCTAATTAGATTGATCCTTCTATACCATCATGCGGATGTCAACTAATGAAATTAAAAATAAAAAAAAATATTACGTGTTGTAGCTTATTCCATGGTGAACAATTCGACGATTTTTTTAGTTCTTTCTGACGCCTAAAAGCTGAGATATATGTAAAAAACTGAATTCGAAAAAATATTCTTTACATGAATCCTTAAATTAAAAAAAAAATCCGTCATCTGATCAAATAATCTTGAGGAAATCCTGTACATATATATTTTTCGAGATTTTTTCACCTTTGTCTGAAAAATCATGCCCTAGAAACCGGACTATGTTTGTACTTCTCGGTGGTCTGTTTCTGAAAATTAATTATTTCTTCCTAAAGAAACGGGTCCTTTCTCCGATCACAGCTCCGACCTCAGCCCAGGTGGTTGATTTCCTTGAAACTCCCTAATGATTCTGAAAATGAATTATCTTTTCAAAGCCTTCACTTGAGAAGCAAGATATCCGTTTTTCCTATTTCCAAATCAACCTAATGGCTTCTCTTAAAGCCTTTTGGATCCCTTGTGACATTATCATCCAAAGTAAACAGGCCTATAACAAATGTCATCTCTTCGAATGTTTTTATATTTCTGTGACAAAACCTTCTGTCAGCTCGTCAATTATCCTGACAATGGCGGTTACTTTTGGTCGCCCTTTTTTCTATTGTTTTGATCCTATCAGGTAACAGTATACCTTCAGCCCTTGTCCCTTACTATCTTGTCAGCTAGCTAAATAATAAATATACTTTATTATATAGCCTAATATTACGCTATTATAGCCTAAAATCTGTGCACTGTGTATCGGTTAAAAACTGTGTGTCGGTTGGAGTGATTGGATTTTGGCATGGCGTGATGGAGTCTAGGACCAATGGAATTTCAGCTGTTCCACATTATTCAAAAATATTCACACAGAATTTCATACACACGGTCGTACGCCGTTCCAATTGGCTTGGACCGATTGAAGTTGAGTGACCGGCCACTTTTAAACTGTGAGATGTGACAAGGAATAAAAATGGAGAAGTACTCCTCAAATATTTATTTCTTTTAATTTATTTTATTTTTGCTATAATACTTTTTTTTTATCTTGGTTGTTCATTGTTTTGCTATTATTTTGTATATCAATTTATTTCTATTTGTGATTTACATATTTTTTAATTAGTTATTTTTTTTATCTCATTTAATTTTTTTTTCCCACTTTGAGTATGTGATATGAATAAACTCTCAAAACCCTAATGCATGTTGCCCACTAGTATGGTTCATTGTACTGTACCTCAATAAAACGGTCTATCACTCTGAAAAAGTATAGTTTTAAATCCCATATTTTTATACCAGACGAAATTATTATGGATATATATGATGAATAGAAACACAAGTGCGCATTTACATTTTTTATGGTATACATTTTTATAGTTTTTATATTAATTCTAAGAAAACTTTATACATTTATATTTAATCAGTTGACATCCGCATATGATGGTATAGAAGGATCAATCTAATTAGAGATTGATAAATGATTTGACACTTCTATAAATTTTTTTTATTGAAAACTAGTTTCGAATGTTATACATTCATCTTCAGTTCAAGATTTAAATGGATTATATCAAACAGAAAAGTTTGTACTGATTTCTTCTCGCATTGAACTAACCATTAACTGATTTAAATATTTTATTATCTCTTGGATTTTTTACTGTTAAACCTTAGACTGCCAAAGGCAATAAAAAGACCTGGAAAATTTGTATATATATTATATTTTTGTTGTATATATGTAAAATTATAAATAAAATTTCTGGAGGGCAAGGAAAAAAAAAAAAAGAAGATTTTTTACCTATAGAAGCCCTCAATTTGTGTTTATATTATTTATTTTGCAAATAATGCTTCTGGTTAATTAATAAAACTAAGGAATTCGAAAAGTGTGATTTCTCGCATTCTTTACTTTCAATGGCTGGTGCCTGATCAATTGTTTTGATAGTTGTGATCAATTTTTTGATAAAATCTTACCCCACCATCACCCACATTATTCTTTTCCCTTAAGATTCAGGGAAAGATTCAGTAACCTTATATTCTTTAAATTAAACCGGTGGCCTGCAGAATTCGAAAAATATTAACCTTCGGGTTGACATGGGTTCGTCCCATGCTTAGTTTTTTTGTACGCCATACTCGCCATTATAAAATCTCAATTTTTGTCTCCTTAATTATCTTTAATGAATTCCCGTTGTCGATTTGAGAAAATTTGTTGGGATTTATGGAGATTTTTTCTCTCACAAAAACCTTGTTGGAGTTACCTCTGGACTCCACTTGGTATTTAATTCCTGTAAAATTTGAGGTAAGATTTCAAACAACAATGAAAAGAGTGAACATCTCTTATATGTGCGTGAAATGCCTTGATAACGCAGGATTTTGTATTGAGTCTTTCCATTATACCACAATAATTCATAATTAAAATTATTACTTTGCTTTTTTAATCATGCATAGTTTATATCAGTGGTTCTCAATCTGTACAGGTCTATGGTTAAACCATGTCTGGAACACCCCAACTCCATTTGGGGATTAGGATGCTTAAATGTGCATATTGAGGCACTTTTATAGGCCAATCAATGAGGGGGGTATAGACGCCCAGAATTGACTTCAGGACTTTATTTGGACTAGTTTAGAGGTAAACGTACTAAAGGCACTGGAATATAAGAGCAGATGCCAAAAGGAGAGGTGAAGGGTAAAGCCAAGTTTTTCAGTTTTTGTTCAAATCACGAAATTGGATGGTCGTTGCTTGAACCACGTGTTAAGCAAAATTCAAAAAAATGAATTAGAAAAAAAATTCCTACAAGAACGTTCCTATTAATTTTTTTTCGCATCTGATATAGTTTAAGAAATGCGCGCTCTTCAAAGGAACAATTTTTTTATTCCAAACTAAAGTGGACTGTACTTTTCCTTATATCGTTAGTTGCGTTGAAGAATACATATTTCCTAAACTACAACCAATACGATAATATTAATTGTATCATCTTGTAGAAAATTTAATGCGCTTCAATTTTTTAAATAAAATCTTTTAAGCAAAGACCAACCGTTTTTGAGATATAAACAGAAAACAGAAAAAAAATTCTCTCTCTCTCTCTCTCTCTCTCTCTCTCTCTCTCTCTCTCCTCTTTACCTCTGATCCTAGATCTCAGGAATTTCAGTATGTTTATCTCTAAACTAGCCCAAAAGTAGTTCTGAAGTCAATTTGACCGTCCTGTCATTTTGAGCATTCATTGACTGGAGTAAAAGCATTGAGATATACATTTAAAGTTTGATAGACACATTAGTGTTTTCGGTCACAGAGAAGGATTTTATCCTCTGTGGCCGAGGCCCTAACTGCTGTGATAAAAAATAAGTTTTGATTATTTTTTGGTATTTTAGATCACAAAAATATCGTTCCGTAAAAAACAAAACAAAAAAAAAAAAAAACGAAGCTTTACTGGTGGCATGAGAGAATAGAATCATGAAATACAGTCACTGGAGGCGTTATAAGTGGTGTAACGATATAGCAATGATAGATATGATTCTTAACATCGAACTATTATTTGGCTTATTTATTTATGCCTCCATTTTTAAGGAACGGAATAAAAAAAGTTATCCAGACGACAATGAGCTGCACGGTTCGGACACGGGGCAGGGTATACAGTACCCGCAATACTGGACTGTTTAAGAGACACCTACTACGGACATCTACCTACCTAGCTACGATTACACAAGCTTTTTATGATATAAATTATACAAGTTAGAAGGGTATTGAATTTACATTATTCGGTGTGTTGGCTGTAACAAAGGAATAGTTGGTCAGCGAGGTCGAAAGACTGAAGAGCTTAGGTAAAAACTTGGAAGAGAGGCTTACATTAAAAGTACCCCCATTATACTTCCTACAGCCTCTTCACAAGTTAGCGAGCTGTAATCTCTCCTTTCCTCTTATAACTTTTGCCGAATTTTTTGTTAGAGTTATTACATTTTTTTTCCCAAATTTTCCAGAAAATGTCAAAACAGACCATTATATTATTTTATCGACCTTCTCCTGGATATATTGTATATGTCAGCTGATTAGAAAGAAACATATGTTTACTCATATACCATATCATATTATATAATACTCACAAGTAGGTTACTGTAATGTGAGCCACGAAAATATAGGATTATTTCTTAAAAAGTTTTAGGCATTAGAGATTATTCTTCACCATACTCCACTTTAAATTACAGAAAAATATACCCAAATCGACTAAATATACAATAAAATTTGTTAAATAATGAAACTTAACTCATGTTAAGTCATCTTAACGATGAACATAACATCCTATTGTTAGAAGGAATCCAGAAATGTAGAGTCCGCCCAAATTTCGGAGAGACCTCTCTGGAGAGGTAAAAAAAGTGGGAATTTTCGCATTTATAATTTGCACAAGTAAGATTTTGTTTCTTATATATATATTTTTTTTTTGTTTTCTGAATGGAAGGAACCACTCCCATGACCATGAATGCAATAGTTCTTCCTGAATTAAAATAAAAAAAGTCCTCTTACAATGAATTTCGGTAAGTCAAACAATACTTCTTAAAGGGAATTTAGTCAATTTTTCGATGGTGCAATTGGAACGTAATTATTTTGAATAGTTATTGAGTGATCGCTTCCTATTCAACAAAAACGTGAAACTTATCATAAAAAAACAAACAAAAAACATAAATTTGCAGCTTTTATGTGTGGAGTTGGACCAGGGGTCAATATGAACTTTTTATTAATCTTGAGGTCTATTATCATCTATTTAAATATTTCCCATGATTTTCAACTCAGTATACAGTATACAAATCAATATACTGATTTAGATTACATCTAATTTATATATTATATTTTTTTTAATATTTTTATTTGTGAAAGACTAAGTCTTGTACAAATTACAGCACAATATTATATTAAAAGATACAGTTGATCTTCTGAGTCTAGAGCTCTTCAACAAACACAAGAAAAAAAAAAAGTTAAAAAACAGGTTGAATGATACCAGCCTCTTGGATGGCACACTCAAGAATAAAGGACAAATATTATTATATATACATAATCATTTAGCAGTAATATTCTGTTTAAATCACGTTCCAAATAATATTATATACATTATGAATTTATAACATTCAACATAGGTGTATGTATACTGGATATTTAAATAATACTAATAAAGCTCAAATAAATTGATAAATTCTATAGAGTAACAGTCGGAAATGTATTAATTATATGATAATAATGTTTTAAAATAATTAGTAAACATAAGATATTGAAAATATAATTGTAAAGTCATGACAGTAACGTTTTGTAATACATTCTATTTATATATAATAATAACATAATATATATTTATTTGAGAAAGACAATTCTTGTACACATTTTTTCCCTTTTTATTTATTTATTTTTTTCTTTTTCTTTTTATATATAAACAGCTTATATATAAACAATTTTATATAAACAGCTTTTTCTTTTTATATAAACTTTTTACATAAACTGAATAAAACCTTTCTCCTCCTTTCTTCTTTTTAATTAATTAACCATAAAATCACTCTTAAGCCGAATTTAGCGTTTTATGTACTCCCATCATGTAGTAATACACTTTGTATTATTATTATTATTATTATTTATTATTATTATTATTGTATTACATCTAATTTATTATGTATAATAATACCAAACTATATTTTGAATTGCTTATTTTTGAATTTTTTGTGTGTTTTTAGAACTGAGGATGAATGTTTACGATTCGAAACTAGTTTTCAATAAAACAAATTTATAGAAGTGGCAAATAATTTATCAATCTCTAGTTAAATTAATTGATTATAGCTTGGAGATGTATCTCACTCCCTCACTTTTTTTCAAAACTGGGCGCCAAGTAAACTCGCCGCCTTCTACAGCTGAGGGTAACAGTTGGCAAGCCTTACCAGTTCCTTCTGAACCAAATTGTAAACTATGTTGAGAGAAATCTCCATTAACATGCTGTGACAGTGAGAAGTTTAGTTAACGTTAAAAACGTGATTTGAGTATGGGTGATCCTCATTCCCTCACTTGCTCATAGAATAGAGAAAGCAAGTTAAATATTTGATGTATTCCTATTGTAGTTCTTCAGGTTACATGGGATTTGATGTGATGCAAATAAGGAGACTCGAAAGTTAAGGCCTAATCAGTTAACAATGAATTAGCACAAAAACACACACCTCACACCTCAATTTTTATTTATTATGAAGATTGTATTTCATTCAATATGCCTCTAATTCAGTTGCTTTATTATTAGCCTAAAATTGATTTATCTCATACGCTCTATAATAATTTAATGATAATAAAGCAATAATAATTTAACTAAACATTATTGAAACTAAACACATTTAAATAAAACATTGCCCTTTAAATAAAATTATTGCCCCATTTGAATAAAAATTGACTCATCACAGCAGGGCTATAGTAAATGTAATTAATTTTATTCAACAACAATTACAGGAATAATTATGTTATAATGATTTTAACTCGGAGGTAGAGACTTAAATTAATAAATGGTTTTAAATATATTTGTTTTAGAACTAGCATAACAAATAAGATTCTTCATATACAAATATGACCATTTGGGGCAATAATTTTATATATTTGATAAATATGGATGTAACAGTTATACAGATTATTTGAAAGTGCATGGACTAGCTCGAAACGCCGTTGTAAATAATTGAATAAGGTGATGAAGTATGTAAGCGATAATTTCCTGAAATATAATAATTTAAAAAAAAAAATAACATTTTATGGATTCATTCATATTTACGAAGGGAATTAAGATTTTTCAGTAGACATTCTTCCAAATATTCTACGTTATACTCTATGAAGTACAATAATTTGGTAAATACTTTAAATAATTTCAGATTTCTTGGCAGTAGACGCAAACTGAACAATTTTTCTAGGAAAAGCGAACATTTCCCGCCTTTAATCTCAGTTTTATTTTTGTTTAATGTACATTGGTATTTTATTAAATACTCAATCTTGACTATTTGACGTCAAAGACTTAAGCAAATCGAACTTTGCGTCTCTTGAGTAAATATAAATAACATTTTTCTTTATAATATAACAAGAGTCTATTATTTGATTGAGAAAATAAACTTGGTAGAATCACGAAAGGATAGTCACGGAACTTTACCGCCAAATTAGGATAAACGATCCATTATTTCCTAGCTTTCAGTTATTTTTTTTCTTGATCAATCTGTTGGTAAATCTATTGTAACGAATATAGCGATACTTTTGTAGCAAGGATACTTCTCTCTCTCTCTCTCTCTCTCTCTCTCTCTCTCTCTCCTCTCTCTCAAAATATCAAAATAGAGGTGGCGCTAAAAAGTTGGGACCCCCCAAAAAGCAATTCTGAGTTCGATACTGGCCTGATTTAAATGATGTTTTTTTTGTTTTGTAAAGAATTTAACTACCTTTCAAATAAAAGTTTTCAACCCTCTAACTCAATTCAGCTCAATTGATCCAAGAATTCCCAAATGTATGGGGATAATATATATATATATATATATATATATATATATATATATATATATATATATATAAATACATATATATCCCTCGACACCCTCATAATAATGTTCTATTGGCTATGATACAGAAATACTACCCTACCTCTCTACTAACTAGATTACTGATAGCCATGAGGCATTGTTGAAAAAATAAATTATATTATTTTCAATTTTAATACATTGACTGCGTTTAAAGAATTTTACTCTTGTACGCTCGGTGTATCTTTACTAATAGTGATCAAACGATGTACATCAGGTGCGGTTTCGATCCCCGGGGACATAAAACACTTCACTGCCGCAGTAAACCTATTAATATTATTTCTAATAAAAAAATTATCTAAAAATCGCAGTTTAATTCGCTAAAAAGATATGGAAACGAAAAAATTGCGACCAAATGTTATTGAGGTATATAAATTTCTTTGTTATAATTAAGAATTATAAATTTTTTTTGAAAAATGATATATATATATATATATATATATATATATATATATATATATATATATATATATATATATATAAATATATATATTGCTTAAGTAAATAAAATTAAATATAAAATTATTTAAACAGCTCGAATCAAAAGTATACCTCTCTTTTTTTCTTTGCCCTCCAGAAATTTTATTTATTTACATATATACAACAAATATATAATACATATATATATATATATATATATGTATATATATATATATATATATATATATATATATATATATATATATATATATATATAAATTTTCCAGGTGTACCTCTCAAAATCTTAGATAATATATTATATGTAGAATATTAACTGTTTCATTGAGATGAGACTGTGCTGAGAGTGGTGGGGGAAGTTGAAGGCGCGAAGTCTCAGCCAATCAAATCAGAATCTTCTGTATCTCATCCACAACAATATCACTCGAAGCCTCTGTCTAGTGCGCTCCGGGCTACGTCGGCTGGTTGTTTCATTTTTAATATTTCTTTAAATATTTTATATCCATTTTTAATTTTTAGAGCTTTTTAAGAATAATTTTATTGTTTCTCTTGATTGTTTTTGCCGTGGAAAGTGAACTTTAAATAAAGTTTCAAAATATTCTGTGTTTATTGATCTTCATAAGTGACTACCATCTTGTGAAATCCGCTGTAAGTGCCTATTTTACTATTTTTTTTTTAAATTATAAAACTAATAATTTAAATTTGTTTATGTGTCGTTTATTAGGCATTGTTTAATACAGAAATTTCTCATATATTTATATACTCAAAATTATATATTAAAAACTATTGATATGAAAATTATTTTTCAAAAGGAACTCCAATAAAAAATAACGATTTTTTTCTATCGATTTATAAATTTATAAAATATAGCTTGAATATAATTACTATTACTATGAAATTTTCATCTTTATTTAGCACAGCATATTTATAATAGCATCATAATACAGATAAACTAAAAAAATAATAGGTAATATCTGTAATATAATAACAATATCAACAACACACCGTTAATTTATGATATAGGTGATAATTATTATATACGGTGATATACAATAGAAAAAAAACTTGAATTTTTAAATCCTTTCTGTTTTGAAAATCAGAGATGGAAAGAAAAGTATGTAATTTTATATATGTATAGTATGTCAATATGTAATATGATATAGTGTGTGTGTGTTTCTGCTTATGTATGATATATACATAATGGTTAAGGCATTTAAAACTTATTAAAAATTAACTAAAATAATAATTGATGGTGCTATATTATAAAAATCTTTAATAATTAAATATATACTGAAAATCCAAAATAACTCTTTGAGATTTGAATATACTAAATATCTAATGAAATCCAAAGGATACAAATCATTCTTCAGTCACTAAAATACTTTATTTAAACAAATTAATATCAATAATTGTAACGGTAGTTGAAATGACGAACATTTTGTTAATAAATTTATATTCTTGATTACTATCAAATGAATATTTCTTTACAAACTGGTTGCTATAACTGATATAAATGGACCGTTAAAAGAATATAGTGGATAGTTGGTTCAACATTTTTAGTACAGATAGTACATAGCTAAGCCCGTCTATTATTCACTCAGACTACCTCATTTCATTACATTTGAAATCTCTAGTTTGATTTATTACTGTTTAGCATAGATGAAAAATTAATCTCAAATAGATGTTATAATTCGTTTTAAGTACAGATAACTTGCAATGTTATAGCCTTTCAGTATTAGCATGCAGTGTGTAAAATGTAGATGGCTATTCACATCAGATAAATTTATTTATAATACAATATTATATACACTACCGTTCATGAAAGTATGGGCATCTCTAAAAATTCAGTTACACAACGAATAACTATAATTTTCATAATAAATGCCGTATGGAATCTTTTTACTAGCTCATTACACAATATTAATGTTTTGATTGAAAACAATGAAGTCACTTTTATATCTTTTTATTTCAAGGATTAGTTGGAGAGAGAGACTTAAACAAACCATTAGCTATGGTATGTCCATGCTGTTTGACTTTCGATTCGATGTCGCATGCCGAATCGAAAGTTGAACAGTGTGAACACAGTTATTGAATGTGAGGCACGGGGCCTCATAATACTTAAACCGAGCAATATATTTCTCTTTTTCGGCCCAATCAATCCTTGTGATAAAAAACTATAAAAGGATCTTTATTATTTTCTTTCAAAATTATAATATTCTCTAATGAGCTAATAAATAGTTCAGTACAACATTTATTATGAAAATTATAGCTAATCACTGTGTAGCTGAATTTTTATAGATGTGCAGAGATGTAAGTACACTCATATGTCATACACTGTTGTATTGTGAATTTATATTAGATATATTAAGATATTTACTTATAAAAAAAAAGATTTTCATTGTTTAACTAGTTTAATGTGAGATTTCGCTTATCTTCTTAATAGGGTAAAAATAGTCTAATTTTATTTCCTATATAAGATTTTTGGTTTATTATTTTCAATAAGTGACGTTTGTAATCGACCAAGAAAAAAATTGTTTTAACCCCTCTCAAAATTAGAACTCTCCTCTTCAACTCTTTCCCCAGAACTACCCACTTCAAACTTCTCACCAGAACTTTCCTTTCCTCCGTCTCTTATACTCCTTCCCCTACTTCTTAGATGAATTTTTTCCCCACTCTCCTTTTGGGACATCTTATTGGCTGAAGCTATAAGAATATTTGAAAAAGGATTTGTAACCTTGGGCGGCAGATTTTATCACACCATGTCGACCTGGCCTATCTCTAAGTTTATGGTGCTCTTACTTTAAGCGGCCTATTGGCGGTCTTGAACTGCACCTCCCTCCCCCTCCCAGGTAGAGCGCCCCACTTTGAAACTGGTCAATATTGATATTGCTGGACCGAGTGGCATCTCTTTAATTTATTCCTTATTTAATTACTATTATGAATTTTAATTATTTCCTTCAATCCCAGTATCCTCAATACATAACAGGACAGACCAGATATTTTTGAAATATTACTATTTGGAAATAATTAACCATTGTGTAATAATTTCCAGGGTTTTACTTATCTAGTTACTTGCTTACATTAGTAATATATTCTGTTATGCAAAATAAAATATTGTGTGCATTACAATGTTTTATAACAGTATTTAATGTAATAAATATATTTCGATATAAATATCATTATATCATAACTTTTTTTTGACTGAATTAACGTAAAGAAAATCAAAAAGCAAAAACAAATATTTTTATTTTACTTAGAAATGGAATTTTGCTCGAAATTTTTCGCCCTCTAAATTGTACCTCTCGAGGTAAATGGCCTTTTCCCCTCTTTCTAGTTCCGGCCCTGCCTACAAGAATAGGCAAAATTTCTCGGTCAAATGGTTGCCCTTTAAAGGGCTTCATTTTTATTCCCTATTTATCAAACATTTGATGAAAGGCAAAATATATTTGAAGGTTTGAAAAATATATTGCGATCTTTAATATACCAGATATTTCACCTACTGTATTTGCTTGAGATAATGAAGCTGTCTTAACCAGTCATTAATGTAAAAAGCTTTGATTTTCATACAAAAATGAACATGGGTGGTAGTGACGTGCCAGCAGGAATAAGCCGTTTTTTACCTAAGGTTTTTCTCCTAGATTTAGAGTTTTTTTTTTTCTGTCTTCTGATAAATTAATGCGTTTTAAATTATTAGAAACTGAAAATTATAATAATTCTCGGTCGAACATATTTTTAATTGTGTACCAACGTTTCGGACTAATCTGTAGGGCTTTATGAGTGCGGTTCGTAGTTTCTACATCGACAACTAATCACGGGCTGGTGAATAATTATTTATCTCTACCTTATCCTAAGGGGATTATTTTGGTTGTATCAATGAAAAAAAAAATAATCAGAGACATTACTTTAAGAATATGTAATTTTTCTTTTTTGTGTTCGTAATTTGCAAATTTACTCTTCGATTGGAACTAAACTGGAAAGGTCCTGTACTGTCGGAATTTATTTTTTTGGCACTCGTATTTCTTAAAGAAATATTAAAAGTGTCTTAACGGAACGATTAATTTAAAATATATATATATTTTATATATATATATATATATATATAAATATATATATAAAATATATATATATATTTTATATATATATAAATATATATATATATATACACATATATATATATATATATATATATATATATATATATATATATATATATATATATATATATATATATATATATTTTTAGGTGTTAATAAAAATTAATTAATAACATTTATTCCAATCATGCGTATATATCTTTAATTCATTCAACAATTAATATGCAAATATGTTTTCCACTCTTTACACCACATTTAGCATTTTTTCTTTTATGTTTTTCTTCTGTGAACAAAGCAAAAATCAGCTAAAGCGAGTGCATCGTCGTCCTAGCTCAACATTGTCCAAGAACAAACAGGTTGGTTGTTTAAGCAAGCTTGGTCGTATGCGCCCGACTTGTGTATCTACTTAAGCGCATTGGTGGCTTGTTAGTGATTAGGGATTGATAAATTATTTGCCACTTCTATAATTTTGTTTTAATGGAAAACTAGTTTCGAATGTTATACATCCGCTTATAATATTGAAACTGTCGATTTCGAATGCTTTATCTAGTGACATAGACAGTTCTAATGTTGCCAAGGAACACGAAGAAATCTCTTAGGAACTTGTTACCAACTGAAAGAAAACGACATGAAATAACATAATTAGACCTCCAGAAACAGAGATTGTGTGTGTGTGTGTATGTGTCAATAGATGGACATCGCGACGCCGAGTGTCGTTTTTGAGATACAGCTATCTTTGGAAACTAGTAGCCAAGTTCAGGGTCTCTTTTTGAGCCACCGATTTATAGTTTAATAGGCGTAGAAGGAAGTCATGGGTTGTCCACATCAGATATTTCTACTTAATGTGACTTTTTCTAATGTTGTTTAATGAAACGATAGAAATAGTACAATCAAATAAGGGAATGCCGAGCATCCAAAAAAAAAAAAAGGTGAAACTGGTAATTACCCTTCCCGTAATAACGAGTAAAAAGTCGCAGTTTCCCGCGTCGAGTTTTGATGAGGGAAAGAGAACTATAGAAAACTGATTTTCTTCATTTTTTTGTGAATCTCTGAATGGTTCATTGCAAACATTATTTTATAAACAAAAATCAAAGTACTCTGTATTTCTCTATAAAAATGATTCTATAAACTTTTTTTCTAAAATCAATGGTCTATGAGGTATTAAAGGGATAAAAGTTATGGAATTTCCACTTTCACTAATAATTGCTCCTAACACCGTTATTACAAGAAAAATGAGCCTAAACCGACCAAATAAAGATCGAAATTTTTACCTTCGTAAAAATTTTGGCCATAACTTCGTCTTGCTCGATACTGTGAATCGAGATCTGCGGTGTCTGTCCAGGTTTCGAAGGGACAACCTTCTCTTCAGATCAGACAATAATGCAGGCACATTATGAAATAAATTTTAATTAAAAATGTTTATTTGGCCATTTCTCTATTATTTTACCAATGGTAGAATAATAAGATTTTATTTAAGTGAAGATAGTGATATTTAATCGTTTTAAATATCATTTTAAACATAAATCGTTTATTATTTTTTTTATTTTTCCTGTACTGTTGATCTGTATATGCGTGCGTTCAGGTTTTGATGTTTGATTAGTTTCATAAATTTTCCAATTATCTACTGTTTGTATACTGGATTAAGAAAGGGTTGATTGTTAACTGGAAGAGAGAATTATGAAGAGTTGAGGTTAGTAGTTGGATGGATAAAAATAAATAAAATATAGAAAAAAAAAGAAAATGTAGTGTAATCAAATAAAGATGAAAATGCTATGAATTATGTGGATGAATGATTAAGTGATAAAAAGGAAAGGGAAGGGAAAAAAAAGAAATAAATGTAAAATGTAATATATATATATATATATATATATATATATATATATATATATATATATATATATATATATATATATATTATATATTACCCACTATGAATTGATCAGTACGCTGTGTATTGTAGCAACCCAATGTATTTGGGCAGCACTGATTTTCAATAAATCATTTCTCTATGTTGGACAATATAGAAAATGTATTTATTATATAATATTTATTAAGGTTTTTTTTATAGTACAGCAATTGTTGACAAAGTTTTTACTTGTACGCTGTAAAGCTTATCCAAACAAAGCAATAGTATATATTAATTTATATAACATACTAGATTTTGGTCTAAATTGGGAAACCGGAAGCGGTACTTTACTTGAAGGTCATAATAAACTTACATCAAAAATTATATTACAATTAAATACTCATATCATATGATTTGGTAATAAAGGTTACAAACGTGATTTTTTTCCCAATCTAATTAAACATTTATTCCAAATATTTACTCCAATTATTACTTGCCTTAAGTGTTAAAATTGTATATTCTATATTGTAAAATGCTTGTATTCCTTCCCATTAGTGAGCTGAACAAGTCTGCAGCAGGAGAATAAGATATATATTGTGGGTTCTTCTACTTAAAATGTCGAAACCGTTGATTTCCAATAATTTATCTAGCGACATTGAAATTTCTAATGTTGTCATGGAATACAAAGAAATATCTTGGGAACTTGTTACCTACTGAAAGAAATCGACATTTAATAAGGGAATGAGACCTCCAGAAAAAAGATGTGTGTGTCAATAGATGGATGTCGTGACGCCGAGTTTCGTTTTTATTGCAATCTTCGGAAACTAGTAACCAAATTAAGGATCAATTTTTGAGCCACCGATTTATAGTTTAATAGGCGTACAAGGAAGTCATGTGTTGTCCGAATCAGATATTTTGTATGTTATTTTTTATTCACTTGAAAATGGACTAGTTCGGTCCGAAACCTTATCGTCAATTTAATCAATAACGAAGGAAAAGAAGTTTGAAAGGTACAGTTTTCCTTGAAATTTAGCGCCTTGATATGTTAGTATATTTTATATAAATTTATAGGCCTTTAAGATGAAAAACTGAAATAAGCAAATATCTTGAAAAATCTTTAAATTTATTTTATAAATTTAGCTGTAGCTATCGACCAGTTAAAGATAAATGATATATAAATATATATATTTTTGAAGAATTTTTTAACATTCTACAACGTTGTTCCCAATACTGTAAAACAAAAGTGTGAGAATAATTTTATTCCTTTATTGCTTGATACTGGGATCAAACAATACAGCGATGTTCATAACATGTTCTTTGAGTTCTTCTTCCACATTCACATTCATCACCAGGTGGTATCTGATGATATCTGGAAGTTTTTTGATTTGTAACTGACGCGTCACATAGCGTGTTGAGTAAGATCAAGTGTCGCATGTCACGTCAGCGTAGTGTTAATGCACTTTTACTCAAACATTTTCTGTTCCTGGTGCGACTCTTACTTGCAATAACCATCAGCAAAGCAGATGGACAATCGCTACCCTTGTTTGGACTAAATTTCGGAGAAAAAAAAAATTGTTTTCCTAAAAGCACTTTGATAAACAGAATTAAAACACTTCCTTTCTTTCAGTGATATTACAACGAATTCTGGGTACTCTTACCAAATATATTTATTTGTATATTATATGCATATAATTTATTCTTCTGGCTTATTTATTCATTGACTTATATTGTGTATCTGATGAACGAAGATTACGCGGGTTTTTTTGACTTCGGTGGTTTATGTTATCCAGGTTATCTCTCTACCATTAAGAAAGTGTTCGTAACAAAAAAAAATTTGTTGAAATGAACTATTGAATTTTAGACCTTACTTGAATGAATACACTTGATCAAAGATGAATTTAACTTGTAAAAAAACATTTTACATAACCTTATTAAATATGCAAACAGATCCCATCAATAATTAATTAAAAATAGAAATCTAATGATTGAATTAAAACAAAGATTTGTAATAACATTTAGTTATTATTCCTTAACGGGTTACTGTTTGCGAATTATTAACTAAAAAATTTATTTAGCCTATTCAATATTTATTTTGTGGATTTCAATTCATGTAATCACCATATTCATCTGGTTTTACAATGCAAATATTTAAATATAAGTGAGAAGGGGTGGTGTCCATATTTAAATTTTTGATTAAATTTTAATAATTGCTAGAGAGAAGACAGGGTGTCTCCAAGTCGGAGCACTACTCGACAATATTATTAACCTTAGAATAAATTTGCATCATCTCTCGACTTGGCGCTTGCATCACTAGCGACATTCTAGGGCCCCTTTCAAGGACGATGTGGGGGCACCCCGATATCGGAAAACTGTTGGTCGATACCGATTTTCTATATATTTTAATATATTAAATTTATTTTACTAGTGAGAAAATATATCTATGGATAAAGCAATAAATTCGGAGGAACAATATAAAGACAAATCCACTTTAAGAAAGACTCTTGCATGTAAAACATGGTAGAAAGAAAATATTAAAATGCAAATATTACGAGACAAATTATGATTATTACTTACAATGCGTTAATGATTCAGACGACATAATTTAATAGTTCAGAGATAGGAAATTGAAGGAAGGTACAACGGATAGGATTTAGGAAAGGATATGGTTGAGTAAATATACGAATGATGACTTCTTCAAGACAGAAAAATAGAATATCTTGATAATAAGGTGAGACAAATATTTAAGACAATTGTAAATGTGATAAATTAATTTATGTTTAAATTAATGATTTTATTATTTTTTTATAGATGTATAATATGTAATTCTCTCGTTTCAATATTAAATGTAACTTTTATTTATAGAATTTCAATTAATATACTTTTTTTTCGGCGTTATTATAAAACAGGATCTTAGATTTATGGATTTGTTTTTTTTTTTTTTTTTTTTTTTTTTATCTTCGCTCTCCCCAACAATTCAACATTTTGCAGGGCACTCGGAGACTAATTGTAGAGAACAGGTAAGCTCTCAAGGTTAGCCGCTAGGACTGAGGTGAGAGCTGTATTGTTCCCTGATGTATTCTCATTAGCACACAAAGGGGCGACTGTACGACTGCACCTTCACTTAGCCAGGCACAAAGCTCTCCGTTTAGTGCTACTTTAGTGCTAGTTTTAGTGTTTCTGCTGAGCTACTCCAGTTGTTTGGCAGTAATTTATTAAACACCGCCAATTACTTCATCATTATTTTACTTTGTTCATTATCAGAATTCTCTTTAACCCTTCCTTCTGATATCAGAGTGTGTCCAGTCGCTCCAATTCATTCTTTCATTGTTCTATTTGGAGTGGAACTAAATGCCTATCCGAGGATCTGAAGATGACGTCATAGTGATCTAATTAAATTAAATACATAAATCATATGTTCCGGTAATAAAGGTTACAAACGCAATTTGGTTTCTAATATAATTAAACATTTTTATTACTTCTTTTAAGTGTTAAAATTGAGTGTAATATACTGGTTTTCCTCCCCATTGTGTGTGTGTGTGTGTGTGTGTGTGTGTGTGTCAATAAATGGATGTCGCGACGCCGAGTGTCGTTTTTGAGATACTACAATCTTCGGAAACTAGTAACCAAATTCAGGATCACTTTTTGAGCCAGCGATTTATAGTTTAATAGGCGTCCAAGGAAGTCATGTGTTGTCCACATCAGATATTTTATGAAGTAGACGACTACGATTACGATGAAGGAGGCTGGAAACGTATACGTGTAATAAATTATGTTATCGCGGACTGAAAATGACAAAAAAAAAAAAAAAAAAAAAGGAAATCCGGAGACGAGTGCTGGAAAAAGACTGCTTTATTCTTTCTTATAATCCCCTATACATAGTATTAGGCTCTGTTTACATTCCTGATGTAGGATTACATGAGATATTATCCCATCTCCTATCTTAACTCCCCCTTGCCAGTTTATGAATACTTCTCATAAAATTATATAACAGAACAAACAAAAACATTGAAGAGTAAAAACAATCAAAAAGGAGATATGCTATAAAAAAAAATATAATACAACACAAAAAATAAACAAAATTTCTCATCATAGTTTGTACAATCACAAAAATAAAATGTAACCTTTTGACTTATAATTTAAATACTGCCTACGTCGCTATTTACAGCACTTATACTTTATATACAACATTCCTTAACTTTAGGAGAAAGGATACCTCCACATTAATTTTCTTGGCTTTGCCCGCTCACGGGGAACTTTAATTGCTCCACGTGGCCGTTTCACCTTTTCGTTGGGTCCCTAATGCTCTGGATCGTAACAATGTTGTGTTCACGAATCATGATCACTTTGATTAGACTCTCATATCTGATCAATTCCTTGTCGCGGTTTGAAGCCAATTTACAGCTTATTTTGATTTTCTTCATAATATCTCTTATCCCCAAAGTTTCGCGTGCTACTCTCCTATTTTTTCGGATTCGACCCGCCGTCGCGCTTTCTCCCACATCCTCATGTCTTCCGCCCTATTATTCACCAACCTCTCCGGAAATTCCTCGTCTACTGCGTTATCCCCACTATTCCTCGTCTTGGTTCGCTGCCCAAAGAGTGGCAATGTCCCGTTGCGGAATGTATGGAGCGGTTATATGCTGCCACACCCCAATGTGCCGTCTAGTCGCTCTATTCTCCCTCTGCTTTTAGGATGTCCCGTAATACTGATGTGCCAGGTGATGTCTATATTCTTCATCTGCTTCTTTACCTTTGCATTTGCCAAATTCCCTTTCTCCATCTGACGATATTCTGTCCGGTACTCCGCAGAATCGAAACTAGGTTCTCAGAGCCCCAATAACCGCATCTGCGGATCTCTCTTGTACTGGGTGAGCTAAGCGACCTTACTAAAAACGTCTGTGACCGTTACCCATTTGAAACATTTCCAGGTGAACGTACCTTCTTGCAAGTCGCTGAGTGGTATGTTTGGTGTTGGCGTCTCCTCATGTATTGGTTGGCGGCGATCGTACTTCGTGGTCTGGCACACCTCGCATGTTTCGACTATATCCTCGATCGTCTTCTTCATTCCCCACCAGAAATACCTTCTTTTTAGTGCGTGTGACGTCTCGTTCAACCCACGATGATTTGTTTTTTCCGGCCCGTGTGATCTCTTGTTGCTTTCTGGTTCTCTGATTGTTTCGACCTTTAGCTTGCAGCAAACAAACGTTCGGTCGAGACCTATTCTCCGTTCTCGTTGAATATTTTGCCAGAGCGACCCGTTCTCTACGTAGAGGTAGTATGTTTTCCTCGGTTGGGAGGCGTCTTTCAACACTTTGTATATTTGCTCCTCTGTAATTTCAGGCTGTGACCAGATTATCCTGATTTTACATCTGGCGTAATCAATCTTTGACAGACCCGACGTTCGTGTTTTTCATATTATCTGGCGCTTTTTCGAGTTGACGATTTCCTCCATATCCTATTCGGATAATTCACAATTACGTTTACATGCAATGACGGACCAGGATAAGAGTATCTATCTTAGACAAACTTCTATATAACGGATACCTTCGGGGAAAATAATTTTGTCCGCTATAGGGAGGTGTACGTTGAGAAGCGGTTAATTTAAAAAGAACACAAAAAATGAAATTTTACTAATATGAATATATTTCACGTATATACGATTTGTCTATTACTTCTCCCGGTCCACTTCTAATAAAACTGCACACTCGATCACTTGTCGAATTTTCGGGAAATAAACGCAAAATTATAGTTTTGTTTTTATTATAATTATGTCAGACAAGTGTGACATAAACCCAAGTGGGTTTTACCGATTTTGAATTAGATTACGATCCGATCCTCTTTTTTCGTGACCTTTCATCATTTTCACAGATTCTTTTTAGGAAAGCGACTGAGGTGTTTTCGATGGAGGTATCATGATCACAAATAAGTCTGTTTGAATATAGAACATACACTGAATGCCGGTTACAAACTGACTGAATATCTGTTAGTGCTATTAATACCCACTTCCAAAATAAAGCAGTCAGTGGAACTGGGTATATTTTATGACGAATT
Organism: Rhaphigaster nebulosa; assembly: GCA_948150685.1. Taxonomy (NCBI): domain Eukaryota; kingdom Metazoa; phylum Arthropoda; class Insecta; order Hemiptera; family Pentatomidae; genus Rhaphigaster; species Rhaphigaster nebulosa. The sequence goes on from OX411306.1 coordinate 7,343,637, forward strand.
CTTATTAGAAATCGAATTATACACGGATGTTCTTTATGGGAAAATATCGATTCGAGGCTTCAGTAAGGCACTAATTACAAAAAAATCGCAATAGACCTGATTTTTTCGGACAAATTTTCATTTTCTCCCAAAAGAAAGGCTTTATAAAAAATATCTCTAGAATAAATAGATATATATATATTATTTTTATAAAATAGTATTCGCTATAAAATTAACTGATGTACAGAGTCCTACGTTAAGTATTACCTGAGATAAAGAAACTTGAAAAATGATTTGTATTCGGAGAGCACAATATCCGTTAGCGCCTGGGGACTTGAGATTAATCTTATTAAACAACAACTTTAATCTCATTTCAAGTTTATCGTAAAGTCCCCTCACATTTTGCGACCGTAGATAAAGTGGTAGGGGTTAAATGAAAATACGGGGAAGGAGGGTTGAGAAGGCTGTAAGGAGGAGGAGGGAGGGAGAAGTTGAGAATCACCTGACGTGAGAGAGAGAGAGAGAGAGAGAGAGAGAGAGAGAGAGAGAGAGAGAGAGAGAGAGAGAGAGAGAGAGAGAGAGAGACTAGAAGAAGGAATTTTGCCTGGAATAATAATTGCGAGCGGTGAGGCAAGAAGGATTGGAAAATTCCAGAGCGCTGCCTGAAGACTGGTCCATGGATTTTGTAGAGGAGAATTCGATCAACAGAATGTATTATTATACAATATTCTATCGTAAAACAATTATCTATATGCGAAGCAATGGACTTCGACTGAGAGTCGAATGACTTCAGCTATATAATTCCCCTCTGCCATGTAGAAATATTTACATTAAAACGTAAAAATAAAGTCGGACAAATTATTTACAACAGAAATCAGGGCCAGGGCCGGCTTTAAAGTTTGTATACTCCTGGGCCCAACAATTATTACCGCAGCCAGTACGGCAATTTGCCTAAAGAAAGTAATATTTATGATGAAAATTTAAATTTCATCGGATAATTACCTCACTTATGAGAGTGAAGAGTTTTTTTTAAACTCATCATAGACATTTTCTTATTTCTTTCTTTCTTCGTTTAGCTTTATCTATCGCCGTTGCAGTGTTAGGGTTCTCTTACAAAGCTTGGACCAAACATCTCTTTCTCCTGCCTATTCTCCTTTTCCAGTCCATTATTCTGGCTACAAAGGCTCTTTTATTCCTTCCTCCCATCTTCTTCTTGGCCTTCCTCTTGGTCTACGACCATCTACCGATCTCTCATAGGTTGTTCTGACTATCCTTCTTCTGCTAACATGTTCGTACCAATGGAGTTGATTTTCCTCAATCACTGTTTTTACAAGTTTCGTTCTTGTATTGTTATTCCTTATACGGTCGTGTCTTGGTTTACCCTCAATTCTCCGGAGGAATCTCATCTCGGAACTCTGCAGTAGACACCTGTGCTTTGTCGTAATGATCCAAGATTCGCTGGAATATGCCAGTATCCGAATTAATGTGTAGCCAACTTTATCCCCCTTGATACCTCTCTCCTGTTTGTGAAGCCCCTTTTGACAGCATCGAAATACTTCCCAACCGACAATATTTTTTCCCTAATTCCGTTAGATGTGCTCCTAGATATTTAAAGCTATCCAATCAATGACTAAGATCATATTTTAAATTTAATATCTTCAACAGTAAATAAAATCCAAAATTGAAAATATCAATATGGCGAGGGTGGAAGAAACAAGTTGTCTCCCAATAGGCACTTCTCTACACCAACTCAAACACATTCAGTTTTATAACTCTCAAACTCAATTTGTAGAGGTGCACTTAAAGGCTGTAGAGGTGCACTGAAAATTCACGAAAAAAAAACATGCCGAAATTTTGACTGAAATTCACTTCCACTACCAAGAAAACAAATATACTTACCGAATTTCAACCGAAATAGAAAGATGGAAGTGCCCAAATGAATCTAGAAAACTGCACCAAATCTTAAAACCGCCAAAAATTAGATAATCATGCCGAAATCTTGTCTGAAATTTACCCCTACTTTTATAGTATTGATCTGTCTATAAAAAAAAACCCTACATGCCCAATTTAAACACATTTAATTCAAGGAGACCGCTGGTAGTGCCCAAATGTAGCGGGCATCACTAAAACTCCCATAATCATATTCCTGGCCTTCGAAACAGTGCAAAAGGATAATATTTTCGAGGAAAATTCGGCAAAAACAGTAATTTCAACGCGTCGGCACAACACAGTATAACGAGCAATCAGAATTTTCATTAAGAAAATAGAGATTAGAATTAAAAAAACAAAAAAAGTAATTAGGGATTGATAAATTATTTGCCACTTCTATAATTTAGTTTTTATTGAAAACTAGTATCCAATGTTATACATTCATCTTCAGTTCTAAAAACACACAAAAATTCAAAAATAAGCAATTCAAAATACAGTTTGTATTATTATAGATATTAAATTAAGTGTAATATAAATTAGTATTATAAAACATTTATAAATTATGAATTTAATTAAGACAAGGAATCAAATTTATGTTGGTACTCACCAAGGTTTAAGTAGATTATATCAAACAGAATAGTTTGCATTGGTTTGTTCTCGCACTGAACAAGCAATGGAAGTAAGGCGGTGTGTTTATAGGTAAACGGATTAAGAGTCGGGTTTTTCCCAGTAATTTCGGTGAGTAATTGTTTTGTCTGTTATAGATGGGAATAAATTTAAGATTGGACTAAAGAAGATTTTGACACTTAAGCAAAAATCAGGATTTGAAGGATTTTATTATTTCAAGTGCTTAATATACATTTAATTTGAGGCTGTTTGCAACGAGATGTATGAATTTAACTCCTGAGTCTTTAATGAGTTTATGTTTTTTTTTCATTTAAATGAATTACAATGTTGGAATTCTCTGTCTTATTATTATATGCACTTATATATTCCTTTGATCTCTGATTTTGTGATCTTCCAGTTTTTCTCATGTATTTGGCTGCACAATCATTACAATCTAGTTCATACACTCCACTTTTTTGGAAAGGTATATTATATCTTGAAGATAGATGTATAACATTGGAAACTAGTTTTCAATAAAAACTAAATTATTGAAGTGGCAAATAATTTATCAATCCCTTTAGATTGATCCATCTATACCATCAAGCGGACTTCACTAAAAAAAGTAATTTATTGTTTGCCCTTATTCAGAAATATTTTTTATACAGCAGGACTCGTGAGAAAATTTCGCACAACCAATTGTTAGCATCAGATTTCAATGTATTAGAGGTTCAGAAGTAGGTTAATTCTAATGGATAAAATATGCACTTTAACATGGAGCAAACTTTCCTTGTATCAGTCATAATATTTATTAAATTATTTGTTTTCCTAGCAGAGTATTATCAACAATTTACAAAAGCATTTTAATATGCTCTTTCAATGTCAGATGAAATCATAAAAACTTTACTTAAATTCCCAGGAAGGAGTAGTTCTGCCCCAATTGGTTGTCATTTATTTATCATAAAAAAATATTTACAATATCAATTGAATATTTAAAATGAAAAATTACGATAATGGAGATTTAAAAATCCCTCTCATGGTTGAACGTCGGCTTAAAATAACAAACAAAAACTTAATGTTTAGTTTTTAAAAGCCATTATTGATGTTAGCAATGGGTTAATTAGAAAATTTCTCAGTAAAGTAATTAAAAAATCTACTATCTTAGATGTCTTTCCTAACCGTTTGGGTGTAAAGTTCAGTGCAAAATTTGTTTGAATCTTACGTTTTTTGGACTCAGAGAAACCTTCTATAGGTAGTAAGTCCAGCAACATTTTAAATTATCCGAATAAATTTTGCTTTTGCAACTTTAAGAAATTTATTTTAATTATATCCCACTGCCAAAAAAGAAAAAAATTAAAACCCTACTCTGTCTTTATGGAATATTTTAAAAGTGATTATATGATTTGATAGTTTAATACTGTCCTTCGACAAATGTTTACCGAACGCTGTGGACATAGATTTCTAGTTCGAAGGCAAAATAAAAACGGAATAAGTTGTTTTTATTATTCCTTTTAAGGCCCGGATCAGAATTAGGATAGTGGAACTGGGTTAATGCCCTGGAGGTCCGCCTTATAGTCTACCCCCCTCCCGCTCTTCTCCCTCCCACGTTCTAGGGAGCCTAAATGATTGAGCTAGTAGTCAAAGGAATCAAAATTCACTGGGTGACACCGGAACGGGCGTGCAGCCTCTTCTTTGATCCTTCCAGGACTCAGTCCTTTATCCTATTACAGTCCAGGACCTCTCCTTCAGGAGATAGCCCCAGTCCTGGCTTACCACTATTTCCTTCAGGACTCTCAGTCTTCTGTTCATGTTGAAAATTAGCTGTACATTTTTTTTTTACGTTCTCTTTTATTTAAATTCCACTGTTAAAAGATAATTCCAACTTTCCAATTCATTTAAATGAAAAAACCATAAATTCATCAGAGACTCAGGAGTTAAATTAATACATCTCGTTGAAAACAGCCTCAAATTGAATATATATGTAGCACTTGAAATAATAAAATCCTTCAAATCCAATTCAGATATTTGCTTAAATGACCAAATAAATATCTCCAATAGTCCAATCTTTAATTTATTCCCATATATTACAGAAAAACAATTACTCACCGTAATTACTTGGAAACCCAGACCCCTAAACCGTTTACCTATAAACACCCCACCTTTTTCCATTGCTAGTTCAGAGCGAGAACAAACCAATAAAAGCTTTTCTGTTTGATATAATCTACTTAAACCTTGGTAAGTATCAACATGTATTTGATTTCTTGTCATAATTATATTCATAATTCATAAATGTTTTATAATACTGATTTATATTACATCTAATGTAATATGTATAATAATACCAATCTGTATTTTGAATTATGTAGTAGTATAAGTATATATAAGTAGTATAAGTAGTGTATATAAGTAGTAATGGTTAGCAAACCAGAAGGTTCGGTGCCGATACCGCTAAAACCTGGTAGTTATTACATTATATGGAACTGTTGCAATTCATTAATTATTGCTCTAATGATGTTCATTAATCCAAATCATTTTATAAAAAGAAATGGATTAGTTAATTAAAAAAATAATTAGGGTTTATAGCAATGTTATATAGAAGAAGTCGATAATAAGACATTGGACAAATAAACAATTTAGTTTATGCTCACAATAAGAAAATGATAAAAAAAGATTGAAAAAAAATACCGTGGTGAAAAGAACAGAAATATATACAATAGAAGTTAATGTTGAAATAAGATGACTTGAAAATAGAGCAGGACTTAAGAAGTCCGAAACGTAGAATTTTGTAAATAAATAATTTATAAAATGAGATAAATTAAATATTCTAGGATCACACAGTGGTCAAAATTCGACCATAAATACAATATTATTTCAGTTATGTGATTTATTTATTCATACAATTAAAATGAGCAGAAAATATTATTTTGTCTTCAAATTAACTAGAAATATTAAAAGCGAATTTATTATCGAAGTTCAAAATGGAAATAAAAATGTATACAAGCATACATATATATATATATATATATTATTTAATAGGAAAAAAATTATCATGAACATACAAATAATACGAATAATATAAAACGCAACATTAACAAAAAGCCGAAAATACTGAAAATGTAATGAAATATTTTTTAGTATTTTGAACTCTCAATGTTTCAAAACATTCACGGGATCACAAAAAATAATTTGAGCCATTAGACTTAAACCGTTCGTTAAAAAATTGTTAGATACCTTCAGATTGTCAAGCTAAAAACATTTCACTCATTGTGGCTCTTCCAAAGTCGGGTAAAACCTGGCTAATGTTTAAGGTTATAGTGCACAGAGCCTGCTAAAGCGGAGGAGAATGAAAAAGAATATTTAAGATAAGTGGGGATAGAAGAGGAAATATAGAATCCCTTTTCATGATCCTCACAGCCCTGAAATACGAGTATCTAACAAAGAGGAATAAGTTTTCAGTTTTTTTCTTCTGCGTTCTCTTTTTCCCTTTTTTATGGAGATTTCGCCCTTTGCACAATGGACAGCATTAACCCTTCTTTTATCTTTCATTCTTCTTTATTCCGGTCTAGTTCTGCTAAGGTGGTACAACCTTCTTCAAAAGAATTATCTACAATCCTACTTATTAGTTAGAGTCATTCCACGTTAAATCGACCAATGAAAAAGGCATAAGCGCCAAAATTTCGAAATTTAGTTTTCGATTTATCATGGGACTTAAACACCACCCCAATCGATTACTGCTCACGATATATCGATTATGAAAATTGGAAATGGTCTAATAATCGACTATTGATGACGTAAGATCCAAATACGTCTACTGTATACAATAAAGAATAATATATATATATATATATATATATATATATATATATATATATATATTTATGTATGTATACTTTAGAATTTTTTTTGTTGTTTGGGGTTCACGTGTTCCACGTATAGTTTGCTTAATTCTAAAGTCTAGCTAAAATCCGCTTATAGCCATTGTCAAAAACGATGTCGATATGTAGTTATATCAGCTGGGATGAAAAAAAAAAAAAAAATTCAGATTTGTTCTGTTTTTAATTTTTGAGTTATAAATAAAAAATTTACAGTTTTTCTGACACGTTTTGTATCATTGAAAGCTTATACCTCGAAAACTATATACCCTATAAAACTTAAAATAGTGTAATTTTTTGCATAATAATGTGAGATTTAATTTGATATGTTTCTTGATATAACCAGAGCAATCTTAAAATGTTTAAAAATTTCTATAATTTATTTTTTCAGATACTCAAAATCAAATTTTTAATTATTTTTTTTAAATGTATGTTACATATATTTGTTATGAGAATGATTGGGCGAAATTTCAAGATGGAGTATTTGAGGGTTTTATCATACAAAAATAAAACTTTGTATTAGCATTTTATTTATGCCAATTTTTTTTTTTCAAACTGAAATGGAGATACAGTGTACATATCTTTTTAAAAAACAAATAAATTTACTTTACTAAAATCATTTTACAAACTATGATTTGAAATTATTTACCATACACGATATTTTTCGTAAGCCATTAATTGCTGAATGAGCTTCCAAAACACTTATTAGTTGTTTGACATGATTCCATTGATAAACCGATATAACATCTGCCATTTGTATTCTTATATTAACATTAAACACATATATTTTTTTTAACTAAATAGGTATTTGAAATTTTGAATTTTTCACTAAATGTTTACACTTAATGTACCAATTTGTTTTTAATGTGTTAGATTTAAAAAATATATATTTTTAATGCTATTACAAGAATATAGATACCAAATTTTATTAGTTTCTTGTAAATAAAAAAAAAACTCGTTCACCAATTAATGACTCATAAATAATGTCGGATATGGTAAGTAACTTAAAAGTTACCCATAACCAGTTTTTATAATGACTTTGGACAAAGTAAATTTATTTTCTCAAAATAAGACATACAGAAAATATGACATACAAACAAAAAAAAAAACGGTATAATAAGGCAATGTTTTATTTTTTTATATCAGAAATCTCAAAAACCCCATCTTAAAAATTTGCCCCCAGATTTTTCAAAAATGTACATGTAACACATGCTTATTAAAAAAAAATTAATATTTCGATTTTAAGTATTATTTTTGAAAAAATAATTTGTTGGAAATTTTTAAACATTTTATAATTGTTTTGGATACGGCAAGATACACATAAAATTGAAGCTTACTTAATTTTATTTAAAAAAGAATGTCACTATTTTGAGTTTCCTAGGGCAAATGGTATCAAAAAGTAGTCGATTTTTTATATTTTTAAAATGTATAACTCTAAAAATAAAAATGGAATAAATCTGAAACTTTGAATTTTCAACTATATTTATGCATATATTATAAATACGAAGTTTCACTCATTTTGTTAACCTCGAGTCTAAAATTATTTTTTTATTGGTTCATTTGGTGTGGAACGATGCGTTAAGCTATAAGTTATATTCTTATTTTGTCTTATTTAAAGTTAATTGTTTTGTTAAAAAATAAAATATAACTGTTATATGAGGGGATAAAAACCAAGGAGTACAAGTGACTGTTTTGCCAAGCTAGAATTAAGTGCGTGTATGGATAGTTAATGCATATTAACTCTTTTTATTTTTATTGTTCAATATTCAAGGGGTATATAGGATAGCTATACTATAAGTATGATACAAACTTATGCGCTTTATGTTATATCAAAATGATTTAACTTTAAAAAGCGTTTTTTTTGCAAAATTATCACTCTTAGCCATTGGCTTCTCACACCCTCATATATTTTCGTGATACTGAAAGTGAAATATCTTACTAGCATTAAGTTAGAATAGTTATACACACTAACCAGTCAACGTTTCGTCAATTCAAGCATCATTAGGACAGAAAAAGATAAGGATGCATAATATTTCAGCACATTTCTCACCAACAGTCTAAAAAATTCAAACACAATAGAGATGGATTAGTCTTACTACATAGCTTATAATAATTTCCATTTTTTATAATAATATCATAACGATTTTTTTTACTTAATTCATTAGTTAAGCATCAGCTTAAGATTTCATGAAGTAATCATCAATATGAGTAATTAACTTTCTTTGGGGAACCCAAAACTAAATTGTTATGTGAATACGCTAATTGAACTGGTGAACTCATTTCTGCGTCAGACTTCTTACATTAAGTGGTACTATAGGATGATATCAGGAAATGTAATGGACCCATTTTACTTAAAATTGAAGATACAGGAACTTCAAGCTCATTTAGTGGTAGGACGTCAGAGATAAAGAACTTTAATTGTTCATCTCGACTGCCCTCTTCAGTTTAATGGCGTGATGTTCTTGAGAGCTTCTGCAGTTTTGGCCATGATTATTTTCATTTACATTTCAAAAATAGGTGATTGGTTATCTTTCGTCAATGACATTAAAATTTATTTATTTTGTTTATTTATGACATTAAAATTGTTTCTATAAGAACTCTCTGACTTTTGAACACTGCAATACTCACTATTCACCGCCCGGGATAAATTTATGAAGCTACAGTTCGGCTGTGAATATGAATTTCTTTTTGGCTTCCAAAGAACGTTTCTGTCTCTAATGTGGTCGTTTCTTATTGTAATTTGATGCCTATCGTTTATTTACATAAATTCCCCTAATTTATATTAATTAATAACAATATATACGCATAATCTTTACAATAATTAAGTCCATGGACGTAAACAGAGCTTATCAAAACAGGTAGCTTTAACAAGGCAGTTTGAAGGCAAGACCTGTTGACCATCAAATGCGACATCATTCCATGCTACCCTGAGAGCTCCTCGGGATACTAACTAAAAAATTAAGTTGTTCATCTTTACTAACTGCTGAGTTAATAAAACGGACAATTACCTGCATATATATATATTCCTACCGTGGGGCACATTTATAGGTTATCTGCCAGTTGGCGGGCACCATATTTTTTATTTATAGCGTGTTTTTACTCAATGTATTTTGGATGTTGGATATTGTTAATAATGTTCAGATTTAAGAGGATATTTCTTATTTTAAGACATATTTAATGTATATATTTTCTTATTAAAAGTAGTCAGAAACTCTAGGAAGTGAAGCTGCAGATTCTTTTTCTTCGGTATTGAAATCCATTACCACAGATTGTTACAAAAGTCCTTGTTCATGAACACAACCCTTCATTCCAACTCTCATAATTATCATATAAGAATGTTCTTGTTCCTAACATTTATATCAATGTTTACTGTGACTAATCCTTAAATTCCTTGTGACTTGTGTTGGCTTTATAAAGCCCTTTAACATTTTTAAAACGCAGATGCAATGTCAAAAGATAAATTGTGATTCGCGTTTTTTTAGGGCTTTACTGGATAAAAGATTTAAGCGAAAGGCAGCCGCCGAAGAAATTTGGCCATAGAAGGAGAGTCAATTATCCATCGAAATACTGTCGTCCATCGGTTGTTCATGACGTTCTACTTGAATCTGTGAACCAGGACCCACGTGCAACTACTTGTGATTTATCGGCTGTAGTAGGTACTCAAACCTTTACTGTGAGAAGCTAGGCATGAGTTAATGTAGTTTTGAGTGCAAAGTACTCCGCTTTGGTCTCAACGGAAACCAAGCCATTTTGCTACAGGACAATGTCCCAGCACGTCGTTCTCGTTTGACCAAGGATAATCGGAACTGCAAGGTAAATGTTTTGCCTCAGCCTGCCTATAGCACAGATATTGCACCCATTATGGGTTGTTTAGATCAATGGCTCATTTTTTAAAAGGCCTGATCTTTGATAATTACGTGGACGTAAAAATTGGATGTGTAAAGTTCTTTTCCTCCAAACCGAATGATTGGTACCGGTATCATATCCAATTACTGGTAGGAAGATGGGTGAAAGTAGTTGAAAACAAATTTAAAGAGTAGTATTCAACAATGTTTAAAACAAGTAATCTGAAATAAAGCTATACTAATGCACAAGGACTTTTGTAACAACCCAGCCAAAACTAACAAACTTATCTTTGAAATTAGAAAATCAATAAGATTCCTCACAGCCGTTTTTAAAATTATAAATTCGTTAAAATATTTTGTTATATCTGTATGTATATAATATATACATGCATACATTATATATATTATATTTATATATATATATATATATATATATATATATATATATATATATATATATATATATATATATATATACATGTTTGATGAAAATCAATAATCACCTACAAGTAAAGTACTACTTCCGGTTCGCCAATTATAACCAAAATTTATATTAGTATGCAAGTCTTAAATACCAAATTTGAGAAGTTTTGCATTATATTTTAATATATTTTTTTATGAAAATCAATAATGGCCTTCAAGTAAAGTACTACTTCCGGTAATCATGCAGTGACCAAAAACGGTGATTTACTACTAGATTTTACAGTTTAGATTTAATCCTAAATACAAAATTTTAATTTTCTACGGATAACCGTTTTTGAGTTATGCGCGAGATGAGTACGAACAAACTTACGTTCGTACGTACGTACAGACATAACGATGAAACTTGTCAAAATAGATATTTCCTTTGATATTTGAAAACCGAAAATTTTCGCGATTACAATACTTCCTTTATTGCGTACAAGGAAGTAATAACAAAATAAGTGGTTATTTGGGATATTATTATTAAAAAAAAAATGGTGGATTTTTTCTCTCATTATATTGTTGTTGATCAAAAAGGAAAATCATACCACGAGAAAGTATATGAGTGGCTATAATAATTATGTCGAATTTTTTTTGATAAAAATCAAATATCATTCTATTATTGGATTTGGAGGCTCGTTACAAGAGCATAAATGGAAATATTTCTGATTTAATTGGTAAAATATTTCAGGTATCTAATCTAGACAGATTAGTTATGATGTCAATGGAGAAAAAAAATAATTATTTTTCCAATACCTTGAAAAAATAGATTTTTTCCGCCTTTCAACCACTGCATGGCGCAATTTAAATTCGTTTTTTGGATTCAACATCTTCAAAATTAAAAGCTTAAATTTGGCGGGGGGGAGGGAGGGGGTTCATATATATTTTATTTTTGTTCATAAAATTTCAATTTTTAAAAAATCATAAAAAAACATTTAGTACGATTTATATTTATTCTGGTTGACCAACTATTAAGGAGCTACCAACCACACAAAGAGGTAAGTTGATTATAGGATCCTTCTCATAGAAAAAATGGTTTGAAAACGGATTTTTTTTTTTGATTCGAGCATTAAACTGTAGGTTAATTTTTGTCATAGTAGGATTAGAAATACATTAAATGTAATAAAAAAAAAGTTAATTATTACCTTTAAAATGGCGTTTGTTTGATCTTTCTAAGTCGCATAGTTTTTTATCCATCCATGAAACCGCAAATTCTTGCATTTACTGAAGTTGGCCGGTGAACCGACGGAAAATGGCTGTCATTTATAAACGGTCAAAGAAAAAAAAATCTCCAACTATTTTTAAAGGCTTATTAGTTTATTATAAAGCTTATCAGTTTTATAATATTATAATAAACACTATAATTATATTACTTTATGTTTGAATTGTTTTTCATTCAATATGTCTGGATTTCAATTGATTAATTAATAGGATGCAATTAATTTATCTCCTAATTTTTAATTTATTTATAATTCCCAAAAAATGGGGATCTCCTCCCGCGTCCCTGATATGAAAGGGAATTGTTTAATAAGTGTAGTTGAAAGATTTTTAGGCAACCCGAAAGGTAACAACTATAAAAACCTTATAGATGAACTATTGAAAGTATATTCACTACGGTACTTTTTAGTCGAGGAAGGTTTAACAGTAACAGTGAACTCCGACCGTCACATGCACATATTGGATAAAATCAACGTAGAGGATTTTGCGTGGTTCCAACAAGATGGATCCACTCCTCATATGCATCGACGTTCACTTGGATTGACTAAACTTGGAAAGAATAAACCGATGCCATACCACCAGAAAATGAATAAGTGATCAATTACGGCCGATATTTTGAAGCCTATTTTTTATCTAGAGAAATTGTTTTGTTTTTTTACAAACCTACAAAATATGTCAGTTATTTCAGTGTCTCAGATATTTTTAATTAAAAATATTCATTATAGTTTTAATATGTTATATACTACCTAATGTAAAGAAAAGAGAATTTGTGAAAATTGTTTTATTACTAATAATTAAATACCCAGAAATAATTTCATGAAATACTACTGAGGCGATGTACTAAAATGACTATTTCAAAAATTTTGTAAGCAAATTTTATTTTATTTTTACGAATAATAAAATTAGATCGTTTTTCTACCTCAAATATTTGATTTTATATAATGATAACGATTTTTAATTAACTCGACTCTGGCAAACATAAATTTTTATAACTCAATAAATTCCTAAGACCCGACTGAGACCGATAATTAATTTTAGCTGGGTATAGAGGGAGGGGAGACTATCGGGCAAGATATAAGAAACCCTGGGTCCAGCCAGGACTATGGACCAGAAGGACACCTCACCCCACTTCCACCCCTCTCCCGATATAAAGAAGGACTCACAATCCATCATTGGCCGGAGGATATTACACCTTGGGTGGCTCAATGTGTCTTTTTTTTTTAACTTCAAAGATTAATGGTGGTTTTAAATTTCGATTCATCGCCATGAAAATATATATAGATTGTTAACTTTTTTTTTTATAATACAGTGCTGTTTATAGAAGGCATACCGTGTCCTGTATCAGTATTAGTATGAATGACAACCTTAATAACTTTTTCCTAGGTTTATCGATCAACGCTTTCATGAGAAAGATAATCTGTAAATCCGATAATTCGATTTGAAAAATTATTTTTTGCGTTGGATAAACCGTTTATTGAGGATGGCTTTAGGATTTATGACATCACGCTATGAGCTATAGGAATGTAATAGTAACCATAAATAAATGGCTAAGAAAAAAGTGCCCCACTTGCGTACGTTTAGTTTCCATGACAACTCCAGACCTCTGAGTGCAAGTTGACTACACAAATTTTATTAAGTGTGAAATTTTGTAAATCACATTTAATTTGTTTAAATAAATGGAAGGATAAAGGGAAAAAAGTGCGAAAACGTGAAACTTTTTTGACGTATATATTATTTTTTTGCCGTTTTCGACAATATTTATTGAAAATTTCGGTAACAAATGAAACTGATTAACATATTTAAGGTATTTTGTATTTTAGATTAATTTAACTAAATAAATTTAAAGCGGATAAGACTGTGGTGCACCGTAGTATATAAAATTGCATTTGTGTATATATATATATATATATATATATATATATATATATATATATATATATATATATATATATATATATATATATATGCACATTTAGCAACGTGTACGAAACGTGGTTTCCATAGTGCAGCGGTTTAAAAATTTCATCAATTTTAAACTATTAATTTAATATTGGTTTTGGTTGAGCTTCCTACTACCAAATTTGTACGATATATGAATTTCCGGAAGAGAATAATTTCCTTTCTCGGAATTAGGAATCACTAGAAACAATCGAACTCATAACGTTTATATTTATAACAACTTTATACAAAGGTTTAAAATAAATTTTTTTTTCAATTTTGTATTTTACCATATACAGGTTAACGCCAAATTAAATCATCTAATTAAATTAAATAAAATATTAAATATATATAAGTTGTTATATTGTTATATATATAAATATATATATATATAAAAATATAATTAAATATATATATATATATATATATATATATATATATATATATATATATACACAAATGCAATTTTATATACTATATATATTTATAAAATATATAATATATATATAATTATATACAATAATATATATATATATATATATATATATATATAATAAATATTAAATGAAATATATATATATATATATATATATAATGTATATAATGTATCATTATATAAAATCAAATATTTGATGTAGAAAAACGATCTAATTTTATTATTCGTAAAAATAAAATAAAATTTGCTTACAAAACATTTGAAATAGTCATTTTAGTACATCACCTCAATAGTATTTCATGAAATTATTTCTGGGTATTTAATTATTAGTAATTAAACAATTTTCACAAATTCTCTTTTCTTTACTTTAGGTAGTAAATAACATATTAAAACTATAATGAATATTTTTAATTAAAAATATCTGAGACACTGAAATAACTGACATATTTTGTAGGTTTGTAAAAAAACAAAACAATTTCTCTAGATAAAAAATAGGCTTCAAAATATCGGCCGTAATTGATCACTTATTCATTTTCTGGTGGTATGGCATTGATTTAGTCTTCCCTAATCCTTTAAATCATCCAGAGACCGAGGCCAGTATTTAAAAACGCCTTTTTCTTGAAATATCTTCAGAGAAAAAAAAAACTTAGGAATAGATCCAGTTAATCAAGTCATCCCTTAAAGAAATCAGTCAATCTGGGAGCATTTCCCTAATAAATCCAAGGGAACGTCGATGCGTATGAGGAGTGGATCCATCTTGTTGCAACCACACATCCTCTACGTTGATTTTATCCAATATGTGCATGTGACGGTCGGAGTTCACTCGACTAAAAAAATACCGAATAAAATAAACCTTCCTCGACTAAAAAGTACCGAATATACTTTCAATAGTTCATCTATAAGGTTTTTATAGTTGTTACCTTTCGGGTTGCCTAAAAATCTTTCAACTACACTTATTAAACAATTCCTTTTCATATCAGGGACGCGGGAGGAGATCCCCATTTTTTTGGGAATTATAAATAAATTAAAAATTAGGAGATAAATTAATTGCATCCTATTAATTAATCAATTGAAATCGAAACATATTGAATGAAAAACAATTCAAACAAATTAATATAATTATAGTGTTTATTATAATATTATAAAACTGATAAGCTTTATAATAAACTACTAAGCCTTATAAGCTGTTACAAATTTTTGGGAACAGAGAAGGGGCGCTCATGATGTAATGAATGCCAAAGGCGCGAAATTTCTAAGGCCAGCACTGAATAAATGTAATTTATAACTGCCGGAATAAGTAAGTTTGACACAGTGAGGTGAGCCTGCAATCAGTTTTATAAATAATAATTGGAATGTTTGTATTTTAAATATGTGGGTATTTTCTTGGCGGGACCATAAATAAGGAATACTTAAGTCCATAAATTATAAACAGATAGCTGTAGACATTAAGTTTTTTCTGAGTGGTAGTTTAGAGGGACTTCGTAAAAAGGAATAGATTAATCTCTGTCGGATGAATCCACATGAAATGGTCCAAGCCTGGTTGCTTCGCCATTTCTTTTTATATATTTTGTATGTAGATTCCTCCATATTTTTAGGGATAAAAATAGTTGGAGATTTTTTTTTTCTTTGACCGTTTATAAATGACAGCTATTTTCCGTCGGTTCTACCGGCCAACTTCAGTAAACGCAAGAATTTGCGGTTTCATGGATGGATAAAAAACTCTGCGACTTAGAAAGATCCAACAAACACCATTTTAAAGGTAATAATTAATTTTTTTTATTACATTTAATGTATTTCTAATCCTACTATGAAAAAAATTAACCTACAGTTTAATGCTCGAATCAAAAAAAAAAATCCGTTTTCAAACCATTTTTTCTATGATTAGGATCCTATAAACAACTTACCTCTTTGTGTGGTGGGTAGCTCCTTAATAGTAGGTCATCCAGAATAAACATAAACCGTACTAAATGTGTTTTTATGATTTTTTAAAAATTGAAATTTTATGAACAAGAATAAAATATATATGAACTCCCTCCCCTCCCTCTCCCCCCCCCGCCAAATTAGTAGCTTTTACTTTTGAAGATACGTTGAATCCAAAAAACGAATTTAAAATGCGCCATGTGCCGCACAGTGGTTGAAAGGCGGAAAAAATCTATTTTTTCAAGGGGTATTGGAAAAATAATTATTTTTTTTCGCCATTGACATCATAACTAATCTGTTTAGATTAGATACCTGAAATATTTTACCAATTAAATCAGAAATATTTCCATTTATGCTCTTGTAACGAGCCTCCAAATCCAATAATAGAATGATATTTGATTTTTATCAAAAAAATTTCGACATAATTATTATAGCCACTCATATACTTCTCGTGGTATGATTTTCCTTTGTGATCAACAACAATATAATGAGAGAAAAAATCCACCATTTTTTAATAATAATAATAATAATAACCCAAATAACCACTTATTTTGTACGCAGTAAAGGAAGTATTGTAATCGCGAAAATTTTCGGTTTTCACATTTCAAAGGAAATATCTATTTTGACAAGTTTCATCGTAACGTCTGTACGTACGTACGAACGTAAGTTTGTTAGTACTTATCTCGCGCATAACTCAAAAACGGTTAGCTGTAGAAAATTAAAATTTTGTATTTAGGATTAAATCTAAATTGTAAAAATCTAGTTGTAAATCACCGTTTTTGGCCACTGCATGATTACCGGAAGTAGTACTTTACCTGAAGGCCATTATTGATTTTCATAAAAAATATATTAAAATATAATGCAAAACTTCTCAAATTTGGTATTTAAGACTTGCATACTAATATAAATAACATGATAAATTTTGGTTAAAATTGTCGAACCGGAAGTAGTACTTTACTTGTAGGTCATTATTGATTTTCATCAAACATGTTATTCAAATATAATGTAAAACATTTCAAATTTGGTAAATTATATTCTTCATGAAATTGAAGAGTCGAAAGGGGTACTTTACTTGAAGGTCATAATAAACTTAAATCAAAACGCATATCGACATTTATTACATATCATATGGCTCGGTGATGAAGTTTATAAACGCGATTTTTTTTCCATGCTAATTAAACAATTTCACTACTTGTTTTATGCGTTAAAATTGAGTATAAAATACTTGTTTTCCTCTTCATTAGTGAGCTGAACAAGTCTTCAGCAGGAGCTTAACATATAAGTTAAGGACTCTTCCGCTTATAAAGTTTGAAACCGTCGATTTTCAATGTTTTACCTATTGACATAAAAAGAAAACGATATATAATAACTGAATAAGACCTTCATAAACAAGAGCTGATGTGTGTGTGTTTGTGTGTATGTGTGTCTGTATGTATCAATAGATGGACGTCGGGACGCCGAGGTCTAAGACAAGAACTACATTTATACAACAAGAACAACAACAAGAACTATATTTATGGTCGAGGTGTGTTAGGTACAACACCGATGAGATTGTATTTTACAGAATGGAACTAAGTATGTTTCTATTAAGGAAATTGAAAATAATTATTATCTTATATGGTATTGTTGAATATAAAGTGGTAATAATGAATCACCAATACGCCTATTCTTTAAACATTTAAAAATTGTTGTTGTTGATATGGCAAATGGCCGTTTTTGAGATACTGCAATCTTCGGAAACTAGTAACCAAATTCAGGGTCACTTTTTGAGCTGCCGATTTATAATTTAATAGGCGTACAAGGAAGTCATGGGGTGTCCACATCAGATATTTTTTTGTAAAGGGAATTCATGTCAACTGAAATGTTGTACTGTGGCCTGGATGTGAAATGCTTTGACCTAAGAAATAATTGAATTACAGAGGATAGTGTTGAATACATGCTAACTGCGTGTGCTTACTTCATATATGTTCGATGAACGAAAAATCAGAAAAATTTTCTTATTGATGTGATGATTACATTAAAAATGCAACCTATTCTTAACATTTTCGTTCATCGATCCGAGACGGAGTTAGCACAGATTATGCAGTTTGCATTAATTCAACAAATAGTCTTTTAATAAATAGTTTTTTAAATCTAATCATTACACAAAGTGACACGTGTATTTCAGTTGACCAGAACTCCCTGTACAAAAAATGATACTATGTTTGTTTTTGCAAGTTTTCGCTGATGATCTTTGAATTAAAAATCATGTAATGCATTTATAATATAAATATAACAGCCACAAGACATCCAATCGTGTCCAACACTATCTGTATGTTTTATTAATTATACAATCAATAAAAATTTGTTTTTTCATAGTATCATAACTTCGGAAATATTTGTACTCACTGATGAATAAACACATAATGATAGAAAATACAAGTATATATGTTTTTGGTTTTGACTTGTCTAATTGAATTGGTGTAAACGATCGAGGCTAATTTATCCCATGGTCCAATGCCACTAATTAGTCTAGTTTGGATAAGAACAATTTCCATTTCAATATTTAATATACAAAATTTAAATTTTTTTTGTGCTGAAGTCGCTGTTTGACCATGTGCGTCGTAACTTAGAATTCACTTTGGCGTAAAACGGCTCCTTGTAGATATTGGCCAGCGATGTAACTTCGAAACGACTTAAAACGGGGACTTCCTGTACTTTCTGGTCTAAGAGATTCCCGATCTAACCCTGCATTCCTTCTCCCACTATTTGAATACAGGATCCTAACCTAGCAACTTGGATATTCTCATTCCTTTGGGTAATCTTTTAGTATTTGTGCAATCTACATTTGTAATTTCTTATCCATTTTTATCCTTGAGGCCTCCTCTATAACTTCTTTTCAACATAATCTCTCCACTTTCTTAATTATCAATGCTTTTAATAATATTTATTCAGATATTCTTTATCTGATACAATGACTAATAAGATACTCTATAATAAGTAAAATTTTCCGAACTCAATGAAAAATATGTCGCAGAATGTCCTCACAAAAACGGGTTTTTTTCTTTTATAAATTTATAATAAATAATTATATCATGTCAAACCTACAATTGTTCGACAAAAATATTTCGACAAGGAGCGAATTTTACAAATCACAAATTCTTTCGTAATAATTATTGCATTATCAAAACCAGGATAATATTGTCATCCACTAGTAATATTAAATTTATTTTACAGCAAAACATTTGTCCAACGAGTCGAAGTAAAACACCAGTCTGAACCATCCTCCGTTTCGAGAAATGGGTTCGTTGGGGATGTCGATATGGACGATGAAGGTCACAGGTTTTTTTTTTCCTCCCGGAAAAAAAAAAAAAAAACCCACGGGGAAAAGCCGTGTTATATTTCAGTGGCACATTGAAATAAATTGCGGCTTTCTTTTTATCTCATTGATTATATGTGCATAATGGGTGCCAAGTGTTTTTCTATCCGTTTTATAATAATAAAACTAAAAATAATAAAATAAAATTCAATTATAAAACGGATACAATAACAGTTGGCACCTATTATCTAGATATGATCAGTAAAATAAAAATAAAACAAAAATAATAGAATTCATAATAGTAAAATTAAATTAATAATGATAACTGGTTGAAACACAATGATTGTATAAACTAATATAATTAAAAATATTTTATAGAATATTTCTAATTCATTAATTAGTAAATTTAGACATAATGTGTGGTATGTTATTGTTTATTTGGTAGGTAAATTGAATATAATAGTGAGCTTATCATATCCACGTCGTATTTTTGAAAAAGGCGTAAGCGCCATTTAGCAAACTATACAGGAAACGATTTTTCTTCAAATAAGAATACATTTTTTTTCAACTTTATTCTTTATTGAATATAGTAGGAGTTTATTAACCTTGCAAAACCTTTATAATTACAATATATTTTGAAGGAATATAACACAGGTTAAGGCCAGAGTGACGACTAAGAGTCGTTGGTATTTAGTGCTTAAATCATCAATATTCGATTTTTAGATCATTTTCAATTTTGTTTTCGATATATCGTGAGCGAGAATCGATAGGGGTGATATTTACGTCACAAAATCAATTTAAACCTAAATACCGAATTTTTGGTGCTAAAGCCTTTTTCAAAATACGACGTCGATATGGTTGTATATTGTTATATATATATATATATATATATATATATATATATATATATATATATATATATATATATATAAAAAAGTGATTTTGACGTTGATATGTTGATGCAATATGGTTTTTATTTTATTATATTGCTCATTGAATGTAATCCTGAAGATGGGGAAACAATCCCGAAACGTGGATATAGTTGAGGATAAGGGGATAAGTACAAGCAATACAAGAAGAATAAAATTTATGGAATTTCACAATTGCTATTTGTTGTTAATATTTAGATATTATTATTTATTGTTATTATTGATATTGTTATTATGCGTACTTGATAATGTTATATTGGTATTTATGTTGTTATTACTTGTATCCAATTTATAATGAGCTATACATAATTTTTTTTCTATCATGACCGAGCTACAATGATTGTTATGGCACTGATAAATATTTTATGTCCCTGAATTTGCGATTTGAGACTTGTTTTTCGACGTACATAATGGTGGGATCAAATTGTACTTAGTTATATGTATAATTATAGGTTTATGTACTAAAATGTACAATGTTGCCCAATAGACTTATATCCATATCCATAGACTTATATCCTTCACTGTAATATCAAATAATTTTATAGTAATAATGTATTTATAGAAAAAGAAAGCCTACATAGATTATTTAATTTAGGAAAACATATAATAAAATTCTAAAAACTACAAAAGGAACGCAGAAATGATGGGAAGATACTGGAAGAAAATAAAAGCGAAAATGAGAAAGGAAAAGTTATGATATCGCGTGGTCTTAAAAGGCCATTTCGTAAAAAAAAAAAAAAAAAAAAAAAAATAAAAATAAAAAAAAAAAAAAAAAAAAATATATATATATATATATATATATTGTAAACAAATAAGAACAGCTTTAAAAAAATTCTTATAATTCTCTCAAATTATCACATTTTTCTGCCTGAAAGCATAACTTAATAGTAATGGGTTGAATTGTTCCATCACGCCCTTTATTTGAAGGAATCTCCGCAAGATGGCAATGGGATTAACTAAATTCCTCGCACGCGAACTTTTCTATCACAAACTGGACGCGGACTAAACGATGACAATAATAAACACTAGATAGTAAACAAAAGTGGTCTTTGGGGAGAGGGGAGGATGGAATTAAATATTGTAACATGGACGATAATCGTATAAAGAACGAAATGCTGTTGATTTTGTCAAAACAATTTCGAAATATAGAAGATTTCCAATAAAAACTTCGATATATAGAAGTGCGGTGCCGCATCAAGTAAACTATGAATATTCGAAATACCGAGGTCTTCTTGACCACTCCTTTTATCTTCGATATGTAGAGATACAAATAACATGGGAGTGATGGGGAGTTTTAAGGGAATTGGAAAAACTTCGATTTATCAAAGAAAAAGGAAAAAACCGACTTCAAAATTCTCGGCTTTTTGTTGCTGTTTCATGTTATATCACATGTTAGTTGGTAATCATATGTGATAAAATATAAATTGCAAATACTAGAAAAACTAAACAGTAATTTTTCTCCTTGTCATCGGATGCTGGAGAATTTTATATGGAACCACCCCCAAGGCCTTCGATTTAAGAATATTATGAATATTGGATCCTGATAAAATTCACACGGGCCCACCTTGACGGGTGTACCCTTGAGGGGTGCACCCTTTGGATAATATAAATCGGTTCAAGAATGGTGAAGTAATGAGTGGACATGCATAGAACATAAAGTCAAACTGATTTTTTGATGTCGAATAAAAAGTATCCCCTACTTCTAATATCTATTTGACTCATGACATCGTCGGATCATACATTTATTCATTTGTATTGTGTTCAATTAAATTGTGTCGGTATACGTTATACATATATTTCTGCTTTGATCATCACCACTTCGAGTTAAATACTCTCCGGTTCGAATTACCTTTTGGATGAAGTCCTCTAAAGCTAAATTAAATTAAATGGGGAGAGAGAAACGCCTTGCTTTCAGTATGAATGGACATAGAACGTCTCTGGTTGTGATAGATTAATTAAGACTCTATTTGTAAGATTGCAAAAACACGTAATTTACTAGATTAAATAAGTTCTCCAAGTATTCTCTGCTTTATCGAAGCACAAATGTTAGAAAGGAAGTCTTCCATCTTCTTTTCTAACATTTGTGCAGTTCTATCTCAATCCGCATTGATAGTTTCCGATAAGTTCCTCTGGGCTTTTCAGTTAATATTTTATTTCTTTAGTCAAAGAATGTGCCTAAAGTTCAGTAGAGAGGTGTATCCATGTGCTTGAGGAGCCTCGTACATTCAGGAAGAGTTGGTTTGACAATATTCAAAGATACAACAATATATACAGACAACGTCAAAGGGTTGGAATGGAGTTGAGCAACTTGGTTCGATGTAGATTAGCATAGGCCTACCGGTTCGTTGGCTCAGAGTTGCCTCTAGTGCACACTAACCGAATCTCCGCCAACAAAGCAGTTTGTACGCCCCTTCATAATACAAATCTACAACTTGAGATTGAATAGTTAATATCAGTGGACATCCGTATGATGGTATAGAAGGTTCAATCTAATTAGGGATTGATAAATTATTTCCCACTTCTATAATTTTGCTTTTATTGAAAACTAGTTTCGAATGTTATACATTCATCTTCAGTTTCTAAAAACACACAAAAAATTCAAAAATAAGCCATTCAAAATACAGTTTGATATTATTATACATATTAAAATATATGTTTATTAAATTAAATTAAATAATCAAATTTAATTATATTGAATTAAATTCCAGTAATTCCGGTGGGTAATTGTTTTTTCTGTCATGGATAGGAATTACTCACCGAAATTACTGGAAAAGCTCCGATCCCTAAACCGTACCATTTACCTACAAACATCTCCTTTCTTCAATTACATTTCCATTACTAGTTCAATGCGAGAACAAACCAACGCAACCTTTTCTGTTTGATATAATCTACTTAATCCTTGGTGAGTACCAACATGTTTTTGATTTCTTGTCTTAATTAAATTCATAATTCATAAATATTTTACTAATTTATGTTACATTTAATTTAATATGAATAATAATATCAAGCTGAATTTTGAATTGCTTATTTTTGAATTTTTGTGTTTTTAGAACTGGAGATGAATGTATAACATTCGAAAATAGTTTTCAATTAAAACAAAATTATAGAAGTGGCAAATAATTTATCAATCCCTGATTAGTTAATGATGGAGATTTAGTCTTCTTTTTAGTCGTCTCATATTACAAGAAAGTTAAATCGTTACGAATTCCAGAAATAGTCTTATTGTGTTATTGTGTAAGTTGTTATGAAATCGTTGATAAAGCGTCCTTATGCTTTGGCCGACTAGTGCTTTTGTTAGTCAGTTAATAAATGATTGTAAGTGGATATTTTTTGCTGAATCGTTCCAATTGTTAAGGGGTCTAAGTTGGTATGTGTATGTATTTAGTTTCTACCTCAGTTCCAGTTTTGAAGAACTAGAAAAAAAAATGATGTGGACACCGCAAGATCTTCCTTGTACGCCTCAATTCCTCAATCCCTCCTGGAAGACGGAAACAATATTTTTTTTTATTAAAATCTGTTTTCTTCTACATATACAACAGCGGCTTTTATTGATATAATCATTGAATTTTGATTGATTAATATGGATTTTAAAACGGACAAAGTATTCATTGTTTTAAAGTTTCTAGGAGGTGAAGACCTGTACATATGTAGATCCCCTTCAGAAAATTCCCGGATCCGTCATTGGTACGCCGATTACACTATAAATCGGTGGCTCCAAAAGTGATCCCGAATCACAAGTTTTCGAAAATAGCAGTATCTCATAAACGACATTCGGCTTCGCGAAGAATATTGGCGTCTATCTATTGACATCCACACGAAGCATTATAAAAATATTAAAAACGGCTAGTACGGATCTTGAAACCTGCTTATCCATGAAAATCTCTATTTTTGATTTTCCAGCACGATTCGTATTCCTCCCTTTTAAGAACGCAGGGGGTATAAAAAAGAAAACAGTTTCAGGTAAAGCATCACTTCTGCCTATCCAATTTTAACCAAAATCTAGTATATTATTTATATTGATAAAAAAGTCTTATATATTAAATTTGAGATGTTTTGCATTATATCCGAATATAATTTTTCATGAAAGTTTATTATGACCTTCAAGTAAAGTACCACTTCGGCTAGTTAATTTTAACAAAAACCTATTATATTATTTATCTTGATATAAAAAATTTATATACCAAATTTGAGATGTTTTGTACTTTTTTTTTTTAATATAATTTTTTATGAACGTCTATTATTACCTTAAAGTATCACTTCAAGTATCAAGTATCACAACGAAACTAGTCAAAATGGATTCAGGGATGGTCAAAGTGGATATTTCCGTTGAAATCTGAAACCGAAAATTTTCGCGATTAAAATACTTCCTTTGCTGCGTACAAGGAATTATAAATGAGCAAGCCACCTCAATTAAATAAAATTGACAACAGTGAACTGTTGAAGAATTCATCAATACTGGAATTTGCGACCAGATTTAATGGTGATTAAAATTTAATTGATGTTATCGCTAAACTATGATGATCCATCAACGAAGTTGGAGCAGTTGACCGAGTTGCGGTTGAGTTGATGCAACTTTGATTTCACCAAAACAGTGCAATTGATTTTCTCGAGTCTCATCTTCTGGCTCTGATGTTCCTTGCTGATGAATTGTCTTCATTAATAATCTACTGAGAAATATTTCCTCACCATCAGAATTTTCTTTTATTTTAACTTATTTAGATGCAACAATTTGTTGATTTTGGTTTATTATTTTCAATAATAGATCTTTGGAATCGACCAAGGAAAAATTTTTTGTAACCCCTCTCCCCCTCAAAATTCGAGATTTTTCCTTTCAAGATACGCAGAATCCAAATATCGAATAAAAAAAAATCCGTCCGCAAAATTTGGTGCTTGTTTGGTATTTTTATTGCATTTAAACGAAAATTAATGAAATTACCTACAAAATGAACTAAAAATCACTTAAATCGGGCGGCTAGTCATTGTGCCCTAGGCCTCCTGACTTATCTATTGGGCTTCTGACTATCTCATATCCTTCTGCTGTATCCTTTCTTGGATTATTTCTGCACTTCCTTTAGCTTCCTTAATTTATCCTTTTTTTTCCTACTTTAGTGCACATCATATACTTCCTCTGTATTATTTTAAATCACATCATACTTGCATTGACAATTTTTTAAATTAACACTCCCAGTTCGGCACTCTCACGGCGATCATCTTGTGACAAGCTTCAAATTTCATTTCCTTTGGTGCCTACTGCTTCATTTTGGTTTATTATTTTTTTTTTTACTTCGACAGAATAGATATTTTTGGAATATTTACTAAGTGGTAATAATTAACCATTGTGTAATAATTTATAGCGTTTTTTCTTTGAAGTCTTGAAAATGTTGACTCATATGTTATTGCCAGTTTCCGTATTATATATCATTGTCTCCTTTCTTATAATTTCTTAGGAAGTTCCTGTTATTATTTTATTAAAGGGCAAAATAATCTAAATAAGTTAGAATAAAAGAAAATTCTGATGATGAGGAAATATTTCCCTGAAACGTTTATGGAATAAAGAAGAAATATTTTGTCCTTTAATAAAATAATTACAGGCACATCCTAAGAAATTATAAGAAAGAAGAGGATTAAATTACTCGTTGTGATCCCACAAATCTTTTAAATCATTAGGAGCTCAAAATTCAAAAGAACGTTTGTATTAAATGTGCTTGATCTATCCGTTAGAACGTATGTTAAGATTTTTTGGGACAGTGGCTCAACCGATTTTCAAGTATGACGGGTAAAATTTCTCGTTATGATCCCGCGAATGTTTTGAAACATTTTGAGCACATAATACCAAAGAAACATTGTATTAAATGTGTTTGATCTGTCCGTTTGAGGCTATCTAACGATTTTTTGTGCGAACCAATTTTTAAATTTGATAGCTCAAATTACCCAATGAATTCTCGTGAATGTTTCGAAACGTTGAGAGCTCAAACTACTGAAAAAAAATATTTCATCATATTTTAAGTATTTTTGCCTCTTTGTTAATGTTTCTTATTATATCATTCATACTAAAGCGCATTGGTGGGTTCTTAGTGAAGTTGATGTCCATGAATATTGAAACTTTGAGAGAGATATGGGAAAAGTAGATTACATTATAATATAGACAGAAAAAAATGGGGTCTTTTCCGTTTCGAGTACCGCAGTTACTAACCGATGATTTATATGATAATGTATTTTGCATGCTTAATTTTAAACATCTGCTGTTATTATCAACAAACTTCTTTACCTGTTTTATTTAAACTCCAAAGTTGTGTATTCGGGTAAAATGAAAATGAATGAATATGATGGAGAAAAAATTTGTACATAATAAGTGGACCTTTTTCAGAAAATCGTTGAGGAGATGAGGCATTTTAAACCTAAAGATTTGGATCTATCAAGCTTTTTATATAGCATATTTATTTTATGGTTTAACAATGTAAATAAATGTTTATTTTTGTTGGTCATTGCATGCATTATTAATAACGTAATGTTTAGCATCATATGTTATACTAGTGATCACATAAATCACCGGTTACTAACTGCGGTACTCAAAACGGAAAAGACCCAAAAAATGTTGTTATATAATTGACGAAACGAATATTGTTTTGATTTTTAAATAAACGTTTGTTGATCGATTTTTATTTTTGTATGAAAACGAATCTTTAATATTAAAATAAGATCAGTTAGTGGCACCTCCAGTTACCTTAAAAGTGAAACTGGTTTTCAATGACATTAAGTTTGGAGAAACCTGACGTGTAGCTTAATGTAATTGAAATATAAATTAATACTATCATTGATTTATTGAAATTAACATAATTAATTTTTTGAAAAGAATAAAAAAGTACAAACAAATAACAAACAGAATAATAATGTATAATTGACATTTTACAGGATAAGAGGGAGAGAAATACTTTATTTATTAAGCAATTAACATAAGTAAAAATATGGATAATTGAAGATGTTTAAAATGTAATGAAATATTTATGTTTTATATAGAAGTTTTGTAGGAGAAAATTTTTGTTATTTCATTACGCAAGTGAACCTTAAATTTTCGGAAAGTGTTTGAACATATACTTTGAAAAAATATTGTAGTCGTACGACAAGGCTTATATGAGTGATCAAATGTCCTATAGCCATTAGACCTTATTTATTTATTTTATTTTCCACCCTAGCCTGCCTAGAAGGCGATAGGGGTGTTTGCAGCAGTGTGATGTTATGCATTCTGTGCACACAACCTGCTCTTCGGTACATCAATTTGGCCTCCTCATTTGGCTCATCCTCTTCCTCTCCTGGGTTTTCTGTCCGGCGGCCTCTCTGGCAAAGTTCCGTCTCTCCTTCCCAAGGAAAAGTGTGTTGGGCCCACTATCGTCTTCCAATCACACACAAAGTTCTTGAAATGAAGATAATTCATTTCGGTCATCAGCTGAGGGAACTCGCTCTCCGTCAGAACATAAAGCCCTGTCTCTCTCAGTAGTTTGGCCATTAGACCGTAAATAGAAGAAGGAAAGCTATCCGATCAGGCGGAGTGACAGATTACAAATGAGTTGGCCCCGAGACCTTCACGGACGACCTCCCTCCCTAACCAGCCCTATAAGAGAATACCCTCTGGCCTCCTTAATCGAGATTCTATTGCCGTTGGATCTTCCCTTGCCGGATGTAGGTCAGGGAATGAGAGTTCCCAGGAAAGTCTAATCTAATTAGTCGATTCGTTAGCCTCCAAAGCTTTAACAACTCGAATTTTCACTTTATATTTAAAATGAGAGAAAGTAATTGTTATTAAGATATAATTGGAATATTTCAAAACCTGAAGTCTCTCAAATACAACTGTAGCGGACGGTAACCTTCTCTACTGGAAGTTCACATGCCCAATACTAGATTGCGCATGTAAATTATGATGGAGTCGCAGGCCATATAAAAGAAGACTATTTTTACTTCCTTGTACGCAGTAAAGGAAGTTATGGCAAATGCGAAAATTTTCAGATTTCAACAGAAATATCCGTTTTGACGATCCTTCAATCCATTTTGACTAGTTTCGTCCTAACGTCTGTACGTACGTTCCATCGTATCTCGCATAACTCAAAAACAGTTAGCCGTAGAAAGTTGACATTTTGTATTTAGGATTGTTGTGCAATCTAGTTGTAAACTAGTAGATTATGTAGTTTTTGGTCACTGCTTAATCATCGGAAGTGGTACTTTACTTGAAGTTCATAATTGATTTCCATAAAAAATTATATTAAAATACTTTGCAAAACTTCTCCAATTTGTTATTTGTTACTTATATATTGATTTAAATAACATACTAGATTTTGGTCTAAATTGGAAAACCGGAAGCGGTACTTTACTTGAAGGTCATATTAGACTTTCATGAAAAATTATATTAAAATATAATGTAATACATCTCAAATTTGGTAAATAGGACTTTTATATTGATATGAATGTATTTACTATATTTTGGTTTAAATTGGTGAGCCGAAAACGGTACTTTACTTGAAGGTCATAATAAGCTTACATCAAAAATTATATTTAAATTAAACACATAAATCATATGTTTCGGTAATAAAGGTTACACACACAATTTGATTTCCAATCCAATTAAACATTTTTATTACTTGTTTTAAGTGTTAAAATTGAGTGTAAAACACTGGTTTTCCTCCCTATTTGTGTGTGTGTGTCAATAGATGGATGTCGCGACACCGAGTGTTGTCTTCGGAAACTAGTAACCAAATTGAGGATCACTTTTTGAGCCACCGATTTATAGTTTAATAGGCGTACAAGGAAGTCATGTATTGTCCACATCAGATATTTTTTTAATCGTTATGATGCTAACTTTATACGCATGAAAGTAAGTTCACAGCAAAAACATTTTAACAAAAGTGAAATTATTGTGTGAAAGT
Source organism: Rhaphigaster nebulosa (assembly GCA_948150685.1). NCBI lineage: Eukaryota > Metazoa > Arthropoda > Insecta > Hemiptera > Pentatomidae > Rhaphigaster > Rhaphigaster nebulosa. The sequence goes on from OX411306.1 coordinate 7,372,981, forward strand.
GTCATTTGCTAATAAAATCGGATATTAAGGAAAAATAAGTGTAAAAACGTGAAGCTTTATTACCGTCTTGAATTTTTTATTTAATACTTGGATTATGTTAAACGTCTAAATGAAATAAGCTAAATTCTGAACAATGCAGTCGATTACCGAGAACAATTGTCACTACTTTGGTCTCGGAATATGTTTCGTTGAAAGTTCTGCTAGCTCCCCTAAGAGTTCTAATAATTGAAGCATAGAAATGCAAAAGAGTCTAAGTGCCTTTAGAAAATATTTTCAGAATTCAAGTTTCAATTTGAAAAATATTATAGAAATATGACATAATTAAAAAAAAAAACATAGCCGTAACAAAGTAAGTCAGAGCAGGGTATTGAATTGTATTGTATTGATCCACGATGAATCCACGTTAAAATCAAAGTTAAACTTAAATCTTTTTTTTTTTTTTAAAGAAAAAGTTTTGTACAACCTACAGTATGATGATTAGAAATGATAAGAACAATAGATCTGTCATCTATTACTAACATTATTTTTTAAAAGTTCGACTTTAAAAAAAAAAAAAAAAATGAAATTTGGGATGGTACTTGCAATTCTTTTCAAGCGCAATGCCGTGCGGGTATTTTATTGATAAAACATAATGATTTGTTGGAAAAATAATTATCGATTTCAATACCTGATAAAAAAGTATTCGTTAAATCGGTAAATTATTTATTCCATCAGGTTTCCACTCAAAAGTTTCGAATCGAATGGAATGAGCTGTTAGGAGATTAAACCTAAAGAGCTCTTGAATTAGTCAGGATTTTAGATTGAACTTTTTACACGAGATTGTTCATTACTTATTCTCCAACTGTAAACTATTTTCCACTATATATATATATATATATATATATATATATATATATATATATATATATATATATATATATATATATATATATATATATATTTCCCATGAATATTTAGCTATTAATTTTTTTAATATAATTCCATTGAGAGGGAGAAATAAACCGGCTTCCTTGGAAGTAAATTTAAATAATTTATGCATTTTATTATTATATAAAGATATGTACGTTTGATGCCTATAGCTTTTAAATTCCAATAATAATTGAGGATTAAAAAAATAACAATTTGATTTTTAGCCGATTGCGCCATAGCCAAAAGAAGAGTAATGTGTTTATCATGCCCATTTGTAAGAATTTAACGTTTTTTAGGACGAACGGCTACACGAAATATAACTCATTCTGAAGTCCGATAAATTTATATTTTCTCTTAAAATAATTGCATCGTTAAGGTCAATCATTGCAAGTATGTGTTGGATTTGGAAGATCCACACTTATTTCTTAGACAATCGGCGTTGCTTGTTCCCGTATAGGTATACCAATGGATTTCTTCGAAAAAATGCCTAATGGAATCACCTATAACATTGAATATAGGTGAGCATTGCAATGAACATAAAATTGAACAAACCAGTAATTACAATCAATGAAGTCCAAAACATAAAAATATTAATGTTTATTATTTTATTAAATTTAACTAAATACAATAATTGATTGCACTCTCTCAATTGTATTAATTTAATCTAATATATATATATATATGTGTGTGTGTGTGTGTGTGTGTTCATTGCTTGGTTATCTCGTAAAATCTAAATTACTAATACTTGAAAAACTAAAAGCTTTAAAATAAAATAATATTTAATTAAAAATATAAACCTCGACTAGGGAAATGACTAGATATTACTAAGTTATCCATCCTATGCAAACCGTTTGCCCGACAGATAATTATTAAACGAAGCTGGACGGCTCTCGGTAGATGGCGTCACAGTGTATCCTTGTTTATTACTGGGATCATAGAGTACAGGATAACATTATTTATTCTGTACTCTTTATTAGTTATTCTGTACATTAGTATTTATTCTGTACATTAGTATCTATTTATTTAGTCTTTATGCATCCTGTACATTAATTATTTATTAATTAATTTATACTTTGGCTGGGATAAGTGTCTCAGCTGCAGTCTACCCTTGTAGTTTTCAATATGAAACTATAATTGCTTCATAAATAATATTTTGTCCTAGCAAAAAAACATTCGAAAAATCCTTCTGGGGAAAGATATGCCCTAAATGCGGGCTACTTTAGCCCCTAAGCCCTAAGCAAGAAAATAACAAAACAGTCTCTATTCATCTTTAGGAAACCAGATATTAAACTTCTTAAGATAGTTTCATCTAGGCTGCAGCTCCAACCAGGTAACAATAGACACCGATTGTTTATTTGTTACCCACAAGTTGCTATATCAGTTAATTTGTTTACGCTATGCAGAAAGGTGATTTTTCCTAACCACCCCAAACTTTCAAATGTCGAAATTGTTATATATTTGTTACAGTTTTAATTAATACTTTTTTAACTATTCCATTTAATACTTTAGCCAATGGTACGGTTGTATCTTACATTAACATATATTCAATTTTTCTCATTGTAGAATGTTTCATGTACACCTGATAATTTTTGGCTTTGTATTTGTTTAATTATTTACATACCTAGTTTTAGCAGTATACGTTTTGGCCTTGTTTGTTATAACAGAGTTTTTAATTTAGTATTTATCCTTCAATGATATAAATTTAAACATTTGACGTTGTGATATCATTTAATTTATCTGTCGTTGTTGTTGGTTTTAGCATGTAATGTTTTTTTGTTGTTTTTTTTTAACTTTGTTACTTATATTATTTTAGTAGGATGATTTATAGAGTCTCTTATATTTAATTTATTTCTTAACTTTTGTACTTTTAAATTTAATTTCATGACATAACTTAGTATAAATAATCTTGTATGTTTATTGCTTTATTAAGTATATGCATGCTGTAGTTATTGATTATTATAGATTTTAATTGTTACTTCTAGCTTGTGATATATTATTCAATGTTTCACATCTTGAATTTTTCATTAATGTGAATTTCAGTTTAGTGTAGTATTAATATTTGAATTAAAGGTAATAAATAAAAATAATAATAATAATAGTTAAATAAGTCTAATGATAATTGTGTAAGTAGATTTATAGAGTTCTTCCCTAGCAACAAATATACATAAATAAATAAAATATTCAATTTTATTAAAATATTTTGATAACCTCAAAAGTGTGACTTACTTTGGCCCAGCTATTTTTGGGCAATTTTTTTTATTACCACTGCCCTAAGCCCAGTGGCGGATCTGGATTTTGCGTGGCTCCGGAGGGTACAATATTGCGGGACTCCCTCTCAGGGAGTTTTGGAGGATACTGGTACTAGGACCGGAATTAGGATTTCCTCCAGGGAGACCAAGCTTAATTTTGCAATCCCTTTATTCCACCCCCTCAATAAAAGTCAACAACAGGATTTTGTATGTATGTATGTATATATATATATATATATATATATATATATATATATATATATATATATATATATATATATATATATATATATATACACTTCTAAATAAATATCATCACATTATTACATTAAATCATTTTATTGACTGAATTAAGGAAAAAAACAATTAAAAAACTGAAGCAAGCATTGTTTTACTTGACCTATACATAAAATTTCTTTCGAAATTTGCCTCCTTCTAAATTCTGCCGCCTGGGGCGAGTACTATTAAGTAAGTAAGTACTTTTCACTCAGAATCGGATTTTCTTATGAGCCCAAGTCTTTCTTTGTCCTAAGTTAGTTGAACAATGTTTTAAACAGGCGAAATCACTTTGAGCCAAAGTTAGTCTAACACAAGGGAAACATTAGCCCAGCTAATAAAGAGGTAATATCCCTTCCCTTCTCCCCCCAAAAAATAAATGAAAAACTCTTTAGAAATTACATGTTTACAGTTGTCCAAAAAAAGTTGCCTTAGCTAAGAAATAGCAACATAGTCCCTAATCACATACTATAAGTAATTTATAAAGAGTTTTTAATTTATTTTTTTGGGGGGTGCGGAAGGAGGTGTATTACCTCTTTATTAGCTGGGCTAATGTTTCCCTTGTGTTAGACTTGCTTTGGCTTTAAGTGATTTCACCTGTTTAAAACATTGTGCAACAAGCTTAGGACAATGAAAGACTTGGCTTCATATGAAAATCCGATTCTGAGTGAAAAGTATTTTTGAAACTTGCCCCAGGCGGCAGAATTTAGAGAGAGGCTAATTTCGTCAGTTAAAACAATGAATTACCGAGATTTGATTCAAAAAACTCCTAAAAGTGTGCCAAAGGAGCCCACATTGACGTTGCGTTGCTATATATTTTATTTTTAGAACATTTCACTACTGTCAAAACAATAATAGTTTCTTTCATTCCGAGGGATAATTTGATTATCATTCAAATGATCATCTATAATGTTCCGGAATAGGTAAAGTTTTTGAGCTATCATATAACTAAAGAAGATGAACCAAAAAGTTCTAGTTGAAGCACTGTGGCAAAATCTTGAATTACTAACCCTCAAGGGTTGACGCCTTGTGTCTTTTGGAGGTTTGGAATTCAAGACTTCGCTACAATGCGTTCCTTAACTAGTGCTTGATAAAGTGACGAATAAGAAAATCCCAATTATGCATATTCGATAGTTTGTCATGGTAGGGACGATATAATTAATACTTTATGAAACATATCTATAAATTTCAGCAAAGAAATTAATAGAAGTATAATGGCTGGTAATAGAACCTACTACGTAAACCTGAAACTTCTCAAGGTCTCACTCAACAGTTGACTAAAGCTGGTACGCACTTGTAACAAACTGCCGTCCCGTTCCTCCAAACCGAACAAATCCCAGGATCGGGGCGGCAAAACTTCAAACAAATGATGTTCAAAAGAACGGATCGGGGCATATCGCTCTGTTAACGGTTTTTCACCGTCGCATCAAAGAAATGTTCGGAACGGGGTGCACCGCATACCGTTCCGTTCCTCCGTTCTTCGAATTCCCCTCTCCCCCCCGTCGTTCCCCTTCTCTTGTAGCTTCTGTGATTTTTCATTATTTTATCAGTTTGTGTTTGTGCGTGGATGGTTAATCCTCCGTGATAGAAAAGGCCAATTAAGCACGGAAGGGGAAAAAGATGAAATCCTCCACCAACGCGGTTTTTTCAAAATGTAATCAAACAACTATTATTATTTTTATGTTACGAATAACTTTTAAAACAAACTTCTCAAGGTCTCACTCAACAGTTGACTAAAGCTGGTACGCACTTGTAACATACTGCCGTTCCGTTCCTCCGAACCGAACAAATCCCAGGATGGTGGCGAGAAAACTTCAAAGAAATGTTCGGAACGGGGTGCACCGTGTACCGTTCCGTTCCTCCGTTCTTCGAATTACCCTCTCCCGCCCGTCGTCCCCCTTCTCTTGTAGCTTCTGTGATTTTTCATTATTTTATCAGTTTGTGTTTGTGCGTGGATGAAATCCTCCACCAACGCGGTTTTTTCAAAATGTAATCAAACAACTATTATTATTTTTATGTTACGAATAACTTTTACAACAAACTTTATACTATTTTGATCTTCCTTTGTTATTAAAATGACCGGACAAATTAACTTGGGATTCAGAGCAGTAGGCTTAAGAAAAAAATAATAAAACTTTAATGCTAAATATAAAGATTTAATGTTAAACAACATGCCAGAATACTAATAAATAAAAAATATAATTACCGGCATGTAGTCTTCAAGCAACTCTTCCACTATCACCTGACATACTTCCGGGACGATTTCACTGATTGCCTGTTTTGGCATCCTGAACAGGTATTGTAAGCTTGTAAAGGAGTCACCCGAGGCCAAAAACCGTAGGCTCACCGCGAGCCTTTCCTACACGGAAATTGTTCTTCGAAAGGTCGTGTCCTCTTTCGCGATTTTCGGACTTACTTTCTGTATCAAGAATTCAAAATCCGTCGGATGCATCTGGGTAAAACTTTTGTACAGGCCGCTGACCTCCTGGAACTTCAACTCAGCCTACAGGCTGCTTCCACCAAATTGTTCCCGGTTTGAATATAAGTTCGCTGTCCACCAACGCGGTTTTTTCTCCCTCTTTTTCAAAATGTAATCAATAAAAGTGTACGCGGCTGCTGCCACTTCCTGCTGAGATGCCATGATCGATTCTGGGGCGAGAACTCAACCACAACTTCAGAAGAACGCTCGATTCTCCCGATCGCTCTCCCGTATCCAACTCGTACGGAACGATGCACGGAACGCTGTCTTGTTCTTCGAAACAATGTTCGGATCGGTGGTACACTACAGAGGAACGGAACGGCAGTTCGTTACAAGTGCGCACCCAGCTTTAGAGTGTCGCAAGTGCCAGATAATCAGTCTACAAAGTTCAATACGCTAAATAGAGGCTAATCCTAGTCCAATTTCGATGATTTTTTGTTCGGCGGACGACAGACGACGCACAGTGTGTGCCAGATGGAAAAAACCTAATTTTACAATTTTTTTTGTTTTGTTTTTTATTGGAACTGTGGTATTTAGAAATAGGTATAGAAATAGAAAACTTGCTTTATTCCTGGACTAGATCCCTTCAGAATAACAGAAATTAACCAATAAAAAATAAACCACACCTGGCCAAAAAACTTCACTAATAAAAGTACATAGGTTTTTAAATAATAAAAATAAATTAACAAAAAATAAATTCTTCTTATAACAAAAATGTAAATGTATAGAACAAAAACGAAAAAAAGTAAAAAGGAGGGAAAATAAAAATTATAAATGAATTAAACATGTTAAACTTTTGATCAACTTGTTTACGTTAAATTAAAATTTTTTGCTAAAACCTACAGCATCTTTTGGGAAGTCAGGAGATGTTGGAAAAGGTGGAATTTGAATGAGGATAGAGAAGAAGCATGAAAGATACAAGAAGATAGGGAATTCCAGAGGATAGTGGAGCGAGCAAGAAAGGAACGTTCGAATGTTTATGGTCTGTTGGAGGAAGAATATAGGTTAGAAAGGCGCGATCTTGCTGCCAATGAGTGGACTGAGGATTTGAATTGTAGGAGTCTGTAGATGTAGGAAGGATGCTGGGAGTTGATGGTTTGATATAGGAAAGATTCGAGGAAATATTGTCGCCGGATGGAGGGGTAGGAGAAGAGCAACTTTAACCCGCTGTAAAGGTTGCTGACACATGAGACCGCCTCGAAATACCGAACACAAATCTTAAAAAGCAGTTCAAGATTCGCCTCAACCTGTCCTCGAGTACAATCCAGATGCCACCATATACCACACTGCTATAGTCAAAGTGGGGAAAAATAAGTGAGGATACGAGGAGCTTACGAATTTATTGTGAAAGAAGATGTCGCAACGATGAAATAACGTTATGGAGTTTCCATAATAAGGTTTGGTCAACAGTAATACACAAGTTTTTAACAGAGGAGCTTAACGTGATGGGATGATTATTTAGGATTAAAGTAGGAACTATATCTGAGGAGGGTGTTGGAACCTATAACAATGGCCTTAGTTTTCATAGCATTTAATCTTAGTCTATTCAGGGTTGCCCAGGCACTGATCCTATCTAGGTCTTCCTGGATATTGGCAAACGCTACTAATAATTCGGAAGGAGGAAAAGATAAGTATATTTGGAAATTGTCGGCGTATAAGTGGTAGGAACAGTGATGAATTGAGTTAGGAAGATCATTGATATAGGAATTGAAAAGGAGTGGTGAAATGTTTGAACCCTGGTCTACTCCTGAGGACAGAACAAGGAAGGAAAGTAGAGGTTGATTTGGAATGGAATGTGCTTGAGTCCGGTCGGAAATGAAGGATTGGAACCAGCGAATAGCGCTGTTGGAAAAGGATTTTGATTTTAATTTGGTAAAAAGATCCAGGCAATCAAAAGATTTTGACTAATTGTGGAATTCATGTATTTTTCATTATATGTTTATATGTTTTTCTTCCAGTAGAAAAGTAATCATAGCAATGTACTATCAAAATCGACATTGCAATTAACGACATTGAAATGTTAACTAAGCAGCTGTATTGAGACTTAAACTCTTGGAATTTAACTCTTAGAACTTGGAAAGTTGCTATAGGGTCTGATTTAAGGGTCTATCAATAACGATATTGTTTTGGAAGAAATACTTGTGAAATCGAAGTAAATTAAATAATGAACTTTGATCAACTTTCTTATTGTTGGAAACCCTAAAAAAAAAATATTTGGTTTTCTTTGCTCTCTCCTTTGTATAAATGATTAGATGCAATGCAGAACCACCTCTGATTTAAATATTTCACCTATCCGGACCCAACCGTAGGCATTATTCAGTTTCAAATGTTCATAAAACAATTTATGATAATAAAATAATAACAGTCTAAATTGCTACTTAAATAAAAACAATTTTTCGAAACATGGATTATCAACAATGGGATCATAATAGTTCTTTCTGTCTCATTATCAATAGCGCATATGTAATATGTAATATGATACCATATTGAGTAATTTGCGATGAGCTGGATTATGAGGAACCTAGTCTAGCTTTAGTGGCTCGGCCTATATTTCCAGACGTCCAAGAGTGTGATGTGTTTAACATTTTCGGATTGCATTATTGAAAAAATAAATATTTTAAACGAAATCCCAACTGGTTGCAGGTCGAGATTTTGGACGTTTTATCGGATACCGATGGTGAATTAGTGGATTGTCGATTATTGCTGTCAACATAGGAGGAAGGCCCACTGAATCTTTGAAGGAAACGACGAAAATAGAAAATTCAAAATCTGAAGAAAAAAAACTCTAAACTGAAATTGTAGAAAGGGACTTGTAAAGAAATTCATTGATGATTAAATGAATATTCCTACTGTTCCACATTCTATTGTAAATACTTACTTATGTAGCGAAGAATAAAAATGACTTAATAAACAAATAATATGCAATAGTAATAAAACATATTCCGATTTAAATTAGCTATTTAAATATGGAATAAATTTGTAAATGAATAAAAACCTATATATCTCAGTTATCAGACCTAGATTCGCATCTATCTTCAAATGTCTCAGTTCTTCCACTATTTTTTGACAAGCAGTTACCGAAAGAACATTCTTTGGTCAGGCTGGAAAACGAAGTGACCAGTAATTTCAACAGAAACAAAGCAACTGCTATGATAGCCCTTGACTGCTCCAAAGCATTTGATTCCGTTGCTCATGGACTACTTTGCCAACATATAATCAGCCTGGGGTGTCCGGAACAGTTATATTCGGTCATCCAATCATTTCTAAGTGGCCGCTATTTGGCAGTGAAGATTTCCGAAGCACTCTTTGGTCCTGTATCTCTCAGGTGTGGGGTTCCACAAGGCACGATACTATCACCTTTATTGTTTTCCATCAGCTTTTGCAGATGATCTTGTTTTCGCAAGTAGCAGTGTAAATGCCAGTTAAAATATTCAGATTTCTTCCACGTTTTATATTCAGTTTTCTTTCTTATTCAGCGAGAAAAAAAATCTATAAGAATCACATAAGTGTCTGCAATTGACTATTATTAGCTAAATAAACACATTCATTGATTAACAGAAGTCTTGTAGGGAATGAGAAGGCATAAAAATACTTTAAAGAATTTCACCACAAACAATTTTCTCCGAGGAACACGTGGTGTCTTTAGAAAACAAAACTAGGTTCCTATGACAACCAAGATGGAGCAGTGTTGTCTCAGATGTTTCAAAACGTGAAATATACATTTTCCTTGTTTCAGAGGTAGATTTAAGGAAATTTGTAGAGAGTGAGAAAAAACTATATGAAAAACAAAACCTATTCGATTATCGTAAAATGATTTAATTTTCATTTTCTATCCACATATTATCATAGTGAGGAGTATCCTGAGGGAAATAATTTTATCACTAATGAAAATGTTCATTAAGTGTATCGTAAAAGTTCAAGAAGTTAGCAACCTGCTCCATGTGATATGAGTAGGGTTGAGAATTTATGTCAGAAATAATTTTCAAAATATAAGCCTGGTCAACTTTTTATCCTCACACAAGTGTGCTATATAAGAGCCATGTTGTTTTATCCCGTAAAAAAATTTGAACTTTCAATGACAAATACAGTGTGCTATATAAGAGCCATGTTGTTTTATCCCGTAAAAAAATTTGAACTTTCAATGACAAATACAGTCGAACCTCTGTATATCGAACTTCCATATATTGAAGAAAATCTCTATATTTCCAACTTTTTTTAGGAACCCTGAATTTTTATTAGAAAAAAATATTCTGTATATCGAATAAAATTTCTATATATTGAACAAAAAATTCCCTTTAGAAAAAAATATAAAATGGTGATTGCCATCAAAAAGAGCCCTTAGTTTACGTGTATAATAGTGGGTAATATTTATTTATTTACATAGTTTACGCCCACATTGGAGCACTTAAATCAAACCCAAATACATTTATGTTTCAAAGAATTGACTGAAGATTTAGCTTGGATCATCTTCCTCCTTTCCCAAAACCTCTTTATTCTGGCTGACCTGGTTGCCCTTTCTTCAGATCAGATATGACATATTCTTTGCGTTGCACAGCTTTTAATAAAAATCTTATTTGTTTGTTCTTGAGAATCCTTTTTTGTTTTCTATTTTTAATTTCTTTCATTGTAATATTCAACTCTTCTGAATCACTCTGAACTTCTTTCAACCAATTATTTTTTGTTTTGCTTTTCCAAAAGTAATTAAATGGTTGTTTTATTGGCCTATTAGCATTTACTCTAGATAAAAAGATTGCAGAAAAAGACAATTCTTTTGAATGGTAAATACTTAAATAAAAAAAAAAAATGTTCCACTGGTTTACAAAGCAGTAGAAATTTAGGAAAGATCTCGTTTCAGAAGAAAATGATTTCAGATATTATTGTAGAGAGGAGTACCCAAAAGGCAATAGTACCCTAAATTCTCTGAATCTTTTTCCTAAGATTGAGTGAAATTTTTACTTTAAATTCAGTTCAACTTTGCCTATCTTGTTGTGAACATTGCTCCTAAACATGACTTCCGTGAAGAACAATATATGCACAAATAGACATTAGATCCTATTTTAGGTGAAAACAAAAATAAATTAATTTTTATGAATGTTTGCATATTTTGATTACATGTCCTTATTAATTTAAAAATGTACATTTGTAAAAAGTCTTCAATGACACATGTGCTATTGATCGTTCAGTTTTGTTTTTCTTAAACCCTAAAAAATTACCTTTGTTACAATTCTGTACATAATTTACCATAAAATGTATAATTTTTAAGTTATGCTCAAATAAAATATTCTTTTCATCGTAACGTTTTTCCCTGCATTTTCTCGTTGATATACTATATACATGAAAAGTTAAAGGGCTTTAAGGAGAAGACATTAGGAAAGTTCCATCAAAATCATTTGCGCCGTTTACGAGAAAATTGTAAAAAGGTGTAAAATCAATTATATAAAGTGGCACTTCTGGTTAGTGGCTTTTTAACGAAAAAGTTGCTGTAACATCACATGCATGTGCCTACCTTAAATAGGTAATTTCAGTATCTTACAATTTTTTTTTAAGCTAGGCTGTTCACACATTAACCCCCCAAAATTGCCTTGATACTTCTTTAGCCATAAGAATAACTATAATGGTTTTTAGACTGAAAAAGGTGAAAAATTGCAATATTTCTATATATCGAAATTTCCATATATCGAATTTTTTTTTCTAGGAACCCTCCCCTCATGTTTGATATATAGAAGTTCGACTGTAGTGAAGGCACAGCTATGTGACACAAAATAGCCCGTCATTTCGAAATGGTCCATATTCAGTACTCGTTTTCATCTTGTATATTTTATGTATTACTAATGATTTATGTACTAATGATCATATATCTAATGTATGCCACTTTTTATGTAGGAATAGATAATATAAATCAATGAAAAAGTTTATTATCTTCTGTGATGTTTTGTCAGCCGGTTTGAGTTTACTGTCCGGATCTAGACACGTGGACAGTAGGAGAACGACTGAGAGAAATCATTCCTCAAGATAGCTTGGGAATCGATTCCGGTTGATCCAGAACGGTGGGAAAGAGCTCAGCATTTCAGTAAATATTTTGGCGGATCGGAGGTAATCCTCGGCTCAGAGCTCTTCATCCAACCGCAATTCAATCAAAGGCCCGTTAAGAGAGATCTTCTTCCACCTTTCCTTATATATTTTCTTTTCTTCCTTCCTTCTTCAGAAAATGTTTTTACCAATTTTGTTTTCTTTCTGATAATAAAACTGAATTTGCCAACAAATAAATAATTTAGTACTCAGTATTTTAAACTAGGAGTGATTAGATACTGAAACATTCTGTATCAGTACAAATAATCATTAGCGTAAACAGGATTTCGTTTCAGAGAGGTCCATCCAAGGGTCTACTTTAAAAAAAGCCTACCCTAATCAGGGATGTAAGGGAGCCCTCTCTATATATGAATCACTGAATGTTAAAAGGGCCGTTCTCCACATGGTCCAACTTTTGAGAAACCTGTTAAATTTTTTTCCGTTAAGTATATTTGCAAACTAAAAATATTGTGATTAGGGATTGATAAATTATTTCCCACTTCTTTAATTTTGTTTTTAATGAAAACTAGTTTTGAATGTTATAGATTCATCTTCAGTTCTAATAACACAAAAAATAAAAAATCAGCAATTCAAAATACAGTTTGGTATTATTATTACAGATAGCGATTAAAGGAAACATGTACGAGCATATAATAATAAGACAGAATATTCCAACTTTGCAATTCATTTAAATGAAAAAAACCCCATAAATTCATCAAAAACTCAGGAGTTAAATTAATACATCACGTTGAAAACAGTCTCAAATTAAATATATATGAAGCACTTGAAATAATAAAATTCTTCAAATCCAATCCAAATTTTTGCTTAAATGACCAAATAAATATCTCCAATAGTCGAATATTAAATTTATTTCCATCTATAACAGAAAAACTAATTACTCACCGGAATTACTGGAAAAACCCCGACCCTTAAGCCGTTTATCTATAAACATCCCACCTTTCCTTTCTTTCATTGTTAGTTCAGTGCGAGAAGAAACCAGTACAAACTTTTCTGTTTGATATAATCCATTTAAACCTTGGTGAGTGCCAGCATTTATTTGATTTCTTGTCTTAATCAAATTCATAATTCATAAATGTTTTATAATACTGATTTATATTACATCTAATTTAATATATATAATAATACCAAACTGTATTTTGAATTGCTTATTTTTGAATTTTTGTGTGTTTTTAGAGTTGCCATTCTGACTTCATCGGTATTCGGATATCAGGTCAACATAGCCTCAGATAAACCAGGGAACTGCTCACAAAGATATCTAAAACATTCTCCTTCCATTGTCAATGCTTTAACAAATTATTTCATTAGACCCAATTTGATGTGAAGCAGAGGAAGTAAAACCAAAAAATATAGAAAGAAAGAGTCTTTTCTTTCAATATTTTTTGTACTAGCCTCCTAGTTTTTTTCCAACAGGCCATTATTTCTTCATATAATGTTGTTTTATGTCACGACTGTGACAATTCATTCACAACATGGATACTTTATGTTCAGTTTGAACCAGATTTGACTAGTTTTACACCTGTCTACTTTACTACTTTACTCAAAAAACCTTTAAATCTTTTATTAATCTAATTTGATATATATATATATATATATATATATATATATATATATATATATATATATATATATATATATATATATATATATAATACTAAACTATATTTTGAATTATGAATGTATAACATTCGAATCTAGTTTTCAATAAAACATGTTTATAGAAGTGGCAAATAATTTATCAATCCCTAATTCCCTAGAATGTTTGTGTTGGCCTTCAGGACCCTATTTCATAATAAAGTACAAGTGGGAAAAATATAAGTGGAAAGGTTCGTGTTTAGAGGTTGCAAGTTACTTATAATTCATCGCCATTAGATAATCATAATTTTTATTATTTTTTTATTTATTTACTGTTGTTTAATACAACTATTTTAAATATTATCGTGTTTCAACTTCATAAAATTGTATTAAAAATATTTAACAACTGGACGACAACTTTATTTTACAGGCACACCCTAATTCATAGCGAAGTAAAACTACAAGTCGGCCTACGACTTAACACGCTTATGACCTACACTATGAAATGTTGAATCACGATAACAACAACAACAAACAACAACAAATCGGCTAAGATTGTTAGGACCTGTAATCAGGGCCGAGTTCTGGGCTTAGAAAATCTCTAATCGGCCGCCATTTTCAAACAAACAGATCAATAGTAATGTCGAATTCCGAGGATCATTCTGGTAAAAGTGTGACCTTGTTGCCGAATCTCAAGAAAATCGGTCCTCTAGTTTCGGGGGAAAGCCGCGGACGGCGTACGGCGAACGGACGGATTTTTTTTATTCGATATTTGGATTCCTTGTATCTCGAAACGTAAAACCTCAATTTTTGCGGAGGGTATAAAAAAAAAATTCTCGGTCGATTATAAAGGTCTATTTCTGAAAATAATAAACGAAAAGCCTTTATATAGATTTTTTATTTTTACATTTTTTTTTTTTTTTTATGTCTTGTCATGCTGATTCCAAACCATCGTACATTTCTCCGCTATCATTATAAATAACCGAGTTATGGGCTTAGAAAATCTCTAATCGGCCGCCATTGTTAAATAAATAGACGAATGGTAATGTGGAGTTTCTAGGATTATTCTGGTGTGAGGCGTGACCTTGTAGCCGAATACCAAAAAAATCGGTCCAGTAGTCGCGGAGAAAAGCCGAGGACGACGTACGGTGGACGGACGTATATTTTTTTATTCAATATTTGGATTCTACGTATCTTAAAACGTAAAACATCCTCAAATTTTGCGGAGGGTGTAAAAAAAATAAATTCTCGGTCGATTACAAAGGTCTATTACTGAAAACAATAAACGAAAAGCCTTTATATAGATTTTTTTTTTTGATGTCTTGTCATGCTGATTCCAAACCATCGTACATTTCCCTGCTGTCATTATAAATAGCCGAGTTATGGGCTTAGAAAATCTCTAATCAGCCGCCATTTTTAAACAAATAGACCAATGTTAATGTCGAGTTCCGAGGATCATTCTGGAGTGAGCCGCGGTCGGCGTGCGGCGTACAACGGACGGATGGATATTTTTTTATTCAATATTTAGATTCTACGTATCTTAAAACTTAAAACATCAAATTTTGAAGAAGGGTTAAAAGAAATTTTTTGTTGGTCGGTTACAAAGGTATTGAAGTTATTGAAAATAATAGACCAAAAATCACTAAAATTATTATAATCTAATGACGATAAATAAGCTGTAACCTAAAAAGAAAATATTTCTTTTTGTACTTAATTATGAAATAGGACTGTGGTGCCACAGTTGATTGCACCATTCCTCTGGCATGTATGTTAGTGTTATTTATGATGTAATTTTTTTAAACCTTATCAATTTTTGAAAGTAATACAGATAGTTCTAAATACATTCACAAATTAAGAGTATTACCGCATTTATTAGAGTAAAAATATAGCCTATAAGTAAAAACATCATTCCTCTGACAAGCATACGTCGCTTTTTTGGAAAGGGTCTATTTTGTCTGTAGGTGAAGAGAAATATGAGGATAGGGTTTTTTCTATTTTAAATCCTTCGATAACATCATGCGGATGTCAACTGATTCTAGGGAATACATAAGTGTACTATACATATCCACTTAGTATCCCCCTTATTCATTCCCTTAGTTAACGTTCTTCTTCATATTCAATATCAGACTTCTGCCAGAGGAATGATGGATACATAACTACCAACTGGTGGACTTACAAAAATCCTCGGTGTAAAGATAAATATTTTCTGAATTGTTTTTACTCAGTTTATAATACTTGTTATACTCTATGATTTTGCAATAATGACGAGGGATATGCCAGAGGAACGATGAAAGTCAATCTTAACACTTTTTTTTCAAGCAAATATCAATAAAATAGAAAATTCTTTCATACCACTTTTTTTCATAGTTTCCCTTTTTAATGATTCCGTTTAGGTTTTTTTTTTTACTTGTAATTTTGATATCCAGCGAGGGCTTAAAATAACGCAGTTTATTGAGAATCGCCCATGTTTATTTGTGTGTGTAGATACCTGTGAAAATACCTAGTATAATTAAGCTTTTATTAAAATTGTTTTTTGTTTTTTGTAAATATTTTTTACATAACACATTTTTATTTATTTTTAATGTTATTCTAATTTATTATTTATTTTGATACCTTATTTTACTCTTTTTTGTTATCTATTGCAGTTCTGAAATATTAAGGTATTTTTTAAACTTAAGAAATTCAGGAAATGAGCCCTGCTATGGTAGCTAATTAAAAACGGTCTCAAGATGTCGACTCAGGTATTGAGGATGTGATTCATTCCTCGGTCCATCTTCTTTTCTTTTTGTATCTATGATGGATGGGGTTGATACTGATATCAAAGAATCCCCATGATGAGCTGGGGTAGATAGCAAGTAGCAACTGTCTAGACCAAGATCATTTGTATCAATGTGACTATCTGGATCAAGTATATTCCATTTTTATTGGATCATCCTTGAATTAACTACAATAAAACTTCGTTATAACGCTCTCCTAGAAACCAGAGAAAAAGAGCGCTATAACCTGGAAATCATAAAAACAACTAAAAAATATCAGATGTATACACCCCTTGACTTCCTTATACGCTATTTAAATTATAAATCGGTGGCTCAAAAAGTGACCTTCAATTTGGGTACTAGTTCCCGAAGATAGCAGTATCTCAAAAACGACACTCGGCATCGCGACGTTCATCAATTGACACATACAGACACACACTCACACAAATTCATAAGCTCTTGTTTTTTGGAGGTGCCGTTCCATTATTATATGTCGTTTTCTTTCAGTTGGTAACAAATTCCCCAGAGATTTCTTCGTGTTCCTTGACAGCATTAGAACTGTCTATGTCACTGGATAAAGTATTGGAAATCGAAGGTTTCAACATTTTAAGCGGAAGAATCCGCTTAACTTATATCTTATTTTTATATATTTATATAATATTATATACCAGAAACAACGATTCATTTTTTGTTCATGTTTGTTATTCTAAAGGGACTTTGACTCAGAATAAATTTTTTTTATATCTATCTATACAAACACAACATCTAGAGAACTAGTCAATTCAAGGGAGAAAAGCTTTCGGGCTGAATCCTCTCCAAAATAAAATATTAAATTTCATTTACATTAGCCAATACTTCACAGTACTTTTCTTAGAATATTATCAATTTTTGATATTGTAAATAACAAAAAAATAGTATTTAGGGGGTGGCGTGATGTGTTTAAGCTACTTCAGCTATTAAAGTATAGTATAGTTCAAGTTAAGTATAAAGCATAGTTCTAGAAAAAATATAAATATTTTTTTAACTTTATCCTCATGGAATTGCTGTTATTAAAACAAAAATAAACATACTTTAAAATTGAATTTCTGCTGATTCAGGTTTTATTGATTAAAATGGGGTAAAAAAAGCAGTTTTGATCAGTGACCTTCAAAAATTTCCCGAGGGAGGGTCCACTGTTGCTATGAGATAGGTCTATCTCCAGACCTCTGGTATTAGATCTCCCTCCCCGAAATTAAATCATGGATCCGCAAATCACTAAAAATTTCTCAGAAAATCAAATTTACAAAAAAAAAAAATGATATCAGCGTACACATTTTTGCACGTTATCATTTAATGTAATATATAATCTAACTTATATAGAAAACAACGGCTAAGTAGGTATTGCCTCTGTAACAATACTGCGGAGCCAGGAATATTTTTTCCCTATTAAATTCACATAGGTTGAAGAGTACCTTACTATGTAAAAATATACTAACCATCCTTCATATGATATCATCAAACACAGTTCCCCTGATCAGAAGCCAACTTTTATAGGACCGTAAATAAACCGCTATCAATTCCCATTCGGAACTGCTCCATCAATTCCAGCCAATTCTTCCAACTCTATCCTGGAGATGGCCAATATCGCTTTAGAGATAACGCAACGTTACGCTTGCCGCTCGATACGCATATGGGACCATCAAATCTAACTTGCATATGAGGCATTAGACGGAACTTCCGCATTTTTTTTAACAGTACATACTTGATACAGAAAATTGAGAAATTTCACCATGTAAATAGGCCCAGAGTTTAATATAAAAAACAAAAACAAAACAAAACAAAAAAAACGACATATTTAGAGACATTTCGAGACAAAGAGGTCACTAAAAAAAAAAGTTCAAAAAATGGCTAATATTGCATACCAATATATATATTATATAATTACTCTGAGCAAAAAATCAGACAAAAATTAGTTAGGATAAGATTGGAAAATTTAAAAACAAAGCTTCAGGACCATTTTTAAAAATTTGTACAACATTGCAGTCCATAGGTCCCACTTTATTTTGAACGTTTTTTACCTCAATTCGGAGATGATTTTATAATTATAATTATAACGAATAGGCACTAGATAACTATCAATATCAAACATTCAAGCTTAACACTAAACAAAAAATAAATAAATATACATTTC
Source organism: Rhaphigaster nebulosa (assembly GCA_948150685.1). NCBI lineage: Eukaryota > Metazoa > Arthropoda > Insecta > Hemiptera > Pentatomidae > Rhaphigaster > Rhaphigaster nebulosa. Next base: position 7,391,482 of record OX411306.1, read on the forward strand.
GTTAAAGATATGTTTTTTCCTGTCCTTAGCCTAGCTGTAACATTTTTAACATTACTTTTGTAAAAATAAATAAATTTATTTAAGGATTACTATTAGAATCATACGCTATTAGGAGGATTAATAAAATAGTGTAATAGACTATATACCATAAAAATTATGGTTACGATATCAGTTTAGAAAGTATTTATTTCATACTGTCCTCAAAAGTGTTAATTCAGGTGTGTTTGGTTGGTGAAAAGTAGCCAATTTATTTACAATTAACAGTAGGATGTGCGTTATCCAGGCCAAGTTTAATTATAGAGAAAGAATATTTTGAAAATCAGAATAACATTCATTTTTATGAGTAGGTACTATCTTAATAATTTAAGTTATAGGTAATATTTCGAACATACATTCAATTTATTTTCTTTGTCCATGATATTCTTACTCAGATACCATGATCTCAAACTGCTAAACTACATTGTTAGCCGTTTATAAAATTGTGTAATCCCAATTAGTCAGGAGTGGTACTTGTCATGAGTGTTGCCGCAAATGAAAAATATTCTTATGAATCTGTCTCATTTTATTAAAATGTATCAAGGTAGGCAGATTTATCATTTGTCTTTAAATTCTAGCATCTTTATTCATAGATTGACGTTTCAGACATTTGTCCATTATCAAAATTTCTTTTTCCATAACAAAATATTTACATATAATGTCATTTAACTATATAAAATTAAATTGTAAATAAATAGTTATCTATATATTAGTCTATTAAAATTATTTTTCTTTACTAAATATATTATTCCCCACTTGACTGTCCATTTTTTATCCGCCTTTTCTTTACATAATGGTGGTCGATTAAAGATTTTATACCTCTTTAACTCGGTCATTTATAGCTATTATCTCGAAAACTATAACAGATTCGAATAAAATAAATATTTCATTCTTAAAGAGGTAATATTCTCTTTAATTTTATATATGACACATTTTTCTGTGCAACGCATCGTTTTCTTAACTATCCAAGAAAACAAAAATATGGCTATTCAACACCTACGTAAAGTCAGCCCTCCTCGGATGTGGAATATGGAAAGTGGCCGAAACCCTTACCCGACCATAACCCCGTCTAATAACGAATATTGCTAAATTATACCTCACTTTCGTTAGTTACACTACAACGTGCTTTTTTAAGTTGGGTTACAAACGTATCCCACACACCATTCACTCCTGGAAATTGGAGGTTTTTCGTTTCATTTTTCATTTCATTCCATTCATTTCATTTTTTGATTAAACTTTAAGTTTAATTTATCCTAAATACATTTTGTTATGAACATGTAAAAACCATTAATAAAAACTTTTATACGCATTATTAACAATTTAAAAAATATTATCTATTTATTACACAGAGTAAATTAAATTAATATTTATACCTTACATACAACAACTGGCCGGTGTCCAGTCGAATACTGTATCATTTTATTCAGTATATTTTTAAAAGATGATTCCAGATTTTTTGCATCTAATCTTCAGTTGTGTAATATCATCTCTTTCAGTTCTGATGATCCCTGAATTGGCGAACCGTTGATTGGTTATTAATTTACTCCTATTTGAGAGACTTACTGCTTTCTTTTGGAATCATCCAGGAATCTTCCCCTTTGTGGGATATTTTCTCTTTTTCCAAGTATTTCCTGGATAAATTAAGATTTCTCTCAGTGGAAATTTGAACGCTATTTAATTTTTGTGTTTTTTTCTGTCTGGAGTGCAGTTTATGTATGCCTTGGTCCTGTCCGTTTCTAATCAATATTTGGACCTTTTTTGTTATGTTTTTTACTTCCTTGTACGAAGTAAAGGAAGTATTGTAATCGCGAAAATTTTCGGTTTTCAGATTTTAACGGAAATATCCATTTTGACCATCCCTGAATCCATTTTGACTAGTTTCGTCGTGGCGTCTGTACGTATGTACGTTCGTATTTCGCATAACTCAAAAACGGTTAGCCGTAGAAAGTTGAAATTTTGTATTTAGGATTGTTGTAAAATCTAGTTGTGAACCTCCCTTTTTGGTCACTGCTTAATCACCGGAAGTGGTACTTTACTTGAAGGTCATAATTGATTTCCATCAAAAATTATATTAAAATACTTTGCAAAACTTCTCAAATTTGGTATTTAGAACTTATATATTGATCTAAATACCATACTAGATTTTTGTATAAATTGGAAAACCGGAAGAGGTACTTTATTTGAAGGTCATATTACACTTTCATCAAAAATTATATTAAAATATAATGTAAAACATTTAAAATTTAGTAAATAGGACTTTTATATCAATATGAATGTATTTTCTAGATTTTGGTTAAAATTGGTGAGCCGAAAAGGGTACTTTACTTGAAGGTCATAATAAACTTACATCAAAAATTATATTAAAATTAAATGGAGAAATCATATGTTTCGGTAATAAAGGTTACCAACGCGATTTTGTTTATACTCTAATTAAACATTTTTATTACTTATTTTAAGTGTTAATATTGGGCATATAATACTGGTTTTCCTCCCCATTTGTGCGATGAATAAGTCTGCAGCAGGAGAATAAAATATAAGTTAAGTGGGTTCTTCCGCTTAAAATTTAGAAACTGTCGATTTCTAATGCTTTATCTAGTGATATTGACAGTTTTAATGTTGTCACGGAACACGAAGAAATCTCTTGGAAACTAGTTACCTACTGAAAAAAAAACGACATTTAATAACGGAATGAAACCTCCAGAAACAAGAGTATGAGTGTGTGTCAATAGATGGGTGTCCCGACGCCGAATTTCGTTTTTGGGATATTGCAATTTTCGGAAATTAGTAACCAAATTGAGGATCACTTTTTGAGCCAACGATTTATAGTTTAATAGGAGTACAAGGAAGTCATGTGTTGTCCACATCAGATATTTTTTTTTTGTATTTTAGATTTAAAATAATCGTATTCCGTAAAAGGGGGAATATTTTTTTGAAGACTTTGTAGCTTGTAGGCTTAATTTCAGTTTTTTATTCATCTTGATTATGCCAGATTTTATATATGAGGGTAGGCCTTTTGTATGAGCTGGATTAAAGTCTCTCGCGGCAGCATTTTAGGCTCATTTGTCTTCTAGGTCATTTCCAACGACCTTAAACCTAATTTATAATGATGTTTTAATTCTTATATTTTGTATTTTGTGTTATTCGATGGCAGGAGATTTTTGTAAACCGTTGGAATTTCATCCATTGAAATGAAGTTGATGAGGTCTTAATATTTTCACTTTCTGTGCAAAAGCAATGAAATGTTATTACTACACTCAAGAATACCATGATCAATATATTTTATGTTATACAAGAATATTTTATCCTTAGTTATCACATACTTGTTTTTGCGTGTACTTCCTGCTACAATGATGTATGGGTATTTAAAAAATAGGAGTATTAGAATGTTAACCAGTTTTATATCATATCCTGTTGTACATCAATGGCATTGAAATTCCTTCTTGTTTTTTTTTTGTTATAATGTCAACAAACTCTTAGCCACTTTTTGACACTTTTATTGGACAAATAAGGAGGTAGCTCCATGAACCACATCCTTCCTGCACCATTAAGCCAAATAGAGGTGCATCTATACAAATGTAGGAACTAAAGGTCTGGGGTACTCACGTTTTGCATTATTAAAAAGATCAATTTTTACTTCCTTGTACGCAGTAAAGGAAGTATTGTAATCGCGAAAATTTTCGGTTTTCAGATTTCAGCAGAAATATCCATTCTGACCATCCCAGAATCCATTTTGACTAGTTTCGTCGTGACGTCTCTACGTACGTTCGTTCGTATAACTAACTCGCATAACTAAAAAATGGTTAGCCATGGAAAGTTAAAATTTTGTATTTAGGATTATTGTAAAATCTAGTTGTTGGTCACTTCATGATTACCGGAAGTGGTACTTTACTTGAAGTTCATTATTGATTTTCATCAAATATCATATTAAAATATAAAGTAAAACTTCTCAAATTAGGTATAAAAGACTTACATATTAATTTTAATAATATAGTAAATTTTGGTCAACATTGGCAGACCGGAAGTGGTACTTTATTTGAAGGTCATTATTGATTTTTATAACAAAATATATTAATATATAACACAAAACTTCTCTAACTTGGTATTTAAGGTTGTAATACAAATGTAAGTAACATAATAAATTTTGGTCAAAATTGGAAAACCGGAAGTGGTTCTTTACTTGAAGGTCATTACAGATTTTTATAAAAAAATATATTAAAATATAATGCGAAACTTCTATAACTTGGTATGTAAGGCTTTAATACTAATATATGTAATATAATAAATTTTGGTCAAAATTGGCAAACCGAAAGTGGTACTTTACTTGAAGGTCATATTAGAATTTCATTAAAAATTATATTCAAATATAATGTAATACATCTCAAATTTGGTAAATTAGACTTATATATTAATACAAGTAATATAATAGATTTTCGTTGAAATTGAAGATCCGAAAGGGGTACTTAACTTGAAGGTCGTAAGAAACTTACATCAAAAGGTATATCGACATTTATTACTGAAATCATATGATTCGGTGATAAAGATTATAAACGCAATTTTTTTCCCACTCAAATTAAACAATTTTATTACTTGTTTTAAGCGTTAAAATTGAGTGTAAAATACTTTTTTGCCTCCCCATTTGTGAACTGAACAAGTCTGCAGCAGGAGAATAAGATATAATTTAATATAATATAATTTGATATAATATAATTTAGGGTTGTCCCTCTTAAAATGTTGAAACCGTCGATTTCCAATGCTTTATCTAGTGACATGGACAGTTCTAATGTTCTTGAGCTACCGATTTATAGTTTAATGGACGTACAAGAAAGTCATGGGGAGTCCACATCAGATATTTATTTACTTGTGCTCCGGTCGAACTGAAAATCGTCCAAAAATGGAGTTGCCTTCGGTATGTATGCCTATTGTGTATTGGTGTATGAATACAATTGCATTTATTTAAAAAAAAAAATGTTATGTTCATAATCTATTGTCAATAATTAACTTTGAATCATAACTATCTGAAAGCTCAAAATAGAATGCTAATAACAAAAATCGAGATGAAACGATTCCTCGAAATAAGGATCTCTATTTTTGGGAAGCCAGAAATATACTCCTACATCCAGTGGAAGAGAATAATACGACCAAAGATACAGAGGATCGGATCTTGTAGCAATTATCAATCCTTTAGCAGGATGCGGAGGAGGAAGGAGTGGGAGGTGCCAATAATAGCGTGTATATTTCGGATCCTTTGGCACTTCAGCCGATATCCTCAATGCTCCGCCTTCTTCCTTTTATCGTTTTAGGTCCATTCCGAGAAATACACCATTCGGCCGAAATTTACTTTTTCGAATGATGAATTGTTTTCTTGTTTTTTTCCACTCTTTTGTCCGAAAGGATCTATTAGCTCGCTTATAGATGAGAAAGATAGGATCATTTATTTTCCTCATGATTCAATTCTTCAATGGACATATCAAAGAATTATTATTGACCATTATTGAAGTGAATGTTTATGTACTCACAATAATCCCTTTATATAATTCTATTTATTTCTTCTATTGGGCTTTGAGGTTCCTTTTAATACACTATTTCAGTCTTCAAAAAATCGTATTCTATCTTTCAACTTCTGTCCCCTTCTTGTGAAAGCTCCCTGGATATTTTGTTCCAAACTTTTCACTTTGGTCTCATAAGCATCCTTCGGAAATCTATAATTCTATAGATATATCCACTAAACGAAAAAAAAAAAAAAAAAATGATTGTAAATGGAAAGTTCCACTAACGAAGGCTTTAAAGTCTTTAAAATGACGATAACAAACTAACCAGTCATCGCTTAATCAATTCAGCCATCATCAGTACAGAAAATATAAGATCACATATCTGCAAACTAAATATTATACATCTCACATCAACAGTCTAAAACTGACATCTACTAGACAAGGAAAAATGGATATACCTAACATTTTATCTGCTTTCATTACACTGTTTTCGATTTCTCTATTACATATAATAAACCACAATATTTTTTTTCTATGTATAAATTTTAAATATACACTCGTAAAACCCTTCAAGTATCACAGTCACTGGTTCTTCGGGGCACATGTGTAATTAAATAACAATAAAACCTAACCTAATAAATTTTAATTTTATTGTAATATTCTAATTCTTATAAACGTTGGCATTTTGACGTAAAACTTTTTGAGCCACTATTGTCATGTTTTTTTTTATTTTTTCAGGTTGTGATGAATAAATCTATCCATATTGCACTCTCTCGGCACACAGTCGTATTTTTTGTTTTGATTTGGTGAAAATTAAAATTAAGTTAGACTCCTCGATGAAGGTTTAAAATAGGTAAAATTAAAAGAAAGTTATTTAAAAAATGATTAATGTAATCAAAATTAAATCAGTGTAAGTAATCAGATTAATGATGTGACTTCAGATTTTTGTACTTGTTTATTCACATATTGACGGTTCGGACAATTTGTTCATTATCTAAATTCGTTTATTTGTATATCAATCTTCTTATTTTTAATTACATAATAATATTGTTATTAAATTATTTTTCACTTCTACATATGCTACATTATTGGCCACTTCACTACACATTCTTTTATCATATATTATCCTTAAGCTTTGAGTCTAATTCATCCTTATTTCTATATTGCTCCAATTAATCTACTACTAAATTTCTAAAGGACTTTTCAACGTGATAATTAGGAGACAAATATTAGAAACAAATTGTATAAATTTAAGATAAAATTTTTATATAGCACCATGGTTAAAATAATTCATTAACATGTCGAAAAATGATTTTTTACGTTTAAGATGTGAAAAGTTTTTTTTTTTTAAGAAAAAAAATAGTAGCGAATATACTTCAAAGAGCCAAAAAAAAAAATGATTTTTAAACAATTGAAGTGGGTCGTCAACTTTTTGCAAAAAAAAAAAATAAGCAAAAATCACCAAATATTTTTAATTTCTTGACATTTTATTACAGGGCTTGTAACTGTCGCAGGGTCTTCTTTTTGGCCTTAAATCGTGGTTTTTTTTTGGAGCCTAATTGGAATAAAATGAAATAAAAATGACGACCGGACATCGAGCACTGGAAAGTGATTGAGAGAGCCCACACTTCGCCTTTAGTGGGAGGAGCAAGAAAGATCTCTATGCTCAAACGTGTTTTTTAACTATTTAATCATACCTCACACATATCTCATGAAAATAGGATTGCAGAGAAACTCCTCGGGAACAAATAGGGTTTTGAAAATCGCTCTCGGAACATTTTGACCCTTGTTTTTATATTTTCTCAATTTTCGCGGAAAGCATTTTTTTTTTCCATAAAATTGTTATTGTAGTTAGGCATTAAAACAAGCCACAATACAAAAAATAATTCCCTGCGACAATTACAAGCCCTGCATTAAAATGGCCATATCTTGTGATTTTTAATTTAAGAAAAAAAGATTTTCGATATTTTTATACCGATTTTATATAAAACTTACACAATTTGTTTATATTATTTTTCTCCTAATTATCACGTTGAGAAGTTCCATTAGAAATTTATTTTAATACATAAACTATCGCGCCTGGACTATATCTTATGTGTAATATTAATATAATCTATTCTTTTGATTAAGATAATAATAATTTATTTTTAATGTTGCTATAATGTTATTTTATTATAAAATATGATTATTATTTATTATAAAATATTTTATTAAAAATATATTTTATAGTTTTTATAAAATTTTTAGAGAAAATGAAATTGTTATTTTAATATTTCTTAGCGTCTGTTCAAAGTAATTACAAATATTTTGTATAATTTTGTCGGAATTTTAATATTCTACAAGCTTGTTAATTATGCATTTTGCACCAATCTGGTTAACCTTTTGATCTTTTTTGATCTTCCCCTAATTGCTATCTAATTGCTGGAAATGGAACTAATAACTACAATTTTTTGATAAAACATTTGATTTAAAAACTTGCTCGTGTAAATCGGCCTTAAAACTTGCAGGAAATTTAAAGTTCTTTAAATCTGGTTATTCCAAAGATTTGCCTAAAATTAATAGGTGGCTGAATACTTTAAAGTTCGCTTCTGTAATAATTGAAAACATTTTTACTTTAATGCATTCAATACAATATTTTGATTTAATTTTTTTTTTTCAATTTCAATTTATTATCTTATTAATTATCTAAGAAACTCTAAAGGAGCTTGTACTGTTTTCTTTCTCTTTTTTTTTTAAAAAAGAACTGCCGCAATTAGATTCATGATCTATGATCAAATAATTAAAAGATGAAGATTACCTTTATTTATTTAAAAACAATAAAAACAGTAAGAAGTATTGTCCAATTAAATGTCCGAATTGATGTTTTATCAGTGAGCTGATAGACAGCAATAAACCTAAATGGGCTGACTTCAACCGCTTGCCTTATAAAGTTCTACTTTTACGCATTTATATATATATATATATATATATATATATATATATATATATATATATATATATATATATATATATATATATATACGTTTCATTTGTTTTTCTATTATACGTGAGAAGTGATGTAAAGGTTGTGAATACAGTTAATTTAAAAAAAAAAAATTAAATTACACTTGAAAATGCGGTAGATTTTAGATTGCTACGTCGTTTAAATTTTTTTTTATATTTTTAGTTTTTTGATCAGCGATCATTAGGCCTTATTTTATTTTACTTTTTTTTTTCAATTACCTACTGTTTATATTTATTTTAATATATTATCATTATTTTTGCTGACTTACCTGAATTACAGTTTCCCAGCCCTTTCGGTATAATAAACTTTGGTTCTAGTCAACCTACCTGTTTCCTCGAAACATTCCGTGTAATGTGTTTCACATTCCAAGATCTTGTCTCTTCCAAACACCTGGAATTCCAGGGACTCTACGAAATACTTCACCATGTAAAACATATGCTAAAATTATTTAGTTAATCAATAATTAATTTAAAATTCATACTTTATTAACAGTTCAATTTTATTTTTGCAGGACTGCTGAGTTTTATTTCAAAGGAAAATTCGCCTTAGAGGTGAGTCAATTTTTTTTTTGAAAAGTTATACATGCTGCTTCACTCATGGACAACTTATATTGGAGCAGTAAATATCCATTCACAACGTATATACAGAAATAAGAAACAAAAAATAAATTAACAGTTTTTATGTATATTTAATAGACGTTTTGGGGATCTAAATAATAATCCAAAAATGTTAGGTGAGTCAGTTAGCTACTGCTCTAATGGGACTTGATCAATTTGTCCATGTCTCATTAGAGTAATAACTAATTGACTCATTAAACATTATTTAGATTCTGAAGATAGGGACAAAACATCTCCGAAACGTCTAAAAAATATATTCATTAAAACTATTGAGTTTTAATTGACCGTGAGGCAAACTTGTAAAGATAAAAGTATAATATGGAAGGTCAAATATTGAAAATAAATAAGTAAAATAATATGGTACATCACAAATAAAAATAAATTAAACAATAATAATATGTGCAATGGATCAAGATGAAGAAAACTAATGTTAAGTAAAAATTAAATAAATCATCCTGATCTGTAAAATAATTCATATCCATTGTATTTATTTACATTCTGCCTTCGGGGACTCCTTACCAAGCTTTACACCTCCAGATTATTGAAGGATTATTATTTAATAGTTGACGTCCGTATGATGGTATAAAAGGATCAATCTAATTAGGGATTGATAAATTATTTGTCACTTTTATAATTTTGTTTTTATTGAAAACTAGTTTCGAATGTTATACATTCATCTACAATTCTAAAAAGACACAAAAATTAAAAAACTCAGCAAATTCAAAATACAGTTTGGTATTATTATACATATTATATTAGATGTAATATAAATCAGTATTATAAAACATTTACGAATTATGAATTTAATTAAGACTAGAAATCAAATGCACGATGGTATTCACCAAGATTTAAGTAAATTATAAGTTGTTTTGTTCTCGCACTGAACTACCAATCGAAGAAAGGTGGGATGTTTACAAGTAAACGGTTTAGGGATCAGGATTTTTCCAGTAGTTATGGTCAGTAATTATTGTTTATGCTATTGATAGAAAAAAAAATTTAAATTGAACTTAAATTGAAGATATTTATTTGGTCATTTAAGCAAAAATCTGGATTGGATTTGAAGGATTTTATTATTTCAAGTGCTTCGACTACATTTAATTTGAGGCTGTTTTATTAATATGACTCCTGAGCAAATGAATAATTTCTTAAAGGAAATAAACGGAATTCACCCCTCGATTAAATTCACATTAGAACTGGAAAAGAAATCCCCATTAAATTTAGAAATCTCATTAAAAAGAAATCATCATGAATTTGGAATTTACCGGAAACCCACCCCACACGGATGCCATTATAAACAATGAAGCTAGGAGACCGATAGCACATAAACTTTCAGCCTTTTATAGCATGATTTACTGTCTTTTGAACGTACTTACCGTACTTATTTACCGTAACAAATGAAAATAATTATAATAATGAAATTGAAATAATATATTCCATAACAAAAATAACGGGTACAATTTATCACTATCAATCACATTAAAAAAAAAAAAAACTAATACAAAAAAAAGACAATTAACGATATCTATTCAACAACCCCCGAAGATAGGCCCATCCCGAAACATTATGTATTGATTCCATATTATGGCCCAATATCCACCAAAGTCGGAAATTAATTGAAAAACCTAGGATTAAACCCTACATTTAAAATATAAAAAACGCTATCCTCATATTTCTCTTCTCCTAAATACAAAACAGACCCTTTCCAAAAAAGCGGAGTATACGAACTAAATTGTAATGATTATGCAGACAAATACACGGGAAAAACTGGAAGATTACTAAATCAGAGATTCAAGGAACATATACGTGCATATAATAGGAAGGCAGAAAATTCCAACTTTGCAATTCATTTAAATGAAAAGATATATAAATTCATCAAAGACTCAGCAGTTACTTTAATAAAACTAAAACTAAATATATACGAAGCACTTGAAATAATAAAATCCTTCAAATCCAATCCAGATTTTTGCTTAAATTATCAAATAAATATCTTCAATAGTTCAATTTTAAATTTATTTCCATCAATAATAGAAAAAATAATTACTGACCATAATTACTGGAAAATCCTGATCCCTAAACCGTTTACTTATAAACATCCCACCTTTCTACCATTGCTAGTTCAGTGCGAGAACAAAACAACACAAACTTTTTCTGTTTGGTATAATTTACTTATACCTTGGTGAATACCATCGTGCATTTGATTTCTTGTCTTAATTAAATTTATAATTCATAAATGTTATATAATACTGATTTATATTACATCTGATTTAATATGTATAATAATACCAAACTGTATTTTGAATTTGCTGATTTTTTAATTTTTGTGTATTTTTAGAACTGAAGACTAATGTATAACATTCGGAACTAGTTTTAGAAGTGGCAAATAATTTATCAATCCCTAATTAGGATGATCCTTCAAAACCATCATGCGGATGTCAACTGACTAAATCTAGACGAAAGATGAATCTAAAAACAATAAATATTTACACATATATTCGGCAAATTTGGTTCAATCGTTTTGTTTTATGCTATTCAAATCGAAATGATCTAATTTAGCCCAAAAAAGGTCTTAATATGCAATTAATACATCTTTTATGCAACAAAAACCAAAATCCTACTTTAACAAATAAGAACAAAACATACAATTTTGTGCAATATTAAATCTGTATCTATAATTCCATAGATCATTAAATGAATAGACAATCGGTTTTATAGGTGATAACCACAAATGAAGAAAATGTACAATATAACAAAAAATCAGTCTATAGTTATGAAAGATGTTTGAAATTAATATTTATGTATAGATTAATCGATATATGAATCCTCTCAGAGTTGAGGTATCTGTTAGAATTTCGGGTTTAATTGCCAATGAATTTGTGGGATTAAAGGGGCAGAGGTCGAGCTAGGGTTATCTCAGTGATCTATTCCTGGCCAACACCTATAATAACAGGTTTTCCTGATATGTCATCAGGTCGCGTAAGTCATCTGTATTTTTTAAATTGTTTTTTCAGTTTAATATATTAAGCAATATATACAGCTACAAGCCAATCCGAAAGAGTGATTTCAATTTTTTTTAAACCTATTAATTACTACTAACTTATGTATTTCTATCAATACATAAAATTAAGCGGAAAAATAATAAATAAGTGTAGCGAATATTAATAATGCACATTATACAAAATGTTGGTATTTGTTGAACAGGTTTCTAGTATTGCACTATCTCTATTAACTTGAATTTTTAGTTGATATGGGATGTGCTATTTATGGTGTTGATGGTCTGATGTGATCTCATATTTTTTTTCATCTTGGGTAGGCAATTTGGTGCTGTTAGGAGAAGGTGCCCCTTGATGTCGTAGTTAGAAAACAATTTTTTATGTACATTTCTATTTGAACATGCGCGTCATTTGAATATTAATAAATTAATAAAATCAATTTTTTTAAATATTTTTTTTTAATTAAAATCATTTTGATTTATTGGTAAATTCTAAAGGATTAAATTGAAATATGATTCACAGCAAAATATAAAAAAGAAATAAATAACACATTAGTTTTTGACACAGATGAATGACGTATTATATGTATATATATATATATATATATATATATATATATATATATATATATATATATATATATATATATATATATATATATATATATATATATATATATATATCCACACATTTTTTTCTTGTATATATATATACATTTTTTCTTGTTTTTTTTGGCACTGTAGGCCATATATATTTTTGCCGAACTATGGTTTCCACGGTGTATGGGGTAGGCTGCCCATTGCTCCATAGCTATCCCCTTTGAGGCCAATTCGGCAGTGTCCTTCCCACCGACTCACTCGAGTTAAAGGACAATGAAAAATCGGTCTAGACTAGGATTGGGACATCGAAAGTAAAATGTCTATATTCGATATTTTGCGATATCGCAAAACCAGATATCGATATCCACCGATAATGGTTAGAAAAATATCGATATATTGAAAGAAACTGGACGAAAAATCAAAGAAAAGTGCATCAGATCAGTGTAATGTTAAACTGTGAAGAAGTTTAAGAATTAATATAATTATTTTTATTTATAAAAACATTTTAGCCATGAATCATTATAAGAAATATCTGATGTGGACAATACACGACTTCCTTGCATGCCTATTAAACTATAAATCGGTGGCTCAAAAAGTGATCCTGAATTTGGTTACTAGTTTCCGAAGATTGCAGTATTTCATAAACGACACTCGGCGTCGCGACCTCCATCTATTGATACCCACACACACAAATGGGGAAGAAAACCAGTATTTTACATTCAATTTTAACGCTTAAAACAAGTATTAAAAATGTTTAATTGGATTGGAATCCAAATTGCTTTTGTAACCTTTATTACCGAAACAAATGATGTATGTATTTAATTTAAATATAATTTTGGATGTAATCTTATTATGGCCTTCAAGTAAAGTACCCTTTTCGGCTCACCAGTTTTGACAAACATATAGTAAATACATCCATATCGATATAAAAATCCTGTTTACCAAATTTGAGAAGTTTTGCATTATATTTTAATATAATTTTTTTGATAATATGATTTTTGAAAACCTATAATAACCTTCAATTAAAGTACCACTTCCGGTAATCCCGTAGTGACCAATAAGGAAGGTTCACAATTTGACTTTACAATAATCCTGCATACAAAATTTTATCTTTCTATGTATACCGTTTTTGAGTTATGAGAGATGCGCACGTACGAACGTACGGACAGACGTCACGGCGAAACTAGTAAAAATGGATCCAGGAATGGTCAAAACGGATATTTTGAAAATTTTCGCGATTACAATACTTCCTTTTCTGTGTACCAGGACGTAAGAATCTATTTTAGTCACAGTTAAACAAGGTGTGTGGCCCAAGTATCGAAACAAACAGATTTTTGGTATGTAAATTTCCATCTATATATACTATTTTATGTATGGTATATATAAGAGAGAAGTTTCTCAAAGTAAATATGGTAATTCTTGAATTATTAGCTAAATGGTACCATTATCATAGATATTAGATGGTAAGTGGTTAGAGTACTCGCTGCCTTTGATACTTCCGATTGATGTCCAGCACGAAATATTGATTGGTATATTTACCATATTTTATTATAATTTATATATTAAACAGATTGTTATATTATTATATTTGTTTACTAATATTGTTATATTGGATTATTATGTATTTGTTCAACGATTAATAATATCATATACCTTAATCATATTCTGACAGTATAGCCTAATTTATAAATATGTATGATGGTTACAGTTTAAAGGGAAAAGGATTGTTGTCTATTGAGTCCAGGCTAGTAAGAACATTGAATTTTGAGTTGTTTATTCAAACTTTCGCTGAACAGGAGGCTATAAGTGTGTTTCTGCGAACAACATTAGTTCTAACTCCACTAGTGTTAATATGAACATTTTACCAAAGTAATTTTTATTAATTTTTACTACGATTATCAAGTAATTTTGTATAAAAAAAAATTAATGGTGAGAGTATGGTTGACCATGGAAAATGTATAATAATAATAATAATAATAATAATATCTTTAAGCTTTCATAACTTTATATCTTACTACTTTATTTTACTTTGTTATTTTTTACACGAATCTTTCCATGTATTCCATTATATCTTACATAGAAATCATTGCTTATATTATCATATTATCTTGATATACTTTTCATACACCTAAACCTTCATTCTTGGATTTTCATAATAAGTATTTTTCATGTATTTCTTTTCATTAATTTTATTTAGTCATTTCTATATTTTATATATCTTTATTTTCACAATAATTTTTAATACCTTTTTGTCATTATCCACTAACATATTTTTCTTTATTTCTTATTATTATTATTCACATCATGATCAGCATATTTTTCTTTACACTTTATATTTTTTCATCTTACTGTTTTTAACTTTCTTATTATTACTGTTACTGCCACTGTAGTTACATCTATTGTTATTTAGTTTTTTCTTAGCCCTGATGATGGCCTAAAACTTAGGACACATTATGATCATTTTTTTTTTTATTTGTGTGTTTATTTATTGACTGCACCCCCAACCAAGATTCTCCTGAGTAAAAAAAAAAATATATTATATTTTATGTAAAATAATAAACCATGTAATTATAATGTAGTAGTACATTTCGTTTTCATAATGTCTTAGTGTATTTATTAATGTTATTGACAAAAATAAAACACATGAAATATTGAGAGGGTAGGGTGCCCACTGTATTACTTCGCTCCGGACCCGTGCCTTGGCCATGTTGAAAAGGCTCGCAGTTTAACGTTTTATTTATAATTCATTATAAAGTTTTGGCCGGCAGTATATCTGATTGCGAAAGTAAATCCATTCTCCTTTTGGTCCACCCGTTGCTCTTTGATGTTTATTGGATTCCTCTGAGACGTTGAAACATTATTGGCATACATGTTGTAATATCGGTACAGGTAGTATGCATTGTTGTACATCAAAGGGTCCTGTGACAGTTGAATCAAGCAATATCACTGGTCATGAGGGATTCCTGATATTATTGTCATGTTTGCTTCTGCAATAGATTGACATGATATTCATATCATATTATAATATTGAAAAGCAGGAAACTTTATAGGCTTTAGTTGGCATCCGCATGATGTTATGTAGAAGGATCAATCTAATTTGGGATTGATAAATTATTTGCCACTTCTATAAATTTGTTTTATTGAAAACTAGTTTCCAATGTTTTATATTCATTTAAATGAAAAAAAAAAACCTATAAATTCATCAAAGGCTCAGGAGTTAAATTAATACATCACGTTGAAAACAGTCTCAAATTAAATATATATGAAGCACTTGAAATAATAAAATCTTTCAAATCCAATCCAGATTTTTGCTTAAACGACCAAATAAATATCTCCAATAGTCCAATCTTCAATTTATTCCGATCTATAACAGAAAAACCAATTACTCGCCGGCATTACTGGAAAACCCCAAACCCTTAAACCGTTTACCTATAAACATCATACCTACCTTTCGTTCATTGTTATTTCAATGCGAGAAGAAACCAGTATAAACTTTTCTGTTTGATATAATCCATTTAAACCTTGGTGAGTACCAACATGCATTTGATTTCTTGTCTTAATTAAATTCATAATTCATAAATGTTTTATAATATTGATTTATATTAATCTAATTTAATATGTATAATAATACGAAACTATATTTTGAATTACTTATTTTTGAATTTTTTGTGTGTTTTTAGAAATGAAGATGAATATATAACATTCAAAACGAGTTTTCAATAAAATAAATTTATAGAATTGGCAAATAATTTATCAATCCCTAATTTATAGGCTTTGGCATCTCTTGTTATTCAGCTATTCATGAATAATTAAAACTCTAAATCTATATCGAGCTCCTGTGTAGCATATATGAGCAGTAGTTAATTGGTAACCTTATGCCATGAACGCACGTAATAAATGATAAAATAAAGTAAATATTAGGTTTCCTTCGTACTCAAAATAAAATATTGAACGATAAACTATTATAAGTGGTCCATTCGATCCAACTGCTTTAAGCCAAATGAAACGTGAAATTCTGTGTGAATTTTTCGGTGTGATACGAAGCGGCTGTAATTCCTTTGGTCCTAAACTCCATTATGCCTAGCCGAAATTAAATCACTCCAACCGACCGTGATTGTGGAAAACTGATGGAGTGGGACGATGTGTGGAATTAATTAAACTGTGTTTAATCACAGTTTTTAGTCTGTACTATAACCATAAAAATAATAATAATTGAAAATAGAATTGTAGAGCAACTCCTCAGGAACAAACAGCGCTTTGAAAAATTACTCAATGGCCATTTTGGGCCTTGTTCAAGCCGTTTTTCAAGAACACCTGATTTTACCTTTTCGCGATTTCAGCGAAAGGTTATTATTTTTACATGAAATTAAAAAAAAAAAGAAAAAAGAAAAAAAAAGCCTCATAGACAGAAGAAAAGAACATGGTACCACAAGAAACTTGGAGAACGAGAAATACCTAAGTTCTACCAGGAAATCAGTCAAATTAAACATCTGGGTTTAATAAGGACTAGCAAAGCTGAAGATGGAGGAAGCCTTTTAACTAAAGAATATGAATGCTAAACCAGGTTATTCAGGATGAAGGTGATGAGTCAACGTTACCCGAGAACATGAATGACACTGATGAACAAGATCTACGGGAATTCGAGGAAGCGATCGAAATAATGAAAACTAACAAGTCCTCTGGTGATAATGGAATCCCTACAGATTTATTAGGAACTGAAAGCCTGCATAAAGGAATGTATAATATTGTACTCTTCATATGAGTCGAAGAGAAAATGTTAAAGCAATGGAAGAAAAGCATCATACTCCCTTGTCATAAAAAAGTAGACATACTTTAATGTGCTAACTACCTTGCTTTACCTAAATAAGGCTTTACCTAATACGCTTTACTGGAAGCTTATGCCATTTACCGAAAGAGAAATAGAGGACGATCATGCAGGTCTTAGAAGCGGAAAGTCGACTGTTAACCAGATTTTCAGACTTACGCCCATTCTTGAAAAGGCAATAGAATATTAAATGCCTACGCATCACTTCTTTATTAATTTCAGAATTGTGTACGATAGCATCAAGCAAGCCAAACTCTGTGAGGCAATAAGAGAGTGGGGAGTACCCTCTAAAAAAAATTGATCCGCCTGGTTAAAATGAGTACGAACGAAATCAATTGTGTTGTCCGAATCGGGGAATCTTTCTCCTGAAGTTAAGACTTTGAGAGGCTGAGGATGCTCTGGCGTGTTTATTATTTAATATGGTCTTAGAAAAGATTATTCGAAAATAAAAAATCCAGACCAATCATACAATTTACAAGAGGCTCGTGGAACTGTTCGATTGTGCAGATGATTTGGACATTGCCGCTCGCTCATTCGAAGCATTGGAGGCGGTAGAGGTTATGGGTCTATGCATATATATCAAAATACAATATGAATTGAGGTGAATCTAAGCCAATGGAACACAAGAGTTTGTAAAAGTAGGTGCTTTAAAGTTTCAGAAACTGGATAATTTCAGTTAATTGCGAAGTGCTTACAATAATGTATCTATGGAGACAACCAAAAGAATCATCAATGCCTATAGGTGCTATTTTGGTCTTCGGAGACATCTAAGGAGCTCATTTTTATCCAGGCAAACAAAATTGATGTAACCTCTTTATATGTGTAACGTCTTTATCGTAATTTATAATTCGCTTAGATGGCTCGGAGCTCGATAAAGATTCATACATAATAAAAAATTAACGCAATCCTCAATCTCCTTGCATATATTACATAATATATTTAAAATATATAAATAAACTGCTATTTACAACCTCCATAAACGAAAAAAAATGTTGATTGACTACAAATAATTTCTTCCTTGTATGACGCAATAAACAACTCTCTCACCCTCTCACACTCTCTCTCTCTCTCTCTCTCTCTCTCTCTCTCTCTCTCTCTCTCTCTCTCACTCTCTCTCTCTCTCTCTCTCTCTCTCTCTATATATATATATATATATATATATATATATATATATATATATATATATATATATATATATATATATATATATATATGTATTTGTGTGTGTGTGTGTGTGTATGTGTGCATATGTGTGTGTGTGGGTGTGTATTCCATCACGGTATCTCATCCTCTAATAAATCAAGCCCTAAAATGAAGTCTGCTTCCCCATAGGATAATAAACAGATTTCAGGGAAGTGTTCTACCTGATTTATTAATTACTTCCCTGGAATCTGTTTATTACCCTATTTTTCGTAAATTTAAGGAAAATTGTCTGTATTACCTGAGAGCGCACTCTTCTGGATTTTCTTATTATATAACTATGAACTACAGATTGCTAGCTGAAGGACGGGAACACACCTTCCCATGCGGAACCTACTGGTTAGAGCCCTTATCTCCCTTTCTAAGGTTTCATTTAGGACCCTCAAAGCGCAGCTCTCCTCAACGCCATTTTCTGACAGTATCCCACTTCAATATTTAATATCCTACCTTCGCAAGCGCTAAAATATATTTTTTCACATTACATATGACTTTAATCAGACCAGTGCTCACATACTCCTCCGAAACATGGACCCTATCAAAGACCAATGAAAAAGAAATAGCTGTCTTTGAAGGATTGCTACTATGTAGAATTTTTGGGATAATTCATTACGTTCAATGGAGAAGAAACATCAGGATAGAAATGTACGAGTTGTTAGGGTAATCCGACATAATTACCTGGATTAAAATTAACAAATTGAGGTGGGCCGACTCCGTGGCTAGAATGAGTGAGGAGAATCCAACTAAAAACCTGCTAGAAGGAAAATTGGACTGTACCTGAGGAAGCGGTAGACCGACAATGGAATGGGTAGATGCAGTGACACAAGATACCAGGCTTATCTTGAACGCCCGTGACTATGATCGTGAACAACCGCACTGGATAGAGCCACTGCTGAGGATCGCAGCTGCTAAAACGCAGGCCATTCTCCTCAGAGGAAAAACTGACAGGACTTAACTTACAAATCCAGGTTCAAGAAAATTCGTTCACAGGAGATGGTAACCTTGGTAACCTTGGAGTATGGTTTACAAGAAATTGCAGCATTATGCCTCACTTGGACTACTTGGCAAGCAGGGTGACCCTGGTACTGACTGGGTTCACTTATGTCGGGGACACTTATGGGTTTTTCTAAAGGAGTAGTGTTGGGTATTCTGAGGTACCCGTATTCCACCTGGAACCGCAAACAGATTGGCTACAATATAGAGAATGATCCTGCTGTGGGTAACTAAGGCCTACAGGACTTTATCTCATGAGGAGGTGTAGGTCCGAGCGGGAGTGGTGACTCTCGACCTCCACCTGCAAGAAGATAAGATAGTTATAAGAGAGAAGGCTCGGCAGTGAGGATTGCGGATGATCCCAACAGATGGAAACAGATAATCCGGGAACGACAAATCCTAAAGGGACGACGTTGAGAAAATACTTCTGTTGACATTCGCATGATGGTATAGAAGGATCAATCTAATTAGGGATTGGATTGATTAGATAAATTATTTGCCTCTTCTATAAATTTGTTTTATTGAAAACTAGTTTCGAATGTTGCACATTCATCCTCAGTTCATGGTTTAAATGGATTATATCATACAGAAAAGTTTGGACTGGTTTCTTCTTACATTCGAAAGTAGTTTTCAATAAAAACCAAATTATAGAAGTGGCAAATAATTTATCACTCAGTAATCCAATAAATGTTGGTATCTTTATTGGACAGAACTAAATAATTTTTCCTCTGAGTTAACAAAAACAATAATTAACTGTTAATATTTTAAAAGAGTTTGTTAACCTTATAGTATAACGAGTATAACGATGCTCCTTATATCGTCCTCTAATTTAATTTACAATTTATTATTTATTTGAAGTATGTGACATTTAAATAATGGCAAATAACTTCCCCAAACGAACTTTAATCAAATTTAAATTTTGATTATTAATTATTTTTTATTAAAAATTGTAACTAATTAAAAAAGCATGGTTGTGTTTTTTAGTTTTTGATAACTGATTGTATGCATTTTTTTTTTACTGCATTTTTTTTTTCCTTCTCGCATTGTACTAACACATTCTCTTCTATAACACAAGTGTTAGTACAATTCGAGAATGAACCAGTACAAAGTTTTCTGTATGATATAATCCATTTAAACTTTGAACGTAAGACGAATTCGAAACTAGTTTTTAATAAAACAAATTTATAGAAGTGGCAAATAATTTACCAATCCCTAATTAAAATATTCCTGCACCGTCCAGTCCCAGTTAGCGATTAAATGGGTGTTTTATTTATTTATGAGCAGCATCCACCAACAGTGTTCCATTTGGCGTGGAACAGAGTGTTCGTCATATGCTATTGATGGGTGCCACAATTTTACCCACCACCCCTCTCTTCTATACCCTGCCAATCCTACCCAGGCATTCAAAAGTTGGGTACTATTGCTTGTTCCATTGATTGGTCTACTGACAACACTAGTGGATACTATATATTTCATCTTTTCACCGTTCAATATGAGGCCCATCAACTATGTGACTGTATGTAGACCAAGAAAGGTATACTTTAAATCTTCAAAGGACTTAGCTATTACATCTAATACATCAGTATATCTGTATAATTATGGTATTCCCGGTCTGTGGTGTTATTATCATAATTAATTTGTTTATAGTGGTTACATTGGTTAAAGAAATTGCTAAATGATAGTGGACTGTATTAAATGTTAAATTAATCTATTGTTCAGGTAATTTTAAATTAACCTTTAATTACTACCATAATTTCAAAATGCATAACTACTACCATGGGTCTTTTCTGACCCAACGTTATAAAAACAATAAAAAAAAAGGTTAATAAAGACTCATAATTTATTGGCAATGATATATTTTTTATACATGAACTCTTAAGAAAACAAATAGACAGTAAATAGATTTAATTATTTAGAATTTAAAAATGTCACATAAAAAATCTAACCACTAATGAAAAAGTTACAAAAAAAAAAATTAATTTATATACTTTATTTTTTATTTTTGTTGAGAAAATAATTTTGGATTTTTGTATTGCTCACATGTTCCCCTTTATCCTAAAAAAATTAAAAAAATCAGTACAGCCGACTACAAATGAGTCTACCCTTACATAAAATTTGAAATTAGAAC